>JAWWNI010001125.1:0-710000 GCA_034642065.1 Darevskia nairensis | reverse complement strand
GGCTTCCAACAAATATCAAAATACATTAAAATATCACAGATTAAAAACTTCCCTAAACAGGGCTGCCTTCAGGTATTTTCTAAAAACAAAGCAATGCACAAAATTAGCAAAATAATATGAATAAGCCAAATAAACAACAAATTAACAATTCTGTCGTAAGGTAAGCAAACAGAACAACAATGACAAAAAATAATAATATCAGTTTAATACCAAATACCTGGGTAAACACACACACACACACACACACACACACGATATTAAGATACTAATTCGCACTTTCTGAAATGGTGCACTAATTGAAACACAACTATCCTTCAAAACCAGCACTACTCAGAATTTTGCAATGTAGTTCTCCAGCAAAGCAACACACATTCTAGGCTGAAGCATGCATAAAAATGCATATATTTGTGAACAGGGATAGATGACACAATCGAGGGTCATAGCAATGGTTCCCACCCCATCTCTTACGTGGGGCAGCCCAACCCACTCGGTGCCAACAGACTCTCTGTGGCTTCTGAGCGGCTGAACCCCACCCTGGAGTGGCATGAATCATAGCCCGCAAGAATCCAGAGGAGGAAACACGAAGCCCTTGTCCACAGAAGCAATACAGCAACCATTCCTAGACCTAACACGAAAGAAAAAGACATCCTTTTATATATTTGAACATGGCTATCATATCACCCCTTAACCTTCTCTTCTCCAGGCTAAACATACCCAGCTCCCTAAGCCGTTCCTCATAAGGCATTGTTTCCAGGCCTTTGACCATTTTGGTTGCCCTCCTCTGGACACGTTCCAGCTTGTCAGTATCCTTCTTGAACTGTGGTGTCCAGAACTGGACACAGTATTCCAGGTGGGGTCTGACCAGAGCGGAATACAGTGGTACTATTCCTTCCTTGATCTAGATGCTATACTCCTATTGATGCAGCCCAGAATTGCATTGGCTTTTTTAGCTGCTGCATCACACTGTTGACTCATGTCAAGTTTGTGGTCTACCAAGACTCCTAGATCCTTTTCACATGTACATGATGATGATAATAATAATAATAATAATAATAATAATAATAATAATAATAATACCTTTATTGTCAATGTACAACCTGTGTACAATGAAAATAACCGATCTCTTTGCACTCTGTGTGCTTGTTGCACAACACACCAAACCCGAAAGTCAGTTGCACTATATTATTTCCCATTCAGCAGCCTAACAGCCCACGGATAGAAACTGTTTTTTAGCCTGTTGGTACGACTGATTATACTTCTATATCTCCTGCCCGAGGGTAGAAGATTAAAGAGGTGCTGGCCAGGGTGTGAATCGCCCCTAAGAATTTTTCTCGCTCTCCTAAGGCATCGATCCCTTGCGATGTCATCTAGCGGGCTCAGGGGACAGCCCATGATATCATGTGCTGCGTTCACCACCCTCTGTAAAGACTTTCTGTCTGTGGCTGTCAGGCCAGCGTACCACACTGTGATACAATATGAGAGGACACGTTCTATTGTGGACCGGTAGAAGGAGGTCATCAATTGTTGTTTAACATTGTTCTTTCGCAAGATGATGATGATGATAAGTATACCTCACTCATCTGACTGGGATGCCCCAGCCACTCTGGGCAGCTTCCAACATATATAAAAACTCAATGAAACATTAAACATTAAAAAACTTCAGATGGCTTGGGGATCACATGAAAATAGGAATGCCCCCCCAACATTTCCCCAATAAAAATAGGGGCATCCTATTCAATATCCTCCAACAGTTCTCCATTGAAAATAAAATAATAATAATAATAATAATAATAATAATAATAATAATAATAATAATAATTTATACCCCAGCCACTCTGGGCGGCTTCCAACAAAATATTAAAATACAATAATCAATCAAACATTAAAAGCTTCCCTAAACAGGGCTGCCTTCAGATGTCTTCTAAAAGTCTGGTAGTTGTTGTTCTCTTTGACATCTGCTGGGAGGGTGTTCCACAGGGCAGGTGCCACTACCGAGAAGGCCCTCTGCCTGGTTCCCTGTAACTTCGCTTCTCGCAGTGAGGGAACCATCAGAAGGCCCTCGGCGCTGGACCTCAGTGTCTAGGTAGATCGATGGGGGTGGAGACGTCCTAAGGAAAATTGGGACATTCAGGGATCGAATCCGAAACCAGGAGGGCTTCTGTAAATCCAGGACTGTCCCTGGCAAATAGGGAGACTGGGAGGGTCTACCATGGTAGGGCATCCGCTTTGCTTGTAGAATGCCCCAAGATCAGTCCCCAGAATCTCCAGGTAGGGCTGGGAAAAGTCTCCCCATCTGAAATCTTAGAGCTGCTGCCAGTCAGTGTTGACATTAATGGAGCTAGGTGATTCATTAAAAGGCACATTCCTGTGTTGCTCATGGGTAGAGCATCTGCTTGGCATGCAGAAGGTCCCAGGTTCCATCCCCGGCATCTCCAGCTAGGGCTTGACTGACTGATTGTATTTCTCCATGGGCTCATTCCGTTCCTGCCCCCCTGCCCTCTACTGCTGCAGCTGATGGTGGTACAGGTGGGTCAACAGCTGCGGGAGCTTGGACTTGATGGCCCGGGTCTGCAGTGAGTGACATGGTGCTGGCAGAGCAAGCAGGGGGACCCCAGGTTTCTGAGTTGACCCTAAGTGTGCTTTTAGAGTTGCACTTGGTGCATCCCAGAGGCACTGCCTTGGACAGCTCTTCACCCTATGTATGCTGGATCTGGTAGGCAGCAGCGCACAAAAATGGATCCAGGCTCCTCACAAGTGCTTTCCCTCAGGTAGTGCTCATCCCACACCGTTAAACCTGTGCATATTTTCTCCCAAACTGTCTCCCACAATCATTAACATCTGCAGTGATGCCTCACTTTCCCTCTGGCTATAGCTTTGGTTGAACGGGCCACAACACGAGACAGGGCATTCTTCGTGATGCCCCCCCCCCCCCGGTTCTGGAACTCCCTCCCAAATGTCTCCCATCTTAGCCTCATTTAGGCACAAGGTGCACAAACCTTTTGCTTCCCCAGACCTCTGGAATGCAATCTTCCTTCTTGGCAACACCCCAAGAATGCCGTTGTTCAATTAAAATAAATAGAGATATTGTGCCATATTACTAGTTACAGGTAGGTAGCCGTGTTGGTCTGCCGTAGTCAAAACAAAATAAAAAATGAAAAAATTCCTTTCAGTAGCACCTTAGAGACCAACTAAGTTTGTTTTTGGTATGAGCTTTCATGAAGAAGTGTGCATGCATATGAAAGCTCATACCAAAAACAAACTTAAAGCTAAAGGAAAAGGGGCCCCTGACCATTAGGTCCAGTCGTGACCGACTCTGGGGTTGCAGCGCTCATCTCGAATTATTGGCCGAGGGAGCCGGCATACAGCTTCCAGGTCATGTGGCCAGCATGACAAAACCGCTTCTGGCAAACCAGAGCAGCGCATGGAAATGCCGTTTACCTTCCCGCTGCAACGGCACCTATTTATCTACTTGCACTTTGACACGTGCTTTCGAACTGCTAGGTGGGCAGGAGCAGGGATGGAGCAACGGGAGCTCACCCCGTTGCGGGGATTCAAACCGCCGACCTTCTGATCGGCAAGCCCTAGGCTCTGTGGTTTAACCCGCGTTTCCCTAAAACAAACTTAGTTGGTCTCTAAGATGCTACTGGAAGGAATTTTTTTATTTTTTATTTTGTTGTGCCATATTGCACTCTCAGGGCAGGCTTGAAGTATGAAGAAATAATTAAAGATCTGCACCTGTTAATCGCTTTTGTGGGTGGGCTCCCATAAGCCATTACTTCAACCCTTCCTTGCCTCCCAGGTAGCGAGGCTCGGCGATGCAAAGCTGAGATCGTGTTAAGTACGGTAACAAGATAAGGGTTTATTAATTGTGTAACACTCTGCTACAGTATTTCTCCCGTTCTTCTCTCCCTCTGACCTCATCCTTAGTAATCCACTTCTTCGCCCTGAGCACAGCGCCTGACAGGTCTCTCTCTGCAGCAGGAAAAGCCTTCTCCGGGAAAGCTAGAGAAAGCTTGTTTGCTCTTGCCCGAGAACATCTCCAGACAGCCGCGGCGAATTCTCTTAGAGAGACGGTTTAGGCTGAAGGCTTTCACTTCCATTTTTCTCAAGTTCAGGTCATATAAGGAAGTTCTGGTTGCTTGTCTGTTCCTCCCCCCCCCCCGACAATTTGCGGCTGAAAACCAACAATGTGCCTTTGTGTTCCTGCTTAGATGGTGTCCCGTGTTGCTAAAGGGGGTGTATTAGATTGAGCCGAGTCCCAGGTTCTCCCACCCTCTGAGCAAAGGAAATTTGGAGCAACTGATCACTGCATGGATGGTTGTGCCTGGATCTTGGAGCCCTCCCTCTTGATGGATGTTGATGGCATTCCGCCGGAAAGTAAGGTGTCTGCCCCTAAGATTGAGATGGAAGAAATGTTGGACGGTGCAGATCCCGAGACGGGAGGCGGCGCTCCTCCAGACGACCACTTGCGGAACCTGAAAGCTCTGACGGAGAAACTGAGGCTGGAGACGAGGAGACCCTCCTATTTGGAGTGGAAGGCCCAGCTGGAGGGCATTGCATGGAAAAGCCACCCGGAACCTTCTGCAGAGGAAGAAGCCAGCCAGGATGAGAAACATGTGGAGGAAAGTGATCCTTTAACAGAGGTGCAAGTTCATATCAATGGAGGCTCTATGAAAGCGCAAGTTCCGGTGATGACCCAGGAGAAAATCAGCGGCTTTGGAAATATCGATGAGGCTCTAAACTGGCTCAGGAAAGAACTGGTAAGTTGGTTCCTGCTGAGGTTTATTCATCTTTTAACGGCACAATCCTCTGCGTCGCTTCCTGACGACCTGTCTATTGAGCATTCGCCCCGATTTCTTTGCAGGGAGGTTAGACCAGGGGTCTGCAACCTTTAAGACAAAAAGAGCCACTTGGACCCGTTTCCGAAGAGAAAAAAAACTGGGAGCCGCAAAACCATTGCGACATTTAAAACAAATATAACACTGCATATATTGTTTCTTACCTTAATGCTTATATATTGTTTCTTACCTCATCCATCTCCTCATCCCACCCTCCTCTTCCCCCCTTTTCTTCCCAATGTCTCAATAACCAAAACTGATTTGTTAAAATGTTAGAGGGGGGAAATATGATTTACACACCTCTGTAATTCAAGAAAATCTTTAATATAAAATATTCAATTCTTCATGGGGGGTTGATCAGGTTCAGTCTTTTGGCTCTCTGGCATCCATTAATGACTTATTATACAAATTTCTGGCATGCTTTGCATCCTTTAACACTCTTTTGGAAGGAGTGTATTTGTGGGCTGGGCCATTTGTGCAGGATTTTTGGTGTTTGGAGAGCAATGGGTGGTGCTTTTTTCTTTTTGGAAAGAAAAAAAACAGTAGGTTCCTGCCCTTTCTCGTGCCCTCCCAGTGCAGTGGATTACGTTTGCCCAAGAGCAGGGCTGGGTGCCATATAGAGGATTCTAAGTGAGAGCTTTTCCTCTCTACCCTGCGTTGCTGCATGGGCGTAGGCAGGGGGGGGCAGACGGGGGCAATTGCCCCCCCCTAGAAGGCAGCTGCCCCCCATAGCTGCCACCACCACCACCCCGTCTGTCTCCTGGGTCTGGCTGCTACCGTTGCTGAGTGCTGCTTGTTTGCTGAGACTGAGCGAAGAGGGAGTTTGTTGGGTTAAAACGCCTGGAGAGGAGACGATGAGATCTCCTTGATTCCCCCCCCCCCCCGGAAGTTTCCTTATCAGGCTACTCTGTGAACTATTAACGCCTCGCTAAAACTGCCTCCTGCCCCTCCCCCTCGTCCCAAGGAGCTTTCTCTGCTGCTGTTTTGATCCACACTCAGCGATCTTTTTGTGAGTGACTTTACCCCTTTGTCCTTTGCCTTTAGCCCCCCCCCCAGCCTTTTTTTAACCCCTAAAAAACGTGTTTGCTTGGGTGATTTTTCAAATCTTTCGTGTGCTGAAGAAGTGTGCATGCACATGAAGGCTCATACCAAGAACAAACTTATTTGGTCTCTAAGGTGCTACTGGAAGGAATTTTATTTATTTATTTATTTTGTTTTGACTATGGCAGACCAACACAGCTACCTACCTATAACTTGCTTGCAAGTAATTAAAGTAAATTATAAGCTATTTAGCCATAAAGTGTTAGTGTTCTGATATGCTGCTGCATGGAAGAGGTGTGAGTTAATAAATATAAATGAATAGCTGCTGTGGTGTTTTTTTGTTTTGTTTTTTATTTTGCTAAACCACTTTGCAGGTTTTTTAAAATAAGGAAGCCAGAGGCGGAGGCATATGAAATAATGTAAAACCTTTTTTGCAGGCAAAAAACAACAACACACAATGTTGGGGGGGGGGGGATGACAAGAAATTTTCCGCATCGGGTACCACCTGACCTTCCTATGCCTCTGTGCCGAGCGGAGCGTGGCGCCCGGGGGAGCTTTGCGCACCGCTTGGAATGAAAGGCGCCGCTGCGCATAAAGTTGCCCTTGCGCCCGCCCAGGCTTGCCCGGGGAAAAGGCTTCCCAGGGATCGGGAGAGAGATGCCTGCCTGCCTCCAGTCTGGTGCCTCCGCCTCTGGCTTCCTCACTTACGCTCTCCCTGTGTGGTGGCTCTGTGGGGCAGCCCAGTGCTCCCTCTGCACAGCACTGCTCAAGGAGAACCCGTAAGCCAGCCAAGGCGGTGTAAGCTTCCCCTCTCCCTCTGCTCCCCAACCTGCTGCCCAAAGGGAAAGGGGTGAGCAGGAAGATGGCAGGTTATTTTATTTTGATTTTGTTACAGGAATTTCTATACTAACCTTCATTGGAAACCCCCAGGATCGTTTGTGTGTCCGTGTGCATGGATTAAAATGCAGACAATATATAGCAGAACAGTAATAAAACCCAGCGAATTTATGCAAGGAAGCAAAGAATCCACAGGGATAAAATCAGCTCTAAAAGGGCTGGGGAAATGGAAAAGTCTGCCTGGTACTGGAAGGATGACAAAATAGGTACCAAGTGGACCCCTCTACAGATAACACACACTTCACAACTGAGGCACCACCAATGAGAAGGCCCTTTCTTTGTGGAGCAGCTGCCTTGTCTCAGTTTGTGGGGCCACCCCCAAAAGACGTTCTGTTGAAGTTCTGAATGTTTGGGCTGACACATAAACTATTCTGGGTCCTAAGCTAGAAAAGGCTTTAAAAGTCAAAGCCAGCACTTGGGCTCAGAAATTGGGAGCCAATGCAACTAGCATAGCATCACTGTTACATTATCCTAATAAGCCTATCCCAGTTGGTGATCCAGCATTCTGAACTAGCAGCAATTTCCAAGCCATATTTCAGAGGCAACCCCACAGAGAGTGTATCACAGTAGTCTAACCTGGTACAGCATAATCAATCACAAGACACGGCACACACACACACACACACACACACACACACACACACACACTTTCAATGGCAATGCCTATGAACTTTGGGGGGGCCCAGTCCTCTCAAATATTTTAGGGGAGCCTAAGGGACCTCTAAATGGAGGGCACAAGGAGAAGGGGACGACAGAGGACGAGATGGTTGGACAGTGTTCTCGAAGCTACCAACATGAGTTTGGCCAAACTGCGAGAGGCAGTGGAGGATAGGTGTGCCTGGCGTGCCTTGGTCCATGGGGTCACGAAGAGTCGGACACGACTGAACGACTGAACAACAACAAAGGGACCTCAGTCCCTAGGAGTTGGTCCCTATGAACTTGGAAGTTATCAGAGTACGGATCACTGATGCTAAGCTCAACGTACAATTGCTGCTTGCTTTCAACTCCCTGCTACACTGCCCAGAGACAGAAGATGAGGGGACCAGGGGAGCTAGTGTCTACTCCTCTCACTTGCCTTTGAACTCACCGTAGGCGGTGGGGTTTGGCTCCACAGGGAGAGCACAGGCAAAGTGCAGAAGCCATGGCTTCCAAGGAGCGCCTCTATGAGCTCTGGATGCTCTATTTCGCCAAAGTAGGCGCTTCTCCTTTGCGCTTCCAGACTGGCTGCACCCCTATTTTGGGGGGTGAGGCTGCGCCCCTATTTTCTTTTTGAGGGGGTCCATTTCCTTCGCCTTTGGAAACACCTGCACCGACTCCTTGGGGATTGAAACGAAAGTTTTGAACAAGTTTTATTCAAACCCAATAAAAATGATATTAGCATAAGACAAGTAACTAGAAAAAAAAATTAAAAAAAAATTCAAGCAAATAATTGTAATAACTACTGTAATAAAGCACTGCTATAATTATATATAATTTTCTTAAAATTTTGGTTTCATTCGCCTTTTCCATGCTGAAATGTCACAACCTGAACGACCATGGCTTGCCCCCCCCTAGTTTTGATCCTGGCTACGCCCCTGCGTTGCTGCGAGGGTGAGAGAGGGAGGGAGAGAGAAAGCCTCGTGCACACACACACACAGGCAAGGCACGTCGCCCGCCATGGGCTTTTCCTCTCTACCCTGAGAGAGAGAGAGAGAAAGCCTTGTGCGCACACACAGGCAAGGCACGTCGCGCGCAGCTCCCCTCGCGCAGCTTAGCCTCCGCTTTGCTGAATGGGGGGATACGTAGCAAGTGCGGGGGGAGGGAGAGAGAAGGAAGAAAGCTCTTCAGAATGGGGAGGGGAAGAGCCCTGCCAGAGAGCGGCTCCAGCCCACACACGCACGCCAGCTGGGTGGTGAGGGGTTGCAGGGGGCTTGTTGTTGTTTCTTTCGCTTAGGTAGGCTGGCCAGTGCATGTGTGTCTTGAAGCGGCAGAGCCCAGTCATCGCCACGGAGTCGCCTTTGCACTGATCAGTGGGGGGGGGGGGAGTGCCTGGCTCACGGCAGCTTTTTTCTAGGAAAAGAGCGTCGCCGCGTGCAAAAGGGGAGCCTGAGAGCGACGGGGCGCAGGCCGACGTCACAGCCAGTACAGCGCCCGGAGCCGCGGCAAAGGTGTAAAAGAGCCACATGCGGCTCCGGAGCCGCGGGTTGCTGACCCCTGGGTTAGACGATGCTGGCTATTTAATGAGAACGGCTTGGTGTCAAAACAAGTGTTATCCTGCACTTACCACAGCACTTTCCTTATTGCAAAAAGTCTGACCTCTTGGGAAAACAGGTTTGTTGCACAAGGCCCTCCCCATCAGCAACAAGTGTGCAGCCTGAACTTGCTGGCGTGTGATTAAATATCGCCCTCAAATAGTGACAGCTTCGAAGTGCTGCATGCAGAGGTGTAGGAAGGTCAGGTGGTACCCAGTGCAGAAAATTTCTTGTCAACCCCGCCCCCCCCCCCACACACATTGATTTTTTATTTTTTTTTGCTTGCAAAAATGGTTTTACGTTATTTCATATTTTCTTACAAAGGAATAATAAGTAAAAATAAACTTTTATTTATATCCCGCCCTCCCCGGCCGAAGTTGGGCTCAGGGCGGCTAACATCAGATAC
The DNA here is from genome assembly GCA_034642065.1 of Darevskia nairensis. Classification (NCBI taxonomy): domain Eukaryota; kingdom Metazoa; phylum Chordata; class Lepidosauria; order Squamata; family Lacertidae; genus Darevskia; species Darevskia nairensis. The sequence goes on along the minus strand of JAWWNI010001125.1, from coordinate 700,587 downwards.
ATAACATTGATATAAAATCAAACAATAATTAAATTACCTCCTAAAAACAAGTGAAAATCAAATTCAAGTCTAATTAGATGGCTGTCCGCAGGGTTAGGGTTGGGAACAGTAAGTGCTCCACTGAATTGAAATTTCAGCCTTCACGACATAGGAAAACAGCCAAGGAAACAGCTATTTTCGTGGAGGAGGGTCAAGATATTAACTGATATGCATGAAATTCCATATATAGCTATATAATCCCTAGTGTAGTAAGATAAGACCTTTGGAGCAGGCATTTAAAAAAAAAAAAGTTTTATATGAACCACCCTAGTAGGGCAGTAATTGTTCCTTGATAATTTGTCACCCCCTCCATGATGGAACCTGGGGTGATCCACCTCCACCCCGTCCCCCACTTCCTACGCCCCTGGCTGCATGTTCCTCTGACTTCAATGGGTATAGTTTCTTATGTGTGCACGCTGGTTTTCACCCTAAGGGAAGAAGAAAAATCTCACCTCTCTTGAATCACAGTTATTCACAGAAAACACACAACTCACTCTCTCTCTCTCTCTCTCTCTCTCTCTCCTCTTTCTTTCTTTTTTTACTCTTTCCCTTTGTTCGTTTGTGCACCTTTCCAACTCTATAATTCTATGATTCCATGACTGGCAGTGGATCTCCAGGGTTTTAAGGCAGGTGCTCTCCCAGTCCCAGCCCTGCCTGGAGACGCCAGAAGTCGAACCTGGGACCTTCTGTGCGCAATGTGGGTGCACTAACCACTGAGCTATGACCCAAGCACCCTTGGCCCCCCCCCCAATGAAGAGGAGATGGGTGATGGTGGCCTAGAGAAAATCACCTGATCCGTTGGCTGAATTCCTGTACTTTCTTGGTCAAAACAGCTTAGTAGCCGTTTTGTGCCTCTCCTCCCAATCGATGTTAATGCCTGCTGTAATTGCGTGCAGCCTGGAGACCGAACAGAGGCTGTGATTATAATGCCAGCCTCCGTTGATTTAATGGAAATGCTGACAAGGGCCCTTTGCTGAATTTAGAAAGGAGGACTTGTTGTTGTTCAGTCGTTCAGTCGTGTCCGACTCTTCGTGACCCCATGGACCAGAGCACGCCAGGCACGCCTATCCTTCACTGCCTCTCGCAGTTTGGCCAAACTCATGTTAGTAGCTTCGAGAACACTGTCCAACCATCTCATCTTCCGTCGTCCCCTTCTCCTTGTGCCCTCAATCTTTCCCAACATCAGGGTCTTTTCTAGGGAGTCTTCTCTTCTCATGAGGTGGCCAAAGTACTGGAGTCTCAACTTCAGGATCTGTCCTTCTAATGAGCACTCAGGGCTGATTTCTTTAAGAATGGATAGGTTTGATCTTCTTGCAGTCCATGGGACTCTCAAGAGTCTCCTCCAGCACCATAATTCAAAAAAGGAGCACAATTCAAAAAGGATGGACAGGCAGCAGGAAATCTTCGGTTTTCCCCTGCATGCTTTCAGACTGCTCTGCAGAGCTGGTGGCACCATCGGAGCAGGACTTGGGGGGGGGGGTGTCCGTTCAGCAGAAGGAGCAGCAGCAGCAGGGACACATTGCCATTTACCATGGGTGGGGGACTGCATTCCCTTCTGGTCAGCCTTCCAGGAGCCACACGGCTGGCATGGGCAAAGTCAGAGGCAAAAGTCAGTGGAGGGAGAATGTAAAATTTACCTCTGTGTGGTGTCAAGGACTGGTTGGTTGGATACAGGAGGAGGGAGGTCCAGAGCATAGCTGTCAACTTTCGGATTTGAAAATAAGGGATTTTTCCAAACTTTCGGATTTGAAAATAAGGGATGCCGCGAGGGCGGTGCAATGGCACCAAGTAGCCTCGCCACCCTGCGCTCCAGAGGCTGCACGCGAACGGGTGAGCGAAAGAGCGAGCGCGTAGACGGCAGGCAGGCTGTCTGTCTGGTTGGGCGTGAGGGTCTGGCTGCACAAGGCATGCAAGCTCCGCCCCCAATTGGTCTCAGACTCCTTATTGGCAGCCGAGCAACACAGCTGAGAAGCTTCCCTGGCCAGCAGGGACGGAGAGGAGCTGCTTCCTTTGAAATCCGGGAAATTGAAGGGATATCAACAATCTGGGATAGCAGCGGGAAACGGCATTGGAATAAGGGAGTTTCCCGCAAAAAAAGGGGAGGGTTGACAGCTATGGTTCAGAGGCAGAGGTGAGCCAGTCTGGTGAAGAGCCACAGGTGTCTCCCCCTCCTGCCACAATAATTTAATAATAATTTTATTACTTATACCCCACCCATCTGGCTGGGCCTTCCCACGCCACTCTGGGCAGCTCCCAATAGAATATTAAAAACACGATAAAACATCAAACATTAAAAACTTCCCGAAACAGGGCTGCCTTCGGATGTCTTCTAAAAGTCAGGTAGTTGTTTATTTCCTTGACATCTGATGGGAGGGCGCCACCACCGAGAAGGCCCTCTGCCTGGTTCCCTGTAACCTCACTTCTTGCAGGAAGGGAACCGCCAGAAGGCTCTCGGAGCTGGACCTCAGTGTCCGGTCTGAATGATGGGGGTGGAGACGCTCCTTCAGGTATACTGGGCCGAGGCTATTTAGGGCTTTCAAGGTCAGCACCAACACTTTGAATTGTGCTCGGAAATGTACTAGGAGCCAATGTAGCTCTCTCAGGACTGGTGTTATATGGTCCCGGCAGCCACTCCCAGTCACCAGTCTAGCTTCCGCATTCTGGATTAGTTGTAGTTTCCAGGTCACCTTCAAAAGTAGCCCCATATAGAGCACATTGCAGTAGTCCAAGCGGGAGATAACTAGAGCATGCACCACTCTGGCGAGACAGTCTGTGGGCAGGTAGGGTCTTATCCTGCGTACCAGATGGAGCTTGTAGACAGCTGCCCTGGACACAGAATTAACCTGCGCCTCTATGGACAGCTGCGAGTCCAAAATGACTCCCAGGCTGCGCACCCGGTCCTTCAAGGGCATAGTTACCCCATTCAGGACCAGGGAGTCATGTTTACAGCCATACATTTAAAGGACTACGCTGCCATTTTGAACAGCCATGGCTTACCCCAAAGAATTCTGGGAGCTGCAGTTTGTTAAGTGTGTTGAGCACTGAAGCAATCTGAGGTGGGGTAGGCAGGGTGGGGCTGGATCAAAGGAACAGGTCAGATCGGTGGGGAGCTGGTGCTGGCTTCATATCTAACACTAAACCATGGTTTCATAAATCATGGTGCAATAAACCATGGTTTAGAGTTATGTACAAATTAGGCGGAAGAAATATGTTCTGCTTTTTCAACTCAGAAATCTCCGTCCCTTCCTTTGTATAATCCCATGAATTAGAGAGAGAGAGGAAGGATAATCTATATATATATAAATGTTCCCATTGCGTGTTTGTCTGAAACACCCTTGCTGCATAACCGCTGGACCAAATCGCATCAAATTTGGACACAGCGTTCCATTACCATGGCATAATAATCTGACATAATAAAAATTCAGAAAAACCACACCTGTCATACCTAAAATAAAGTTTAAACGCAAAAAAACTGTCGCAGCTATTAGATGTCATCAACAAACCAGCGCCCTCTAGCGACGGCTATACTGGTACTACAGCTACAAAAGCAAAAAACAGGCGCAGCTATTCCACATCACAGCAAAACCTCAAAGCTCCCTCGGCTATTTGCAAGCTCACAAACCGGTAATTGAAAAGGGGGGGGTGAGAAGAGGGTAATAGAAAAGAGGGGGGCGAGAAGAGGGTAATTGAAAATGGGGGTGGGGACAGAGAAAGGGCAGATGGAAGTTGAACAGGAGAACTTCTAGGCCGGCACTCACCACAGCCCGGGTCGCCGCCATTAACGCCATCAAATGCAGGCCCAGCCCAACCGCCGCCCAGGCCCCTTAGCCACCCCGCCACCATGAAAGGCAGGCCCCGGCCCTTCTCCACAGCCGCTCACGACGACGCCGTCAGAGCCTGCCTGGGCTGCCCACTGCCCACTTCCCCACCGCAGCTGCCATGAAAGGCAGGCCAGACACCATCCCCACAGCCACTGCTGGCCCTCTCCTCTCCTACCACCACCCACAGACGCAGCCATCAACACCACAGCATTCACACACATATCCACAGCAAGGCGTGGCCGGGTCAGCTAGTAGAATCATAGAATTGTGGAGATGGAAGGGGCACAAGGGGTATCTCATCCAACCCCCAGAATGCAGGAATCTTTTGCCCCAAAGGAGGGATCGAACCTATGGCCCTGAGATTAAGAATATCATATACAAAGGCTAGCTTTATTGGCCCAGAATGCTGCCTTCTGCCTTCTGCACCACAATTGACCTGTCGCTGGTTCTTCATCTATTGCCAAAGTAGAATCTGATGTGTGAGAAACTCAATCTTTCTATCTGGGACACCCGAAACCGAGCACCAAGTCTGAAGCCAGGGGACAGGGATTCAGTGCTGGCACCTTTCCTCCGCGACAGAGCTGTAATCCTTTTGTCAACCATCCCAAGGTTTTGTCCGTCGCCCCTTTATGCTCCTGTCCCGTGGAGATCAGCTCCCCGCCGACTCCCTATTTTGTTTTACAACGGGGGGGGGGGGAGAGAGACCCTTCCCATCCTGAAAGAGCAAATGAAAGCTGGCGGGAAGCTTTATCTCCCTGGGAAAGTTTGGAAAGTGTTGGGCTGGAGCTGCTGAAGAACTGATCCTCATGTCCCCCTCTCCTTTCAACAAAACAACGGCAGAGTCCCATTGCAGATGAAAATAAGGTTGTAAGACTATAGAGGCACAAGAATTGGGGCCATCTAGCCAAGAACTACTTTCCCCATAAAATCTAGATTCCCTCATAATCAGAGCATAATAATAATAATAATAATAATAATAATAATAATAATAATAATAATAATAATATGTCATTTTTGAAGTTATCCCAACTGTTGAGATCAACCAGGCACCTTCATGGTATTCTTTTCAGGACCTGTTAAAAACATCCCTGTTTAGAGAAGCATACCCAGATGCTTAGAAAGCCGACACAATTCCATTTTAGTATTTTAACTTTCGTATGTGTTAAAGCGCAATTTTTTCTTGATTTTATTGTTTTCCCTATTTGTAAACCACTTTGAGGGTTGTTGTTGTTGTTGTTGTTGTTTTGCATTCAAGCCACGTGTAAATTCTATGAAATTAATAAATAACAATAACCCTTATAGGTGACTCGGAAACTTCAGCTTGTCCAAAATGCAGTGGCCGGATTACTGGCTGGGTTTTCATTCTAGATCTCATAGAAGCCCAGTTTTGAAATAGCTGCACTGGTTGAAAGTGTGTTTCTGATCCCAATTCAAGGCGCTCACATCAGTGTTTAAAGCCCTAAATGACTCGGGCCCTAAATACCCAAAACACTGTCTCCTTCTTTACATCCCCTCTCCGGTGCCGCAACCAGCAGATGTGTCCTTCTCAATACAGTCGTACCTTGGAAGTTGAACGGAATCTGTTCTGGAACTCCGTTCGACTTCCAAAACGTTCGGAAACCAAAGCGTGGCTTTCGATTGGCTGCTGGAGCTTCCTGCAGCCAATCGGAAGCCCCGGAAGCTGCATCGGACATTCGCCTTCCCCCCAAAAATTCGAAAACTGGAACACACACTTCCGGGTTTCGATTGTTCGGGAGCTGAAACATACGAGTACCAAGGCGTTTGACAACCAAGGTACAACTGTAGTTCCTCTGCCCTCAGAGGCTAAGGGTGGTGGTGGTCCAGCAGAGAGCCTTCTCTGTGGTGGCTTTTAAATTGTGGACCTCCTTCGCTACAGAGGTGCACCTGGAGCCTTCATTATACAGCTTCCGGAGAAGGCGGAAGAAACACCTCTTCACCCTGGCTTTTGATGCTTGAGGTGTACGTTTTTAGGACTCCGCTTATTCTTGTGATTGCAAGTTGCTTCAAACTTTTTCTTAACATTGTGCTTTGATTTTGCAAATCACCCCGGGACCTTAAGGAAGAAGAGTGTGCAGTAAATAAATATTCTTGCCTACCTTTCACCCTAAGGCCCCAGGGTGGGTGACAACAATTAAAATGGAACATTCAAAAGCTTTTAACCGTAATTCTTTTTAGAATGCTTTGTTCCATTTCAGAATGTTTTGTTCTGCTTCGTTTTTAAATTGTGCATCTGTTTGGCACCTGGGTTTCCTTGGGGAGGGAGGGCAGAATAAAAATCCAATAATTATTTGGATCCCCACCCCCTTTCCTGGTTAAAGTTGCCACTTTAATCTTACCATCCAACATTTCTCTGATGAAAATAGGGATCTTTCCTAAGGAAAAGTGGGACATCCTAGGATCAAATCATATTCCATACCCTCCATCATTTCTCTGATGGAAATAGGGACTTTTTCCTAAGGAAAAGTGGGACATCCTAGGATCAAATCATATTCCATACCCTCCATCATTTCTCTGATGAAAATAGGAATGTCCTAAGGCAGTGGTGGCTAACCTTGGCCCTCCGGATGATTTGGGACTACAACTCCCATCATCCCTGACCACTGGTCCTGTTAGCTAGGGATGATGGGAGTTGTAGTTCCAAAACATCTGGAGTGCCAAGTTTAGCCACTACTGTCCTAAGGAAACGTGTGACATTCAGGGATCAAATCAGAAACCTGGACAGCTTCTGTGAATCTGGGACTGTCCCTGGAAAGTAGGGACACTTCTTCTTCAACCCCTCCTGCCCTTTGACTATGACATTATCCCTGCCTGCCTTTTGTGTTCCAGATGGAAATGCGTCTCCAGGACCAGCAGCTGGCCCGGCAGCTGATGCGCCTGCGCAGCGACATCAACAAGCTCAAGATCGAGCAGACCTGCCACCTCCACCGGCGGATGCTCAACGATGCCACCTACGAGATGGAGGAGCGGGACGAGCTCTCTGACCTCCTGTGCGACTTCCCCCTGACGTCCTCCTTCAGCCTCTCCACCCCACTCAAGCTCATTGGCGTGACAAAGATGAACATCAACTCCCGCCGGTTCTCGCTTTGCTAGAGGGAGGGGAGGGGAGGGCAGAGGGGCAGAAGCGGGCACGGAGGGCGACCTTGCCAACGGAGAGGAGGAGAAGCTTGCTTGTCCTTTTGCTCGGCAGGGGAAGGCAGGTGAGGTCGGAGGACGAAGAGGGAAAGCGGAGCAGATCTGGCAAGGGCTCTTCCACCGATCCAGTATGGCTGGGCGATGGCGACAGTCATGATCATGTTCACTGAGTGCTTTGCAGGAAAGATGGAGAATACAAACAACCAGGCTCCCTCAAGGGGAGGCAGGGAGGCTACCCTAACCCAATACTAACCCTAACCCAATACCCTACCCTAACCCAATAACCAAAACTCCCTTATTCCAATGCCGTTTCCCGCTGCTATCCCGGATTTTTGATATCCCTTAAATTTCCCGGATTTCAAAGGAAGCAGCTCCTCGCCCTCCCTGCCGGCCAGGGAGGCTCCTCAGCTGCGTTGCTCGGCTGCCAATAAGGAGTCTGAGACCGACTGGGGGCGGAGCTTGCATGCTTTGTGCAGCCAGACCCTCACGCCCAACCACACAGACAGACAGCCTGCCTGCCGTCTACGCGCTCGCTCTTTCGCTCACCCGTTCGCGCGCAGCCTCTGGAGAGCAGGGTGGCGAGGCTACTTGGTGGCATTGCACCGCCCTCGTGGCATCCCTTATTTTCAAATCCGAAAGTTTGGAAAAATCCCTTCTTTTCAAATCCGAAAGTTGACAGCTATGGAACAAGGGTGTGAAGAGATGTGGCATGGCACGGACATCCAGTTGAAGTTGAATGGTCACTGGTGCCAAGATAAGGAAGTGGTCCTTCATGCATTGCCCAATGAATCTGCCTTTGTGGAATTCCACACCACCTGTGACCTTATCGGCATCCGCATTGCCACAAGTGAAGAAGTAACTTTGTTGTCCTGTTCCTGTCCAATCCATCATTTTCACAGGGAGATCCTCTCAAAGACCTCCGTTTATATAGAATTCTATACCCTTCTGTCACCTTGTTCTTCATTTGTTCCCTCCGAAACCAACCCCCAACATGCTGATCCTTTATCTGAGGGGAAAACAGCCGCCAGTCAGTATAGACAATATTGAGCTAGATGGATCCATGGTCTCAGTCAGTGTAAGGCAGCCTCCTAGGACGTTCCTGTGGGAAACAGTGAGAAGTGACGGTAGCCAGCATGGCAAACGGTCGGGGTGATAAGAGCTGTCCAGAGTACCCGGCGGATTCATTGGCAATAAAAGTTGGGGTCCTGGCTAAAGCCAATTGGCGCTCTGTGTCTGCTAACACATTGTTTAATGACTGCTTTAGCCTGATCATATCCCATGCTGAGTAGAAGACCTGAAGAGAAGCCCAGGGATGAGATTTTAGTTGCCACTGCCTGTTTCTATGTGGATTAAAAATCAGCATTCATAGTTAGAGGCAAGGCCAAGGGGGAAATTAAGACAGTCTGAAATTAAGACACTCTAGCCTCCACTTTTGTGAAGCCTGTCTCTAGTCTCACATTTTGGGACTTGAAGGCCTGATCTTAGAAATTTGGGTTGTACTAGTTTTAGTGGTGCAAAATTGGAGAAATGACCCAGCTGGGCATCATAGAGAAGTTGAGTTCTGTCCAACAACACCCAAAGAACTACAGGCTCTTCACGCCTTACTTAGAATCATAGAATTACAGAGTTGGAAGAGACCACAAGGGCCATCCAGTCCAACCCCCTGCCAAGCAGGAAACACCATCAAAGCATTCCTGACAGGTGGCTGTCGAGCCTCTGCTTAAAGACCTCCAAAGAAGGAGACTCCACCACACTCCTTGGCAGCAAATTCCACTGTCGAACAGCTCTTACTGTCAGGAAGTTCTTCCTAATGTTAAGAGGAATCTTCTTTCTTGTAGTTTGAATCCATTGCTCCGTGTCCGCTTCTCTGGAGCAGCAGAAAACAACTTTTCTCCCTCCTCTATATGACATCCTTTTATATACCCTATATACTCGAGTATAAGCCGACCTGAATATAAGCCGAGGCACCCAATTTTACCACAAAAAACCTTCATAGGAGAAAGCTTCATAGGAGCCACTGCTTGCCTCACTCGAGTATAAGCCGAGGGCGGCTTTTTCAGCACAAAAAATGTGCTGAAAAACTAGGCTTATACTTGAGTATTTGAACATGGCTATCATATCACCCCTTAACCTTCTCTTCTCCAGGCTAAACATACCCAGCTCCCTAAGCCGTTCTACTTAAGCCACCTATGTAGTCCCTTTTCATCCAGGCCTTCCCATCATAATTAACCCCTCCCCCTGATACCCCAAATCGTCTTTGTATCCCACCATCTCCACCAATTTTACACCCTGGATGATCTTCACCAACTGTACCTTTCTTGGGCAGCCCCAAAAGTGCAACACCCCAAAGATTTGCCTCCTGCCCTTGTGACAGCACAAGCCTGTACATGTTAGCTCACAGTTAATCCCCATTCAGTTCAATGGGATTTACAGTCAGGTAAGTCTTTATAGAGCTGTTGCAGTCGGGGATACGTTGCAACGGTTGCGCTCGCTTGCATTCCAGCCGCTCTCACCCCGCTTGGTTTGCTTTGCACAGAAACCGGCGTTTGAATTTCCAGGAACTTTGCGAATTTAGAAACCCGTGTCAAATTCCTTTGCTAAGAATAAAAATCCATGAGGGTGGGTCCTTGGTTTTTGCAATGCACCAGAAACATGGAGACTGCTTTGTGTCTGCTTGACATATGTGTGGGATTTTTTTTTTATTAAATCATTTCCCATTGGAATCAGGAATTTGGGTCTTCTCTTTTTTTGTGTTTCATTGGAGGCAATGGAGAAAAGTGCAGTGAAAACTCAATAAACAATACACAAATGGATTTGTTTCAGTCTGGGGCTATATACACCTCAATGGCATAAAGCATAGAAAGGTCATTTCCCCCCTGTTGTATTTCAATTTGCTTTTTTACATTCCTATATGGACCTGAAAGAGGGTGGGTGGGGGTGTTCTTCATCCTATACCCTTCACCAGATTTGCGTCTTTGGCGCTGTGTGTTAAACCACAGAGTCTAGGGCTTGCTGATCAGAAGGTCGGCGGTTTGAATCCCTGCGACGGGGTGAGTTCCCATTGCTTGGTCCCAGCTCCTGCCCACCTAGCAGTTCGAAAGGACGTCAAAGTGCAAGTAGCTAAATAGGAACCACTCTGGCGGGAAGGTAAATGGCGTTTCCGTGCGCTGCTCTGGTTCGCCAGAAGCGGCTTTGTCATGCTGGCCACATGACCTGGAAGCTGTACGCCGACTCCCTCGGCCAATAAAGTGAGATGAGCGCCGCAACCCCAGAGTCGGACACGACTGGACCTAATGGTCAGGGGTCCCTTTACCTTTACCTTTATGTACCTGAAAGAGGGTGGGTGGGGATGCTCTTCATCCTATACCCTTCACCAGATTTGCTTCTTCCCACCAAACTCTAATAATAATAATAATAATAATAATAATAATAATAATAATAATAATATATTATTATTATTAATACCCTGCCCATCTAGCTGGGTTTCCCCAGCCACTCTGGGTGGCTTCCAACAAGTGTCTTTTGAACTGCTAGGTGGGCAGGAGCAGGGACCGAGCAACGGGAGCTCACCCCGTCTCAGGGATTCGAACCGCCGACCTTCTGATCAGCAAGCCCTAGGCTCTGTGGTTTAACCCACAGTCTGCATTTGGCCAATGAGTCTGAGGTTCCCCACCCCTGGCCGAGATGCTCTGCTCCTGTAGCACAGGACCACTGATTTGGTTTTCCGTATCTCTAATTGACCAGCGGAGGGGCATGCAATCTCTGCCCTGAGTGTTTGTCCCACCAGCAGCCTGGCCCATCTTTCGTTTCATATATGGCCACAGCAATGGAAAGCCGTTGCACAACGATGCCTCCTACGTCTTTGGGAGTTTGGACTTGCCAGCTCAAGCAGGCTCTGCAATTCCCTCCTACCTTGCAAATTATCTTCTGGCCCAGTTTCAAAAGGTTCACGTTTTCTAATTGCTCGCTTCAAGGACCAGGAGTGCAGCTGGGAGCGATGTTCAGTACATCATGCCTTTTGAAGGAGACAATTGGCTCCTGGAAGAGAACACGGTTCTTTAAGACAACTGACATGTTTCAAAGGGTGCTTTCCTGAAGAGTGATTGCTCCATTTATTAAGAATAAGACTGAAGAAGAATTCTGTTAGATGATGATGATTATTTCTATACCATATTATATGTTTAAAGAAAACAATTTCAAAGCGGTTTACAAAGCGTGTTCTCCTTCATGGAGAGTGGGGGCCAACAAGTCACCCCTCTGGTGCTGGGCGGGATCGTATAGATGGCCACTGCTGTGATTGGACCCAGGGTGTTGTTGGGGAGATTTGTATGTTGCAATTTGTTGATGGACAGCCCAGTGTATATATATATATATATTGGTGGGTATGCAACGTGATCTCCCTCTTGGCTGCGTGCTTCGGATCACCCTCCCTCCCTCCCTCCCTCCCTCCCTCCCTATATTTTAGGCCTCTGCGTTGACATTGCTATGCCTGTCATGGGGTCGTCTGCTTTTGGGGCAGGGGCCTGGTAGGAATTTTCCATTTGGCTGATTGGCTGGTGCCATCTGGTTTTGCCAACTGCGTAGCAAATAGTCATAACTTGTAAGGTTGGCGGTTAGGCATTGGTTATTACCGTATATACTCGAGTATAAGCCGACCCGAATATAAGCCGAGGCACCCAATTTTACCACAAAAAACCTGGGAAAGCTTCATAGGAGCCACTGCCTGCCTCACTCGAGTATAAGCCGAGGGCGGCTTTTTCAGCACAAAAAATGTGCTGAAAAACTAGGCTTATACTTGAGTATATAGGGTATGTTGGTTGGAGGAGGGGTTATGATTGACTGTGTTTGCCCCTCCAATTGATGCTGGTGTACGGGGAATTCCGTTAAAGGAATCCAGGGGCTCGATATGCTTTTGTCCGAACCCCCAGTCGGGGGCCAGGGCCGTGCAAGAGCCCTGGGAGCCTGTGGGGAGAGGGGAGGGTCAGACCACCCGGCTACCTTTATCTCTCCAGAGTGTTTTCCCATTACTGACGGTCATCACTTCTGTCCCCAGTGGGACAGATAGTCTTAACCAATGCCTAAGCAACCACTCACATTATTTGTAATTTTAATAAAGCTGTGGCCAAAATCATGCCAAAAACCAAAACTAAAATTCTGTCTGATGTGTGAATTATTTGAGGGGTGGTTTGGGGACCTCGACACGCAACACATTCAAACATCAAATAAAACAATCCAGAATAGAATCATAGAATTGCAGAGTTGGAAGGTACCCCAAGGGTCATCTAGTCCAACCCCCTGCAATGCAGGAATCTCAACTAAAGTATCCATGACAGATGGCCCCCAACCTCTGCTTTAAAACCTCCAAGGAAGGAGAATAACACATTCCTGAAGAAAGTCAAATGCAGTGCCGGATTTACGTATAAGCTAAAAAGCTATAGCTTAGGGCCCCACTCTCTTGGGGGCCTCAAAAAAAATTTAAAGGAAAAAAACCTGGATGTAACTTCCAAAATATAAGATAAAAAACAAATAAAATAAAACCTACATACAGCAACAGTGTTTTGTGTTGGCTCCTATTTGTTATGTGCAAATGGCTTTAGATACCTATCAGGTCCGTAAATTACCATATAGCATATATTCAGCACAAAAAACAGTGACAATTTGTTGTTGACAAAGGACAGCTGGACATATAAAGGGCCCCATTACTTTAAGTAGCTTAGGGCCTCATCAAACCTAAAACCGGCCCTGGTCAAATGTAAAGTATACCTTCAAAACATCATGATTAACAAGAAACTAAGATAAAATAAAAAATAGAAAAATTCCTTCCAGTAGGCACCTTAGAGACCAACTAAGTTTGTTCTTGGTATGAGCTTTCGTGTGCATGCACACTTCTTCAGATACACTGAAACAGAAGTCACCAGACCCTTATATATAGTGAGAGGGCGGGGGGGGGTATTATTCAGAAGGGTGGTGGGAATGGGTGATTGGCTGATAGGTGTGGTAAACCTGTTGACGACTGTTAAGGACTGCAATTGGTCTTACAGTAAAAAGCAAGGGGTGAGAAGGTTAAAAATAGCTTTGTCATCTATAATGAGATAAGAATCCAATGTCTTTATTCAGACCAGGTCTCTCCATGGTTTTAAGTTTGGTAAAAGGTAAAGGGACCCCTGACCATTAGGTCCAGTCATGTCCGACTCTGGGGTTGTGGTGCTCATCTCGCGTTACTGGCCGAGGGAGCCGGCGTACAGCTTCCTGGTCATGTGGCCAGCATGACAAAGCCACTTCTGGCGAACCAGCGCAGCTCACGGAAACGCTGTTTACCTTCCCTATTTATCTACTTGCACTTGACGTGTTTTCGAACTAGGTTGGCAGGAGCTGACACCGAGCAACGGGAGCTCACCCCGCCGCAGGGATTCGAACCGCTGACCTTCTGATCAGCAAGCCCTAGGCTCTGTGGTTTAACCCACAGCATCACCTGGGTCCCTTTTTTAAGTTTGGTAATTAGTTGCAATTCAGCAACTTCTCTTTGCAGTCTATTTCTGAAATTCCTTTGTAATAAGACAGCTACTTTGAGATCGTGTATAAAATGTCCTGGGAAATTGAAGTGTTCTCCTACTGATTTCTCTGTCTTGTGATTCCTGATGTCAGATTTATGTCCATTTATCCTTTGGTGTAGGGTTTGGCCTGTTTGTCCAATATAGAGAGTTGAAGGGCACTGTTGTAATTGATTGCCGTGAGTTATCGCAAGAGCTGGAGAGGCAGAATGTGACTACTTAAAATAAAGTGAACCACCAATTAAAAAAGACTTCTCCGCCTCCCGATGAGGCTTACAGATGAGCAGGCTGGGGCAAGCCATATCACTGGCATCTTGCCCTCGATGAATGATGGACAGAGCTCAAGGGAGGCTTCAGGGTGTGCCGGCAGGATATTATATTTCAGGCAGCACCAAGATCAAGTGAGTGGGTGGATGATCAGAAGGCTTTCAGATGGTGGAGTTAAAGAGATTACGGCTTATTAAGAGCTTTGCAAAAAAAGCTGTTTAATTGGCTTAGGCTCCATAACAAGGTGTTAGCCAGAAACAATTTAATTTGGCTTGGATGCCTCGAGCTTGGTTTTCGCCGAGTTTGGGGGCTTGTGTGAGGGCTGTACCACTTCAGAACTCAGGTGGGAGTGCAAATGGTGGAATGCTCCTCTCTAAACAAAAAAATAAATTAAAAAAATCCCCACATATAGAAGACTAGCATCTCAGGAAGGAGGCTGGGTCAGAACCTTCTTTTCCTTGATTTCCGATTTGCACAAATGAGTGGCACTGATTAAGTCACTGAAATGGCAGCTGCCATGCACAAGAGGGAGCTCTCAGCAGATTCAGGAGACGCAGAACTGCAGAAGTCCAATAAGTCTATGGGGGGGGGGGATGGAGTGGGGGGGGGGGGAGAATGATGAGCAGGCACAGATTGTCTCTCTCTCTCTCTCTCTCTGTGTGTGTGTGTGTGTGTGGAGGGGAGCAGACGGGAAAACAGGAGAGAATAGAATTGAGTGTTAAGGAGGAATATAAGAGCAGCAGTGCTGGATCAGTTCAAAACCCCATCTAGTTCAGCATCGTGTTTTCACTTGCCCACCACCCTGAAAGAATGTAACATGGCTTCTCCCCATCTGTAATTCCCAGCATCTAGAATTACTGATCTCTTGCCATGACTCCCCTGTTTTAATGGGATTTTTTTTATTGCCTGTTTTTAATTATGGATGCTTTAATAGGATCAGTTTATTGTGTGTTTAAATCATGCAGGTTTATACGTCTTAATGTTTGTGTAACTGGCTTTGATACTTGCAAACCGCTTAGGAGCCTATTTATACAGCATGTGAATGAACCAATAAATAAAGAACTCCACCTCCGACAGTGGAGAGGCAGTGCCATGCTGCAACATTTTGTTGCGGGAGGTCCCATTCAGCTGTATCTGGTGGAAAAGCTGCAGAGCAAGACCTTCTCCCCACGCAAGTGAGAGGGCCTGATACGGAGTGGGATTTCCAGTGATTCCTCTCCTTGGTCAGGGTTTCCTAAGCTTGGGTTCCCAGCTGTTTTTAGACTACAACTCCCACCATCCATAGTTAGCAGGACCAGGGGTCAGGGATGATGGGAACTGTAGTCCAAAAAAACCAGCTGGAGACCCAAATTTGGGAAACCCTGTTCTAGATGCTTTCAGCATTGATGAAGAGCTCATCACAAGCACAAAAGAAAAGCACAGCTGGGTCAGGCCAAAGGTCCATCTAGCCCAAAATCGTGTTCTCACAGCTGCCAACCAGATATGCCAATCGGAAGCCCCCCAACAGGACCTGAGTGCGCACCTGTGATTCCCAGAAACTTGGATCCAGCTGTGGGCACACGCTCTGGGGAGACGGCAACTCCCAGGACCTCCGAGCGTCTCCCTGTAGGCACGTCTCTGGAATGCCATGTCCCTTCATCTCCAGAGAGCCTTTCTGCGACATTTCTCATATGAAAAGTGCACACAAGTTTTCTGGCATCTCGCAGCAAGAAGAGAGACACATCTGTAGATCTAAACTACATTTTATTTACATTCTATACAGACAATTTGTAATTGGCTGGCTGACCGAACCCAAAGGGTGCTCATCAATGGCTCCTCTTCATCCTGGAGAGAAGTGACTAGTGGGGTGCCACAGGGTTCTGTCTTGGGCCCAGTCTTATTCAACATCTTTCTCAATGACTTGGATGATGGGCTTGAGGGCATCCTGATCAAGTTTGCAGATGACACCAAATTGGGAGGGGTGGCTAATACCCCAGAGGACAGGATCACACTTCAAAATGACCTTAGCAGATTAGAGAACTGGGCCAAGGCAAACAGGATGAATTTTAACAGGGAGAAATGTAAAGTACTACACTTGGGCAAAAAAAATGAAAGGCACAAATACAGGATGGGTGACACCTGGCTTGAGAGCAGTACATGTGAAAAGGATCTAGGAGTCTTGGTAGACCATAAACTTGACATGAGTCAACAGTGTGATGCAGCAGCTAAAATAGCCAACGCAATTCTGGGCTGCATCAATAGGAGTATAGCATCTAGATCAAGGGAAGTAATAGTACCACTGTATTCCGCTCTGGTCAGACCTCACCTGGAATACTGTGTCCAGTTCTGGGCACCACAGTTCAAGAAGGATACTGAGAAGCTGGAACGTGTCCAGAAGAGGGCAACCAAAATGGTCAAAGGCTTGGAAACGATGCCTTATGAGGAACGGCTTAGGGAGCTGGGTATGTTTAGCCTGGAGAAGAGAAGGTTAAGGGGTGATATGATAGCCATGTTCAAATATATAAAAGGATGTCATATAGAGGAGGGAGAATGGTTGTTTTCTGCTGCTCCAGAGAAGAGGACATGGAGCAATGGATTCAAACTACAAGAAAGAAGATTCCACCTAAACATTAGGAAGAACTTCCTGACAGTAAGAGCTGTTCGACAGTGGAATTTGCTGCCAAGGAGTGTGGTGGAGTCTCCTTCTTTGGAGGTCTTTAAGCAGAGGCTTGACAGCCACCTGTCAGGAATGCTTTGATGGTGTTTCCTGCTTGGCAGGGGGTTCGACTGGATGGCCCTTGTGGTCTCTTCCAACTCTATGATTCTATGATTCAATCCACAATCACGTCTGTGTTCTCCAAGCTCTGGCAGGACAGAAATTGCATACTGCAAAAGTGAAAGTACAGTACAATGATGCGCTCAGACGGAAGAGATAAGACAGTCTTCCGTTCCCACACTCTTCTCAGACATCTCATGTGATTTATACTAATCGCACTAGCCAAACCTAACCAGCGTTGGCTACGTAAAATCTCAACCCCAGCAGCCCCCCAGCCTTACCTGGGACCCTAAGCCAAAACTGCATACAGGTGGCCACAAGACTGAATAATTGGACAGAATTGGAATATTAATTAGATGGCATATACAGGTGTTTGGGTGACTGTGACTTTGGCTTTTAACCTGTTGTTCAATTGCTGTTCAGCAGACATACTTTTTGTACATAAATATTGGTTGTTGTATGTTTTAGAAGACATCTGAAGGCAGCCCTGTTTAGGGAAGCTTTTAATGTTTGATGGACTATTGTATTTTAATATTTTGTTGGAAACCCAGCCAGATGGGTGGGGTATAAATGATAATAATAATAATAATAATAATAATAATAATAATAATAATAATGTGCTTTATTGAAGTGAAAATTGTGCAGAAGGAAAGTTTACTGATGTTCCTGGATTATTGAATTGTATTAATACATGTGAGGGCTTTTGTTTATTATTCTCTTTCCTTCCTTCCTTCCTTCCTTCCTTTGTTCCTTTTCTGGAATATTTACGAGGGCTTTTAAAAAGACTTATCTTTTAATTTCCCTGCATTCTGATATTGTAGCATTATGTATTTTTGTGTCTGTGCAGCTCACTTCTGTTTTTATATACATTATTTTGCTTTTGAGAACGACGTTGAATGTATTTTATTACAAGCAGTGTGATCAGTAGCAGCTGTATCGAATGTGGAATTTGTATTTTCTAAGTAATATATATATAGGGTTTAGTTGAGATGCGTAGAAATTTCTTGCGATATAAAGCGGCACGGAAATTAAATGAAATAAAATGGTATAGAAGTTTTACAGAAAAAGAATACAAATTAAATAAAAGAGAAAACCCCATTGCAGCCGTGTGGACTAAAGATGACCATTTGGGTCCCTTCCAACTCTACAATTCTATGATTGTATGAAAATACAATGGCTTCTCCTTGCATCTCTGCAAGCAAAGGAGCAAAGGATGCGCTTTATATTTATAGTACAATTTCCAGGGAATAATGCTTACGGCTTTGGACTGGAGCGTCAAGTAGCTCATTGGCAACGTGTGAAACCTGTGCCAAGTTTCCCTGCTCATGATTGCATACACCATTCTGTTCCTTTCATTCCACCCCCCCCCCCTTTGGCTGATTCTTTTTCGGTTGCAAATAAAGCGGAGCCCTGCAGAGATTCTGCTGGGTTGCCAGCCATTTCCCGGAGGATATAATCTCTCCCCATTCTTGGGGACCTTTGTTCTAAATGTCATCCACTCCCCCCTGTGCTTCTGCCTGGGAGAACCACACAGATCAGCTCAACCGCCAGCATTTCCCAGCAAATAAAATCCATTCTCTTCTCGGAATATCAGCAGACCATTGGGTTTTATGCAGCCTTGCCAAGGACTCAAGTGTTAATAGTTTTACAAAGCAAAGTCTTTTGAGGATGGAAGTTGAGGCTTCTGAGATGCAAGAACTGGAACCCAGGACAGGGCCCTGTTTCGGACAATGCCTTCTTCAGCTCGTCTTTTTGAACAGAATAAAACGTCTTGGTTAGGGGAGACGCACAGAAAAACATAGAAAAACTTGAGAATACTCCCTGATCTACTAACCAAGACGTTTTATTCACCAAAGACTCAAATGAAACAGAAAGCATACATTACTCCTATTCTGTTCAAAAAGACGAGCTGAAGAAGGCATTGTCCGAAACAGGGCCCTGTCCTGGGTTCCAGTTCTCGCATCTCAGAAGCCTCAACTTCCGTCCTCAAAAGACTTTGCTTTGTAAAACTATTACCACTGTTTAAGATTGTATTCCAATAGGAAATAGTTAATTTGGTTTGATTCTACTTGTGAGTAAACTTACTCTTATGTTAAAACATTCAGCCTGAGTTCTTGGGAACTTTTATACTAGTGTTAATTGCAACAAGAGCTCCTACTTCTTCTGAAGGACTCAAGTGTAGCCTCTGCCAGCCTGGGTGGGCATCATGCTGAAGTTTTATAACCTAATGCTGCCAAAAGATTTCCCAAATGGAAATTTTTTTTCTTCTTTTTCCCTCGTAGCCGAGTAAGATTGTCTTCCATGAACACAATCTTAACAGTGAGACCATAAGTGACTCATAGCTGTCAACCCTCCCTTTTTTTGGCGGGAAACTCCCTTATTCCAATGCCATTTCCCACTGCTATCCGGGATTGTTGATATCCCTTAAATTTCCCAGATTTCAAAGGAAGCAGCTCCTCTCCCTCCCTGCCAGCCAGGGAGGCTCCTCAGCTGCATTGCTCGGCTGCCAATAAGGAGTCTGAGACCGACTGGGGGCGGAGCTTGCATGCCTTGTGCAGCCAGAGCCTCACGCCCAACCAGACAGACAGCCTGCCTGCCGTCTACGTGCTCGCTCTTTCGCTCACCCGTTCGCGCGCAGCCTCTGGAGCGCTGGGTGGAGAGGCTACTTGGTGCCATTGCACCGCCCTCATGGCATCCCTTATTTTCAAATCTGAAAGCTTGAAAAAAATCCCTTATTTTCAAATCCGAAAGTTGACAGCTATGAAGTGACTGTGGAGACCAATTCTGGATCTACACATCCTTTCACAGTGGGGACATAGGTTTCCGGGCAGGAGTTGATCACGGTGAGGGTTTGCCAGACGTGCCTTCCTTTTAGCATGTTTCTCCCTTTTGTCCTGAGTTCGAGTGTCTTCAAAGCCCATGGCACCTTTAGTAAAGGCTATTCTCCAACTGGAGCGCTCGCAGGCCAGTGTTTCCCAGTTGTCGGTGTTTATATTGCATTTTTTAAGATTTGCCTTGAGAGAGTCTTTAAACCTCTTTTGTTGACCATCGGCATTACGCTTTCCATTTTTAAGTTTGGAATAGAGTAGTTGCTTTGGAAGACGATAACCAGGCATCCACACAACATGACCAGTCCAATGAAGTTGATGTTGATGATCTTTGCTTCTTCCAGTACACCTGCCTTCCAAGTGATGTGTAAAAAATTTCAGAGACACCATTGATGGAATCTTTTGAGGAGTTGGAGATGGCTTTTATAAGTGGTCCATGTTTCACAAGCGTATAGTAAGGGTAGTAGTACAATAGCTTTGTAAACAAGCTTTTTGGTTTCCCTGCGAATGTCCTGGTCCGCAAACACTCTGCACTTGGAAATGGAAATAGCCACCATGACAGCTTCTCTGCTGACAGCCTGCAACCCCCTCCCCTAACTCCCAGAACAAGAAATCTATTACATGTTACTGGGCAGAGAACCAGGCAGAAACAGAGAAGAAGAAGAAGAAGAAGAAGAAGAAGAAGAAGAAGAAGAAGAAGAAGAGTTTGGATTTGATATCCCGCTTTATCACTACCCAAAGGAGTCTCCAAGTGGCTCACATTCTCCTTTCCCTTCCTCCCCCACAACAAACACTCTGTGAGGTGAGTGGGGCTGAGAGATTTCAGAGAAGCGTGACTAGCCCAAGGTCACCCAGCAGCTGCATGTGGAGGAGCGGAGACGCGAACCCGGTTCACCAGATTACGAGTCAACGCTCTTAACCACTACACCACACTGGGTCCCTTGGGGCTCACCGTAGACAGAGGGAGGGGCCTGACCCAGAGGGATAGGAAGTGGAGGGGGAGTTACAAGCCAGTCCAGATAACTGCTTCATCAAGATAGGAGTAGGGGTGCCAACTTGAATAAGTGTGGAGGAGGGCAGGTAAGCCCCGTCCCACATAATCGATCACATGACACAGTGTACACACACACCATTTGAATGGCAATTCCCATCAACTTGGGCCCTCCCAGCCCTCTCAAATATATTATGGGGGGGGCAAAGCCCCCACAGCCCCTAGGAGTTGGCTCCTATGGATAGGAGCAGCCCTTAGAAGTCTCTGCGTGTTCCCCGTTCAGCTTCCTTAATAAAGAAACTAACTGTAAGTTAGCCGGTGTTTCACTGTCTTTCTCTGATCTGTGAATGACCTGTTTCTCCTTGTTGGCTCCCTGACACACAGAGGGCAACCAGATGATTCCAACCGCTTTTTATCATCACCATACCTGGGTCAGCCTGTTGTTGTTGATAGGATAGCAACATTTTCTAGGCTCAATTGCAAGGCTGTTTTATGTGGACCTTCCCCAGTTTGGACTGGATGCGGATGATACCCAGCTCTACCTCTCTTTCAAATCAGAACAGTGAAGGCGGTGAAGGTCCTGTGTGAGTGCCGGGAGGCAGTTGGAGGATGGATGGCGGCTAATAGATTGAGGTTGAATCCAACAAGACAGAAGTACTGTTTTTGGGGGACAGGAGGCAGGCAGGTGTGGGAGGACTCCCTGGTCCTGAATGGGGTAACTGTGCCCTCTGAAGGACCAGGTGCGCTGCCTGGGAGTCATTCTGGACTCACAGCTGTCCATGGAGGTGCAGGTTAATTCTGTGTCCAGGGCAACTGTTTATCAGCTCCATCTGGTACACAGGCTGAGACCCTGCCTGCCCGCAGACTGCCTCGCCAGAGTGCTGCATGCTCTAGTTATCTCTCGCTTGGATTACTGCAATGCGCTCTACGTGGGGCTACCTTTGAAGGTGACCTGGAAGCTACAACTAATCCAGAATGTGGCAGCTAGACTGGGACTGGGGGCGGCCGCCAAGACCACATAACACCAGTCTTGAAAGACATACACTGGCTCCCAGTACGTTTCCGGGCACAATTCAAAGTGTTGGTGCTGACCTTGAAAGGCCCTAAATGGCTTCAGTCCTGTATACCCTGAAGGAGTGTCTCCACCCCCATCGTTCTGCCCGGACACTGAGGTCAGTTCTGAGGGTCTTCTGGCGGTTCCCTCACTACAAGAAGCCAAGTTACAGGGAACCAGACAGAGGGGCCTTCTCGGTAGTGGCACCCACCACTGTGGAACTAACCCTACCCTAACCCTAACCCTAACCCTAAACCCTAACCCTAACCCTAACCCTAACCCTAACCCTAACCCTAACCCTAACCCTAACCCTAGCCCTAACCCTAACCCCTAACCCTAACCCTTCAGATGTCAAAGAGAACAACAACTACCAGACCTTTAGAAGACATCTGAAGGCAGCCCTGTTCAGGGAGGCTTTTAATGTTTAATAGATTATTGTATTTTAATGTTCTGTTGGAGCTGCCCAGAGTGGCTGGGGAAACCCAGTCCAGATGGGCGAGGTATAAATAATAAATTATTATTATTATTATTATTATTATTATTATTATTATTATTATTATTATTGGCCAACATTGCATGTTCTCGTCCCCTAGACTCTGTATTTCTTACTGCATTTCAATAGCTTTATGGTGAAATCTGACCTGAACACCACCCTAACAGGTAATTAAAGCTTGCCTAACCAAGAAGAGATGGACACGTTGGCAACGTTTCACCTTGGCTGTGCCAAGCAGCCCTCTTTGAAATGTAGCATTCCTTATCTTACCTGCAGTGCTTGATTAATTTTCCAAACCTTCATCTTGCACTGAGTAGAATTATTCCCCTGCCTGGTGAACTGAACAACCACAGCATTTTAATTAAAATGCAATAACAGAATCGGCTGCTCTTGTGGGTAGAGATGAACAAACCTGTCAATTTCAGTTTTTTCTAGGTTCCTCTTTTTCCTGTCTTACCTTCAGCTCACTGCATTTCTGCAACAGCTTGCAGTTAAAAAAAACCAAACCTCTTTGTGGAAGTTTGTCAGCATTTCATTGCTTTTTTATCTTACCGTTCACTTTTTAAATATGCATTTACCTGTTATGCAAGCAATTTCCCCATAGCAATGCATAGAGCTGCTTTTTATATTGTTTTAATCCTATCAAAGTTTAATTACTTTTCATAAAAAAAATAATTATATGCTTTTTGTATTTTTACCTGTTTGTAAGCTATCTTGAGTCCCATTCTGGGAAAAGTTGAGATATAAATAATAATAATAAAATGGTAAAGGACCCCTGACAGTTAAGTCCAGTCGTGAACGACTCTGGGGTTGCGGCGCTCATCTTGCTTTACTGGTCGAGGGAGCCGATGTTAGTTGGCAGACAGTTTTTTCCGAGTTATGTGGCCAGCATGACTAAGCTGCTTCTGGTGAAACCAGAGCAGTGCACGGAAACGCCGTTACCTTCCCGCCGGAGTGGTACCTATTTATCTACTTGCACTTTGACGTGCTTTTGAACTGCTAGGCTGGCAGGAACTGGGACCGAGCAACGGGAGCTCACCCCATTGCGGGGTTTCGACCGCTGACCTTCAATCAGCAAGCCCAAGGCTCACTGGTTTAGACCACAGTGCCACCCGCGCCCCGATAAATAATAATACATATTATTAATATGTATCTGAAGAAGTGTGCATGCACACGAAAGCTCATACCAATAACAAACTTAGTTGGCACTGTGGGCTAAACCACAGAGCCTAGGGCTTGCCAATCAGAAGGTCGGCCGTTCAAATCCCGTGACAGGGTGAGCTCCCATTGCTCGGTCCCAGCTCCTGCCAACCTAGCAGTTTGAAAGCACGTCAAATTCAAGTAGATCAATAGGTACCACTCCGGCGGGAAGGTAAACGGCGTTTCCGTGTGCTGCTCTGGTTCGCCAGAAGCGGCTTAGTCATGTTGGTCACATGACCCGGAAGCTGTATGCCGGCTCCCTTGACCAATAAAGCGAAATGAGCACCGCAACCCCAGAGTCATCCGTGACTGGACCTAATGGTCAGGGATCCCTTTACCTTTATCCTCCCTCTGAAACATGAATACAGCAGATCTGAATGTTTGCGATCTGTAATTGGGATCTTACTTCTGTGGAAACTGCTATGACTGCCAGACTGCAGGAATACCTTCCAGAGGCATGTGATTCTGGCAGCGTTCTCTTCCACGTCAGCCTAAATCACAATGTCTCAAGGACATTACAATTATGGGAAGAGAGAGAGTTTGGATTTGATATCCCGCTTTATCTACCTTAAGGAGACTAACTTAAGGAGTCTCAAAGCGGCTAACATTCTCCTTTCCCTTCTCCCCCACAACAAACCCTCTGTGAGGTGAGTGGGGCTGAGAGACTTCACAAGAAGTGTGACTAGCCCAAGGTCACCCAGCAGCTGCATGTGGAGGAGCGGAGACGCGAACCCGGTTCCCCAGATTACGAGTCCACCGCTCTTAACCGCTACACCACACTGGCTCTGGGAAGCTTGGGTGCAGCCAGGATTTATTTTAGGGGGCTTGTGAAGTTGTGCCTCCTATTCTTCCTCTTCTGAATGAGCTTTCCTTTCCCTTGTGGATCATGGTATTTGTTCTCCTTCTACACAGGATTTTCCCTGTTACAACCAGATTTTATGTTACTTGTATGGAATGGTATCTGCCTCCCGTTCTTGTGTCCTGCTGGCTTCACTGACATTGGGGAGCTGCCCACCATTGTATCATTGTTGCAGAAGGGAACTTCAGCTTGGCAGATGAGAATCAAACAAGTGTCCAGAGCAAAGTATCATTTCTCCTCCCCACGCCCTGCCCCTCTCGCAGCATTTTCTGGGCCGATCATTTTGAGGAGCCTCTGATCTGGGTGGTGAAATATACTCGGAGTCCAGTGTGAATTTCATGCTCTTTATTCAGCTCATAGTAGCAAGGAACAAATCTTTCCCCAAAACATCTGCTATATATACATTAATTACACAATGGGCCCACGTGATTGGCTAATTCTGGGCTACCCCTGTAGGCCATCAGGTTGCGATTCACTTCCACCTGGAGCTGGATTGGGTGGCTCCTGCGGACCAATCAGACTGCTGCATTCTGGATCCTATTGTTCAGGATTCAGCTCAGTACATAACAGGTGGTTTCTTTTCTTTTAAATTCTTTTAATTGAGTTTATTTTACAACACATACACACACACTTATCAACAAAACATAAAAAACAACAACACACACAAACAAACAGCAACAGAACAAAATATATATATATAAAAAACCCATAATAACGTACGGAAACGTATACAAAACAACTCGTCCATGATATATATACACACCATATTTCAACTCTTCTTTTCTTCCAATCGACTTCTTTCATCCTCAACACGGTTCTTTATATTTTTCCCCATTCTTTTGGATATTTCTCTTTGGGCTGGCCCCTAATTGCCTCTGTCAATCTGGCCAATTCCATTTTTATTTTTATTTTTTGTCGGTATTGTTTCTTTTTTCCAGTTTTTAGCAATTAGGGTTCTTGCAGCCCCTTGTTGCATAAATGAATATTTCTTATTTTCTCTGGCAATATCTGTGTCTAATATCCCCAATAAGAAAGCCATTCTATTCCTTTTAAAAAAATTAAAAAGCCAAAACAAAAACTCATTACAGTCATTATATAGGTTGGTTGTACAAGATTTGCAGTTGTCTTAATTATGTTTTTCATTAATTAAACAGCCACTGCAGAACAAAGTATCTCTAATGCACCTATTAATGACACAGAATGTCATTTTCACAGAGCAGTGAGTACCAGCTACCAGTTCCATTAGTTACTAGCATCAATTACTTAAGTGGTCCCTGAATACATCATCCTTTGATTGCAAGCTTAATTGGTTGCGCAGCTGGTTGTTTTCATACCTTGCCCATTGTGAAAAACATCTATGGCAGAATCAGCCAAGGGTAGCACATCCCGTTTTTCTCCAAATGGCCGTGATCTTGTCCAAAATCAGTGCTGATGATGCTGGTGCTTCTCTGCCACTGGAAGAAGCAGTAGGGCGGGGGGGGGGCACCCATGGACGTTCTGCCAGGTTGGGGGCCTCACACCTGAAGCAGCATCCTCACCTGCCTCCAGCCTGGAGGCGGTTGGAGGATGGATGGTGGCTAACAGATTGAGGCTGAATCCTGACAAGACAGAAGTACTGTTTTTGGGGGACAGGGTGCGAGCGGGTGTGGGGACTCCCTGGTCCTGAATGGGGTAACTGTGCCCCTGAAGGACCAGGTGCGCAGCCTGGGAGTCATTTTGGACTCACAGCTGTCCATGGAGGCGCAGGTTAATTCTTTGTCCAGGGCGGCTGTCTACCAGCTCAATCTGGTACGCAGGCTGAGACCCTACGTGCCCGCAGACTGTCTCGCCAGAGTGGTGCATGCTCTAGTTATCTCTCGCTTGGACTACTGCAATGCGCTCTACGTGGGGCTCCTTTGAAGGTGACCCGGAAACTGCAATTAATCCAGAATGCGGCAGCTAGACTGGTGACTGCAGTGGCCACTGGGACCACATAACACCGGTCCTGAGAGATCTACATTGGCTCCCAGTACGTTTCCGAGCACAATTCAAAGTGTTGGTGCTGACCGTTCAGCCCGGACACTGAGATCCAGTGCCGAGGGCCTTCTGGTGGTTCCCTCACTGCGAGAAGCAAAGCTACAGGGAACCAGGCAGAGGGCCTTCTCGGTAGTGGCGCCCTCCCTGTGGAACGCCCTCCCATCAGAGGTCAAAGCAATAAACAACTACATAACATATAGGAAATACCTGAAAGCAGATCTGTTTAGGGAAGTTTTTAATCTGTAACATGTTAATGTATTGTTTTTAATATTTGCTGGAAGCCGCCCAGGAGTGGCTGGGAAGACCCAGCCAGATGGGCGGAGTACAAATAATAAATTATTATTATTATTATTATTATTATTATTATTATTATTATTATTATTATCCGGCTCTGGGATCAGCCCTGTCTTGGTTGTTTTTACTCTCTGAGGTTTTGCCAGTTCCTCTTGTCCAATCCTTAAATCACACCGCATTTGCATGTTTAGATTAATATGCAGTACCAACCATTCTTTATCTCAGTGGAAAAGGATCACCATAATAGTCAACCCTGAAGCTTTAATGGCTACTGGGCATTTGCTCAGTGTGATCTTCTCCCCTCCACCTTGTTTGAATAGCTCAGGATGAGGCCCCATATATTCCATGCAAAGGGTCCACCTTCAGTTCCAAGCATCTTGTGCATGAAACACCAGACTGGGAATGAAAGCTGAATGAAACCTCAAAGCAGAGAAGGTTAACTCAGTGGCCTTTGGATGTTTCTGATCTGGAGGTCCCATCACCCCTGATCTTTAGCCACAATGACAGCGACTCAATGGAGCGCAGGACAGAGGAGGGAAGCGGCTTCAAAAACAGGGTTGGGAAGGAGAAAGGGGATTTGTCATCTTCTAGGGTGAAAGGAGAAAGGAAAGGACAGTTGGTCAATTATTATGGGGTGCAGAGTTGGACATGCAGGTCAAGCGAGCAGAGGAGCAGAGCCCCTCCAGTTTTAAAATATTCTTGTAAGTTGCCTTGAGTCTAGTTAGAAAAAGATTTCTGAGAAATAGATGATGATGATTGGATGAGGGAGAGGACAAGAGAGCATGTGAAGATTGCCCTTCTTCAAGTATGCACAAGAGTCCATCATTTCACCTTTGAAATCTCCTTTTTTTTTAAAAAAAAAATAATATTTATTAATTTTCTACAACAAATTATAAAACAAACAAACATTTATACACTAACAAACTCTACATAAACAAAACAAACACAAGACATTTATCATTATATTCTTATCCTTAAATCCTCACATTATATCATGACTTCCTCCAACCTATCTCTTTATGTCGTTTCTCCTTTTCTATTGTCTACCAGCAATTTCTTTATACTTTATCTTATCATTTCATTTAATTACTTCTTAATTGGTTCTTAAAACTATCATAAATTCATGATTACTATAATTTCTATATACAACCAACTTGAATTAACTGCTACTTAATAACTTCCTTATAAAACATCTTATCTTAATACTACTCTAGTTTACTGCTATAGACTAATTTTACATTGACATTTCCTTCCATATTTAAATTTTATAATGCTTTTTAAGATAGTCTTTGAATTTTCTCCATTCTTTTTCCACTGCATCATCCCTCTGGTCGCGGATTCGCCCAGTCAGTTCGGCGGTCTCCATATATTCCAACATTTTCATCTGCCATTCTTCTAGAGTAGGTAAGTCCTTTGTCTTCCAGTGTTTTGCAATAAGGATTCTTGCTGCTGTTGTGGCATACATAAACAAAGTGTGGTCTTCCTTTGGTAACACTTGATGGGCCATACCCAGCAAAAAGGCCTCTGGTTTCTTCACAAAAGTGCTTTTGAACACTTTCTTCATCTCGTTATAAATCATCTCCCAGAAGGCCTTCAAACTCGGGCATGTCCACCACATATGATAAAAAGTTCCTTCAGCCTCTCCACACTTCCAACATTTATTATCCTGCAAATGGTAGATTTTTGCCAGCTTGACTGGGGTCAAATACCATCTATAGATCATTTTCATTATGTTTTCTCTTAACAGAGTAGATGCTGTAAAATTTATTCCTGATCTCCATAGTTTTTCCCAGTCAGTCATCATAATATTATGTCCAACATCTTTTGCCCAATCTATCATTGCAGATTTGACTAGCTCGTCCTGTGTATGCCATTCCAGCAGCAAGTTGTACATTCTAGACAGGGTCTTGGTCTTTGGTTCTAATAATTCTGTTTCCAGTTTTGACTTTTCCAATTGAAAGCCGATCTTTTTGTCCATCTTGAAGAGTTCATTAATTTGATGATATTGTAGCCAATTTTGGATCTTTCCAGTCAATTGTTCATAGGGTTTCAACCTGACTTGTTCTCCCTCGTATATTAAAATCTCAGAGTATTTTGGCCAATTCTCCTCCATATTTAGTCTTTTGTGGGCCTTAGCTTCAACCGGTGACAACCATCTGGGTGTTTTTGTTTCTAGGAGATCTTTATATTTCATCCAGACTCTGAAGAGAGCCTTTCTTATTATATGGTTTTTAAATCCCTGGTGTGCCTTTACCTTGTCATACCATAAATATGCATGCCATCCAAATCTATTATCGCATCCTTCCAGGTCGAGTGTATCTGTATTTTCTAGTAGGAACCAATCCTTCAGCCAGCAGAGGGCTGCAGCTTCAAAATAAATACTTAATTCCGGCAGGGAAAATCCCCCTCTCTTCTTATCATCTGTTAGTATCTTAAATTTTATTCTGGGCTTCTTTCCCTGCCAAACAAATCTTGATATCACCCTCTGCCACGTCTTGAAAGGTTCCATCTTATCCACAATTGGAATTGCCTGGAAGAGAAATGTAATTTAGGCAGCACATTCATCTTGATTACCGCTATTCGGCCCATCAGGGACAACTTCAATTTAGTCCAGATCTCCAAATCTTTCTTAATTTCGTTCCATACTTTCTCATAATTATCTTTATATAAGTTCTGGTTTTTCGCTGTCATATTTATTCCCAGATATTTTACTTTTTTTGCAAATTGCAGACCGGTTTCCTTTTCCAAATGCTCTTTTTCCTCCTGTGTCAGGTTTTTCCCTAGAACTTTTGTTTTGGCTTTGTTCAATTTGAAACCCGCTACTTCCCCAAAGTTTTGAATCACCTCCAGTGCCTTTTGCGCACTGGAGCTCGGATTTTGTAACGTCAGTACTAAATCGTCAGCGAAGGCTTTTAACTTGTATTCTTTGCCCCCCACCGCCACCCCTTTAATGTCTGAATTGTTCCTAATCGTATTCAGAAGTACCTCCAGGACTACAATAAACAATAACGGGGAGAGTGGGCACCCTTGTCTTGTTCCTTTCTGGATTCTTATGTTGTCTGATACCACACTGTTGATGATAATCTTAGCTTTTTGATCCGTGTAGATCGCTTCAATAGCATTCATAAAACCATTCCCCACCTCCATATGTTGTAAATTCTTCTTCATAAATGTCCATGATACATTATCAAATGCTTTTTCGGCGTCCACAAACATCAGGATTGCTTTACAGTTCTTATTCTGTTCCAGTTTTTCAAGGATATCCACTACGTTTCTCACATTGCTGTTTAAATGTCTTTCCGGTAAAAAACCGGCTTGGTCTTTGTGGATAACCTCCTTTAGAACCTTCCTGAGTCTGCTAGCCATAATATTTGCGAAAATTTTGTAATCCACATTTAGGAGGGAGATAGGTCTATAGTTTTTCATCTGCGCCCGATCTACACCTGGTTTTGGTATCAGAGTTATGAATGCATCTTTCCAAGACTCCGGTGCCTTTCTTCCCTTCAATATCTCATTACACACTTCCATTAATGGTTGGATTAACCAATCTTTTAATGTTTTATAATATTTGGCTGTGAGTCCATCTGGTCCTGGGGCCTTATCTAATTTCATATTGCTGATTGCCACATCTACTTCCATTAATGTTATCGGGTGGTTTAGGGGGCCTTTTGATGATTCTGGGATTTTCTGTAGGCCATTCTTACTTAGAAATTGCTCTATTTTGTCTGCTTGATTGTTTTCTTCTTTGTACAACTGTTTATAGAATTTTTCAAAACTTTTTCTAATCTCCGAGGGGTTCACTACATTATTTCCATTAATATTGATGCTCGTAATGGTATTCGATTTCTGCCTCTGCTTCAGTTGCCACGCCAGCAATTTTCCACACTTATTGGCTGATTCAAAAGTTCTCTGTTTTAACAATTTAATTTTCCATTCGATTTCCCAATTGATTAATTTAGAGAATTCCACTTGTAATTGCTTTATTTCCTTTTGAATTTTTGTATCTTTAGGATTTGTCCTTAGTTGTCTTTCTTTCTCTTTCAATTGCTGCAGAATTGCATTCTTTTTCTCCCTTTGGAGTTTTGTTTTGATAGCTTTTTGTTGTATTAGGAATCCTCTCATCACTGCTTTGCTGGCATCCCAAATTGTTCTTTTTTCTGTTGAGGTATTTAGATTTATTTCAAAAAAGTCCTTCATTGCTTTTTGGGCCTTTTCGCATTTGGTTTGATTTCTCAACAGTGAATCATCCATTCTCCATCTAAAGGAACTCCTCGGTGCTAGTCTTAAGTCCAGTTGTACAGGATTATGATCAGAGCAGGTTCTTGGGTGAATCTCTGTCTGGAGCATCCTGGGAGTTAATTCCCTGGATGTCCATATTTGATCTATTCTACTCCAGGCTTTGGTTGCTTCGCTATAGAAAGTAGCTTCTAGATCAGTTGGGTTTTTGATTCTCCATGCATCTATTAAATCCAGGTTATCTGCCATTTCAAAGAAGGTTTTTGGTAGCCTCCCATCATTTGTGAATTTTACTCTTTGTGATCTGTCCATAAGTGTTGAGGCTACCGCATTGAAGTCACCTAGAAGTATTAATTTATAATCCATATATTCCAACAGCCTTTCGTGGATCTCCTTAAAGAATTCTGATTTTGCATCATTTGGCGCATACAGTCCCACTAATAAAAACTTTTCGCCTTCGACTGTTATTTCCACAGCCACAAACCTTCCATGTTCATCTTTAAATTTTAATTTTGGATTGTATTTCTCTTTGGCGTAGATTACTACACCCCTTTTCTTGACTTTCGCTGATGATATAAATTCTTGGCCTAATCTTTTATTTTCAAGGACTCTTCTATGCAATCTTGTTACATGGGTTTCTTGAAGACAAATAATGTCCAAATTCTGTTTCTTTAATGTATGAAAGACCTGGTTTCTCTGAGGTCGAATGTTCAAGCCGTTAACATTCCAAGTTAGAATCTTCAAAGCCATCTCTGGTTTATGCTGTTCCTCCTGTCGCTCCCTCTGCATCTTCTTCCGGTGTTGTTGAAGGGCCTCCTGTCAAAATTCCGGAGAATTTGTCCAAATTATTCTGGATGAACTTGATTTTGTCTTCCTTTGATTTAATTTTGATCAGTCTTCCTTTGTATCCAAAAGCTAGGCCTTGTGGGAATTCCCACCTGTAGTTGATCTTTTTCCTACTTAGGGCCTGTGTCAAATCTGTATAGTTTGGTCTTAGGTCAAGAAAGAATTTGGGGATATCTTTGTAGAGTATTACCTTCTTAGTTTTGACCTCAAGATTCTTTTCGTAATGAAGTTTCAAGATTTTGTCTCTTTGTCCCTTGGTCTGGAACTCAACTAAGCAATCGTTGACAGTCTTGGTGTTCTTCCTGTCTTTGGGTCCAAAACGATATGCTTTGACAATATAGCTGTCTAGTTTTTCTTGTTCCACTCCCCAAAAGTCTCCCAAGACCTTGACCAGGTATGCCTTTAAATCTCCGTCTTCTTGTTCTGGTAGATGTCTTATTCTCAAGTTCGTGGCCCTCTGCCTCATTTGCATAAAGGCAAGAGATACCTGTGTGTTGTAATGGTCCCTGTTGTGAGTCTCTTCCAAATTTTGCACCTGGGTCTCTACTTTATTTACTTTTTCCTTGGTTGTCTCAAGTTCTTGTTGAAAATGTCCTATTTGATCCAATTGCGTTTTTATGCCTGCAATATCCTGCTTAAGGTCCTCAGTGTTGTCTTTGATTTCCTTCCGAAGTGCTTCAAAATGTTCTAATAATTGAGTCATTACTGCTGATTCTATTTGTTGAGAAGGCCTTCTTTTTGGTTCTTTCGATGCTGCCTCTGTTGTTTTGGTGGCACTTCTTGTTGTCACCCCCCTTCCAGCTCCTCCAGACATTTATTTCCACTGAGTCAGTAAATCAAGGCCTCTCAAGTTTGAGTTGCCCTGGTTACTGTTGCTATGGCTGCAGGCGATAAAAGAAAATGGAGTACCCAGAGAGCTGCTACTTTATCTTTCAATCAGAGACACAACAAATGTTGCCCAAGGTCAATTCACAGCTGGCATTTCCTGCCTGGCTTGTTTGCAAAAGGAGCATAGGATTTTTGCATTTCACACAGTTCTGAGATGTTGCTTTCGCTTTTAAAGAGGATAGTAATCCAGCCTCTCATAAAGATGTAGGAAAGTTACAAAAGTTGCAAAAGTATATAAATTGTAATCCACAGGGAATAGTAGCAAGTACAGTTTTAAATGTCAAAGAACCAGGAAACAGTAACAAAAAAGCAGGCAGATTTAAAACAATTTCTTCAACCCCTGTACTGCCCGGCTCATCCACATTCCAGAGGTGACAGTGGGTCTAATCCAACCGATTAAGTCAATTTAAGATTAATATATTAAGTTCCTTCCACCCCTCCTTCCAAACTTTCCAGGAGGGGGGAGTTTGACAGCTGTCAAATGCCAAGTTCTTACAAAAGCGCTAAAAAAAAAAAAAAAAACAACAACAATGTCTATAGCTATTAACTTGCTTTAAAAAAAGCCATAAAAGGGAGAGGTGGACCTCCTTTTTTCAGCCTCTACCCGTGACCAAATTGATTGAAGCCTAATTAAAAGTCCAAATGATCCAGATTACTCACGGTTCCCTTTAATTTTAGTCCTTTGAAGGAGGTGTTCAGTGCTCGCCGCAACCCGCTACGCTGCTTCGCTGAAGCGGCTTTTACCGGAGCCGCAGTGCCCAGACCTCAATCCGCTCTTCCTTCTTGGACCCCTAACGGGGTCTTCTGAAGGTGGGAAGAGGTCCAAAAGGGCACAGCCGGTTCTAAAAGCCTTCAGGCCGCCCTGCCTGAAGTTTCACAGAGGTCCGTCGCGCGGTGACGGAACCTCCAGCCGTTCTTCAGCCGGTCCCCCCGCAACGCGTCGGGAACCCAGCTAGTTGCGCCGGCACTTAAACCGGAAGCCCCACCTTTGAAATCTCCTTGCCCTGCCTGTCCCCACTCAACCTCTTCAATCAGTGGACTTGATTTTTTTTAAAGAACTGTTTGAAGCTATTACTACTACCAGTGCTTTTTCCTGGTGGAACGCAGAGGTATGCATACCCCTAAACATTTTGTGAATCTAAGCTTGGCCTCATTAAGGGGCAGTATTTCAATATGAGTAAACATATTGTGTGGTACTGTGGGTAAAACCACATATTGTGTGGTACTGTGGGTAAAACCGATCAGAAGGTCGGCGATTCAAATCCCCGCAACAGGGTGAGCTCCCGTTGCTCGGTTACTGATCCTACAAACTTAGCAGTTCGAAAGCACGTCAAAGTGCAAGTAGATAAATAGGTACCGTTGCAGCAGGAAGGTAAACAGCGTTTCCGTGCGCTGCTCTGGTTCGCCAGAAGCGGCTTTGTCATGCTGGCCACATGACCCGGAAGCTGGACGCTGGCTCCCTTGGCCAATAATGCGAGATGAGCACCACAACCCCAGAGTCGGTCACGACTGGACCTAATGGTCAAGGGTCCCTTTACCTTTTTAAACATTTTTTAAGGAGAAAAAAAGCACAGACTACTACTAAGAATAATAATTGTGGGAGGCAAGCATGTGAAAAGTGCCCTTCCTTCAGGTAATTGCAAGGGTCCAGCAATGTGCTGGGGACAGGTGAGGGGTGAGCTATTTACCTGAGGGATACATCCCCCTAGCACTGCCTATGTGGGGCATTGCATCCTCCTCAGAAATGTTTCATTTGATCCAAGTTATCTCCCTCTGAAACATGAATACAGCAGATCTGAATGTTTGCGATCTTACTTCTGTGGAAACTGCTATGACTGACAGAATGCAGGGATGCCGTTCCAGAGGCACGTGATTTTGGCAACGTTCTCTTCCATGTCAGCCTAAGTCACGATGTCCCAAAGAAATTGCAATTATGGGAAGCCCAGCCCTCTCTTGGCAACCTTTGGGGCTCCATTGGGCTTAAAAGCCGGCATTCGGCTTTGCCACCACAATTCATCCTGAGCCATGAAGACCCTTCACCTGTGCTTGGCAGTTCTCTCTTTGCTGCTCCTGGCTTCCCCAGGTAAGGGATGGAGAGGAAGAAGACAGAGGGACAACCGCCAGACGATTATGGGGTGGAAGAGGGAGAGGCGTCTAGTTGCTGTTCTGTTGCCTTGCAAAGGAAGCTAACTTTTCTTGCTAGATACGTGTCTTTAGTAGCAATATCTTTTGTGGGAATTCTTTGCATAAAAATGTGTGTATCAGACAAAATTGCTTACAAAAGTGTATCTATTAGGGGAAATATGCACTGTTTTGCTGAATTTTCCCCATTATGCCCATAATTGCTATGCAATTTCCCCAAATATACCTATATTTTCATTCTGTTTTCATGAAGTTATACTTTTTCATGTTTCCACTTTTCTCAGTTGGGTTAGATTTTATGGAATTCTATTCAATTGTATGGAATACGTTTTAAAAAGTAAAATTTCGATTTGTTTCTTCCACAGGTCTTTCAATAATTTCTGCATATGTAGCGTCTAATTAGTGAAAACTTCATTTCTTGATGCAATATACAGCCTTTTATTCTGGTAGTCCTAGGGGCTCTGATGGCTTCAGTTTCTCTATAACTTATAAGCCATGTGTGCCTCACTTTTTGCCCTCCAGTTTCGTAGGCTGACACAGTCCACTTACGAGCAAATATCTGTATAATTACATTAACCATTTCTTCTTGTCAATGTAGCAAGGCTGGGAAAAACCAGTGGGCAGTGGCTGGGGGTGGGGTGGGGGTAGGAGTTGGAATGCCACAGCACCCAGAGAGTCACAGAGCCACTCCTGTTCAAAGGGCTATGGAGTTGGGCCTCTCTTTCTTCCTATTGTGAATTAACTTCCTTCTCCCCACTTACGTTTGTTTCTCTCTTTGCACAGGATCTGCACAGTTTGCACCTACCGATTATGACCTATGTTATTATGACAATGGTGTTTGCGTAGAATACAGTTGTCCTGATAATATGGTACAGGTTGGAAAATGTACTGAATATCTGGTCTGTTGCAAAAGGTAATTTCTGCTTGCCAGAGGAGAATTACACCTCCTTCCCCTCTCCCATCAGCCTCTGGGTCGATCATTTTAAGGAGCCTCCGAGTTGGGTGACTGAGGCTTAGGGATGCAATGAACTGAGAAAATGGTTTCATTACATACAGGCTGGAAAACCTTTAGGATACCTGTCACAATTAACTCTTGATTGGTTTGCATGTTTAGAATAATTTGTCTGATTCCTATTTTTGCATCCTTTAATGTAGCATTCATCCACTGTTGATTTCCATTAAAACCCTTCTTATATCCAATTTGTTAATTACAAATCTCATTTTCATAGGTCAATGAGTACCATCTATCTGCTCCATTAATTAACCAAAGCATCATTTACCTAAATAGTTAATTGCTCCAAGTACCAAATGCAGAGTCCCCTAAATTGATCATCCTTCTCCTGCAAGATCAAACAAGGGCTATGGCAGAATCAGCCAAGGGCGGCACATCCCATTCTGCCGCTTGTGGCAAATTGGGAATTGCTGCTTTGCCGTGCTGCCAGCAACACTCCTGACCCCACCTACCTGCTCCTGCTGCTAGGGCCTGCTCTGCCCCTGCCACACACCCTGCCCTCATGACCATCATTGCCAATTTTAAGCAAGATGCTGCCATGGTGTTTCATCAGTGGCACAACAAGTGGGGCAGGAGGGGCACCAAAAGATTTATTGTCTGAGTGACTTCTGCCACCAGAAGCAGGGTCCTCACCTGCCTAATGGCTGGTCCAGCTCTGCAGTCAGCCCAGTCTTTGGCCCCTTTGCTCTGTGAGCTTATGCCAGTTCTCCTTTCACGAATCCCTAGACCACACCGTATTGGCACATGTAATTTATTCTGCAGCTTCATCCATTGTCTATCTCAGTGCATAAAGGGTGTCTATTCTGTAGCTTCAATAGGTGCTGGGCACTTACTCAGTGTGGTGTTCTGCCCTCCACCGTTTAAGAGCACCTCAGTATTGCACCCTATATATTCCATGCAAATCTGAAAGAAGGAATTTGGTCCTGGGTCATTGCAGAGAAATTAGCAACTGGGTGGCAGTACCTCCTGTGTTTCTCAAAACATTGCCACAAAACTGTGAGCAAGCTTCCTGTTTCCCCAGAACTCTTCCTTGGGGCAAGAAAGAGAACAAATCCCTGTTGTGCATAATATCCAGTTTGCAGGAGAATTTTTGAGATCCTGAAAGCTTGCTCACTATTTCCTGACATATTTAATTGCTCCTAGAAAACAATATAACCCAGTGGTAAGGATGGGCCAGAGATCGGATTCAGTTTTCATTGAAAGGTGAATCTACTTGATTCATAGTTTCTGAAAATAGAAAACTGAAGTTGAGACCTATCCTTACCCAATGGTTTATTATCCTGAAATCTTTCTTATAGTCCAACATGGCTTGCTTTGTATTGTCATGTCTCAAACATGGTCACTTTGCCATGAAACTGAGTTAACTGTTGTCTTTTTGTTGCTGGTTTCTACGTTTCAGACCACAGGAGTGATAGATGCCTTTGAAAAATGGAAGATGCTCCTTCTCTTTGAGAGCCGCTGGATCCTGCTTCATCCCCAGCTAGGGACGTCTTCTCCAAAGCATCCAGATTGAAAAAAGCAACATTTTCAAGGCTTACATGAGCTTGTGCCTTGCAATAAAAGCAGATCCAAAAGCCCTTTTCCCTCTGTTTTTCATTTCTAAGCCTGAGCGTTATTGCTAGTGAAGCCAAAATGGCGCCTTACCTCCATGGGAAGGAGGTGTCAGCAGGCAGGGTTGTGTGGGAGCCCAAAACGTCATTAGAAAAGAAGCCTGAAAGGGGGTGAGGGTCCCCCAAAACAGTCTAGTGAGGAGGACTGGGCCACAATGTGGAAAATGAAGAGTGTCAAAATATGGAGGATGGAATAAGAGGCTAACCATTTAAATGGTTACCAACCTGAGTTGCACTCTTTGAAAAATTATGCCTATTGAAATATAGTCATCCTTCAAAATTCTTGGGTCTCTTGAATTGTGGAATTATTGAACTGGCCAGACCATGTCTGGAAGCTTCCTCTTATAGATTCTAGCCCCCTCCAGCTACAGGATTGCAGGTTGGGAAGTAGCCCAGGATTTTACAGAAACTAGCTCCACAAAGCTCACTCATTACTGTATATTAGGCGAAATGGCATGCGCATGTGCCTACCAGGAAGAATTCTTCATCCTAGGATCCCATGGCAACCAGTCGGGTGAGATAAGAGAATGCACATCCATTCCTCTCTATGGCAACAGAGCTCACTCTTTTTTAAGATGTGAATGGTGGGTAGTTAGCTGAATGGCCATATTCCTCCAGACATAATTTTATTGGAGTGCCACCTTTCCATAGTTCATACCATGCTTAAGGCGGCTTGCATGATGGAAAAATAATATTACAACATACCAAATGTAGTCTAAAATAATTCCAAGACACACAAACTGAACAAATTACACATAAACTATAGGATCTGAAATAAAAATACTCCAAAGTATGTTTCTGGAGTTCTGCAGACATCCTGACTGCACTGCACTGGGGTATAAATAGTAAAATTATTATTCATTATAAAACAGGGTGTCCCTATTTTCATGGAACAAATTTGGGAGGATTTCTTAAGAACAGCAAGGGAACATATATGGAGAAAGTAATGGGGAGATTGCTTCTGTTTCTCTTCTTCCAGGAATCACAACAAGAATATAATGCCACCACTTCTTCCTCTTTGTGTCCTTCCCTGAAAGCCACAGCCTGCCGGCCTCTTATGCCCAACTGTTCTCTGGCTGGCCTGCTTCTCCTTTGATCTCCTAGCATATAGTTTGTAGGTGACTTCTAATCCTAAAGTCCAAGAGAGAGAAGTGTGAGGAGGAGGAAGATGTAAAACTGGGTGAAAGCTAAGGTGTATCCGTCACAGTCCGGGTTACAGGCAGTCGTAGTCCCGGCTCGGTACGTCAGGACCGGGGTAGAGGTCGGGAAGCAGGAATCAGCAGTCCAGGGATCCGGAAGCCAAGAGTCTATGAATCAGGAAACCAGGAGTCAGGAAGCCAAGGGTCCAAGAGTCAGGAGACCAGGAGTCAGGAAGCCAAGGGTCCAAGAGTCAGGATACCAGGTGTCAGGAAGCCGAAGCACAGCTAGGTGTCGGCTTCTTGGGTCGAAAAGCCAGTTGGCTAGCCCCTAGCTGGATTGTCTCCTTCCAGCTGTGCCGCTGCAAAGATCCATCAACCTCTGGCTCCAACAAATCAGTGACCCAAGCCTCCCAGACTTGGGCACACTTTACTTAGCAGTGTAACTGCACAACAGATGAGGCTGAGGCTTGTGAATACATACTATTAGCTATGGATTTATTAAACCTAAATCAAGACAAAGAAACATGTCATCTCTCCATGCTGTCTCCTCGGAGGGAGAGTCAAAAGCAATACAGTGGAAGTTCCGCTCACACCAGCAAACTGCTGGAATGTAAACAGACATGTGACACATAGTAATCCCATGTCTGCAACTAAAGGTGGAATGGAAAATCCCAACAGGTAGAGTGTTGCTGTGGCAAAGAGCCAGAGGGAAATGCTGGTCTTATATACCGCTCCCGGCCCTTGCCACCAGGTGCTACGAGTCAAGCCTCACCTGTGTGGCCACACCTTGCCCTTCCAGGCCAAACTCAGGATGGCCCCAGTCCTGCGAGGCCCTACCTGTCCCAGGGCCTGGCTCCTGCACGTACTCCTGACAGTACTTCCCCCCTATAGGAAAACAGAGTTTCACCCCCAGTCAAGGGCCGGGCTTGTCTGGGAACTTCCAATGAAAGGCCTGAACCTTGGCAGGCACGTGCACGAGGTCAGCCGGTTCCCATGACATTTCCTCAGGCCCATAGCCCTCCCAGTCCATTAGTGGAGTTAGCCACGGAACTGTTTCGAGTCCAGGACCTGGGTGACCTGGAACTCCTCATGGCCAATAACCTAGACTGGCAATGGTGGTGGGGCGATGAGACCCGGAAAATAGTCCGCATGGCAGGGCTTGAGCTGGGATACCCAGTGGATGTTCAGAAAGGGGGGAAGCTCCAACTTGTAGGCAACCAGAATGATCTGCTGCAGGATGGGGAAAGGTCCCTGGTACTTGAAGTCCAGCTTAGCCGAGGGATGTCTGGTGCGGTGGTGCCCCAAGGACAGCCAGACCTTGTTCCCGACCTGGAACGTGGGCCCCTGCTGATGCCATCGGTCAGCTTGCTCCTTATAATTGGCCTTAACATGTAAATAACAAACCAAACCCCTGTGTTGCAATATCTGGAATGAAACAAAAACTGGGCAACACATGACCAATATAAACGAACAGAATGTATTCACAATAAATATCAACAACAAGACTCGAAACCAAGCATATCTAATGTAATATACACAAAACAAAAATCTATCAGGTCTCTGAAAGTCACTGCTGAAATGAATAAGGACAAGCTGAAAAGTTTTGTATTGCAAAGTTCCAAAGTAGCTGAAGTAGCGAACAAAGTAGCAAACAAACTGAACTGCTTTGTTATGCGAAGTGCCAACGTGGCTGAAGTAGTCTACGGACTTGTCGAGGATGTACAGTACAGTTTTTTTACCAGCTTCACTGGCTCCCGGTGGAGTACAGGATCAGGTTCAAGGTGCTGGTTTTGACCTTTAAAGCCTTATGCGGCCTAGGACCCTCGTACCTACAGGACCGCCTCTCCCAGTATGCCCCGCAAAGGACCTTAAGGTCTACAAATAATAACCTGCTGGAGGTCCCGAGCCACAAGGCTGTCAGACTGGTGTCAACCAGGGCCAGGGCTTTTTCAGTTCTGGCCCCAACCTGGTGGAACACTCTGTCACAAGAGACCAGGGCCCTGTGGGATTTGACATCTTTCCGCAGGGCCTGCAAGACAGAGTTGTTCCACCTGGCCTTCGGGTTGGACACAGTTTGATGGTTTCCTCCCCTTGGTTTTGTTTATGGGCGCTAAATGAATTGGCATTTTAAACTGGCTTTTAACTTGTATTTTAATTAATGGTTTTTATATTCTACTGTAATTTTTGTTGATGTTAGCCGCCCTGAGCCCGGTTTTGGCTGGGGAGGGCGGGGTATAAATAAAAAATTATTATTATTATTATATAATCCACTGTTTCGTAAGAACTTCTTCAGCGCAGAAATAGAACAAAGACGTATTTCATAAACTGTGAAAAATTAAAGGGACAATGTCCTATATCTGCATGACAATGTAGAAAACAAAATATACAATAATAAAGTACAAATGTTAAATACATACCAATTCTGTAATACAGATAAATATATACTTGTGGAACAGTGCTCATAGACTCGTGTAGTCACTGTTACTGAATTCACAGCTTCAAACAATATAAATAGCTGACTCCAGGTGGTGCCGATTACAAAAGACTGATGTTTAAAGGTACAGAACTGAAAACAGTCTAATGCTAAAGCATTAAATGAAACAATTCAAATCAAATTCTGAATTGAGTCCCCCTGGGTGCATAGTTTTGAACATAAAAATAAATCGGGACTCTTGCTGGCATTGTCATGCAGATATAGGACCTCTTTGCCGGGCACCCTGCTGCGAAATGGCCTCCCTCTCCGCAGTACAAGCACAGTCCCAGGGCACGCCTCCTGCTCTTCTCTTGGCTGGAAAGAGCAGCGGGCCGGAACCTACTTGCATGGTCTCCTCCTCAAGCCCCACTGCAGCACTGAGCTCCGGGGGGGGGGCCTCGAGCAGCGCTCGGAATCCCTCTCAGACAGGCGTGTATCAATGTTAATACAAAGTGTGATAGAGTCCATCAGGGCTGCTGGGTGGGATCACTCATGCCAATTCGTCCTTGAGGTGTGGATGAAGTCCCTGGTGGAAGTGGAACCAACAGGCAGCTTCATTCCACAGGGTAACACAATGAATAACCCCTGTGTCGCAAACAGTAAACAACAGCAATAAGGGCGGTAGGGAGTACGAATAGGGGAACATCGTTCCCGCATCCGCAACGCCGTTTAGGAAGCGCCTCTTGTAGAGCACTTTGTGTCCAAAAACCATTCTGATACAGACTTATTATTCACGGTGCTGTGGGTGAACCGGAAAGTGATTAATAGTAGACAAGATTATGTTAGACGGTTGCGACAGAGAGAATCCCAGTTCATCTTCATGTTTAAGACCATGCATCCTGGGGGACTTAATTTTGAACTGGATCTGAATTGTTTTATTTAATGCTATACCTTTAAATCCACTACCTTTCGGCTAGTTGCTCAGTAATGAGCACCACCTGAGTCTGATTGTTTGGCTTTTTAAACCTTGGGTTTCATTGTTTGGCTTTTTAAACCTTGGGTTTCATGCAGTCGGTAGTAGTGGTTACATACCTTTATGACCACTACTCCACAGTAGGATTTATATTTTGATGATATGGCTAGTATGCGTTCTCTTCAAACCTATTTGGTATGTATCTTGTTAAATTGTTGATTTGTTTTCACAACCCTATATCTGTATTAATGTGTGGGTCATCGCTGGTATCATGATCATTAATATTGTTTTGTAGTTGTGCTGAAGAAGACTCCTGCGAAACAGTTTTGATTATCCGGGATCGCTGTGCACATTACTACTGGAACTACTTGGACGTTATTGCTACAGTACATTGACTGACTACGTCTTCTCATGAACACTGTTATCTCATTTCATCTAGAGACTTACATTTTATGTTTTCAATGACTTTGTTTATTTCTTGATATATATTGAGTTTGTTTATTGAAGTGCCTGATATATTCATTGGTCATTACGTGTTGCCCTTATTGCTGTTGTCATTCCACAGGGTGTCTGCAGCCCACTGACGGAACTCTGTGGCATACTCAGTAACCAAGTGAGCACCCTGCCAGAGGTTTTGCAGCCATTTGGTTCGGCTCCACGAACCTGCCCTCTAGGGCAGTGATAAAGTCGTCCAGATTCCCCAGCAGGAAATTTGGTGAAGTTGGCCATATATCCACTTGTCTTTGGAATGGCCTGATTATCCCGGCATGATCCTGTCATTGCGGGGGGTCAGGGATCCCTGATGTTTGCTTTGGCATATTGTCATCTCCACTGTTTGGGTGATAGGCCATCGGTAGCAGCTACAGTGTTTGGAGCCGGAGTGCTGGGACCTCTTACCGGCGAGGAGAGCCAGCTGTCCCCAAAATACCACATGTTCAGAAGTAGAGTTGGCAGCTTTGAGGGAGTTTCTGGAGAAGAACCTGGTGAGAACTTCAAAGGAACCAGGTCGTGCTCCTGTGCTGTCCGTGAAAACTACTGCTGAATTGAGGTTGTGTGTGAAGTATAGGAGGTTGAACAGAATAATGGTACCAAACCTCTATCCAAAACCGTGTATTGGGGATTTGTTGAAAAAGGTGAGGTAAGTGAAAGTTGGGTTGGAGGAGGGAGCATAACTTAATCTGAATCAGAGAGGGAGATGAGTGGAAAACCTCATTTTACACCAGGTACGGCAGGTTCGAGTATCTAGTCATGTCCTTTGGATTCCAGTCAGGAATAGCAACGTTCCAAGCCTCCATCAACTACGTACTCAGTGTCCTGATGGATATTTTGTGATGGTTTACCTTGATGACATTTTGATTTATTCACAGAATCAAGAACAGCACATATGTCAAAGAGATACTGGGGGAAACCAGATGGGCGGGGTACAAATAAATTATTATTATTATTACAGAGGTTGTGAGAACACCGGCTGTATTCAAAGTTGGAAAAATGACAGTTCCACATCTCAAAGGTAGATTTCCTGACATTTCCCACCCTGTGTGTAGATTCACCACTGGAATGCATAGCTGTCAACCCTCCCTTTTTTTGCGGGAAACTCCCTTATTCCAATGCCGTTTCCTGCTGCTATCCCGGATTGTTGATATCCCTTAATTTCCCGGATTTCAAAGGAAGCAGCTCCTCTCCCTCCCTGCCAGCCAGGGAGGCTCCTCAGCTGTATCCAGACCCTCACGCCCAACCAGACAGACAGCCTGCCTGCCGTCTATGCGCTCACTCTTTCGCTCTCCTGTTTGTGCGCAGCCTCTGAAGAGCAGGGTGGCAAGGCTACTTGGTACCATTGCACCGCCCTCACGGCATCCCTGAGCCCAGGCGGCCACCGCCGTGCCCTGCTGTGCCCCGCGGTGCCCCTGTTTCCCGAGCGCCGTCTGCCTGTTTGAGAAGGGGGCCCGAGCTCGCTCTGCTTCCCCTCCTTGTGTCACCATGGACAGGCTTACTTTGGAGTAACACCCACTGGACTCGGGGGCTTGCTTGCCCTCTGAGCAAAACACTTGGAGGCTTAGCTTGCTTGCAGGTAAATTGGTTCAGCCTTAGCTTGTAGCCTGGTGTAAATTAATTTGTAGCCTGGCGGGATTGCCGCAGTGTGGACTGTCCCCAAGAACCGTAGACTGTCCCCGGGACAGGTGAGGCTGCTGATCCCTTATTTTCAAATCCGAAAGTTGACAGCTATGCTGGAATGGTGTGGCTCCTCCTCTCTCAGTGGACCTCTCCATCTCTTTGTTGTTCAGGCTGATACACCTCAGCTTGCACCCTGTTTTACATCTTCCTCCTCCTCACACTTCTCTCTCTTGCACTATAGGATTAGAAGTCACCTCAAACTCTACCCTAGGAGACCAAAGGAGAAGCAGGCCAGCCAGTGCACAGGGGGGCATGAGAAGACACCAGGCTGTGGCTTTCAGGGAAGGACACAAAGGGGAAGAAGTGGGGGCATTGCATTCTTGTTGTGGTTCTTGAA
Organism: Darevskia nairensis; assembly: GCA_034642065.1. Taxonomy (NCBI): domain Eukaryota; kingdom Metazoa; phylum Chordata; class Lepidosauria; order Squamata; family Lacertidae; genus Darevskia; species Darevskia nairensis. The sequence goes on along the minus strand of JAWWNI010001125.1, from coordinate 656,498 downwards.
AGAAGAGAAACAGATGCAATCTCCCCATTACTTTCTCCATATATGTTCCCTTGCTGATCTTAAGAAATCCTCCCAAATTTGTTCCATGAAAATAGGGACACCCTGTTTTATTATGAATAATAATTTTACTATTTATACCCCACCCATCTTAAGTGCAGTCAGGATGTCTGCAAAAATCCAGAAGCATACTTATTAGTAGCTTTATTTCAGATCCTATAGTTTATGTGTAATTTGTTCAGTTTGTGTGTTTTGGAATGATTTTAGACTACATTTGGTATGTTGTAATTATTATTTTTTTTCCATCTTGCAAGCCACCTTAAGCATGGTATGAACTATGGAAAGGTGGCACTCCAATAAATTATGTCTGGAGGAATATGGCCATTCAGCTAACTACCCACCAGTCACATCTTAAAAAAGAGTGAGCTCTGTTGCCATAGAGAGGAATGGATGTGCATTCTCTTATCTCAACTGACTGGTTGCCATGGGATCCTAGGATGAAGAATTCTTCCTGGTAGGCACATGTGCATGCAATTCTGCCTAATATACGGTAATGAGTGAGCTTTGTGGAGCTAGTTTCTGTAAAACCCTGGGCTACTTCCCAACCTGCAATCCTGTGGCTGGAGGGGGCTAGAATCTATAAGAGGAAGCTTCCAGACCTGGTCTGGCCAGTTCAATAATCCCAAAATTCAGAGACCTGTGACTTTTGAAGGATGACTATATTTCAATAGGCATAATTTTTCAAAGAGTGCAACTTAGGTTGGCAACCATTTAAATGGTTACCCTCTTATTCCATCCTCCATATTCTGACACTCTTCATTTTCCACATTGTGGCCCAGTCCTCCTCACTAGACTGTTTTGGGGGACCCTCACCCCCTTTCAGGCTTCTTTTCTAATGACGTTTTGGGCTCCCACACAACCCTGCCTGCTGACACCTCCTTCCCATGGAGGTAAGGTGCCATTTTGGCTTCACTAGCAATAACGCTCATGCTTAGAAATGAAAAACAGTGGGAAAAGGGCTTTTGGATCTGCTTTTATTGCAAGGCACAAGCTCATGTAAGCCTTGAAAATGTTGCTTTTCCCCCCCAATCTGGATGCTTTGGAGAAGAAGTCCCTAGTTGGGGATGAAGTGGGATCCAACGGCTCTCAAAGAGAGGGAGCATCTTCCATTTTTCAAAGGCATCTATCTCTCCTCCGATCTAAACCATAGAAACCAGCAAAAAAAGAAGAACGACAACAGTTAATTCAGTTTCATAGCAAAGTGACCATGTTTGAGACATGGAAATACAAATCAAGCCATGTTGGACCATAAGAAAGATTTCAGGATAATAAACCATTGGGTAAGGATAGGTCTCAACTTCAGTTTTCTATTTTCAGAAACTATGAATCAGGTAGATTCACCTTTCAATGAGAACTGAATCCAATCTCTGGCCCATCCTTACCACTGGGTTATATTGTTTTCTAGGAGCAATTAAAAATGTCAGGAAATAGTGAGCAAGCTTTCAAGATCTCCAAAGTTCTCCTGCAAACTGGATATTATGCACAGCAGGGATTTGTTCTCTTTCTTGCCCCAAGGAAGAGTTCTGGGGAAACAGGAAGCTTGCTCACAGTTTTGTGGCAATGTTTTGAGAAACACAGGAGGTACTGCCACCCAGTTGCTAATTTCTCTGCAATGACCCAAGACCAAATTCCTTCTTTCAGATTTGCATGGAATATATAGGGTGCAATACTGAGGTGATCTTAAACAGTGGAGGGCAGAACACCACACTGAGTAAGTGCCCAGCACCTATTGAAGCTACAGAATAGACACCCCTTATGCACTGAGATAGACAATGGATGAAGCTGCAGAATAAATTACATGTGCCAATACGGTGTGGTCTAGGGATTCGTGAAAGGAGAACTGGCATAAGCTCACAGAGCAAAGGGGCCAAAGACTGGGCTGACTGCAGAGCTGGACCAGCCATGAGGCAGGTGAGGACCCTGCTTCTGGTGGCAGAAGTCACTCAGACAACAAATCTCTTGGTGCCCCTCCTGCCCCACTTGTTGTGCCACTGATGAAACACCATGGCAGCATCTTGCTTAAAATTGGCAACGATGGTCATGAGGGCAGGGTGTGTGGCAGGGGCAGAGCAGGCCCTAGCAGCAGGAGCAGGTAGGTGGGGTCAGGAGTGTTGCTGGCAGCACGGCAAAGCAGCAATTCCCAATTTGCCACAAGCGGCAGAATGGGATGTGCCGCCCTTGGCTGATTCTGCCATAGCCCTTGTTTGATCTTGCAGGAGAAGGATGATCAATTTAGGGGACTCTGCATTTGGTACTTGGAGCAATTAACTATTTAGGTAAATGATGCTTTGGTTAATTAATGGAGCAGATAGCTGGTATTCATTGACCTATGAAAATGAGATTTGTAATTATCAAATTGGATATAAGAAGGGTTTTAATGGAAATCTGGTACGCAGGCTGAGACCCTACCAGCCTGCAGACTGTCTTGCCAGAGTGGTGCATGCTCCGGAAACTGCAATTAATCCAGAATGCGGTGGCTAGACTGGTGACTGGGAGTGGCCACTGGGACCACATTACACCGGTCCTAAGAGAACTACATTGGCTCCCAGTACGTTTCCAAGCACAATTCAAAGTGTGGGTGCTGAACTTTAAAGCCCTAAACGGCCTCGGTCCTGTATACCTGAAGGACCGTCTCCACCCCCACCGTTCAGCCTCAGACTGCGAGAAGCAAAGCAACAGGGAACCAGGCAGAGGGACTTATCGGTAGTGGCGCCCGCCCTGTGGAACGCCCTCCCAGTAGAGGTCAAAAATATAAACAACTATCTGACATTCAGAAAATACCTCAAGGCAGCCCTATTTAGGGAAGTTTTTAACTTGTGATATTTTAATGTATTTTAATGTCTGTTGGAGGCTGCCCAGAGTGGCTGGGGAGACCCGGCCAGATGGGCGGGGTACAAATTAAAAATCATTATTATTAAATCAACAGTGGATGAGGAATCAGACAAATTATTGTAAACATGCAGACCAATCAAGAGTTAATTGTGACAGGCATCCTAAATGTTTTCCAGCCTGTATGTAGTGAAACCATTTTCTCAGTTCATTGGATCCCTAAGTCTCAGTCACCCAAGTCAGAGGCTCCTTAAAATGATCGACCCAGAGGCTGATGGGAGAGGGGCAGGAGGTGTAATTCTCCTCTGGCAAGCAGAAATTACCTTTTGCAACAGAACTGATCATCATCACACCTTCCAATCTCTTCCATATCATCGAAACAACCTCCATCTATGCAAACACCGTCGGCATCAAAACATGTGTCATCACTATCAGGTTCGTCCTGTGCAGATCCTGTGCAAAGAGAGAAACAAACATAAGTGGGGAGAAGGAAGTTAACTCACAATAGGAAGAAACAGAGGCACAACTCCATAGCCCTTTGAACAGGAGTGGCTCTGTGACTCTCTGGGTGCTGTGGCATTCCAACTCCTAACTCCCTCCCCCCCCCAGCCACTGCCCACTGATTTTTCCCAGCCTTGCTACATTCACAAGAAGAAATGGTAAATGTGGTTATTCATATATTTGCTCGTAAGTGGACTGTGTCAGCCTACAAAACTGGAGGGCAAGAAGTGAGGACACACATGGTTTATAAGTTATACAGAAACTGAAGCCTGTAACTGAAGCCATCAGAGCCCCAAGGACTACCCAAAATAAAAGGCTGTATATTGCATCAAGAAATGAAGTTTTCACTAATTAGACGCTACATATGCAAAAATTATTGAAAGACCTGTGGAAGAGACAAATCGAAATTTTACTTTTTAAAACGTATTCCATAAAATTGCATAGAATTCCATAAAATCTAACCCAACTGAGAAAAGTGGACACATGAAAAAGTATAACTTCATGAGAACAGAATGAAAATATAGGTTATATTTGGGGAAATTGCGGGCTTCCGGTCGGCGCGCCGGAGGGGAAGGTCGGGGGACATGTCGCTCCTGACATTCCCCGACCCGACCGGCTTAAAGGGGTGCCTGCGACAGCGACGCAGCCCCCGAAACTCCCGGGAGCTTTGATCCCGGGACCTTAGGTCCGGCAGCGGCTCCCAACGCCGCCCCAACTCCCGCGGCGGCCACAGTAGAGGCTGCCGTGCGAGACGCGGGGTAGCGGAGCCCCTCGGACCGCCATTGCCCGCCGGGTTGAAGCTGCGAGCCCTTCCCAGCTGAGCGCGCTGATTCCTCCGAAAATGCCTTGATTGGACAATTTAACCGTGAGTACAAAGAGTGTACCGAAGAATTAGGACTAATTTGGCAAAGTAAAGGGATGAAATTTACGGAGGTCCGTCCCTTGCTACTGTGGCACAAAATCAGGAACTTAATTGCCGATGCGGCTGCAAAGTAACGGAATTTGACATTGCAACAGAGATGCGATCCTTTTGACACCCCTGATCGGGGGGGGCTACTAACTAACATTTTTGACAGCTAGGATCGGAATCGGACCTGTTGGAATTGACTGTGGAAATTTGGTGTTAGAACTTGGCTTTGGTTCGGTCTGGAATATTGTAAAACCATGTCTTTGAAAATGGAGGACGATTTGGAATGTGGAGGCTGGAAGAGAGTCCTTGATAAAATCTGGGAACTGCGAATGGAGTTCCAGGCAGAGACTGCAAGAATGAGAGGCGCTGTAAACAACGTTGATGTCATGCCAGCTGCACAAAGAGAGGAAGGGGGTGAAATTCCCCCCAAGGCCATGAGAAAGCCTCGCCACAGGAAGAAACACAGGAAGAAACTTTTCCGCCGTAAGATATCTGGATTGAAGAAGAGGATGAAAAGATTGACATTCATAAAGGATTACCCTGTACAAAGACAGTGGAAACAGAACCAGCGGAGAAGTCAAAGTGAAGATGAAGCCCAAGTGCAAGTGAGCACTTGGACTTGGACTGAGGAAAGGCGAGGGCAGGGGTGAATGGTGCAGATGGGTTATTGGGGATTGATTAAACATTTGGATTTTGACCTTTTTATGTCGGACATGGCTTGGAGTTTGGATTATGATAGCACCTCTTGAAGTTAGGGGCCTGAAGATTAAGGGGAGTCAGAAGGAAACTTTTAGATGATGTGGGAGGAAGACGCAGAGGCTAGAACTAAATAAAGTTGTGAAACAAGATATGTTGTTTTGTATGAGTTAGAACTATATTTTGAAACTAAGCTTAAGTTAGGTTTAAGGTGTTTATGTACCTGAATGGAAGTAATATATTGTTTGATGCAGCCACTAGGGAGGTGCGGAGGAAGTCACCATGATTATGATTTGTTTTTAAGAAGGGCCTACCCGGGAAAAGGGGTAGGCCGAAGCTAGATAATGATTTGTTTGAGGTCAGGGGAAATAATGACTGGGTTTACCTCCGTGAGAGGGAGGGTAAGATTATATATCTCCCCAAGGTGAGAGATGGGGAGGGATGAATCCTGACCGAAATGTATTATTGTATGCTTATAAAATTATAAAATTAATAAAAATCATTTAAAAAATATATATATATATATATATATTTGGGGAAATTGCATAGCAATTATGGGCATAATGGGGAAAATTCAGCAAAACAGTGCATATTTCCCCTAATAGACACACTTTTGTAGGCAATTTTGTCTGATACACACATTTTTATGCAAAGAATTCCCACAAAAGATATTGCTACTAAAGACACGTATCTAGCAAGAAAAGTTAGCTTCCTTTGCAAGGCAACAGAACAGCAACTGGACGCATCTCCCTCTTCCACCCCATAATCGGCTGGCGGTTGTCCCTCTGTCTTCTTCCTCTCCATCCCTTACCTGGGGAAGCCAGGAGCAGCAAAGAGAGAACTGCCAAGCACAGGTGAAGGGTCTTCATGGCTCAGGATGAATTGTGGTGGCAAAGCCGAATGCCAGCTTTTAAGCCAAATGGAGCCCCAAAGGTTGCCAAGAGAGGGCTGGGCTTCCCATAATTGTAATTTCTTTGGGACGTTGTGACTTAGGCTGACGTGGAAGAGAACGTTGCCAAAATCATGTGCCTCTGGAACGGCATCCCTGCATTCTGTCAGTCATAGCAGTTTCCACAGAAGTAAGATCACAAACATTCAGATCTGCTGTATTCATGTTTCAGAGGGAGATAACTTGGATCAAATGAAACATTTCTGAGGAGGATGCAATGCCCCACATAGGCAGTGCTAGGGGGATGTATCCCTCAGGTAAATAGCTCACCCCTCACCTGTCCCCACCACATTGCTGGACCCTTGCCATTACCTGAAGGGAGGGCACTTTTCACATGCTTGCCTCCCACAATGATTATTCTTAGAAGTAGTCTGTGCTTCCCCCCCCTTAAAAATGTTTACTCATATTGAAATACTGACCCTCAATGAGGCCAAACTTAGATTCACAAAATGTTTAGGGGTATGCATACCTTTGCGTCCCCCCAGGAAAAAGCACTGGTAGCAGTAATAGCTTCAAACAATTCTTTAAAAAGAAAAGATCCAAGTCAATTGATTGATGAGGTTGTGTGGGCACAGGCAGGGCAAGGAGATTTCAAAGGTGAATTGATGGACTCTTGTGCATGCTTGAAGGAAGGGCAATCTTCACATGCTCTCTCGTCCTTCTCCTTCATCCAATCATCATCATCGTATTTCTCAGAAATCTTTTTCTAACTAGACTCAAGGCAACTTACAATAATATTTTCAAAGTGGAGGGGCTCTGCTTCTCTGCTCACTTGACCAACCATATCCCACTCTGCACCCCATAATAATTGACCAACCTGACCTTTCCTTTCTCCTTTCCACCCTAGAAGATGACTAAGCAACCTTCCCCCCTTCCCCCTCCTGTTTCTGAGGCCGCTTCCGTCTTCTGTCCTGCGCTCCATTGAGTCGCTGTCATTGTGGCTAAAGATCAGGCGTGATGGGACCTCCAGATCAGAAACATCCAAAGGCCAATGAGTTAACCTTCTCTGCTTTGAGGCTTCATTTGAGCTTTCATGCCCAGTCTGGTGCTTTCATGCACAAAATGCTTGGAACTGAATGTGGGACACTTTGCATGGAATATATGGGACCGAATCCTGTGCTATTCAAACAAGGTGGAGGGGGGAAGATCACACTGAGCAAATGCCCAGTAGCTATTAAAGCTTCAGGGTTGACTATTATAGTGATCCTTTTCCACTGAGATAAAGAATGGTTGGTACTGCATATTAATCTAAACATGCAAATGTTGTGTGATTTAAGGATTGGACCAAGAGGAACTGGCAAAACATCACAGAGCAAAACAACCAAGGACAGGGCCGATCCCAGAGCCGGACGAGCCTTGAGGCAGGTGAGGATGCTGCTTCAGGTGGCAGACTCCCCCAACCAGGCAGAATGTCCATGGGTGCCCCCCCCCCGCCCTACTGCTTCTTCCAGTGGCAGAGAAGCACCAGCATCATCAGCAATGATTTTGGGCAAGATGATGGCCATTTGGAGCAAAACAGGATGTGCTGCCCTTGGCTGATTCTGCCATATGTGTCTTTTGCAATGGACAAGGTATGAAAACAACCGGCTGCGCAACCAATTAAGCTTGCAATCAAAGGATGATGTATTCTGGGACCACTTAAGTAATTGATGCTTTGTGTAACTAATGGAACAGGTAGCTGGTACTCACTGCTCTGGGAAAATGACATTATGTGTCATTAAAAGGTTGCATTAGAGATACTTTGTTCTGCCAGTGGCTGTTTAATTAATGAAAAACACAATTAAGACAACTGTAAATCTTGCAGGCGGTATAACCCACCTATATGATGACTATAATGAATTTTGTTTTGGTTATTTCTGTTTCTGACGGAATAGAATGCCTCTGAGACACCGACAGGAGGGAGGGATGGAGGGATGGAGGAAAGATGAGTTTGTATCAATGCAGTTTTTACATGATGGAGGATATAATAAAGTTTTAATGGAAAACTCAAATGGATTTTAACAGCGGACCAATGTTATATTAAAGGAGGTTAGACTGGAATCAGATAAATGATCATCAACTGGTAAAGAAACCTATTGTTCACGTTAGCAGGCATCATAGAAGTTTTCCAAGTTATATGTAATGGAACTATTTTCTCAGTTCACTGGGTCCCTTAGCCTAAATCCGAGAAGGGATGTCCATTTAGGGTGGTAGCCTAAAGCTACTCAGATCAGAGGCTTCTCAAAATGATCGATCCAAAAATGCTACAAGAGGGGCAGGGCATGGGGAGGAGAAATGATACTTTGCTCTGGACACTTGTTTGATTCCCTTTTGCCAAGCTGAAGTTCCCTTCTGAAGCAATTATACAGTGGTGGACAGCTCCCAATGTCAGTGAAGACAGCAGGATACAAGAACGGGAGGCAGAAACAATCGGTTTATAACAGGCCAAATCCTGTGTAGAGGGAGAACAAATACCATGGTCCGCAAGTGAAAGGAAAGTTCAATCTGAAGAGGAGGAGGAGGAGGAGGCACAACTTCATAGCCCCCCCTAAAATAAATCCTGGCTGCACCCATGCTTCCCATAATTGTAATTTCTTTGGGACGTTGTGACTTAGGCTGACGTGGAAGAGAACGTTGCCAAAATCATGTCCCTCTGGAAAGGCATTCCTGCATTCTGTCAGTCATAGCAGTTTCCACAGAAATAAGGTCACAAACATTCAGATCTGCTGTATTCATGTTTCAGAGGGAAATAGCTTGAATCAAATGAAACATTTATGAGGTGGATGCAATGATCCCTTATCCACTGAGAAAAACAATGGATGAAACTACATATTAATCTAAACATGCAAATACTGTGTGATTTAAGGATTGGACCATGTGGAACTGGCAAAATCTCACAGAGCAAAGCAACCCAAGACAGGCCTGATCCCCGAGCCGAACGAGTCTTGAGGCAGGTGAGAACACTACTTCAGGTACAGCGTTTGGCTGTTATGCTTTCAATAACAAAACTTTGAAAAGCAATATCGTGCACAGCTTTTAATTCAACGCTCCATTCGCTGTGCACACTCTATGTTGGTGAAAAAGTCCAACAGCTTTTACTACTACAGCTAGTAATAATTAGGGGAAGTGAGCATGTGAATGGTGCCCTTCCTTCAGGTAACTGCAGGGGTCCAGCAATGTGGTGGGGACAGGTGAGGGGGAAGTTATTTACCTGAGGGATACATCCCCTGTGCACTGCCTATGTGGGGCATTGTCTCCTCCTCACAAATGTTTTGTTTGATCCGAGCTATCTCCCTCTGAAACATGAATACAGCAGATCTGAATGTTTGTGATCTTCTGTGGAAACTGCTATGACTGACAGAATGCAGGAATGCCTTTCCAGAGGCACGTGATTTTGGCAACGTTCTCTTCCACGTCAGCCTAAGTCGCAACTTCCCAAAGAAATTACAATTATGCAATCTTCTTCCGACTCCCTGCTCTCTCCTGGCAACCTTTGGGGCTCCATTTGGCTTAAAAGCTGGCATTTGGCTTTGCCACCACAATTCATCCTGAGCCATGAAGATCCTTCACCTGTGCTTGGCAGTTCTCTCTTTGCTGCTCCTGGCTTCCCCAGGTAAGGGATGGAGAGGAAGAAGACAGAGGGACACCTGCCAGTCATTTGTGGGGCGGAAGAGGGAGAGGCGTCCAGTTGCTGTTCTGTGGCCTTGCAAAGGAAGCTAACCTTTCTTGCTAGAGATGTTACTTTAGTGGGAATTCTTTGCATAAAAATGTATGTATCAGAAAAAATTGCCTACAAAAGTGCGTCTATTAGGGGAAATATGCACTGTTTTGCTGAATTTCCCCCATCATGCCCATCTTTGATATTCTTAGCTGTCAGCTATACACCCTAAGTATTTAACTTTTTTTATGTATGAATAAGTCTGTAACTTGTTGTAAGTCCTTTTTACATTGCTCTGTCACATTTCTCATCAATTTCTTATTTTTATTTTTATTTAATTTAAAACCTGCTACCTGTCCGAATTCCGGGATCCTCTCCAAAACCTTCCTTTAACTATTCTTCTACATCTTCTTGAAAGTCTCGGTTATGATCAATTGCTTCTAAAGCAAGGGTGGTAAACATTAGGAGTTGGAATGCCACAGCACCCAGAGAGTCACAGAGCCACTCCTGTTCAAAGGGCTATGGAGTTGTGCATCTGTTTCCTCCTACTGTGAATTAACTTTCCTCTCCCCTGTGGACAATTATATTTGTTTCTCCCTTTACACAGGATTTGCAGACATGATACCTGACAATCAAAAGAAATGCTATCAAATCAAAGGTGTTTGCAGATCTAACCGTTGTCGTGATACTTATGAAGAGATTGGAACGTGTGGTTATAAAGTCGTCTGTTGCAGAAGGTAATTTCAGCTTGCCAGAGGAGAATTACACCTCCTGCCCCTCTCCCATCAGCTTCTGGATTGATCATTTTAAGGAGCCTCTGATTTGGGTGGCTGCCACCCTAAATTGACTCCCCTTCTCGGAATGAGGCTAAGGAACCCACTGAACAGAGAAAATTGTTTCATTACATATAACTGTAAAAATTTTTTAGGATGCTTCTCAAAATTAACACTTGATTGTTCTTCATGTTTACAATAATTTGCCTGATTCCTGTTTAGCATCCTTTAATGTAGCATTCATCCACTGTTGATTTCCATTAAAACCCTTCTTATATCCAATTGGATAATTACAAATATCATTTTCCTCGGTCAATGAGTACCAGTTATCTGCTCCATTAATTACCCAAATCATCACTTACCTAAATAGTTGATTGCTCCAAATACCAAATGCAGAGTCCCCTAAATTGGTCTTCCTTTGCCTGCAAGCTCAATTGGCCCTTTGCAAACAAAATAAATACCTATGGCAGAACCAGCCAAGGACGGCTCATCTCATTTTGCCGCTTGAGGGGCACCAATGGGGGTGTTGTCTGAGGGCCTTCTGCCACCTTAAACAGGATCCTCACCTGCCTCATGGCAATTCAATAATTCCCTGCTGCCTTCAGATACAAACCCTGCTACAGCATACATCGTTGCCAGATTCTGCACAGCAGTGCTCAAAATTCGTCGGATGATGACCCGTGCCACAAACTAGATGTAATGAGCACTCATATTAGAGTGCTCTGTAGACTGATAGTTATAGTCCTATATCTACTAACCTTTTCTGCTCTTCCACGCTTGTCTAATGTTCTATTAGCTTCTTTTAGATTCTTATAGATACTTTCTGCTTTAACTTCTTTTATATATACTTTCTGCTTTAACTTCTTTTAGTTTTTTAAAACTTCTTTTTAGATTTTAAATGATTGTATCCCTCCCTCTTTATGCTGGTCTTACGACCGTAATAAAGATTTGTTGTTGTTGAAAGGCTGCTTATAGTCCAATATGGCTTGCTTTGTATTTTCTTGTCTCAAACATAGTCACCTTGCTATGAAACTGAGTTAACTGTTGTCTTTTTGTTGCTGGTTTTTATGTTTCAGACGTAGATGAAAAATGGAAGATGCTCCCTCTCTTTGAGAGCCGCTGGATCCTGCTTCATCCCCAGCTAGGGACTTCTTCTCCAAAGCATCCAGATTGAAAAAAGCAACATTTTCAAGGCTTACATGAGCTTGTGCCTTGCAATAAAAGCAGATTCAAAAGCCCCTTCCCCTCTGTTTTTTATTTCTATGCATGAGTGTTATTGTTAGTGAAGCCAAAATGGCAACTTACACCTATGAGAAGGAGGTGTCAGCTGGCAGGGTTGTGCAGAGGGTGAAAATGTCATTAGAAAGGAAGCCTAAAAGGGGATGAGCATCCCACAAAACAGTCTAGTGAGGAGAACTGGGCCACAATATGGAAAATGAAGAGTGTCAAAATCATTCAAAAACACACAAACTGAACAAATTACACGTAAAGTATAGGATCTGAAATAAAGCTACTAAAAAGTATGTTTCTGGATTTCTGCAGACATCCTGACTACACTTAAGATGGGTGGGGTATAAATAGTAAAATTATTATTCATAAAAAAGAGGGTGTCCCTATTTTCATGGAACAAATTTGGGAGGATTTCTTAAGAACAGCAAGGGACGATATATAGAGAAAGAAATGGGGAGATTGCTTCTGTTTCTCTTCTTCCAGGAATCACAACAAGAATGCAATGCCCCCACTTCTTCCCCTTTGTGTCCTTCCCTGAAAGCCACAGCCTGATGGCCTCTCATGCCCCCCTGTGCACTGGCTGGCCTGCTTCTCCTTTGGTCTCCTAGGGTAGAGTTTGAGGTGACTTCTAATCCTAAAGTCCAAGAGAGAGAAGTGTGAGGAGGAGGAAGAAGATGTAAAACAGGGTGCAATCTGAGGTGTATCAGCCTAAACAACAAAGAGATGGAGAGGTCCACTGAGAGAGGAGCCACACCTTTCCAGGGGTGAATCTACATACGGGTGTGTGTGTGTCAGGAAATCTACCATTGAGATGTGGAACTGTCATTTTTCCAACTTTGAATACAGCCCGTGTTCTCACAACCTCTGTAATAATAATAATAATAATAATAATAATAATAATAATAATTTATTTTGAATTAAAGTTGGAGCTATTTCAAAAAATGAGCGTTAAAATAGAAGATAGCATAGCCCAACTTTCACAGCAGATAGAAAGTATGGATAAAAAAAGTGAAGGAACTTGAGAAATCAGTTAAATTTGAGGAAACTTATGAACAGGTGGCACAACTGAAAGAAGAGCAAAATATGTGTAAGGAAGCAGGGGGGCCTGTGGGCAGATTGGACTCATTAGAAGATTCTGTCCTTATGATGCAATTCAGGCAAAATGAAAACACGGTAAGAATACACAATTTGCCAGAGCAAGAGCAAGAGCAAGACCATACATTAGAGAAGTATATAGGAAAAATATTAGCAGAATGGCTAGGAGAAAGAGAAGAATAGATGGAGGAATCTATTCAGATTTGCTACAGTGTCAGAAATAAGAGGGATGGAGGGAGACAGCAACCTGGAAATTGTCTGGTTACTTTTGCAACCAGTAGAATAAAAGAAACAATCCTCCAGAAGGGATTTGAAATGGGATTAAGGGTTGGGGACAACAGGTTTGAGAGGCTTAGAGAAATTCATTTCAAACTGAGAATTAGAAGATGCAAATACACATTTTTGACAGAGGCCTTTAAAAAAAGCAGACATACAATATAGATGGGAGTATCCAGGACTCTCATTTATATAGAAAGGCAAAAGATACATATTTACAACAGAAACACAGGCACATTAATCTTTTGACAAACAAGGCAAAAAGGCAAAAAACAGATAGGCATGGGAAGACTCCCCTGGAACAGCAAAGGCTGGCAATGGAACTGTTGGTACATGAAGAAGAAAAAGGTGCATTAGGGGGCAGTCCTATCTTAAGAAAAATAGACAATGGCAAACCTTAAGATACTGAGCTGGAATGTGAATGGGATGAATAGTAAAACAAAGAGAAATATGGTGCAACATATAATTCCCAAAATTTAGACACAATCTGTCTACAAGAAGCACACATAGCTAAAAGACACCAAAGAATTCTGACAAATAAAAAATTAGGGAGGGATTTTATTACTGCTGACACCAAAAAATGAGGTGTAGTCTTCTACATTAAACCTGCAGTGGAGCCCAAACTGATTAAAAAAGATTAAAAGGCTGGGCAATTATTATTGTGAAAGGTGCCCTTCCTTCAGGTAACTGCAAGGGTCAAGCAACGTGATGGCAACAGGTGAGGGGTGAGTTATTTACCTGAGGGATACATCCCCCTGGCACTGCCTATGTGGGGCATTGCATCCTCCTCATAAACTTTTTGTTTGATCCAAGCTCTCTCCTTCTGAAACATGAATGCAGCAGATCTGAGTGTTTGTGATCTGTAGTTGGGATCTTACTTCTGTGGAAATTGCTATGACTACCCGATTTCAGCAATATCTTCCCACGAGCTTGTGATTTGGCAACGTTCTCTTCCACGTCAGCCTAAGTCACAACGTCCCAAAGAAATTACAATTATGGGAAGCATGGGTGCAGCCAGGATTTATTTTAGGGGGGGCTATGAAGTTGTGCCTCCTCCTCCTCCTCTTCAGATTGAAATTTCCTTTCACTTGCGGACCATGGTATTTGTTCTCCCTCTACACAGGATTTGGCCTGTTACAAACCGATTGTATCTGCCTCATAGAATCATAGAGTTGGAAGAGACCACAAGGGCCATCCAGTCCAACCCCCTGCCAAACAGGAAACACCATCAAAGCATTCTTGACAGATGGCTGTCAAGCCTCTGCTTAAAGACCTCCAGAGAAGGAGACTCCCCCACACTCCTTGGCAGCAAATTCCACTGTCGAACAGCTCTTACTGTCAGGAAGTTCTTCCTAATGTTGAGGTGGAATCTTCTTTCTTGTAGTTTGAATCCATTGCTCCGTGTCCGCTTCTCTGGAGCAGCAGAAAACAACCTTTCTCCTTCCTCTATATGACATCCTTTTATATATTTGAACATGGCTATCATATCACCCCTTAACCTTCTCTTCTCCAGGCTAAACATACCCAGCTCCCTAAGCCGTTCCTCATAAGGCATCGTTTCCAAGCCTTTGACCATTTTGGTTGCCCTCTTCTGGACACGTTCAAGGCCTCCCGTCCTTGTGTCCTGCTGTCTTCACTGACATTGGGAGCTGTCCACCACTGTATAATTGCTTCAGAAGGGAACTTCACCTTGGCAAAAGGGAATCAAACAAGTGTCCATAGGAAAGTATCATTTCTCCTCCCCATGCCCTGCCCCTCTTGTACCATTTTTGGATTGATCATTTTGAGGAGCCTCTGATCTAAGTAGCTTTAGGCTACCACCCTAAATGGACATCCCTTCTCGGATTTAGGCTAAGGGACCCAGTGAACTGAGAAAATAGTTTCATTACATATAACTTGGAAAACTTTTATGATGCCTGCTAACATGAACAATAGGTTTCTTTACCAGTTGATGATCATTTATCTGATTCCAGTCTAACCTCCTTTAATATAGCATTTGTTTGCTATTAAAATCCATTTGAGTTTTCCATTAAGACTTTATTCTTTCCTCCATTATGTAAAAACTGCATTAATACAAACTCATCTCTCCTCCCTCCCTCCCTCCTTTCTGTGTCTCAGAGCCATTCTATTCCTTCAGTAACAGAAATAACCAAAACAAAATTCATTATAGTCATCACATAGGTGGGTTATACAGCCTGCAAGATTTACAGTTGTCATAATTGTCTTTTTCATTAATTAAACAGCCACTAGCAGTAACAAAGTATCTCTAATGCAACCTTTTTATTACACAGAATGTCATTTTCATAGAGCAGTGAGTACCAGCTACCTGTCCCATTTGTTACACAAAGCATCAATTACTTAAGTGGTCCCAGAATACATCATCCTTTGATTGCAAGCTTAATTTCTTACGCAGCCGGTTGTTTTCATACCTTGTCCATTGCAAAAGACACCTATGGCAGAATCAGCCAAGGGTGGCACATCCCATATTGCCCCAAATGGCAGTGATCTTGCCCAAAATCAGTGCTGATGATGCTGGTGCTTCTCTGCCACTGGAAGAAGCAGTAGGGCAGGAGGGGCACCCATGGGCATTCTTCAGGTTGGGGGCTTCTGCCACCTGAAGCACCTGCCTCATGGCTTGTCCGGCTCTGGGATCAGACCTGTCTTTGGTTGCTTTGCTCTGTGATGTTTTACCAATTCTTCTTGGTCCAATCCTTCAATCACACGGTATTAAATGGTTTAGATTAATATGCAGTTTCATCTATTGTTTATCTCAGTGGAAAGGGATCACTATAACTGTCCATCCTAAAGCTTTAATAGCTGCTGGGCATTTGCTCAGTGTGATCTTCTCCCCTCCATCTACTTTGAATAGCTGAGGATTAAAAGGTAAAGGACACCTGACAATTAAGTCCAGTCATGGATGACTCTGGGGTTGCGGCGCTCATCTTGCTTTACTGGCCGAGGGAGCCGACTTTTGTCTGCAGACAGTATTTCCGGGTCACGTGGCCAGCATGCTTCTGGCATGCTTCTGGCAAAACCAGAGCAGCACACAGAAATGCCCTTTACCTTATGGCCGGAGCGGTACTGTATTTATCTACTTGCACTTTGAAGTGCTTTCGAACTGCTAGGTTGGCAGGAGCTGGGACCGAGCAACGGGAGCTCACCCCGTCGTGGGGATTCGAACTGCCAACATTTTGATCGGCAAGCCCAAGGCTTAGTGGTTTAGACCACAGTGCCACCCGTGTCCCTTAGCTGAGGATTAGGTCCCATATATTCCATGCAAAGTGTCCCACATTCAGTTCCAAGCATCTTGTGCATGAAACACCAGACTGGGAATGAAAGCTGAAATGCAGAGAAAGCAGAGAAGGTTAACTCATTGGCCTTTGGATGTTTCTGATCTGGAGGTCCCATCACCCCTGATCTTTAGCCACAATGACAGCGACTCAATGGAGCGCGGGACAGAAGAGGGAAGCGGCTTCAAAAACAGGGTTGGGAAGGAGAAAGGGGGATTTGTCATCTTCTAGGGTGGAAAGGAGAAAGGAAAGGACAAGTTGGCCAATTATTATGGGGTGCAGAGTGGGACATGGCAGGTCAAGCAAGCAGAGGAGCAGAGCCCCTCCAGTTTTAAAATATTCTTGTAAGTTGCCTTGAGTCTAGTTAGAAAAAGATTTCTGAGAAATAGGAGGATGATGATTGGATGAGGGAGAAGGACAAGAGAGCATGT
Organism: Darevskia nairensis; assembly: GCA_034642065.1. NCBI lineage: Eukaryota > Metazoa > Chordata > Lepidosauria > Squamata > Lacertidae > Darevskia > Darevskia nairensis. The sequence goes on along the minus strand of JAWWNI010001125.1, from coordinate 639,824 downwards.
GAAGATTGCCCTTCCTTCAAGTATGCACAAGAGTCCATCATTTCACCTTTGAAATCTCCTTGCTCTGCATGTGCCCACACAACCTCTTCAATCAGTGGACTTGATATTTTTTAAAGAACTGTTTGAAGCTATTACTATTATCAGTGCTATTTCCGGGGGGGGGGGTATGCAGGGGTACGCATACCCCTAAACATTTTGTGAATCTAAGTTTGGCCAGATTGAGGAGCAGTGTTTCAATATGCATAGGAAAATGAGACTATCCCTAAATATTTTAAGGGGGGGGGAGCACTGACTACTACTAAGAATAATCATTGTGGGAGGCGAGCCTGTGAAAAGTGCCCTTCCTTCAGGTATCTGCAAGGAACCAGCAATGCGGTGGGGACAGGTGAGCGGTGAGTCATTTACCTGAGGGATACATCCCCCTGGGACATTGTATCCTCCTCAGAAATGTTTCATTTGATCCAAGTTATCTCCCTCTGAAACATGAATACAGCAGATCTGAATGTTTGTGATCTTACTTCTGTGGAAACTGCTATGACTGACAGAATGCAGGAATGCCTTTCCAGAGGCACGTGATTTTGGCAACATTCTCTTCCACATCAGCCTAAGTCACAATGTCCCAAAGAAATTACAATTATGCAATCTTCTTCCCCCTCCCTGCCCTCTCTTGGTAACCTTTGGGGCTCCATTTGGCTTAAAAGCTGGCATTCAGCTTTGCCATGTCAACTCATCCTGAGCCATGAAGATCCTTCACCTGTGCTTGGCAGTTCTCTCTTTGCTGCTCCTGGCTTCCCCAGGTAAGGGATGGAGAGGAAGAAGACAGAGGGACACCTGCCAGTCATGTGTGGGGCGGAAGAGGGAGAGGCGTCCAGTTGCTGTTCTGTGGCCTTGCAAAGGAAGCTAACTTTTCTTGCTAGATACGTGTCTTTAGTGGTAATCTCTTTAGTGGGAATTGTTTGCATAAAAATGTATGTATCAGACAAAATTGCCTACAAAAGTGTGTCTATTAGGGGAAATATGAACTGTGCGGCTGAATTCCCCCCATTATGCCCATAATTGCTATGCAATTTCCCCTATTATAACCTATATTTTCATGCTATTTTCATGAAATTACACTTTTTCATGTACACTTTTTAAACACGTTACTTGGAGGGAGAACTGCCTTTCAGAGGATGGCTGTGCTTTGATGTTCACATGTTGACTTCATTATGGTGCAGTAATATATGGAAAAAGGGACGCGGGTGGCGCTGTGGTCTAAACCACTGAGCCTCTTGGGATTGTTGATCAGAAGGTCGGCAGTTTGAATCCCTGCAACCGGGTGAGCTCCAATTGTTCGTTCCCAGCTCCTGCCAACCTAGCAGTTTGAAAGCACACCAAAAAATGCAAGTAGATAAACAGGTACCGCTCTGGCGGGAAGGTAAACGGCGTTTCCATGTGCTGCTCTGGTTTCAGTGGTCCGTTGTCATGCTGGCTACATGACTTGGAAAAACTGTCTGCGGGAAAATGCTGGCTCCCTCGGCCTGTAAAGTGAGATGAGCACCGCTACCCCAGAGTCGTCTCAACTGGACTTAACTGTCAAAATGGTCCTTAACCTTTTTTTTTTAATATATGGAAAATTGCATCGCATGTAAAACTGGTTAAGAAAAACAAAAGTAGCCTCTTCTTTTCTGTTTGGTTAGATTTTATGGAATACTATGCAAATATATGGAATATGTTTTTTAAAAATTGATTTGTCTCTTCCACAGGTCTGCCAATAAATTTGGGGTATATAGTATCTAATTAGTGGAAAAAAATCTTGATGTAATATACAGCCTTTTATTCTGGGTAGTCCTTGAGGCTCTGATGGCTTCAGTTACAGGCTTCAGTTTCTCTATAACTTATAAGCCATGTGTGCCTCACTTCTTGCTGTCCTGTTTCATAGGCTGACACCCTCCACTTATGAGCAAATATCTGGATAACCATCTTTAACATTGTCTCATGAAGCTGTATCTTGTTACTGGGGTTAAATGGATAAAATTTAATGAAAATACTTTTGTAAAAATACCAATTTTCTTAAAAGTCTTGGTTATGATCAACTGCTTCTAAAGCAAGGGGGGGTGTAAACATTAGTGGGTAGTGGTGGTGGTGGTGGATAGGAGGTGGAATGCCACAGCACCCAGAGAGTCACAGAGCCACTCCTGTTCAAAGGGCTATGTTGTTGTGCCTCTGTTTCTTCCTATTGTGAGTTAACTCCCTTCTCCCCACTTACGTTTGTTTCTCTCTTTGCACAGGAAATTAAGAAGCCTATTCAATGCTATGACGCCGGAGGTAGTTGCTACCGTAAACGTTGTCCCAATACTTATGAAAAGATTGGAAAGTGTGTTTTTTCCAGTTTTTTGTGTTGCAAAAGGTAATTTCAGCTTACCAAATGAGAGTTACACCTCCTGCTCCTCTCCCATCACTCTCTGGATTGATCATTTTAATGAGCCTCTGATTTGGGTGGCTGCCACCCTAAATTGAAATCCCTTCTCGGACTGAGTCTAAGGGACCCATTGGACTGAGAAAATAGTTTCATTAGATACATACATGTTTACAATAATTTGTCTGATTTCAGTTTAGCATGTTTTCATGTAGCATTCATCCACTTTTGAAATCCATTGGACTTTACCACTAAAACTCTTCTTATAGCCAATTTGATAATTACATATACCATTTCATAGGTAAATGAGTACCAGCTATCAGCTCCATTAATTACCCAAATTAATTACTCAATTAATTTACCTAAATAGTTAATTGCTCCAAGTACCAAATCCAGAGTCCCCTAGATTTATCATCCTTTGTCTGCAAGCTCAATCCCTCCATTGCAAAATAAGAAATAAAAAATACCTATGGCAGAATCAGCCAAGGGCTGCACATCCCATTTTGCTGTTTGATGTGAAATGGCAATTGCTGCTTTGCCATGCTGCTGGCACCACTCCTAAGCTCATCTACATGCGCCTCCTGCCATGGCCTGATCTGCCGCTGCCAAACACCCTACCCTGTTGATTGTAGGCACAGAAGTGGCACTGCCGTTGTTGCCAATTTGAAGCAAGATGGTGCCGAGTTCCTTCGCCACAGGCAGAGGCAGCGGGGCAGGAGGGGCACCAATGGATTTGTTGCTTGAGGCACTTCTGCCACCATAAGCAGGATCCTCACCTGCCTCATGGCTGGACTAGCTGTTTTAGGCCCCTTTGCTCTGTGAGCTTATGCCAGTTCTCCTTTGCCGAATCCCTAAACCACACCGTATTGGCACATGTAATTTATTGTGCAGCTTCATCCATTGTCTATCTCAGTGTCTAAGGGATGTCTATTCTGCAGCTTCAATAGGTGCTGGGCACTTACTCAGTGTGGTGTTCTGCCCTCCACCATTTAAGATTAGCTCAGTATTACATCCCGTACGTTCCATGCAAATCTCCCACATTCAATTCCAAGCAGCTTCATAGTTATTTTATTTTTTAAAGAAAGAACCTGAGGTAGTAGACTTTCGTCTTGGGTCCATGCAGAGAAATTAGCAACTGGGCTAAATCAACGCCAGGGTGCCAGTAACCCCCCCCCCCCCCGTGTTTCTCAAAACATTGTCACCAATTGTGAGCAAGCTTCCTGTTCCCCCAGAACTCTTCCTTGGGGCAACAAAGAGAAAAAATCCCTGCCGTGCATAATATCCAGTCTGCAGGAGAATTTTGGAGACCTTGAAAGCTTGCTCACTATTTCCTGACATTTTTAATTGCTCCTAGAAAACAATGTAACCCAGTGGTAAGGATGGGCCAGAGATTGGATTCAGCTCTCATTGAAAGGTGAATCTACCTGATTCATAGTTTCTGAAAATGAGAAACTGAAGCTGAGACCTATCCTTACCCAATGATTTATTATCCTGAAATCTTTCTTATAGTCCAACATGGCTTGCTTTGTATTGTCATGTCTCAAACATGGTCACTTTGCCATGAAACTGAGTTAACTGTTGTCTTTTTGTTGCTGGTTTCTACGTTTCAGACCACAGGAGTGATAGATGCCTTTGAAAAATGGAAGATGCTCCCTCTCTTTGAGAGCCGCTGGATCCCGCTTCATCCCCAGCTAGGGACTTCTTCTCCAAAGCATCCAGATTGAAAAAAGCAACATTTTCAAGGCTTACATGAGCTTGTGCCTTGCAATAAAAGCAGATCCAAAAGCCCTTTTCCCTCTGTTTTTCATTTCTAAGCATGAGCGTTATTGCTAGTGAAGCCAAAATGGCGCCTTACCTCCATGGGAAGGAGGTGTCAGCAGGCAGGGTTGTGGAGAGGCCCAAAATGTCATTAGAAAGGAAGCCTAAAAGGATATGAGGATGCCCCCTAAACAGTCTAGTGAGGAGGACTGGGCCACAATGTGGAAAACGAAGAGAGACAAAATATGCAAGATGGAATGAGAGGGAAAAGAAGTTCTGTTCTGTTTCTGTTTAAATGGTAGCCAACCTGAGTTGCACTCTTTGAAAAAGTCTGTGATCAACTCCCACCCAGGAACCAATGTCCTCACTGTGGAAGGACGTGTGGATCCAGAATTGGCCTCCACAGTCACTTACGGACTCATTGTTAAAACTGTGTTTATGGAAGACAATCTTACTCAGCTACGAGTGATCGTCAAAGAAGAAGAAGAAGACACTGAGGCTGCACACATTAACCCATTAGTAGCCCAAATACGTAGTTTTGCCTCAATCCTGAATTGTTCATGCTCTACCTCAACATGATGCTTTAAAGTGAGATGGGTTCGTGATCCTGCCATCCGCAAGGGTTTGTGTGGCGTTGCTTGATATGCAATGGAAAAACCCTCCCTTTTATTACACCTTGCACGTCCCTCCTTGCACATGCCCAGGTGAATGGAAAATTAAATCCCCCTTCTCTCTTTTCATAATATTGTCTATTCCTGCTCAGGCATTTATAAAAATTAAATGTGGTGGGTGGTTTTTTAACAGAAAAGAATGTGGAAATCTTGAGAAAGGAGAGAGACAGGTAATGGTAAATGCCTCTGACCATCTGTGGTCTGTAACTGGCATGTTGCCTTTGTGGAAACTGTTATGACAGTTGGATTGTAGCAATATCTTTGCAGCAGCATCTAATATCAGGGGTATGGGGGTTGAGCCGCTGAGTCCCCTAGTTTTTAATTTCTTTTAAGTTGGATTTTTTTTTTAAGAAGTGTTTGATGCCACCACTACGAATAATAATAGTTTTGGGAGGTGAGCATGTGAAAAGTGCAGTCCTTTCAAGTAAAATCCCCATGGACAACCAAACTAGGTGTCTCCAGGAGAACATCTGCCACGACCTGAAGCAGCTCGGGCAGGGAATCCTTGGTGCAGCGGGGAGGTCGGTACACCAAAAGGAATCCTGTACTGCCCCTATAGCCCAACTTCCAGAACATGCACTCGGAGAACTGGCTCTTCCCAATAGGACGCCTGGTGTAAACTAGTGACTGCCTAAAAATCACTGCAATCCCCCCCCTGCCCATATGACCTGGGTTGCTGTGCGTATGAGAAACCTGGTGGACAAGCAGTGGGAAGGACAGGCCCATCTGCTTTATCCAACCAAGTCTCCGTCACACATGCCAGGTCAAGTCCTCCATCCACAATCAAGTTGTGGCGGAGCCCCAAGCAAGCCACGGAGCGAGGCAGCCTCACCCCGCAGCCTGCTCGCAAACCTGCTCAGCGGCCTGTGAGCAAGCCGCGGAGCGAGGACGCTCCGCCCCGCGAGCCGCCGCTCGCTTGGCGGTTCGTCGTGGGTGCAGCAGCGCCGGGCGGGATGCATTGCACATGCGCAGTGCATCCTGGCCGGCACTGCGGCGACTGAGCGAACCGCCAAGCGAGCACCGGCTCCTGAGGCTGCCCTGTCCGTGCTGCAGCAATACGGACGGGGCAGCCCCAGGAGCCGGCGCTCACTCGACGGGTCGCTCGGGATATCCGGGCATGCGCAGTCCGTCCTGATGCATGCGTCAGGATGCCCCGCCCCCAGGGGGTGCCTCCGCGCAGCAACGCCGCCCCGGGCGCCCAAGAGACTTCCTACGCCTCTGACTGCACCTCCTACGAAGTATGCCCTCTCCTGCTGACCGCATTTTAACTTCACAACAACTTCATGAGATAAACCTAACAGCTGCTACTACTACTAAAAGGTAAAGGGACTCCTGACCATTAGGTCCAGTCGTGTCTGACTCTGGGGTTGCGGCGCTCATCTCACTTTATTGGCCGAGGGAGCCGGCGTACAGCTTCCAGGTCATGTGGCCAGCATGACAAAGCTGCTTTTGGCGAACCAGAGCAGTGCACGGAAACGCCGTTTACCTTCCCGCCAGAGCGGTTCCTATTTATCTACTTGCACTTTGACGTGCTTTCGAACTGCTAGGTGGGCAGGAGCTGGGACCGAGCAATGGGAGCTCACCCCGTCGCAGGGATTCGAACTGCCGACCTTCTGATCGGCAAGCCCTAGGCAGCACAAATGGTTTATGCTCAGCAATAGAGAGAGAAAATAATACCAATGGAGGAGGAGTGGCAGGTGAAAATGATGGAATATATGGAATTAATAAACCTAACTAACAGAATAAGGCCCAGGAAGATGGAAACTTTAAGGAAGGATGAAAATTGTTTGCAGAATAACTGAACAATTATCTTAAATCAGTTAAAAGGTTAGTAGGGTTGGAACAAATCCTGCAGTTTCAAGTAATGAAGTTTAAGGGAGCAAGGAGAAAAATAATACATAAAGAGTAATTAGAATATACAGTTCTACTGCATAAATAAATGAAATCGTGGAAGAGGAGAAGGGAAATCAATGATTATCAATTCATGGTTATCTTGATTGAAATGCAAAAATGTATAATGGAAAGCTTTAAATAAAAATATTTCATTAAAGTCCTAATTAAAAACTGAAACAAATTAAAAGAAAAAACTGGAAAGAGAGGGAACGGGTTTTTTAAATTTGCTTTTATTGCAAGGGGCAAGCTGGTGTAATCATGGAACATTTTGCGATGGCCAATTCTTTCGATCTAGATGCTTTGGTGAAGAAGCAGAAGGCGTCTCTAGCAGGGGATGAAGCGGCAATCCAGTGGCTCTTAAAAGATCCTGGGTAAGCAGATCTCCTCCATCAGTCTAACCTGTTTGGAAACAAAGCAAAATATACAGCAGTTATTTCCATCTCACCTGGAATCAGATGTCAAAATGATGAACATAGGAAGGTAGGTTGCAAGGAATGAATGAGCTAAGGCAATCAACATTAAGTATTAAAGGGAAATGTAAACTTCTGTGGACAAGAATAAAGATCTTGTCATGGTTTTCTGTATATATTTCTATTGTTCTAGAACAGGTCCCCAGCCCGTCTGAGAACTGAACAACAATAACAAATGACAAATGAAGGAAAATGGAAGATACAGACAATATAAACAGGTAAAAGAAAAGAAAAGGGAGACATGCCTAGGACTCCACTGTCAGAATCTGATGAACAAATGAGGACAGATTCCAGTTACAGAATCAACTCTGAGTCTGAAGAAACCCTTTAGAGATATTAACATGAGTGGCACACCCTACCATCAGATGTCAAGGAGATAAACAACTATCTGACGTTTAGAAGACATTTGGGAAGTTTTTAATGACTGATGTTTTAATGTATTTTTAATCTTTTGTTGGAAGCCGCCCAGAGTGGCTGGGGAATAAATTATTATTATTATTATTATTATTATTATTATTATTATTATTATTTAAGAGGAGCATTACAGAAATCTTCCTTACAGTACAGATCTAAAAGGAAAGGGAGACATGCCTAGGACCAGTGCTTTTTTTGTGGGGGGACGCAGGGGTACTGGTACCCCTAAACAACTTTCTTGACATGCTTTCTGCGAAGAAGCAACGCCTCTTTCAGCCGCAGGAAGAGGCTTCTTAGGGTCTGGCGTGATCCTCTATGTCATTTCCATTGCGTTCTCCAGCAGCAACAGCAAAGGCAGGGGGGGGGAGGCGCAGCCCGGGATTCCTTGCCGCTACGGGAACCAATCACAAAGCAGAGCCTTCCCAGCCGCGCACCGTTAGCTCCTCCCCCTTCCCTCAATGCCACAGGGCTGTCCTGAAAGCACCATGTAGCTGCAGCTATAGACACATTTTTAAAAGATAGGCTGAAAAATGCAACGCCAGTTTCCCGCGCAGTTTTGAAAGCTGCCCTATGTTCGTCATATGTGAGCTGTCAGCTGTATAATATGAGGTAATGCATGTCCATTTACTGTATATATTTTTCCCAATTTCAACTATAAAATGGTGTTTTTCTGGAGTCAACATGAGAGTACCCCTAAACATTTTTTTAGGGGGGGAAACACACCACACGGCCTAGGACTCTACTGTCAGATTCTAATGAACAAATGATGGCAGATCCAAATCACAGAATCAATTTTGAGACTGTAAAACACTTTTGAGATATTAACATGAGTTTTCATAATGAAGGATCAAAAGAGTTATTTATGTGAGGAATATGGGGAAATCCTGGTACTAAATTTGAGTCAGACCATTCCTCTTTTACTCTATGGGGAAGCAAAGAGTGGCACCATGATTTAGATGATATGTTAATGAGTTGAAGACCCTTAAGTCAGAGACTCCTTGACATGCTCAGCCTGGAGGGTTTGGGTCATGGATACTATTTGTAAGATTACGCATATCTCTGGCAGCTTGTTTGATCTCTTGTTTGGCAAAACGAGATTACTTTTTGCAACACTTAGTCTTCCCGCAGCTTCCGATCTCAGTAAGATGCAGACACGACACAGGTATGCATTTACCACCTTCAGCCTTGCATGCTTCCTTACTCTGTGGTGTCTCCGAGGCAAATCCTGCACAAAGAGAGGGAGAAGATATCACTGTCCACTGCAGAGAGCAAAGCAATGTTATGAGTTTTCAGGGGACAAAGAAAATTCACAAGAGGAAGAAAAGGTGGGTACAAGTTCATTGGCACCTCAGGGTACGGTGGCACCTCCAGCCATTGGCCACACATGTTGTCAGGGCTGGAGTCAGATGCCGGTCATCAAACAGTGGTCAGTGAAGTTTACTTTTTATTCGAGGAATTGGAATACAAATCAGTCACATGTCCCAGGAGGTCTTATCCCTACTGAGCAGTTACCAGGACTGAAGGTCCCTGCCTTCCATTCTTTCTAAGGCTCCTCCTCTTCCACACAATTCCCAAGCACTCTCAAAAGTCATCTGCCCACCTCTGATCTCTATTCTGCTTTTCTCAGTGTCCTGCACATTCTTGGAGACCAGTGGGGAGGGGAACATGTCGCAGCTGGAAATAAAGACTCCCGGCATTCTTCAGTGGCCTCTTGACGCCCCCTCCTCTGCTTCAGCCTTGGAGTCTGAACTGCTCCCTGTCACAGGTTCCTCCTGCTCACTAAAGCCTGTTGCCCCACACTGCACCTCCTCCCAATCTTCTCCCTCTGAACTCTCCTCAGTGTCCCACCACCAACCCCAGGCTCTGAGCCTTCCTCCTCCTCTGGGATTTCCATTTGGTGGTTCCTAGCTGGCACCTCAACACCACTCCTCCTCGTCTAGCCCTGACACATCCCTGCTTTGGAAGCCAGTTATCCATCCCTGCTTTGGAATCCATAGAAATGGGGCCTTCAAGATTACTGCAACACATTATACGTAGGCTGCCTCAGAAGACTGTAGCTGATGTAGAATTTGGTGGCCTGGTTGCTCACCTGGTCAAGACGGCCCAAGCATATTACACCATTCCTGGCCCAACTGCACTGGCTACCAATAAATTTCCATCCCCAATTCAATATTCTGGTTTTGACTTATGAAGGCCTAAATGGCCGCAGTACTTCAAGGTCTGCCTCTCTCCAGATGAAATGGCCCAGACCCTTTGATCACCATCTGAGGCCCTTCTTCATTTGCCCCAACCATGTGAGGTCTGGAGGGTGGTCACACAAGAATGGTTCCTCCCCGTTTCTGGAATGCTCTCCCCAAGGTGGCTCACCTGGAGCCATCATTACATATATTTGTGCACCAAGTCAAAACTTGCCTTTATAACTTGGCCTTTGACCTTGAGCTAACAAATTCAATAATAAAACTTAATAAGGAAGTGTTTATAGTTCTGAGTAGTCCTCTCCATTTCATTCTCACTTCCCGGTTTCATACAGAAACACACACACCCCTGTATATTTACAGGAGGGGGTGTTCCCTAAGGTTCCCTGAAGTTTTCCCTGCCCTAAAGGTTCTTGAAACTGCTGCAAATCTTAAGGTGCTCCTCAAGCCTTGTTGATATATCCCTCTGCTGCATGAGTGCTCTTGCTTTGAACAATGCAGGGAATCCAGCACTTGAGCTCTCCAGTAAGGATCTGCAAATGTTCAGCTGAAATCTACACTCCCATAACTTGAGCCAGTTAGATCTAATTTCTCCCTCCGGGGCAGCAGAAGGGAAACATTTCCACCCTTTCATGGAGCAGACCAGCATCAACCCAGGCAGTGGCTCTTTCCTTGAGAGCCACTGCCAGTTAGTGTAGACAGTATTAAGCTAGGTGGACCAGTGGTCTGACTTGGTAGAAGGCCGAAGGGGTAAAAGTACTCAGCTGTTCTCAGCACCTTTGAATAGTGCTGTTTCCCAGCCCCACTGAATACAACTGCCTACTTATTTATCACTTACCAGATGTAGCCAGGAGCAGCAAACACAGAATAGGCAAACATAGCTGGAGCATCTTCATGGCTCTGTTAGGATCAACGGTGCAGTGAGGCTCGGTGCAGGGCCACAGGCCAGAAGGTTGTCAGGGGAGAGCTGAGCGATCCATATTTGTAGGATCCTTGGGGAGCTGTTTCCTCCCACTTCCTTGCAAAGTCCAGCAAGTCGTCCCCATGTCCTGAAGGAAAGTGGGGCTGCTGGTTCAGCCATCAGCACACTGTCTTCCCCAGAATGACATGTAGAGATGGAAAGATTGGAGGTTTTGGCTCATTGTGAGACCTGGAGGACGCAAAGGCAGGAAGAAGCACCCAGATGAGTCACTGAGCACCTACTGTTAGAACTAATGCCAGTGTACTGGAAGAGGCAAAGGTCACCATTGTCAAAGCAATAATTCTTTTTACATATACTTCATTGCACTGGTCATGTTGTTCAGTTGCTTTGATTAGTAGTCAACAAAAGAGGTTTAAAAACTCTCTCAAGGCAAATCTAAAAAATGTAGTATAGACACCCAAAAATGGGAAACACTGGCCTGTGAGCACTCCAATTGGAGAACAGCCTTTTCCAAAGGTATCGTGGTCTGTGAAGACGCTCAAAATCAGGATAAAGAGGAGAAACGTGCTAAGAGGAAGGCATGCTTGGCAAATCCATATCGTGATCAACTCCCGCCTGGAAACCTATGTCCTCACTGTGGAAGGACATGTTGATCCAGAATTGGCCTCCACAGTCCCTTATGGACTGGTTCAGCCATCAGCACACTGTCTTCCCCAGAATGACATGTAGAGATGGAAAGATTGGAGCTTTTGGCTCATTGTGAGACCTGGAGGACGCAAAGGCAGGAAGAAGCACACAGAAGAGTCATTGAGTACCTACTGTTAGTAATAAAGCCAGTGTACTGGAAGAAGCAAAGATCACCAGTGTGACCACCAAAAATTAGGAAACACTGGCCTGTGAGCGCTCCAATGGGAGAACAGCCTTTACTAAAGGCGTCATGGGCTTTGAAAACGCTCAAACTCATGCCTAAAATAAAGTTAAGTTTGGGGGGACCAGGGATTGCGCAGAGGGTGAACAAAACATGATGTGCCAACCCAACCCTTGCCACTTCTGGGGCACAGAGGTTTACTGGGGTCACGCTGCAATGTCTGCCAATGCAGAGGGCATCCCAATCAGCTGACATGACTCTTGGCACGCACACCCTTCCAGCGCTGGCCGGGCGGCCATTCAGTGAGGCGACCGCAGACAAGGGGACAAGGTCCAGTTGGGTTCCAGAGCCCAGAGACCCCCAGCTGCAGGCAGGGCGGGGATCCTTACATGGGGGTGCCTAGCTCTCGCCTCCTCAAATTCATGCACCCAGGGCAACGGGGCCCCTGGCCTTCTCCACTCTACACCCCTGCTCCTAAAAAATGGGAAACACTGGCCTGTGAGCGCTCCAATAGGAGAACAACCTTCACCAAAAGTGTCATGGGCTTTGAAAACACTCAAACTCATGCTTAAAATAAAGTTACGCTTGGGGGGAGCGGGGTGGGTGGGTGGGGACCAGGGGCTGCACAGAGGGTGAACAAAACATGATGTGCCATCTTATAACCATCTTAAATGCTGTAACCAGATAATATGACCTGTGATGGGTGTGTGTGTGTGGCTTTGTGTGTGTGTGTGTGTTTTGTGCTGTTTTTTTGTTTCTTTCTGCTTTTTTAACGGGATGGCATGCAATTTCGTTGCACTTGTATAGCGTTGTGCTTGTACTTGTGCAATGACAATACATTATCTTATCTATCTTATCTTATCTTATGTGCCAACCCAATCCTTGCCACTTCTGCTGGGTGGGCTTGGGGCACAGAGGTTTCACGGGGCCACGCTGCAATGCCTGCCCACACAGATGGCGGCCCAGTCGACCAACACGAACCTTGGCATGCACAGCCTTCCAGAGCTTGCTGGGCAGCCATTCAGTGAAGCACCCTGGGACAAGGCGAGAAGGCCAGGTGGGGCTCAAGAGCCCAGAGACCCCCGGCTGCAGGCAGGGCAGGGAGACTTGCATGGGGATGCCTGGTTCTCACCTCCTCAAATTCATGCACCCAGGGCAACGGGGCCCCTGGCCTTCCCCACTCTACACCCCTGCTCCAACCACTACCCATTCATTCAGAACACAAGCCCACTCACCCCTTTGTGTGAGGCGGCATTGAGCGACAGAGGAGCCATAACTTGGGCCCCAAAGTGGGAATTCAAACTGCTGTGCCCTTGTTGATAGGCAGAGGAGGCTTGAACCCCCTTTGCCTATCAGGAACAGAATCCTAGCCTGCACCCTGCTTTGGCGAATGGGGCTGCAGTCTGGGACTTGGGCTGTGCTGGGGGGTGATGCCGATGGAGCCGACGGTGGGCTTCCCTCGGATCCACCCCTTGGCCATTTAAGCAGCCAGCACCTGGGTCACAGCCTGTTTGTTCCTGTGCCGGGTTCCCGCACCTGCTCACCCTTGGTTTAAGCTGATAGTCAATGACTTTGCCTTGGCTACGGTGGTCACCATTCTTCAAGGGGCCGGGTAGGAATTTGCCCACCAGGCTAATTGGCAGTGACCCATTGGTTTTGCCTATCTCATAGCACTTGTCACAACTGGTTGGGCATTGGGGAAATCATTTGTTTTGGATGGAGGGGAGGTTGTAGTCTCCACCTGCCCCTCCAAATGCTGGGGTATCCCGTTAAAGGGATCCGGGAGGAGTGGCCATGTCCTTTGCTTAGGCAGGGCCAGGGCCGAAGGCACTCTCCCAGACAGTAGTCCCTGCAGGGGTCACTCTATTTGATGTACGTATTAATGGTGTGCTGTTTACAGATTCTGTATTTAAAATGTTAAGTGGTTCATAAATGCTTTTAAAATCAATTCAAGTTTGCTTTTATCAAAGTGACTAATGTAAATTGTTTACTGTCATGCTGGGCTTTTTTTAAAAAAAATAAAAAAGCAAACCACTGTCTAGAATTATTTTTTGGAAGGAAGGAAGGAAGGAAGGAAGGAAGGAAGGAAGGGAGGGAGGGAGGGAGGAAGGAAGGAAGGAAGGAAGGAAGGAAGGAAGGAAGAGAAAGAAAGAAAGAAAGAAAGAAAGAAAGAAAGAAAGAAAGAAAGAAAGAAAGAAAGAAAGAAAGAAAGAAAGAAAGAAAGAAAGAAGGAAAGAAAGAAAGAAATTCCTGGATGATGAGGCCCACCCAGGCCACTAGCTTGGGGAAGGCTGGCTTATGCCGTATTAAGAACTCAAGCCTTTAAAAGACTCATTGTTGTTCAAGTTAAACATCTCTGAGTAACACAGAGAATAAAACCAGACCCCAGAGCTCCTCTGCTTTCTCTCTGTCCCTGTCTCTCTTTCTCTCTTTTTATTTTACTGTTTACTGAAATGCACCCACCAACGGAGAACCTTTCCTTTCTTTCTGCTTCTGCCTTTCTGGCAAAGGAAAGCGAGTCTCTGACTCCACCTCTTGGAAGGAAGGCAAAACTACCAATATCAGCAAGCTGGCTATCATCTACCTGGGGCCAAGGAAGTCTTTGTCAGCCCTTCTGGAGAACCCAGAAACTGTGGCTTGGAAGTGTAAAGAAACAGAAAGCAAGAACATTTTCCAGGCAGTGGGAGAGACTCCACTGTTTGCTTCCTACTTTCTCCATACCCCGGCGTATATAAGAGAAGAAGAGTGGGTTATAGATTTCATGATTAACATGCAAAATAAAGTGTTGCTATGGGGAGGTCAAAACAAAATAAAAAATAAAAAAATTCCTTCCAGTAGCACCTTAGAGACCAACTAAGTTTGTTCTTGGTATGAGCTTTCGTGTGCATGCACACTTCTTCAGGTATGCACATGAAAGCTCATACCAAGAACAAACATAGTTGGTCTCTAAGGTGCTACTGGAAGGAATTTTTTTATTTTTTATTTTGTTTTGACTACGGCAGACCAAAACGGCTACCTACCTGTAACTGGAACTATGGGTAGGTGCCTTTGTTCTCTGCTGCAGCAAGCCAGCCATGCCTGTCTCTAGGACTCTCCCTTTCATCCCTTCCTTCTAGGGTTGGGAGAATCTCTCCCCTGTGGTTTCTCTCGGTTTCTCATTTTTCCAATCTTAAATCCAGTTATCCACATTTTCACATAAAATTGCATATATATATATATATATATATATATATATATATATATATATATATATATATATATGTACATTTCAGTGTCAATTTCCTGTCTGTATGAAACTTTGCCAAAAATACATATTTCTGCAAATAAATATTGCCCAATATAGAAATATTCCCCGATATAAAGCATTATGGTTTTCATTAATATATGCATACTTAGGCACATTTTCCTCAATTGTATGCATTTCCCCCCCAAGTTGTTTGGTTGGAGAATTGTATTGAAAAATTCAGAGAACAGAGGATTCACATAGCACCTTAGAGACCAACTAAGTTTATTCTTGGTATGAGCTTTCATGTGCATGCACACTTCTTCAGATTCTGTTTCAGTTCCAGGGGCAGAGCAAGGGGAGGGGGGCAGTCCGCCCCGGGTTCTGCCCTGGGGGGGGTGACACTCTTGGGGCCCCACCCCCGCAATCGGCAACGCAAGCCGAGCCGGGAGCCAAAACCTTGCTCTGTGCGTGACTGCGGCTGGCTTGCTTTATTGGTCGCTCTCTCAGCCAGACAGAGTCAGACAGAGAGTGTCACCCCCCCCAGGGGAAAGCGGGCGGGGTGCCAGCTGGATGAGAGAGCGACCGATAAAGCAAGCCAGCCGCCGTCGCGCAGAGAGCAAGGTTTTGGGCTCGGCTTGCGTTGCCCGATCGCAGGGGTGGGGCCGTCCCCCTCTCTCAGCCAGCCAGCACCCTGCCCGCTTTCCCCTGGGGGGGTGACACTCTCGGGGCCGGCCCCACCCCCGCAATTGGAGACGCAAGCCAAGCCGGGAGCCTAAAGCAAGCGCCAGCTCATGGGGCTGCCCCGTCCGTGCTGCTTTAAAGCAGCACGGACGGGCAGCCCCAGGAGCCGGCGCTCACTTGGCGGGTCGCTGCGGGAGCTGCAGTGCTGGGCGGGATGCACTGCGCATGCCCGGGATTTCCGGGCATGCGCAGTCCATCCTGACGCATGCGTCGTGACATCATGGCGCATGCGTCAGGATGCCCTGCCCCCAGGGGGTGCCTCCGCGAACGCCGCCCCGGGTGCCCAAGAGGCTTCCTACGCCTCTGTTCAGTTCACCTATTGTTTCAGAAAGTGCAAATAAGGTTGGATTGCCTTTCAAAGTGAACTGAATACAATTTCTTCTCCTTAATTCCCATTCCCTCCTCCTTTCTTCTCCTCCTTGTCTCCTTGCTGTTTGGGGGGATTCCTCCCTAAAGGAGTAATGTGCCATTTTGGCTTCAAAAGCAACAGGACTCATACCTGAAAACAGGAAACAGAGGGGATGGAGTGTTATATTGGTTGAAATGAAAAAAAAATTGTAATAGAAAAGTATAAATAAAAATATTACATTAAACTCCTAATAAAACTAAAAAAAGGAGGTATTGTTCAGGAGTTGTTGCTGGGGCAAGATTTATCTTTGAAGGTGCTATTTTCTGCCCTTAATCTGGGTTGCATTCTTCTATCTCTATTGCCAGAACTTATTGTGACTTTTCTGCGGAGATTTGTTAATACGAACTGTTCCCATTGTTTCATTTAAATTTTGTAATGCCCTGTAACTGTTAGTGTGGTCTGCAAAACGGCTTGCTGTTGGAAGGAACTTTAAATTTTGTAATGCCCTGCAGCTGTTGGTGTGTTCTGCAAGGTGGTTTGATGTTGTGAGGAACTCGGATCACACCAATAAGGGATGATTATCCCCTGTGGATTTGTCTAATTCATTTTTAAAGGTGTCCAGGCTGCTGGCCGTCACTGTGACTTGTGGCAGTGAGTGAAGTGCTGTGACTATTCACTGGATGAAAATGGACTTCCCTTTGTCTGTCCTGAATCCCCCAGCATTCCCCAACATTTCACTCCTCATTGGGTTCTAATACTATGGGAAAGGGAGAAAACATTATGGGAGAGGGGTGCTCAGTCCTCCTCATTGGCCTATTTTTGGGGATCCTCCCTCCCTCCCTTCAGGGTTCGCCGTCTAATGATGGCAAGGTAATATTATTCAAGCAACGACACCCATGCCTGAAAACAAGACATTGAGGAAATGGAGTTTTTTTAATTTGCTTTTATTGCAAGGAATAATCTCATATACTCAATGTACAAGCTCATCATGATGCTCTGGAGCCCCACCTGGCCTTCTCGCCTTGTCCCAGGGTGCTTCACTGAATGGCTGCCCAGCAAGCTCTGGGAGGCTGTGCATGCCAAGGTTCGTGTTGGTCGACTGGGCTGCCATCTGTGTGGGCAGGCATTGCAGCGTGGCCCCGTGAAACCTCTGTGCCCCAAGCCCACCCAGCAGAAGTGGCAAGGATTGGGTTGGCACATAAGATAAGATAAGATAGATAAGATAAGATAATGTATTGTCATTACACAAGTACAAGCACAACGCTATACAAGTGCAATGAAATTGCATGCCATCCCGTTAAAAAAGCAGAAAGAAAAAAAAAACAGCACAAAACACACACACACACACACACACACACACACACACACACACAAAGCCACACACACACACCCATCACAGGTCATATTATCTGGTTACAGCATTTAAGATGGTTATAAGATGGCACATCATGTTTTGTTCACCCTCTGTGCAGCCCCTGGTCCCCACCCACCCACCCCCGCTCCCCCCAAGCGTAACTTTATTTTAAGCATGAGTTTGAGTGTTTTCAAAGCCCATGACACTTTTGGTGAAGGTTGTTCTCCTATTGGAGCGCTCACAGGCCAGTGTTTCCCATTTTTTAGGAGCAGGGGTGTAGAGTGGAGAAGGCCAGGGGCCCCGTTGCCCTGGGTGCATGAATTTGAGGAGGCGAGAGCTAGGCACCCCCATGTAAGGATCCCCGCCCTGCCTGCAGCTGGGGGTCTCTGGGCTCTGGAACCCAACTGGACCTTGTCCCCTTGTCTCCGGTCGCCTCACTGAATGGCCGCCCGGCCAGCGCTGGAAGGGTGTGCGTGCCAAGAGTCATGTCAGCTGATTGGGATGCCCTCTGCATTGGCAGACATTGCAGCGTGACCCCAGTAAACCTCTGTGCCCCAGAAGTGGCAAGGGTTGGGTTGGCACATAATGTTTTGTTCACCCTCTGCGCAATCCCTGGTCCCCCTAAACTTAACTTTATTTTAGGCATGAGTTTGAGCGTTTTCAAAGCCCATGACGCCTTTAGTAAAGGCTGTTCTCCCATTGGAGCGCTCACAGGCCAGTGTTTCCTAATTTTTGGTGGTCACACTGGTGATCTTTGCTTCTTCCAGTACACTGGCTTTATTACTAACAGTAGGTACTCAATGACTCTTCTGTGTGCTTCTTCCTGCCTTTGCGTCCTCCAGGTCTCACAATAAGCCAAAAGCTCCAATCTTTCCATCTCTACATGTCATTCTGGGGAAGACAGTGTGCTGATGGCTGAACCAGTCCATAAGGGACTGTGGAGGCCAATTCTGGATCAACATGTCCTTCCACAGTGAGGACATAGGTTTCCAGGCGGGAGTTGATCACGATATGGATTTGCCAAGCATGCCTTCCTCTTAGCACGTTTCTCCTCTTTATCCTGATTTTGAGCGTCTTCAAAGACCATGATACCTTTGGAAAAGGCTGTTCTCCAATTGGAGTGCTCACAGGACAGTGTTTCCCATTTTTGGGTGTCTATACTACATTTTTTAGATTTGCCTTGAGAGAGTTTTTAAACCTCTTTTGTTGACTACTAATCAAAGCAACTGAACAACATGACCAGTGCAATGAAGTATATGTAAAAAGAATTATTGCTTTGACAATGGTGACCTTTGCCTCTTCCAGTACACTGGCATTAGTTCTAACAGTAGGTGCTCAGTGACTCATCTGGGTGCTTCTTCTGGTCTTAGCGTCCTCCAGGTCTCACAATGAGCCAAAACCTCCAATCTTTCCATCTCTACATGTCATTCTGGAGAAGACAGTGTGCTGATGGCTGAACCAGCAGCCCCACTTTCCTTCAGGGCATGGGGACGACTTGCTGGACTTTGCAAGGAAGTGGGAGGAAACAGCTCCCCAAGGATCCTACAAATATGGATCGCTCGGCTCTCCCCTGACAACCTTCTGGCCTGTGGCCCTGCACCGAGCCTCACTGCACCGTTGATCCTAACAGAGCCATGAAGATGCTCCAGCTATGTTTGCCTATTCTGTGTTTGCTGCTCCTGGCTACGTCTGGTAAGTGATAAAGAAGAAGGCAGTTGTATTCAGGTCCTGCATAGTGGGGCTGGGAAACAGCACTATTCAAAGGTGCTGAGAACAGCTGAGTACTTTTAACCCATCTGCCTTCTACCAAGTCAGACCACTGGTCCATCTAGCTTAATACTGTCTACACTAACTGGCAGTGGCTCTCAAGGAAAGAGCCACTGCCTGGGTTGATGCTGGTCTGCTCCATGAAAGGGTGGAAATGTTTCCCTTCTGCTGCCCCGGAGGGAGAAATTAGATCTAACTGGCTCAAGTTATGGGAGTGTAGATTTCAGCTGAACATTTGCAGATCCTTACTGGAGAGCTCAAGTGCTGGATTCCCTGCATTGTTCAAAGCAAGAGCACTCATGCAGCAGAGGGATATATCAACAAGGCTTGAGGAGCACCTTAAGATTTGCAGCAGTTTCAAGAACCTTTAGGGCAGGGAAAACCTCAGGGAACCTTAGGGAACACCCCCTCCTGTAAATATACAGGGGTGTGTGTGTTTCTGTATGAAACCGGGAAGTGAGAATGAAATGGAGAGGACTACTCAGAACTATAAACACTTCCTTATTAAGTTTTATTATTGAATTTGTTAGCTCAAGGTCAAAGGCCAGGTTATAAAGGCAAGTTTTGACTTGGTGCACAAATATATGTAATGATGGCTCCAGGTGAGCCACCTTGGGGAGAGCATTCCAGAAACGGGGAGGAACCATTCTTGTGTGACCACCCTCCAGACCTCACATGGTTGGGGCAAATGAAGAAGGGCCTCAGATGGTGATCAAAGGGTCTGGGCCATTTCATCTGGAGAGAGGCAGACCTTGAAGTACTGCGGCCATTTAGGCCTTCATAAGTCAAAACCAGAATATTGAATTGGGGATGGAAATTTATTGGTAGCCAGTGCAGTTGGGCCAGGCATGGTGTAATATGCTTGGGCCGTCTTGACCAGGTGAGCAACCAGGCCACCAAATTCTACATCAGCTACAGTCTTCTGAGGCAGCCTACGTATAATGTGTTGCAGCAATCTTGAAGGCCCCATTTCTATGGATTCCAAAGCGGGGATGGATAACTGGCTTCCAAAGCAGGGATGTGTCAGGGTTGGACAAGGAGGAGTGGTGTTGAAGTGCCAGCTTGGAACCCCCAAATGGAAATCCCAGAGGAGGAGGAAGGCTCAGAGCCTGGGGTTGGTGGTGGGACACTGAGGAGAGGTCAGAGGGAGAAGATTGGGAGGAGGTGCAGTGTGCCAAAGGGGCAACAGGCTTTAGTGAGCAGGAGGAACCTGTGACAGGGAGCAGTTCAGACTCCAAGGCTGAAGCAGAGGAGGGGTCGTCAAGAGGCTGCTGAAGAATGCCAGGGGTCTTTATTTCCGGCTGCGACAAGCTCCCCTCCCCACTGGTCTCCAAGACAGGGACCTTCAGTCCTGGTAACTGCTCAGTAGGGATAAGACCTCCTGGGACATGTGACTGATTTGTATTCCAATTCCTCGAATAAAAAGTAAACTTCACTGACCACTGTTTGATGACCGGCATCTGACTCCAGCCCTGACAACATGTGTGGCCAATGGCTAGAGGTGCCACCGTACCCTGGGGTGCCAATGAACTTGTACCCACCTTTTCTTCCTCTTGTGAATTTTCTTTGTCCCCTGAAAACTCATAACATTGCTTTGCTCTCTGCAGTGGACAGTGATATTTTCTCCCTCTCTTTGTGCAGGATTTGCCTCGGAGACACCACAGAGTAAGGAAGCATGCAAGGCTGAAGGTGGTAAATGCATACCTGTGTCGTGTCTCCATCTTACTGAGATCGGAAGCTGCGGGAAGACTAAGTGTTGCAAAAAGTAATCTCGTTTTGCCAAACAAGAGATCAAACAAGCTGCCAGAGATATGCGTAATCTCACAAATAGTATCCATGACCCAAACCCTCCAGGCTGAGCATGTCAAGGAGTCTCTGACTTAAGGGTCTTCAACTCTTTAACATATCATCTAAATCATGGTGCCACTCTTTGCTTCCCCATAGAGTAAAAGAGGAATGGTCTGACTCAAATTTAGTACCAGGATTTCCCCATATTCCTCACATAAATAACTCTTTTGATCCTTCATTATGAAAACTCATGTTAATATCTCAAAAGTGTTTTACAGTCTCAAAATTGATTCTGTGATTTGGATCTGCCATCATTTGTTCATTAGAATCTGACAGTAGAGTCCTAGGCCGTGTGGTGTGTTTCCCCCCCTAAAAAAATGTTTAGGGGTACTCTCATATTGACTCCAGAAAAACACCATTTTATAGTTGAAATTGGGAAAAATATATACAGTAAATGGACATGCATTACCTCATATTATACATCTGACAGCTCACATATGACGAACACAGGGCAGCTTTCAAAACTGCGCGGGAAACTGGCGTTGCATTTTTCAGCCTATCTTTTAAAAATGTGTCTATAGCTGCAGCTACATGGTGCTTTCAGGACAGCCCTGTGGCCTTGAGGGAAGGGGGAGGAGCTAACGGTGCGCGGCTGGGAAGGCTCTGCTTTGTGATTGGTTCCCGTAGCGGCAAGGAATCCCGGGCTGCGCCTCCCCCCCCCCCGCCTTTGCTGTTGCTGCTGGAGGACGCAATGGAAATGACATAGAGGATCTCGCCAGACCCTAAGAAGCCTCTTCCTGCGGCTGAAAGAGGCGTTGCTTCTTCGCAGAAAGCACGTCAAGAAAGTTGTTTAGGGGTACCAGTACCCCTGCGTCCCCCCACAAAAAAAGCACTGGTCCTAGGCATGTCTCCCTTTCCTTTTAGATCTGTACTGTAAGGAGGATTTCTGTAATGCTCCTCTTAAATAATAATAATAATAATAATAATAATAATAATAATAATAATAATAATTTATTCCCCAGCCACTCTGGGCGGCTTCCAACAAAAGATTAAAAATACATTAAAACATTAGTCATTATCAACTTCCCAAATGTCTTCTAAACGTCAGATAGTTGTTTATCTCCTTGACATCTGATGGTAGGGTGTTCCACTCATGTTAATATCTCTAAAGGGTTTCTTCAGACTCAGAGTTGATTCTGTAACTGGAATCTGTCCTCATTTGTTCATCAGATTCTGACAGTGGAGTCCTAGGCATGTCTCCCTTTTCTTTTCTTTTACCTGTTTATATTGTCTGTATCTTCCATTTTCCTTCATTTGTCATTTGTTATTGTTGTTCAGTTCTCAGACGGGCTGGGGACCTGTTCTAGAACAATAGAAATATATACAGAAAACCATGACAAGATCTTTATTCTTGTCCACAGAAGTTTACATTTCCCTTTAATACTTAATGTTGATTGCCTTAGCTCATTCATTCCTTGCAGCCTACCTTCCTATGTTCATCATTTTGACATCTGATTCCAGGTGAGATGGAAATAACTGCTGTATATTTTGCTTTGTTTCCAAACAGGTTAGACTGATGGAGGAGATCTGCTTACCCAGGATCTTTTAAGAGCCACTGGATTGCCGCTTCATCCCCTGCTAGAGACGCCTTCTGCTTCTTCACCAAAACATCTGGATCGAAAGAATTGGCCATCGCAAAATGTTCCATGATTACACCAGCTTGCCCCTTGCAATAAAAGCAAATTTAAAAAACCCGTTCCCTCTCTTTCCAGTTTTTTCTTTTAATTTGTTTCAGTTTTTAATTAGGACTTTAATGAAATATTTTTATTTAAAGCTTTCCATTATACATTTTTGCATTTCAATCAAGATAACCATGAATTGATAATCATTGATTTCCCTTCTCCTCTTCCACGATTTCATTTATTTATGCAGAAGAACTGTATATTCAAATTACTCTTTATGTATTATTTTTCTCCTTGCTCCCTTAAACTTCAGTACTTGAAACTGCAGGATTTGTTCCAACCCTACTAACCTTTTAACTGATTTAAGATAATTGTTCAGTTATTCTGCAAATAATTTTCATCCTTCCTTAAAGTTTCCATCTTCCTGGGCCTTATTCTGTTAGTTAGGTTTATTAATTCCATATATTCCATCATTTTCACCTGCCACTCCTCCTCCATTGGTATTATTTTCTCTCTCTATTGCTGAGCATAAACCATTTGTGCTGCCTAGGGCTTGCCGATCAGAAGGTCGGCAGTTCGAATCCCTGCGACGGGGTGAGCTCCCATTGCTCGGTCCCAGCTCCTGCCCACCTAGCAGTTCGAAAGCACGTCAAAGTGCAAGTAGATAAATAGGAACCGCTCTGGCGGGAAGGTAAACGGCGTTTCCGTGCACTGCTCTGGTTCGCCAGAAGCAGCTTTGTCATGCTGGCCACATGACCTGGAAGCTGTACGCCGGCTCCCTCGGCCAATAAAGTGAGATGAGCGCCGCAACCCCAGAGTCAGACACGACTGGACCTAATGGTCAGGAGTCCCTTTACCTTTTAGTAGTAGTAGCAGCTGTTAGGTTTATCTCATGAAGTTGTTGTGAAGTTAAAATGGGGTCAGCAGGAGAGGGCATACTTCGTAGGAGGTGCAGTCAGAGGCGTAGGAAGTCTCTTGGGCGCCCGGGGCGGCGTTGCTGCGCGGAGGCACCCCCTGGGGGCGGGGCATACTGACGCATGCATCAGGACGGACTGCACATGCCCGGATATCCCGAGCGACCCGTCGAGTGAGCGCCGGCTCCTGGGGCTGCCCCGTCCGTATTGCTGCAGCACGGACAGGGCAGCCTCAGGAGCCGGTGCTCGCTTGGCGGTTCGCTCAGTCGCCGCAGTGCCGGCCGGGATGCACTGCGCATGTGCAATGCATCCCGCCCGGCGCTGCTGCACCCATGACAAACCGCCAAGCGAGCGGCGGCTCGCGGGGCGGAGCGTCCTCGCTCCGCGGCTTGCTCACAGGCCGCCGAGCAGGTTTGCGAGCAGGCTGCGGGGTGAGGCTGCCTCGCTCCGTGGCTTGCTTGGGACCCGCCGGCGGGGTGGGCTGGCCCAAGTGCCACCCCCTCCCCTGGAACCAGGGGCGCACCGCCCCCTCCCCCTCACGACAGCACTGGGTGCAGTATATCTGCATCTCTTGCTATAGAATAACATTGCTCTCTGGTTTTGGTCACAGTGTTCTGTTGCACCAAAAGCAGTTTAGTCATGCTGGCCACATGACCCGGAAAGCTGTCTGTGGACAAACACCGGCTCCCTTGGCCTGAAAGTGAGATGAGCGCTGCAACCCCATAGTTGCCTTTGACTGGACTTAACTGTCCAGGGGTCCTTTGCCTTTTACCTTTTACCTATACCTCCAGTAGAGAAGACCTCCTCTGAAAATAAATTACAATAAAAAAATAATGTTGGTGAAAAATATGGAAAAACAGGAAAAGAAAGAATTAGAGGAAATAACAGGTTTAAAAATAAAAAATAAAATCAAATATTTGGGTATAAATATGACCAACAAGGCTATAGATTTAATCCAGGAAAATTATATAAAAATTTGGAATCAAATAAAAAAAGATTTAGAATTGTGGACTAAATTAAAATTATCGTTATTGGGCAGAATCTCATTAATAAAAATGAATATATTGGCAAGAATGAATTACTTATTCCAAAATTTACCAGTATTGGGAGGTTCAAATTTATTCAAAGAATGGAAAAGAGACATATCAAAATTTGTTTGGAATGGAAAAAAACCAAGGATCAAATATAAAATAATGATTGATCAGAGAGAAAGAGGAGGATTTGGATTGCCAGATTTAAATCTATACCATGATGCGGCAGCCCTATGGTGGCTAAAAGATTGGATCGAATTAAAGGATACAGACCTGCTAGATTTAGAGGGAGAGGACATCGGGTTCTTTCTTTCTTTCTTTCTTTCTTTCTTTCTTTCTTTCTTTCTTTCTTTCTTTCTTTCTTTCTTTCTTTCTTTCTTTTCCTTCTTTCCTTCCTTCCTTCCTTCCTTCCTTCCTTCCTTCCTTCCAAAAAATAATTCTAGACAGTGGTTTGCTTTTTTATTTTTATTTTAAAAAGACCAGCACGACAGTAAACAATTTACATTAGAGTCACTTTGATAAAAGCAAACTTGAATTGATTTTAAAAGCATTTATGAACCACTTAACATTTTAAATACAGAATCTGTAAACAGCACACCATTAATACGTACATCAAATAGAGTGACCCCTGCAGGGACTACTGTCTGGGAGAGTGCCTTCGGCCCTGGCCCTGCCTAAGCAAAGGACATGGCCACTCCTCCCGGATCCCTTTAACGGGATACCCCAGCATTTGGAGGGGCAGGTGGAGACTACAACCTCCCCTCCATCCAAAACAAATGATTTCCCCAATGCCCAACCAGTTGTGACAAGTGCTATGAGATAGGCAAAACCAACGGGTCACTGCCAATTAGCCTGGTGGGCAAATTCCTACCCGGCCCCTTGAAGAATGGTGACCACCGTAGCCAAGGCAAAGTCATTGACTATCAGCTTAAACCAAGGGTGGGCAGGTGCGGGAACCCGGCACAGGAACAAACAGGCTGTGCCCCAGGTGCTGGCTGCTTAAATGGGCAAGGGGTGGATCCATCGGCGGCGCCCCCCGGCACAGCCCAAGTCCCAGACTGCAGCCCCATTCGCCAAAGCAGGGTGCAGGCTAAGATTCAGTTCCTGATGGGCGGAGGGGGTTCAAGCCTACTCTGACTATCAACAAGGGCACAGCAGTTTGAATTCCCACTTTGGGGCCCAAGTTACGGCTCCTCTGTCGCTCAATGCCGCCTCACACAAAGGGGTGAGTGGGCTTGTGTTTTGAATGAATGGGTAGTGGTTGGAGCAGGGGTGTAGAGTGGGGAAGGCCAGGGGCCCCGTTGCCCTGGGTGCATGAATTTGAGGAGGTGAGAACCAGGCATCCCCATGCAAGTCTCCCTGCCCTGCCTGCAGCTGGGGGTCTCTGGGCTCTTGAGCCCCACCTGGCCTTCTCGCCTTGTCCCAGGGTGCTTCACTGAATGGCTGCCCAGCAAGCTCTGGAAGGCTGTGCATGCCAAGGTTCGTGTTGGTCGACTGGGCTGCCATCTGTGTGGGCAGGCATTGCAGCGTGGCCCCGTGAAACCTCTGTGCCCCAAGCCCACCCAGCAGAAGTGGCAAGGGTTGGGCTGGCACATAAGATAAGATAAGATAGATAAGATAAGATAATGTATTGTCATTGCACAAGTACAAGCACAACGCTATACAAGTGCAACGAAATTGCATGCCATCCCGTTAAAAAAGCAGAAAGAAACAAAAAACAGCACAAAACACACACACACACACACACACACACACACACAAAGCCACACACACACACCTATCACAGGTCATATTATCTGGTTACAGCATTTAAGATGGTTATAAGATGGCACATCATGTTTTGTTCACCCTCTGTGCAGCCCCTGTTCCCCACCCACCCACCCCCGCTCCCCCCAAGCGTAACTTTATTTTAAGCATGAGTTTGAGTGTTTTCAAAGCCCATGACACTTTTGGTGAAGCACCCAGATGAGTCACTATTGGAGCGCTCACAGGCCAGTGTTTCCCATTTTTTAGGAGCAGGGGTGTAGAGTGGAGAAGGCCAGGGGCCCCGTTGCCCTGGGTGCATGAATTTGAGGAGGCGAGAGCTAGGCACCCCCATGTAAGGATCCCCGCCCTGCCTGCAGCTGGGGGTCTCTGGGCTCTGGAACCCAACTGGACCTTGTCCCCTTGTCTCCGGTCGCCTCACTGAATGGCCGCCCGGCCAGCGCTGGAAGGGTGTGCGTGCCAAGAGTCATGTCAGCTGATTGGGATGCCCTCTGCATTGGCAGACATTGCAGCGTGACCCCAGTAAACCTCTGTGCCCCAGAAGTGGCAAGGGTTGGGTTGGCACATCATGTTTTGTTCACCCTCTGCGCATGAGTTTGAGCGTTTTCAAAGCCCATGACGGCTTTAGTAAAGGCTGTTCTCCCATTGGAGCGCTCACAGGCCAGTGTTTCCTAATTTTTGGTGGTCACACTGGTGATCTTTGCTTCTTCCAGTACACTGGCTTTATTACTAACAGTAGGTACTCAATGACTCTTCTGTGTGCTTCTTCCTGCCTTTGCGTCCTCCAGGTCTCACAATAAGCCAAAAGCTCCAATCTTTCCATCTCTACATGTCATTCTGGGGAAGACAGTGTGCTGATGGCTGAACCAGTCCATAAGGGACTGTGGAGGCCAATTCTGGATCAACATGTCCTTCCACAGTGAGGACATAGGTTTCCAGGCGGGAGTTGATCACGATATGGATTTGCCAAGCATGCCTTCCTCTTAGCACGTTTCTCCTCTTTATCCTGATTTTGAGCGTCTTCAAAGACCATGATACCTTTGGAAAAGGCTGTTCTCCAATTGGAGTGCTCACAGGCCAGTGTTTCCCATTTTTGGGTGTCTATACTACATTTTTTAGATTTGCCTTGAGAGAGTTTTTAAACCTCTTTTGTTGACTACTAATCAAAGCAACTGAACAACATGACCAGTGCAATGAAGTATATGTAAAAAGAATTATTGCTTTGACAATGGTGACCTTTGCCTCTTCCAGTACACTGGCATTAGTTCTAACAGTAGGTGCTCAGTGACTCATCTGGGTGCTTCTTCTGGTCTTAGCGTCCTCCAGGTCTCACAATGAGCCAAAACCTCCAATCTTTCCATCTCTACATGTCATTCTGGAGAAGACAGTGTGCTGATGGCTGAACCAGCAGCCCCACTTTCCTTCAGGGCATGGGGACGACTTGCTGGACTTTGCAAGGAAGTGGGAGGAAACAGCTCCCCAAGGATCCTACAAATATGGATCGCTCGGCTCTCCCCTGACAACCTTCTGGCCTGTGGCCCTGCACCGAGCCTCACTGCACCGTTGATCCTAACAGAGCCATGAAGATGCTCCAGCTATGTTTGCCTATTCT
Organism: Darevskia nairensis; assembly: GCA_034642065.1. NCBI lineage: Eukaryota > Metazoa > Chordata > Lepidosauria > Squamata > Lacertidae > Darevskia > Darevskia nairensis. Next base: position 612,007 of record JAWWNI010001125.1, on the reverse strand, counting down.
GTGTTTGCTGCTCCTGGCTACGTCTGGTAAGTGATAAAGAAGAAGGCAGTTGTATTCAGGTCCTGCATAGTGGGGCTGGGAAACAGCACTATTCAAAGGTGCTGAGAACAGCTGAGTACTTTTAACCCATCTGCCTTCTACCAAGTCAGACCACTGGTCCACCTAGCTTAATACTGTCTACACTAACTGGCAGTGGCTCTCAAGGAAAGAGCCACTGCCTGGGTTGATGCTGGTCTGCTCCATGAAAGGGTGGAAATGTTTCCCTTCTGCTGCCCCGGAGGGAGAAATTAGATCTAACTGGCTCAAGTTATGGGAGTGTAGATTTCAGCTGAACATTTGCAGATCCTTACTGGAGAGCTCAAGTGCTGGATTCCCTGCATTGTTCAAAGCAAGAGCACTCATGCAGCAGAGGGATATATCAACAAGGCTTGAGGAGCACCTTAAGATTTGCAGCAGTTTCAAGAACCTTTAGGGCAGGGAAAACCTCGGGGAACCTTAGGGAACACCCCCTCCTTGGGGAGAGCATTCCAGAAACGGGGAGGAACCATTCTTGTGTGACCACCCTCCAGACCTCACATGGTTGGGGCAAATGAAGAAGGGCCTCAGATGGTGATCAAAGGGTCTGGGCCATTTCATCTGGAGAGAGGCAGACCTTGAGGTACTGCGGCCATTTAGGCCTTCATAAGTCAAAACCAGAATATTGAATTGGGGATGGAAATTTATTGGTAGCCAGTGCAGTTGGGCCAGGAATGGTGTAATATGCTTGGGCCGTCTTGACCAGGTGAGCAACCAGGCCACCAAATTCTACATCAGCTACAGTCTTCTGAGGCAGCCTACGTATAATGTGTTGCAGTAATCTTGAAGGCCCCGTTTCTATGGATTCCAAAGCAGGGATGGATAACTGGCTTCCAAAGCAGGGATGTGTCAGGGCTGGACGAGGAGGAGTGGTGTTGAGGTGCCAGCTAGGAACCCCCAAATGGAAATCCCAGAGGAGGAGGAAGGCTCAGAGCCTGGGGTTGGTGGTGGGACACTGAGGAGAGGTCAGAGGGAGAAGATTGGGAGGAGGTGCAGTGTGGGCCAACAGGCTTTAGTGGGCAGGAGGAACCTGTGACAGGGAGCAGTTCAGACTCCAAGGCTGAGGCAGAGGAGGGGGCGTCAAGAGGCCACTGAAGAATGCCGGGAGTCTTTATTTCCAGCTGCGACAAGTTCCCCTCCCCACTGGTCTCCAAGAATGTGCAGGACACTGAGAAAAGCAGAATAGAGATCAGAGGTGGGCAGATGACTTTTGAGAGTGCTTGGGAATTGTGTGGAAGAGGAGGAGCCTTAGAAAGAATGGAAGGCAGGGACCTTCAGTCCTGGTAACTGCTCAGTAGGGATAAGACCTCCTGGGACATGTGACTAATTTGTATTCCAATTCCTCGAATAAAAAGTAAACTTCACTGACCACTGTTTGATGACCGGCATCTGACTCCAGCCCTGACAACATGTGTGGCCAATGGCTGGAGGTGCCACCGTACCCTGAGGTGCCAATGAACTTGTACCCACCTTTTCTTCCTCTTGTGAATTTTCTTTGTCCCCTGAAAACTCATAACATTGCTTTGCTCTCTGCAGTGGACAGTGATATTTTCTCCCTCTCTTTGTGCAGGATTTGCCTGGGAGACACCACAGAGTAAGGAAGCATGCAAGGCTGAAGGTGGTAAATGCATACCTGTGTCGTGTCTGCATCTTACTGAGATCGGAAGCTGTGGGAAGACTAAGTGTTGCAAAAAGTAATCTCGTTTTGCCAAACAAGAGATCAAACAAGCTGCCAGAGATATGCGTAATCTTACAAATAGTATCCATGACCCAAACCCTCCAGGCTGAGCATGTCAAGGAGTCTCTGACTTAAGGGTCTTCAACTCATTAACATATCATCTAAATCATGGTGCCACTCTTTGCTTCCCCATAGAGTAAAAGAGGAATGGTCTGACTCAAATTTAGTACCAGGATTTCCCCATATTCCACACATAAAGAACTCTTTTGATCCTTCATTATGAAAACTCTTGTTAATATCTCTAAAGAGTTTCTTGAGACTCAGAGTTGATTCTGTAACTGGAATCTGTCCTCATTTGTTCATCAGATTCTGACAGTGGAGTCCTAGGTATGTCTCCCTTTTCTTTTCTTTTACCTGTTTATATTGTCTGTATCTTCCATTTTCCTTCATTTGTCATTTGTTATTGTTGTTCAGTTCTCAGACGGGCTGGGGACCTGTTCTAGAACAATAGAAATATATACAGAAAACCATGACAAGATCTTTATTCTTGTCCACAGAAGTTTACATTTCCCTTTAATACTTAATGTTGATTGCCTTAGCTCATTCATTCCTTGCAACCTACCTTCCTATGTTCATCATTTTGACATCTGATTCCAGGTGAGATGGAAATAACTGCTGTATATTTTGCTTTGTTTCCAAACAGGTTAGACTGATGGAGGAGATCTGCTTACCCAGGATCTTTTAAGAGCCACTGGATTGCCGCTTCATCCCCTGCTAGAGACGCCTTCTGCTTCTTCACCAAAACATCTGGATCGAAAGAATAGGCCATCGCAAAATGTTCCATGATTACACCAGCTTGCCCCTTGCAATAAAAGCAAATTTAAAAAACCCGTTCCCTCTCTTTCCAGTTTTTTCTTTTAATTTGTTTCAGTTTTTAATTAGGACTTTAATGAAATATTTTTATTTAAAGCTTTCCATTATACATTTTTGCATTTCAATCAAGATAACCATGAATTGATAATCATTGATTTCCCTTCTCCTCTTCCACGATTTCATTTATTTATGCAGTAGAACTGTATATTCTAATTACTCTTTATGTATTATTTTTCTCCTTGCTCCCTTAAACTTCAGTACTTGAAACTGCTGGATTTGTTCCAACCCTACTAACCTTTTAACTGATTTAAGATAATTGTTCAGTTATTCTGCAAACAATTTTCATCCTTCCTTAAAGTTTCCATCTTCCTGGGCCTTATTCTGTTAGTTAGGTTTATTAATTCCATATATTCCATCATTTTCACCTGCCACTCCTCCTCCATTGGTATTATTTTCTCTCTCTATTGCTGAGCATAAACCATTTGTGCTGCCTAGGGCTTGCCGATCAGAAGGTCGGCGGTTCGAATCCCTGCGACGGGGTGAGCTCCCATTGCTCGGTCCCAGCTCCTGCCCACCTAGCAGTTCGAAAGCATGTCAAAGTGCAAGTAGATAAATAGGAACCGCTCTGGCGGGAAGGTAAACGGCGTTTCCGTGCACTGCTCTGGTTCGCCAGAAGCGGCTTTGTCATGCTGGCCACATGACCCGGAAGCTGTACGCCGGCTCTCGGCCAATAAAGCGAGATGAGCGCCGCAACCCCAGAGTCAGACACGACTGGACCTAATGGTCAGGAGTCCCTTTACCTTTTAGTAGTAGTAGTAGTAGTAGTAGCAGCAGCTGTTACCCTGTTTCCCCTATTTTAAGACGTAGTCATAAAATAAGCCATAGCAGGATTTTTTCGCATTTGCGAAATATAAGCCGTACCTCGAAAATAAGCCATAGTGATAGGCACAGTTCTGGAAAAGGTGGGGCGGGGCTTACATAATAAAATAAGACATTCCCTCAAAATAAGCTATAGTGCGTTTTCTTGAGGGAAAAAATATATAAGACGGTGTCTTAAAATAGGGGAAACACGGTAGGTTTATCTCATGAAGTTGTTGTGAAGTTAAAATGGGGTCAGCAGGAGATGGCATACTTCGTATGAGGTGCAGTCAGAGGCGTAGGAAGTCTCTTGGGCGCCCGGGGCGGCGTTGCTGCGCGGAGGCACCCCCTGGGGGCGGGGCATACTGACGCATGCATCAGGACGGACTGCACATGCCCGGATATCCCGAGCGACCCGTCGAGTGAGCGCCGGCTCCTGGGGCTGCCCCGTCCGTATTGCTGCAGCACGGACAGGGCAGCCTCAGGAGCCGGTGCTCGCTTAGCGGTTCGCTCAGTCGCCGCAGTGCCGGCCGGGATGCACTGCGCATGTGCAATGCATCCCGCCCGGCGCTGCTGCACCCATGACGAACCGCCAAGCGAGCGGCGGCTCGCGGGGCGGAGCGTCCTTGCTCCGCGGCTTGCTCACAGGCCGCCAAGCAGGTTTGCGAGCAGGCTGCGGGGTGAGGCTGCCTCGCTCCGTGGCTTGCTTGGGGCCCGCCGGCGGGGTGGGCTGGCCCAAGTGCCACCCCCCTCCCCTGGAACCAGGGGCGCACCGCCCCCTCCCCCTCACGACAGCACTGGGTGCAGTATATCTGCATCTCTTGCTATAGAATAACATTGCTCTCTGGTTTTGGTCACAGTGTTCCGTTGCACCAAAAGCAGTTTAGTCATGCTGGCCACATGACCCGGAAAGCTGTCTGTGGACAAACACCGGCTCCCTTGGCCTGAAAGTGAGATGAGCGCTGCAACCCCATAGTTGCCTTTGACTGGACTTAACTGTCCAGGGGTCCTTTGCCTTTTACCTTTTACCTATACCAGGGACCAGGTGACACTGTGGGTTAAACCACAGGCTTGCTGATCAGAAGGTCAGCGGTTTGAATCCCTGCGACGGGGTGAGCTCCCGTTGCTCGGTCCCAGCTCCTGCCCACCTAGCAGTTCGAAAGCACGTCAAAGTGCAAGTAGATAAATAGGGACCACTCCAGCAGGAAGGTAAACGGCGTTTCTGTGTGCTGCTCTGGTTCGCCAGAAGCGGCTTAGTCATGCTGGCCACATGACCCGGAGGCTGTCTTTGGACAAACGCCGGCTCCCTCGGCCTATAGAGCGAGATGAGCACGCAACCCCAGAGTCGGACACGACTGGACCTGATGGTCAGGGGTCCCAGTAGAGAAGACCTCCCACGTCAGACTGATCCACTGTTAACACAAATCCTCCTTGCATGTAGAATGCTAGCTTTCAGAAAGGAAGGCTACAGAATGATGGGAACTGTAGCCACATTGGCTACTCCAGGTTTGGGATGTCTTGAAAAACACTAAAGCATTCTGCAGCAGCTAATTACCTGTTTTTCTCTTTGACTTGATGGTATGCCAATCTCTGGATTAATTTGCAGTTTGTGACCCCCTTTGCTTCATCTTCAAAGTGCCTAATGTACACTATGGGTCTATTCGTTTTTCAAGTTCGTGTTTTAAATCTCCCAACTTTTTTGTTGTTCCTACACTGTATATTCCTGCTCTATTCCTTGTTTTAAATACTTCCATTTAAAAATTAAAAAAAAACCCACATTGTCCTAAGATAGGTAGGCAGTTTTTGTTTTGTAAGAATGAGGAAATGCTGAGAGAGGAAAGAGGCAACTCTAAACTGTCCTGAACGTTTGTGGTTTGTAACTGGGATGCTGCCTTTGTGACTGACAGACTGTAGCAATACCTTTCCAACGGCATTTGATTTCGGCAATATTCCCTTCAACGGCTCCCGGTGTCACAACGTCCCAAGGATCCTACAAATATCGAAGGCTCCGTCTTCCCCTGGAAACCTTTGAGACTTGGCCTTGCTTGTAACACTGCATCCAGCTTTCCCACATTGGTCCATCCCAGCTGAGTCATGAAGATCCTTCATCTGTGCCTGGCCGTTCTCTCCTTGCTGCTCCTGTCTTCCCCAGGTAAGGGAGAGGGACACTGGTCAGCCAACGGTGGGGTGGCAGGGGAAGAGGAATCAAGGTGTCGTTCTGTGGCCCTGCAAAAGGACCAAGCGTTTCTCTCTAACTTTTATCCCATAGAAGGGATTTGACAGCTTTCCGCAGGGCCTGCAAGACGGAGCTGTTCTGCCTAGCTTTTGAGTCCGATTCAGCCTGACCCTTGTGTTATAATATAACATTGTATTATAAGATTCTCCCCTATGTGTTATAAATTCATGGGCTGTTGCATTAAGGCGGTTTTTTTAAATCTTTAAAATATTTTAATCTGTATTCTAATTAATTGTTTTTTTCTTTGATGTTTCATGTTTTATTGTGATTTTGGTGGTGTGAGCCGCCCTGAGCCCGGCTTTGCTGGGGAGGGCGGGGTACAAATAAAAATTATTATTATTATTATTATTATTATTATTATTATGGAAACTGGCTTGCTCTTTCCATCAGAAACGGGTTTCCCGAGAAGCTGAGTTCTGCAAACTGCACCCTGCGCTGCGACTCCCATTGTACACTTTCGCAGAACCGTAGCAGCTTGTGTTCCGTTTCGAGATTTCTAAACTATTAAGCAGCTTACAAATGCTTTTAAACAAATAAATAAAAATAGCTAGAGATGTTTCGTTAGTGGACACTGGCAGCCAGCAGATACTTGCTTGAACGAGCACCGGTGGCTGCTGCCTTCTAGCTAAATTTCAGGCTAGGCCCAGTGGTCAGCCTAGTGGTCTACCTGGCTCAATACAGTCTACACAGACTGGCAGTGGCTCTCTGGGGTGCTAGGCAAGAGTCTCTCCAAACCCTCCTTGGAGATGATGGGTTGATGCTTGGCTGTTCCATGGAAGAGGGAAAATACCTGCTCTCTGCTTCCCCAGAGGCAGGACTATTTGGATTAAGTTATACAAAGATTTCAGCTGAACATTAGAAAAAACCTTCTTGGTGGTAAGAGCAGCTGTGGTGGGCTCTCGCTCCCTGAAGAGCCATCTGTTGGGGGACGCTCACATTCTGGATTCTCTGCATTGTTCACAGGGTGGAGTAGATGACCTACTTGATGCCATCCATCCTCTCCTATAAACCGATAGGAAACTCACTCGGAATCCTGGTTTCCATGTAGGCAAAACGACACCATCCTTGCACAAAAGGGATGCTTGGGGGGAACTCAGGGTGAGGGACTTAGGAAACCTTCTCCCACCCAAAAAATTAGCCCACAGACTAATGAGGCCCACTGTCTATCTGGGGGGGGGGACTGGAGAGGAGGGAGCATGGAATGGTGTACCATGGATGAGGGCATGGCCAGCTGAGACCATGAAAAGGAGCACTCTGAACTATAAGCACTAGGGTGATGACTTTTTTACAATCTCATTTCCCTGTATCTTAATTTGATGAGCTTTCATTAAAGATTAGATAAAATCTTACTTTCAAAGAGATTTGATAAAAAAAACCTCACGCACAAAATGATTTTTAAAAAATTTATCAATTTTTTGACCATTTTTTGAAGTCACTGTAAGCACATATAAAATTGAACCCAAGCTTTAGAGTCACATATCTACAACATTATATAGGGCCATCAAACACACAAGGAAGTCAATTATTCACGATAATGTCATTGGACAGGATGAATCTCAGTGGGAGGTTGTCCTTGTTGTGGCAGGAATCGTGCAAGTCTTGCATAACTTTGATCGCACGCTCACAGCACTGGTTGCTTCAGGCAATGTTGATTGGATATTTATTTGTTTTCCAGTTGGTTTTCAAGCATTGGTTACGTAGCAAGGCCTTTGCCAACAAACATCCAGCTTGAACATTTTAATATATATAGAATTGTTAATAAAATTTTATGAAATGGTAAAACGGCATACTAAAAATTTAAAAACGGTTTGTGCGTGACCTTTTTTAATATTTCAATGGAATACACCTTGTTTTAGTCATTAATAGGCAAAAGTTCATCCATTTGTGCTACAGGAAATAATTTTTGAGAAAAAAATTGAAAAAGTCGCAGTGGAAGAAGAATGGAGGAAATTTAAAGATTATCTTAGAAAATATTATAAAGTATAGAAATGATGTTGAAGCTGAAATAGTATTACAGATTAAAATTAGATTAATTGAAAAGTAGCAGAAATATAAATAGAATTGTATAAATGTTTTTAATATGAAGTTAAGAAAAATAGAAGATTGTAAGTGATATGATTAGAAATATAAAGAAACGATAATTAATAGATGAAATGAAATGTAAGGATAGAATGTTAAAGTGTTGAAGATAGAGAAGTATAAATTTAAAGGATTAAGGAAATTGCCAATAGAATTAAGATAAAGTTATTGGACAGAAGGATAGACAGGAGGAAGTCACAATAACAAAATGTTAAGGAACTAAGGAATGAGAATAGAATAGATTGATGTATTTTGTTTGAATTTGTTGTGTTTGTCTTGTTTGTCAATGTTTGTCTATTTGTTTATTTTAAATGTGTAAAATCAATAAATATTATTTTAAAAAAAAATTGAAAAAGTCATCACCCTAATAAGCACTTTGTTGAAGTTCCCATTTGTGATGAAGTGACTCTAAAGCATGAATGGGGAACAACTTTAGCTAATGGCAGAGAGGTGCTGGGAGTGGGATGCCCCAACATCCAGAGAGTCGCGGAATTCCCCATCCCTGAACTTGTGCCTCCTTTTCTTCCTCTTCTGAATTTACTCTCCTCTCCCCAGTGGACAGTGACCTATTTTTCTTCCTCTGTGTAGGATCTGCCCAGCGAACACCGGGGAATCGTCGAGAATGCAGAGACGCCAATGGTGTTTGCCAATTTACAAAATGCAAATTTCCCTACGTTCAGTGGGGGAAATGTGGATGGATCAGGAGATGTTGCGTAAGGTAACTTCAGCTCACCAGACAAGAGATCAAATGAGTGACCATTAATAAAAGTGTCATCAAAGTGTTTTTTTTTTATGCTTGCTAGACTTAACCAGACGTTTCTTTAGATGTTTACGATATTGTGTAAAGTATGCGTGTTTTTATGCATTCTTCTAAGATTTCTAGTTGGCCCATCAAAAAGACTTTCCCCAGGGCAACTTCAAAATGTCAATAAAATTCGATCCATAAAGGGACGAAATATTAAAATGGTTCATAGTGCAAGTGCTGCCTCTGGCCGCAATCCTATATAGCTCAATTTCTTTGGTCCATTTGCAAAGCCAAGATAATGCCATATATAAAAATAATACAAACATTTAAGAACAATTCCCCAGATTAAAAAAAAAACAGCTAAAAATTGTGGAGGCCCATCTATTGGGGAAAATGGATGCTTGCCCCACTTATCTCAGTCTGCCAACCCCACCTGCCCAATTTCTTATGTGCAACCGGTGCAGGGTGCTGGCATAGTATATTGAGTTTATACCACTAAGAAATCTTGGAAATAACATCCTAAAACTTCCCCTTCTACTTTTTCTTTTAGGCCTATGATCCTAATTCTATTTTACCTACTGCCAATGCCCATATCTACAATTTTCCACTTCCCATTCAGTTCTGTTTTGCTAGTGTGGTGTAGTGGTTAAGAATGGTGGACTTGTAATCTGGGGAACCGGGTTCGCGTCTCCCCTCCTCCACATGCAGCTGCTGGGTGACCTTGGGCTAGTCACACTTCTCTGAAGTCTCTCAGCCCCACTCACCTCACAGAGTGTTTGTTGTGGGGGAAAGGAGAATGTGAGCCGCTTTGAGACTCCTTCGGGTAGTGATAAAGTCAGATATCAAATCCAAACTCTTCTTCTTCTTCTATTGTGCCAAGTTGAGGTGGGACCTGCACTGCACTATATAAATAGACTAGCGGAACCGGCCACACGTTGCTGTGGTTTTTGAAATGTTTTTGTAATGCTTAGGTCTAATGTTGAGTTTAGGTTAGGTTAGATTATGTATAATATACACAGGCATGTAAAAAGGGGGGTTTCTGTGTCCAGAATATAACTATATAAATAGATACCTAAAACCAATACAATATCTTCTTGTCTCAAATTTCATTGCCCTTCCTTTCAATACTTTTCTTTAATTGTTTTGGCTCATTGGTTCCCCGTAGCATCAGTTCATATTCTTCAGAGTGCTTCACCTTCCTTTTCTCTTTTTGATTTTGACATCTGATTCTAGGTGAAATGGGAGTAACTCTGGTATTTTGCTTTTCCAGATTTTTAAGGAAGGACTAATTGCTGCCTGCTTACCCAGGATCCGTTGAAAAATGGGAGATGTTCCCTCACCTTGAGAGCCACTGGATCCTGCTCAATCCCTAGCTGGAGACGCCTTCTGCTTATTCCCCAAAGCATCCAAATAAAAATAAATAAATGAAGACTTCAGAAAAATTCCGTCAATTGCATGAGCTTGTTCCTTGCAATAAAAGCAAAATAAAACACTCCATTGCCTCTGTTTCCTGTTTCCAGGTATGAGTCCTGTTGCTTTTGAAGCCAAAACGGCACATTACTCCTTTAGGGAGGAATCCCCCCCAAACAGCTCCAAGGGAGACAAGGAGGAGAAGAAAGGAGGAGGGAATGTGATTTAAGGAGAAGCAATTGTATTCAGTTCACTTTGAAAGGCATTCCAACCTTATTTGCACTTTCTGAAGCAATAGGTGAACTGAAACAGAATGTGAATCCTCTGTTCTCTGAATTTTTCAGTGCAGTTCTCCAACCAAACAACTTGGGGGGAAATGCATACAACTGAGGAAAATGTGCCTAAGTGTGTATATAATAATGAAAACAAAAATGCATTATATTGGGGAATATTTATTTGCAGAAATATGTATTTTGGGCAAAGTTTCATACAGACAGGAAATTGACACTGAAATGTTGATATATATATATATATATATATATATATATATATATATATGCAAATTTATGTGAAAATGTGGAGAACTGGATTTAAAATTAGAAAAATGAGAAGCCAAGAGAAGCCACAGGGGAGAGATTCTCCCATCCCTAGAAGGAGGGATGAAAGGGAGAGTCCTAGAGACGAGCATGGCTGGCTTGCTGGAGCAGAGAACAAAGGCACCTCCGCATAGCAACATTTTGTTTTGCATGTTAGTCATGAAATCTACAACCCACTCTTCTTCTCTTATATACGCTGGGGTATGGAGAAAGTAGGAAGCAAACAGTGGAGTCTCTCCCACTGCCTGGAAAATGTTCTTGCTTTCTGTTTCTTTACACTTCCAAGCCACAGTTTCTGGGTTCTCCAGAAGGGCTGACAAAGACTTCCTTGGCCCCAGGTAGATGATAGCCAGCTTGCTGATATTGGTAGTTTTGCCTTCCTTCCATGAGGTGGAGTCAGAGACTCGCTTTCCTTTGCCAGAAAGACAGAAGCAGAAAGAAAGGAAAGGTTCTCCGTTGGTGGGTGCATTTCAGTAAACAGTAAAATAAAAAGAGAGAAAGAGAGACAGGGACAGAGAAAAAGCAGAGGAGCTCTGGGGTCTGGTTTTATTCTCTGTGTTACTCAGAGATGTTTTACTTGAACAACAATGAGTCTTTTAAAGGCTTGAGTTCTTAATATGGCATAAGCCAGCCTTCCCCAAGCTAGTGGCCTGGGTGGGCCTTATCATCCAGGAATTAATTTATTTATATAATAATAATAGTATAATAATTTATTATTTCTACCCCGCCCATCTGTCTAGATTTCCCCCAGCCACTATGGGCGGCTCCCAACAGAATATAAAAAAATATGAAAAAAGACCACACATTAAAAGCTTCCCCAAACGCAGCTGCTTTCAGGTGTCTTCTAAAAGTCAGATAGTTCTTTATTTTTTTGACATCTGATGGGAGGGTGTTCCACAGGGTGGGCGCCACCACCAAGAAGGCCCTCTGCCTGGTTCCCTGCAACCTCGCTTCTCGCAGGGAGGGAACCACCAGAAGACCCTCAGAGCTGGACCTCTGTGTCTAGGCTGAATGATGGAGGTGGAGACCCTCCTACAGGTACCTGGGACAAGGCTGTTTATATTATGAAAAATCTTTCTAGACAGTGGTTTGCTTTTTTTAAAAAAAAATCAACAGCCAAGCAACACAGAAAACAATTTACAACATTAGAGTGACTTAGATAAAAGCAAACCTTAATTGATTTGAAAGCATTTATGAACCACTTTTAAAAATCTGTAAGCAGCACACAATATTCAAATCAAATAAAAACAGCAATACAGCCTAAAACCAATTAAGTAGTAGTATAAAAAGATTTGGGGGGGGGGGGGTGAAATGAAACGAAAACAAAATCATGGGATTCCAGGAGAGAAAGAAAGGTTTAAAAAAAAAAGAAAAAAAAGAAAACGCCTCAAAGCTGAATTAAAAATATGTGAAAAACAAAGAAAAAATTAGAAAAAAACAATCAACTGGGGGGGGGCATAAAACTTTGTCTTAAAATAACCTAGAGGCAAGAAATTAGGTTGACAAAGCTTTATGTGAACAATTTCAACGTATTTTTCCTAATACATGGATTGACTATGCAGCCAACCATTTGATTTAATCTTATGGTATTTTTTTAAAAAAAACATTTTACTAGAGGGCAACAGTTTATCTGACAAACCAGAATTTCTGCATCTTGTCAAAGATATTATTGTTACCCACCATAAGATGTTTAAACAATGGTACCATTTTATGATGACAATTACTTACTATGGAACATAGGAACAAAGGACACTGCCCATGTCAGATGGGTCTATCTAACTCAGTACAGTCGTACCTTGTTGTCAAACAGAATCCATTCCGGAAGTCCATTCGACTTTAAAACATCCGTAAACCAAGGCCCGGAAGCATATCAACCTACCCTCACTTACTTTTATCCCATTCCCGCATTGTCACACGGTTTCCTCAGAGCATCCTCATCCCACCCCTGCCTTTAGAACAAGGGTCAGCAACCTTTTTCAGCCTTCAACCAGTCCGCCATCCCTCAGACCATGTGGTGGGTCGGACTATTGGGGGGGGGTGAACGAATTCCTACGCCCCACAAATAACCCAGAGATGCATTTTAAATAAAAGCACACATTCTACTCATGTAAAACACGCTGATTCCCGGACTGTCCGTGGGCTGGATTGAGAAGGCGATTCAGCCCACGGGCCGTAGGTTGCCTACCCCTGCTTTAGAACCTTGGGAAAGCAGCCATGGAAACAGAGTGACGCCGACTTACAATTTTATTCTATAGTAAGAGATATAGCAATATCCTGTACCACCTGTGAAGTATGCCCTTTCCTCCTGACCCCATAATATCTTCACAACAACTTCAAGGGTAATTATTATTATTATTATTATTATTATTATTATTATTATTATATTCCTTGCATCCCACCCATCCGACTGGGTTGCCCCAGCCTCTTCGGGTGGCTTCCAACAAATTTATTGCACCTTTCCCCCACTGGGCTCAAGGCACTGTAGGTGGCTGATCCCCAGTTGTTATCCACACAACAACATAGTGTGCTGGCTGGGTTGAGAGATGGCGACTGTCCCAAGGTCACCCCAATGTGCTTCATGGCTGGGCAGAGATGGCAGACTGGATCTCTGCAGCCCTCACTTCTCATCACCATGACACAATAGCTCTGGTAGAGAGTGTGCATGGTCCAAAGTCATCCAGTAGGTTTGTGGGTTAGAACTCAGGCCTTCCCGGTCTAAAGCACTGTGGCCATAGATCACCACGCCCTTGTGATGTCCAGGAATAAACATTGCAATGCTCCTATGTGGGGTGTGTTGTTGGAGATCCCTTGGAAATTTCAGCTGGTCCAACCTGGTGGCCTTCAGCTGTGTTGGACTGCAGTTCCCTTCAGCCCAAGTCAGCATGACCTGGAGTCAGAGATAATGGGAGCTGTAGTGCAACAACAACAACAAAAATTTGGAGAGTGCACCAGGCTGTCAAAGACAAAAATGTCCAGAGGGTATTGTTTTGGGTGGACTTCTAAATTAGCAAAGGATTTCTGGGAGTTGATATATAATGAAATGAAGAAAATGCTTAAAAAGACCAAAAATATATGGAAGGTTGATCCAGTCGCTGAGAGGTTTTGAAATGCTATGTATTATTAAGGACTAGTAAATTAAGCCTGTTAACAAAAACAGGCGCTAGAAAGCGCTCTCTCTCTCTCTCTCTCTCTCTCTCTCTCTCACACACACACACACACACACACACACACACACACACACACCTTCTCTCCACTTCCCAGACCTCCACAAACAGTTTGCCTCTGTCTCCCTCCCTCTCCCTCCCCCCTCCCACACACACAGCGCCGGGCAAACGCCCGCTGGCAGGTGGACGGCAGCAGGAGGGTCTTGGGGCCACGGCGCTTCGCGCCTGTGGCCCAAGGCGGGCAAGGCAGCAGGAGCCACCGCCGCTGCGCTGATGGGCGCAGCGGAAAGCTGCGCTCCAAGGCGGGGAAGGCGTTCGGCGGCTACAGCGGGAGGCTCATGGTAAAGTGGGCGAGATGGAGGTGGACAACCGCGCTGCAATGTTCTGCGGCTGCAGCGGGAGCCAAAAGCGCCCAAATGGAGGGGTCTGCGGCAGCAGGAGGCTCCGCTTCAGTGCTGGGTCACTTCCCCGCACATTGCCGCGATGTTCGGCGGCTACAGCGGAGGCTCCTGGTAAAGCGGGCGAAATGGAGGTCACAAAGATAACGCAGCAATTGCAAACGGACGGCGGAAGGTGAGACGGCGGCAATGTAAGCTACTGTCTGCCCCAACGGTCGCTCACAGAATGACCGTTAAGGGCAGGCATGCATTGGAAAGCAGTTGGAGCTGCGAGGGTGGGGAGGTAGAGGCGTGGTCTCTACGCTCCAATCCCAGCGTCTGTCTGGGACATGCGCAGTGGAAAATTTCCACTGACACACACCCGCGGACGTGGGGACATTAGGGAATTATTATATAGGATGGTGGAATGTAGTGAATAGTGAACTGTTGTGTTAGTTATTGTTATTGTTTGAATGTTAAATAAAGGCTTTTTTTTAAAAAAAAGTATGACCAGAAATCTTCTTATTAGAATATTAGGTATGGATGTCCCCACATATTTATTCCCTACACAACCACGGCAGCACAAATGGTATATGCTCAGAAATAGAGAGAGAAAAGAAGACCAACAGAGGAGGAGTGGCAGGTGAAAAATGATGGAATATATGGAATTAGCAAACCTAACTAACAGAATAAGGAGCTCAGGAAGATGGAATCTTTAAGGAAAGATGAAAAAATGCTTGCAGAATAACTGAACAATTATCTTAAATCAGTTAAAAGGTTAGCATGGTTGCAGTGAATTCAGCAGTTTCAAAGTACTGAAGTTTAACGGAGGAAGGAAAAAATAAAACATAAAGAGTAATTAGAATATAGAGTTCTACTGCACAAATAAATTGAAATTATGGAAGAGGAGAAGAAAAGTCAATGATGTATGGTTATATCAATTGAAATGCGAAAAATTGTAAATGGAAAAGTATAAATAAAGATATTACATTAAAGCCGTAATAAAATCTCAAAAAAGAAAAGAAAAAGAAAAACTGAAAGAGAGGAAGGGGTTTTTTAAATTTCCTTTTATTGCAAGGGGCAAGCCTGGTGTAATCATGGAACATTTTGCGATGGCCTATTCTTTCGATCCAGATGCTTTGGTGAAGAAGCGGAAGGCGTCTCTAGCTGGGGATGAAGCGGCAATCCAGTGGCTCTTAAAAAGATCCTGGGTAAGCAGATCTCCTCCATCGGTCTAACCTGTTTGGAAACAAAGCAAAATATACAGCAGTTATTTCCATCTCACCTGGAATCAGATGTCAAAATGATGAACATAGGAAGGTGGAGCGTTGCAAGGAATGAATGAGCTAAGTCAATCAACATTAAGTATTGAAGGGAAATGTGAACTTCTGTGGACAAGAATAAAGATCTTGTCATGTTTTTCTGTATATATTTCTATTGTTCTAGAACAGGTCCCCAGCCCGTCTGAGAACTGAACAACAACAACAACAAATGACAAATGAAGGAAAATGGAGGATATAGACAATATAACTGGTAAAAGAAAAGAAAAGGGAGACATGCCTAGGACTCCACTGTCAGATTCTGATGAACAAATGAGGACAGATTCCAGTTACAGAATCAACTTTGAGACTGTACAAACTCTTTAGGAGATATTAACAAGAGTTTTCAGAATGAGGATCAAAAGAGTTAGCTATGTGAGGAATATGGGGAAATCCTGGTACTAAATTTGAGTCAGACCATTCCTCTTCTACTCTATGGAAAGCAAAGAATGGCACCATGATTTAAATGATATGTTAATGAGTTGTGGAATGTAATGGATTTGGCAATTCCATTAGCCCTACATGTTAAGTATATCTGAGCAAGGGCTACACCCTGGAACATAAGAAGAGGCTGCAGTATTTGCAAAAGGATATGGGGCAAAACCCAAGTGTGTTTCCTTGGCTGTAAGTCCCATTGCGGTTCATAGAAATGAGTCATTAGTGTGACTCATTAGAGACTGTGAAGAGAAGCCTGAAGACCCTCAATTCAGAAGCTCCTTGACATGCTCAGCCAGGAGGGTTTGGGACATGGATGCTATTTTTGAGATTACGCTTACCTCTGGCAGCCTGTTTGATCTTTTGTTGGCGAACCAAGATTACTTTTCTTTGCAACACTTAATATTCCCCCCGCCAGCTTCCAAGCTCAGGAAATTTGATGCACGTCCTAGGTAGGCAAGTACCACCTTGAGCCTTGCATGCTTCCTTTACTCTGTGGCTTTCTCCTGGGCCAATCCTGCACAAAGAGAGAGAGAGAAAATATTACTGTGCACTGCAGAGCAAAGTAATCTTATGGGTTTTCAGGGGCAAAGAAAATCGAGAAGAGGAAGAAAAAAGGGGTACAAGTTCATTGGCACCTCAGGGTACGGTGGCATTCCAACTCCCACCTCCAGTTCCTTCAACCATTTCCACACGTCCTGCAGATTCCTGGAGACCAGTGAGTGAGGGAGCTTGTTGCAGCTTCATAGAAAGACTCCTGGCATTCTTCAGCAACCTCTTGACCACCATCCCTCCTCTGCTTCAGCCTTGGAGTCTGAATTGCTCCCTGTCACAGGTTCGTCCTGCTCACTAAACCCTGTTGCCCCTTTGGCACACTGCACCTCCTCCCAATCTTCTCCCTCTGACCTCTCCTCAGTGTCCCACCACCAATCCCCGGGCTCTGAGCCTTCTCCTCTTCTGGGATTTCCATTTCGGGGTTCCTAGCTGGCCCCCAACACCACTCCTCCTCAATCCAGCCAGTCCCTGACACACATGTTCTCCATTCCTGCTTTGGAATCCATAGAAATGGGACCTTCAAGATTACTGCAACACATTATACATAGGCTGCCTCAAAAGACAGTTTGGAAACTTTAGCTGATGTAGAATTTGGCGGCCTGGTTGCTCACCTGGCCAAGACGGCCAAGCATGTTATACCATTCCTGGCCCAAATGCACTGGCTACCAATTAATTTCTAGCCCCAATTCAATATTCTGGTTTTGACTTATGAAGACTTAAATGGCTTATGGCTGCAGTACCTCAAGGTCTGCCTCTCTCCAGATGAACCAGCCTAGACCCTAGTGATCACCATTTGAGGCCCTTCTTCATTGACCCCCTCCACATGAGTCTGGAGGGTGGAAACACGAGATTGGGCTTATATGTGGTGGTCCCTGTTTGTGGACTGCTCTCCCCAAAGAGGCTCACCAGCAGCATCATTACATTTATTTGTGCACCAAGTCAAAGCTTTCCTTTGACCTTGAACGAACAAATTTGATAATACAATAAAATAAGGAAGTGTATATAGTTCTGAGTAGTCCTCCCTCTCCATTCCATTCTTCCTCCCCAGTTTTACACACACACACACACACACACACACACACACACACACACACACACTAACTGTCAGTTAGTGTAGACCGTATTAAGCTAGGTGGATCAGTGGTCTCACTTGGTAGAAGGCAGATGGGTTAAAAGTACTGAGCTGTTCTCAAAACCTTTGAATAGTGCTGTTTCCCAGCCCCACTATGCAGGACCTGAATACAACTGCCTTCTTCTTTATCACTTACCAGACGTAGCCAGGAGCAGCAGAGATAGAATAGCCAAACATAGCTGGAGGATCTTCATGGCTCTGTTAGGATAGACGGTGCAGTGAGGTTGTCAGGGGAGAGCTGAGCGATCCATATTTGTAGAATCCCTGGGGAGCTGTTTCCTCCCACTTCCTTGCAAAGTCCAGCAAGTCGTCCCCATGTCCTGAAGGAAAGTGGGGCTGCTGGTTCAGCCATCAGCACGCTGTCTTCCCCAGAATGACATGTAGAGATGGAAAGATTGGAGGTTTTGGATCATTGTGAGACCTGGAGGACGCTAAGACCAGAAGAAGCACCCAGATGAGTCACTGAGCACCTACTGTTAGAACTGATGCCAGTGTACTGGAAGAGGCAAAGGTCACCAGTGTCAAAGCAATGATTCTTTAGAATCAACATCATTGGACTGGTCATGTTCAGTTGCTTGATTAGTGGTCAACAATAGAGGTTCAAAGACTCTCTCAAGGCAAATCTAAAAAAAAAGGAGTCATGTGGTCATGTTGTTCGGATGCTTAATTGTCGTCTTCCAAAGCAACTACTCTATTCCCAACTTAAAATTGGAAAGCGTAATGGTGGTGGACAACAAAAGAGGTTTAAAGCCTGTCTAAAGGCAAGTCTAAAAAATATATTGTGTAAGCACCAAAAATTGGGAGACACTGGGCTGCGAGCGCTCCAATTGGAGAACAGCCTTTAGCAAAGGTGTCATGGGCTTTGAAGACGTTCGAACTCAGGACAAAAAGGAGAAACGTGCTAAGAGGAAGGCACGCTTGGCAAACCCTCACCATGATCAACTCCTGCCCGGAAACCTATGTCCCCACTGTGGAAGGACATGTGGATCCAGAATTGGCCTCCACAGTCACTTACGGACCCACTGTTAATACTGGGTTTATGAAAGACAATCTTACTCGGCTACGAGTGATTGCAAAAGAAGAAGAAGGAGGAGGAGGAGGAGGTTAGATCCATGGCTGATTTGCAATAGACCAATAAGGACCTTTCTTCTTCTTTTTTGCCAAATCATTTTTATTAAATTTTCCAATCATAAAAATCACATCATATATTTATAAATATCAATTAGTCCATATAGTCCAATTAGTCCAAATATATCCAAATGGATTGCCGAATTATTACTTCTTCTTCTTTTTTACTTCCCTTGCTTCAGACAATTAGGATTTTAATCATTTCGTTAAGTCCATCGCCTTCCGTAGTCCTGATGTCATCAATCTCCTTTCTGTTGTTGTCCCTCTTTCTTGTTTTCCTTCACGCCACTGAGTATATTCGCAAGTGAGATAAAACGACCAATAAGGACCTTTCACGCCTCTGTTCCGCAATGCCACCGCACACAAAGGGGTGAGCGGGCTTGTGGTTGTTTTTCTATAATTATTTTTATTAAAGATATTTAACAAAACAAATTATCAATCAGTATGTCCAATTACATCCCCCCTTTCCCCCCTCCAATCCCTCCCTCTCCCACCCTCCAAAGACTTCCCTCAGCTCCCCTCTCTGGTTTATACATATTATTCTCTACATGTTATAAAGTTGTATATATCATTGTCTTATCTATCATATGTTCTACTTCTAAATTTGTGGATGTTTATTCAAGACCTGCCAAGGAGTCCAATTCCCTTTGTTGTCTTCTTAAATAATTTGTAAAAAGTTTCCCATTCTTCCTTAAAGTCAAGGTTGTCCTTCTCAACGTAATTTATATGTTAATTTTGCCATCTCTGCATAGCTCATCACTGCTTTCTTGCCATTGTTCTTTCATTGGGGTTTCTTCATTCTTCCATCCTTGTGCGAACAAGACTCTTGTTGCAGTTGTAGCGTACATGAATAAGTTATTTGTTTTCCTTGGCAGGTCTTTTCCTAAAATCCCTAACAAAAATGCTTCTGGTTTTTTTTACAAATATCATTTTGAACATTTTTAAGAAATTCATTATATATCATCTCCCTTTTTTTTTTTTTTTTTACTTCTCTACATTCCCACCACATATGATACAAAGTACCTCCTTTTTCTTTACATTTCCAACATGTATTTGACCCGGTTTTGTACATTTTTGCCATTTTTACTGATGTGATATTCCATCTGTACATCATTTTCATATAGTTTTCTTTTAGAAGAGAGCAGTCTGTAAATTTCATATCTACCTTCCACAGTTTTCCCCAGTACTCAAATTATATATTATCTATCTAGCTCTCTCTCTCTCTATATATATATAAATGTTCCCATTGCATGCGCAGCGGACACCACCTTGCTCCGTAACCGCTGGACCAAATCTCATCAAATTAGGACACAGCGTACCATGACCATCAAGGAAGGATCTGGTATAATAAAAATTCAAAAAAACCACACCTGACATACCTAAAATAAAGTTTAAACGCAAAAAACCCCTGTCGCAGCCATTAGATGGCATCAGCAAAACAGCGCCCTCTAGCGGCGGCTATACTGGTACTACAGCTACAAAAGCAAAACAATGGCGCAGCTTTTATACATCACAGCAAAACCTCAGAGCTCCGTCAGCCATTTGCAAGCTCGCAAACCGGTAATTGAAAAGGGGGGGGGCAAGAAGAGGGTAATAGAAAAGAGGGGGGAGAGAAGAGGGTAATTGAAAACAGGGGTGGAGACAGAGAAGGGGCAGACGGAAGTTGAACAGGGGAACTTCTTCAGTTTCACAAAGCCGTGAAAGTTAGGCCGGCACTATCACCACAGCCCGGGTCGTCGCTGTTAACGCCATCAAATGCAGGCCCAGCCCAACCGCCGCCCAGGCCCCTTAGCCACCCTGCCACTGTGAAAGGCAGGCCCCGGCCCTTCTCAACAGCCGCTCATGCGACACCATCAGAGCCAGCCTGGGCCGCCTACTGCCCACTCTCCCACTGCAGCTGCTATGAAAGGCAGGCCAGACACCATCCCCACAGTTGCTGCCGGCCCTCTCCTCTCCTACCACCACCCACAGACGCAGCCATCAACACCACAGCATTCACACACATAGCCACAGCAAGGCGTGGCCGGGTCAGCTAGTGTCCTATATATTGCGCCCATTTAATCATAACTGATTTGACCTCCTCGTCTTTCGCTTCCCATTCTAGCAGAATACTATATGCTTTCTTCAATAGTTTCACATCTTCTTCTATAAGGGCTTGTGTTTTTAATGAATGGGTAGTGGTTGGAGCTGGGTGTAGAGTGGGGAAGGCCAGGGGGGCCGTAGCCCTGGGTGCATGATTTTGAGGAGGCGAGAACCAGGCACCCCCATGCAAATCTCCCCGCCCTGACCTCTGTTGGGGGTCTTTGGGCTCTGGAGCCCCACCTGGCCCTGTCGCCTTGTCCTAGGGTGCCTCATTGAACGGCTGCCCAGCAAGTGCTGGAAGGCTGTGTATGCCAAGTTTTGTGTTGGTCGACTGGGCTGCCGTCTGTGTGGGCAGGCATTGCAGCGTGGCCCCGTGAAACCTCTGTGCCCCAAGCCCACCCAGCAGAAGTGGCAAGGGTTGGGCTGGCACATCGTGTTTTGTCCACTCTCTGCGCAGCCCCTGGTCCTGCCCTGGGTGCCAACCAAAGACGTAATGCCACTGTGCTCCAAGGTGATTCAAGGTGCTCATGTGAACATAACCCACTCCCAGGAATCGGGTTTCGGTATCAGAACTGAGTGTTGTTCGTGGTCTTTCAACAAAAAAAGCCACTTCTGGTTCCCACAAGCTTTCCTTTATTTTAGGCATATAATTTAGGGTAGAAGGGAGAGCAGAGGGGCAAAAGGCTTTTTGCTGCCCCATTAAACAATTGAGAGTGAAAGGTCCTTATTGGTCTATTGCAAATTAGCCATGGATCTAACAGCCTTCTTCTTCTTCTTCTTCTTCTTCTTCTTCTTCTTCTTCTTCTTCTTCTACTTTGGCGATCACTCGTAGCCAAGTAAGATAATCTTCCATAAACACGGTCATAACAGTGAGTCCATAAGGGACTGTGGAGGCAATTCTGGATCAACATGTCCTTCCACAGTGAGGACATAGGTTTCCAGGCGGGAGTTGATCACGATATGGATTTGCCAAGCATGCCTTCCTCTTAGCACGTTTCTCCTCTTTATCCTGATTTTGAGCGTCTTCAAAGACCACGATACCTTTGGTAAAGGCTGTTCTCCAATTGGAGTGCTCACAGGCCAGTGTTTCCCATTTTTGGTTGTCTATACTACATTTTTTAGATTTGCCTTGAGAGAGTTTTTAAACCTCTTTTGTTGACTACTAATCAAAGCAACTGAACAACATGACCAGTGCAATGAAGTATATGTAGAAAGAATTATTGCTTTGACAATGGTGACCTTTGCCTCTTCCAGTACACTGGCATTAGTTCTAACAGTAGGTGCTCAGTGACTCATCTGGGTGCTTCTTCTGGTCTTAGCGTCCTCCAGGTCTCACAATGAGCCAAAACCTCCAATCTTTCCATCTCTACATGTCATTCTGGAGAAGACAGTGTGCTGATGGCTGAACCAGCAGCCCCACTTTCCTTCAGGGCATGGGGACGACTTACTGGACTTTGCAAGGAAGTGGGAGGAAACAGCTCCCCAAGGATCCTACAAATATGGATCGCTCGGCTCTCCCCTGACAACCTTCTGGCCTGTGGCCCTGCACCGAGCCTCACTGCACCGTTGATCCTAACAGAGCCATGAAGATGCTCCAGCTATGTTTGCCTATTCTGTGTTTGCTGCTCCTGGCTACGTCTGGTAAGTGATAAAGAAGAAGGCAGTTGTATTCAGGTCCTGCATAGTGGGGCTGGGAAACAGCACTATTCAAAGGTGCTGAGAACAGCTGAGTACTTTTACCCCTTCGGCCTTCTACCAAGTCAGACCACTGGTCCACCTAGCTTAATACTGTCTACACTAACTGGCAGTGGCTCTCAAGGAAAGAGCCAAGGCCTGGAGTGGGTTGATGCTGGACTTCTCCATGAAAGGGTGCAAATGTTTGCTTTCTGTTGTCCCGGAAGGAGAAATTAGATCTAAGTGGCTTAAGTTATAGGAGTGTAGATTTCAGCGGAACATTTGCAGATCCTTACTGGAGAACTCAAGTGCTGGATTTCCTGCATTGTTCAAAGTGTGGATGAGTTGACCAAGAGCAAATTTATTCTTCCAATCCCATTCCTTATGGAGCCAAAGCAGCAGCACTCATGCAACAGAGGGACATATCAACAAGGCTTGGGGAGCACCTTAAGATTTGCAGTAGTTCCAAGAACCTTTAGGGCAGAGAAAACCTCACGAAATGTTAGGGAAAGCCCCCTACAAATAATCCCATATCCTAATGAGGTCTATACAGGGGTGTGTGTATGTGTGTGTGTGTGTGTGTGTGTGTGTGTGTGTGTGTGTGTGTGTGTAAAACCATGGAGGGAGAATGGAATGGAGCAGAGAGCACTACTCAGAACTATAAACACTTCCTTATTTTATTGTATTATCAAATTTGTTAGTTCAAGGTCAAAGGCCTGGTTATAAAGGAAAGCTTTGACTTGGAGCACAAATAAATGTAATGATGGGTCCTGGTGAACCTCCTTGGGGAGAGCATTCCACAACCAGGAACCACCACAGAAAAAACCCAATCTCGTGTTACCACCCTCCATACCTCATGTAGTTGGGGCAAATGAAGAAGGGCCTCAGATGGTGAACAAAGGATCTGGGCCATTTCATCTGGAGAGAGGCAGACCTTGAGAGAGGCAGACCTTGAGGTACTGCGGCCATTTAGGCCTTCATAAGTCAAAACCAGAATATTGAATTGGGGATGGAAATTTATTGGTAGCCAGTGCAGTGGGGCCAGGAATGGGGTAATATGCTTGGGCCATCTTGGCCAGGTGAGCAACCAGGCCACCAAATTCTACATCAGCTAAAGTTTCCAAACTGTCTTCTGAGGCAGCCTACGTATAATGTGTTGCAGTAATCCTGAAGGTCCCATTTCTATGGATTCCACAGCAGGGATGGAGAACATGTGCCAGGGACTGGCTGGACGAGGAGGAGTGGTGTTGGGGTGCCAGCTAGGAACCCCCAAATGGATATCCCAGAGGAGGAAGGCTCAGAGCCCAGGGATTGGTGGTGGGACATTGAGGAGAGGTCAGAGGAGAAGACTGGGAGTAGTTGCAGTGTGCCAAAGGGGCAACAGGGTTTAGTGAGCAGGACAAACCTGTGACAGGGAGCAGTTCAGACTCCAAGGCTGGAGCAGAGGAAGGTTGGTGGTGAAGAGGTTGCTGAAGAATGCCAGGAGTCTCCATTTCTGGTTGTGACAAGCTCCCCTCCCCACTTGTCTCCATGAATGTTCAGGGCACTGAGAAAAACAGAACAGAGGTCAGAAGTGGGCAGATGACTTTAGAGAGTGCTTGGGATGTCTGGAAAAGGAGGAGCCTTAGAAGGGGTGGAAGGAAGGGACCTTCAGTCCTGGTAACTGCTCAATAGGGAGAAGACCACCTGTGACTGATTTGTATGCCGATTCCTTGAATAAAAAGTAAAGTTCACTGAAAACTGCTCCTTTGTGCTCACCGGCCTCTGACTCCAGCCCAGACAACATGTGTGGCCAATGGCTGGAGGTGACACCGTACCCTGAGGTGCCAATGAACTTGTACCCACCTTTTCTTCCTCTTCTGAATTTTCTTTGTCCCCTGAAAACTCATAGCATTATTTTGTTCTCTGCAGTGAACAGTGATATTTTCACTCTCTCTTTGTGCAGGATCTTCTGAGGAGGAACCGGAGAGTACGGAAGCCGAGGAGACGCCACAGAGAGAGGAAACCCAGGGGAAACCACAGAACAAGAAAGAATGCAAAGCTGAAGGGGGTCGTTGCATACCTGTTACGTGCCTCCACCTGACTCAGATTGGAAGTTGCGGGGGGATGCTGAAGATGAAATGTTGTAAAAAGAAGTAATCTCGGTTCCCCAAACAAGAGATCGAACAAGCTGCAAGAGGTAAGCATAATCTGAGTCAGGTAAAAAGGATCTAGGAGTCTTGACAAACTTGACATGAGTCAACAGTGTGATGCAGCAGCTAAAAAAGCCAATGCAATTCTGGGCTGCATCAATAGGAGTATAGCATCTGGATCAAGGGAAGTAATAGTACCACTGAATTCCGCTCTGGTCAGACCTCACCTGGAATACTGTGTCCAATTCTGGGCACCACAGTTCAAGAAGGATACTGACAAGCTGGAACATGTCCAGAGGAGGGCAACCAAAATGGTCAAAGGCCTGGAAACGATGCCTTATGAGGAACGGCTTAGGGAGCTGGGTATGTTTAGCCTGGAGAAGAGAAGGTTAAGGGGTGATATGATAGCCATGTTCAAATATATAAAAGGATGTCATATAGAGGAGGGAGAAAGGTTGTTTTCTGCTGCTCCAGAGAAGCGGACACGGAGCAATGGATTCAAACTACAAGAAAGAAGATTCCACCTCAACATTAGGAAGAACTTCCTGACAGTAAGAGCTGTTCAACAGTGGAATTTGCTGCCAAGGAGTGTGGTAGAGTCTCCTTCTTTGGAGGTCTTTAAGCAAAGGCTTAACAGCCACCTGTCAGGAATGCTTTGATGGTGTTTCCTGCTTGGCAGGGGGTTGGACTCGATGGCCCTTGTGGTCTCTTCCAACTCCATGATTCTATGATTCTCACAAATAGCATCCATGACCCAAACCCTCCAGGCTGAGCATGTCAAGGAGCTTCTGACTGGAGGGTCTTCAGGCTTCTCTCCACAGTCCCTTTACTAATGACTCATTTCTGTGAACCACAATGGGACTTACGGCCAAGGAAACACACTTGGGTTTTGCCCCATATCCTTTTGCAAATACTGCAGCCTCTTCTTATGTTCCAGGGTTGTAGCCCTTGCTCAGATATACTTAACATGTAGGGCTAATGGAATTGCCATATGCATTACATTCCACAATTCATTAACATATCATTTAAATCATGGTGCCATTCTTTTCTTTTCTTTTACCTGTTTACATTGTCTATATCTTCCAGTTTCCTTCATTTGTCATTTGTTGTTGTTGTTCAGTTCTCAGATGAGCTGGGACCTGCGCTAGAACAATAGAAATATATACAGAAAACCATGACAAGAAAACAAACAAACAAACAATAACAACAAAATTTTGTTATTTATACCGCACACTTTTGGCTGGGTTTCCCCAGCCACTCTGGGTGGCTCCCAACCGATTATTAAAAACCCGATGAAACATCCAACATTAAAAACTTCCCTAAATAGGGTTGCCTTCAGATGTCTTCTAAAAGTCAGAAGTTGTTCATTTCCTTGACATCTGATGGGAGGGCATTCCACAGGGAGGGTGCCACTACTGAGAAGGCCCTCTGCCTGGTTCCCTGTAGCATCACCTTTTGCAGGGAGGGAACCACCAGAAGGCCCTCGGCACTGGACCTTAGTGTCTGGGCTTGACGATGGGGGTGGAGAGGCTCTTTCTGGTATACTGGCCCGAGGCCGTTTAGGGCCTTAAAGGTCAGCACTGACACTTTGAGTTGTGATCAGAAACTTATTTGTTCTTGTCCACAGGAGTTTAAGTTTCCCTTAAATACTTGCTATTGAAACAAAATAAAAAAATTCCTTCCAGTAGCACCTTAGAGAACAACTAAGAGTGTTATTGGTATGAGCTTTCGTGTGCATGCACACTTCTTCAGATACAGTGTGCATGCAGACAAAAGCTCATACCAAGAACAAGCTTAGTTGGTCTCTAAGGTGCTACTGGAAGGAATTCTTTTATTTTGTTTTGACTATGGCAAACCAACACGGCTACCTACCTGTAACTAATACTTGTTATGGATTGCCTTAGCTCATTCATTCCCCGCAGTGCCCCACCTTCCTATGTTCATCATTTTGACATCTGATTCCAGGTGAGATGGAAATAACTGCAGTATATTTTGCTTTGTTTCCAAACAGGTTAGACTGATGGAGGAGATCTGCTTACCCAGGATCTTTTAAGAGCCACTGGATTGCCGCTTCATCCCCAGCTAGAGACGCCTTCCGCTTCTTCACCAAAACATCTGGATCAAAAGAATAGGCCATCGCAAAATGTGCCATGATTATACCAGCTTGCCCCTTGCAATAAAAGCAAATTTAAAAAACCCGTTCCCTCTCTTTCCAGTTTTCAGGTATGCGTCCTTGCATATGCAGCCAAAATAGCACCTGGCACTCATGAGACAGAGGTTTCAACCAGCATGGTTGTTCAGAAGCAAAGCATATCTTTAGAAAAGAACCCTAGAAGGCAAAAGGATCCCACCAAAAAACCCAGGCCATTGAGCCACAATTAGGATAATGAACTAGGGCAAAATGGGAAGGGAGTTGTGGCAAACCCCCTGCATATCTATAATAATAAAGTGCAAGTGTCTCTGCGTCCAGTCCCTGTGTCCGTCCCTGTGTCCTACTGCGCATGTGCCCCACGGGCACAGGGATTGGAGCGCAGAGACTTCGGGCGGCCGGGAGAAACTGCGCATGTGCCCCACGGGCACAGGGATTGGAGCGCAGAGACTTCGGGCAGCCGGGCGAAACTGTCCGTTACAAGTGGTGGCTGAGTTGGCCTGCCGGGGCCTGGCTGGTGCCAGTGCCGCCGCCGCCGCGATGCGCCTCCTGCGCTGCCTGCTGAAGGGCCATTTGGCGCTGGCCGGGGCGCCCAAGTACATCAAGCACTTCAGCAAGTTCTCATCGTCCCCGCTTTCCATGATGTTCTAGCGCCCGTTAATTTAACGGGCTAAAAGTCTACTAGTACCATATAACAACCATGGGTTATCTTTTGGTTTTTTGCGTGAGGCTAAACCTTATAAACAGATTTGATAAAACTAGTAGAAATCAGCAGCCAGGCGGCACGCAGGAGCAGCTACTGGGGACAACATGTTACGCTGCTTAGAGATGGATTTGTTGCCAATTTTCTATTATCTGGGTTTGAGGTTCTAAACCAGGCATCCCCAAACCTCGGCCCTCCAGATGTTTTGGACTACAATTCCCACCATCCCTGACCACTGGTCCTGTTAGCTAGGGATCATGGCAGTTGTAGGCCAAAACATCTGGAGGGCCGCAGTTTGGGGATGCCTGGTCTAAACAATGTCAATAGCTGAATGAAGAGGGTGGAGACGCTTCTTCACAGATACTGGGCCAAGGCCGTTTAGATTATTAAAAATCTTTCTAGACCGTGGTTTTCTTTTAAAAACAACAACAACCAAACAAGACAGGAAACAATTTATAACATTAGAGTGACTTAGAATTTATAAACCACTTAAGATTTTTAAAACCTGTAAGCAGCGCACAATATTAAAAGCAAATAAAGCCATTAAAACAGCAATACATCCTAAAACCAATTAAGTAGCAGTATTAAAAGATGGGGGGGGGGATTAAATAAAATGAAACAAAGCGAAACAGAACAAAATCATAGGATTCCAGGAGATAAAGAAAGGGGTTTTTTTAAAATAGAAAACGTTTCAAAGTTGAAATAAAAATATGTCAAGAACCAGAAAAAATTGTGGAAAAAACAGCCAATTGAGGGGGAAACCCCATAAGACGTTGTCTTAAAATAACCTAGAGGGAAGAATTTGTATCTGAAGAAGTGTGCATGCACACAAAAGCTCATACCAAGAACAAACTTAGTTGGTCTCTATGGTGCTACTGGAAGGAATTTTATTTATTTATTATTGTGTTTTGACAAGAGGCAAGAAATTAGGTTGACAAAGCTTTACGTGAACAATTTCAATGTATTTTTCCTAATACATGGATTGACTATGCATTTGATTTAATCTTATGGTAGTTCGGAGTGAATGGGTAGTGGTTGGAGCAGGGGTGTAGAGTGGGGAAGGCCAGGGGGCCCATAGCCCTGGGTGCATGAATTTGAGGAGGCAAGAACCAGGCACCCCCATGTAAGGATCCCCGCCCTGCCTGCAGCTGGGGGTCTCTGGGCTCTGGAACCCAGCTGGACCTTGTCCCCTTGTCTCCGGTCGCCTCACTGAATGGCCGCCTGGCCAGCGCTGGAAGGGTGTGCGTGCCAAGAGTCATGTCAGCTGATTGGGATGCCCTCTGCATTGGCAGACATTGCAGCGTGACCCCAGTAAACCTCTGTGCCCCAGAAGTGGCAAGGGTTGGGTTGGCACATCATGTTTTGTTCACCCTCTGCGCAGCCCCTGGTCCCCACCCACCCACTCCTGGTCCCCCCCAAACCTAACTTTATTTTAGGCATGAGTTCGAGCGTTTTCAAGGCCCATGACGCCTTTGGTAAAGGCTGTTCTCCCATTGGAGTGCTCACAGGCCAGTATTTCCCAATTTTCGGAGATCACACTGGTGATCTTTACTTCTTCCAGTACACTGGCTTTAGTACTAACAGTAGGTACTCAATGACTCTTCTGGGTGCTTATTACCGTCTTTGCGTCCTCTAGGTCTCACAATGGGCCAAAACCTCTAATCTTTCCATCTTTACATATCATTCTGGGGAAGGCAGTGTGCTGATGGCTGAACCAGCAGGGACTTCCTTCCTGGACTTAACAAGGAAGTGGGAGGAAACAGCTGCCCAAGGATCCTACCAATATGAATCAATCGGCTCTACCCTGACAACCTTCTGGCCTGCGGCCCTGCACCAAACCTCCCTGCACCGTCTATTCTAACAGAGCCATGAAGATCTTCCAGCTATGTTTGGCTATTCTGTGTTTGCTGCTCCTGGCTACGTCTGGTAAGTGATAAAGAAGAAGGAAGTTGTATTCAGGTCCTGCATAGTGGGGCTGGGAAACAGCACTATTCAAAAGTGTTGAGAACAGCTGAGTACTTTTACCCCTTCGGCCTTCTACCAAGTCAGACCACCTAGCTTTATACTGTCTACACTAACTGGCAGTGGCTCTCAAGGAAAGAGCCACTGCATGGAGATACTGGTTTGATGCTGGTCCACTCCATGAAAGGGTGGAAATGTTTGCTTTCTGCTGCCCTGGAGGGGTAGATTAGATCTATAACTGGCTTAAGCTATAGGAGTGTAGATTTCAGCGGAACATTTGCAGATCCTTACTGGAGAGCTCAAGTACTGGATTTCCTGCATTGTTCAAAGTGTGGATGAGTTGACCAAGAGCAAATTTATTCTTCCAATCTCATTCCTTATGGAGCCAAAGCAGCAGCACTCATGCAACAGAGGGACATGTCAACAAGGCTTGGGGAGCACCATAAGATTTGCAGTAGTTCCAAGAATTTTTCGGGCAGAGAAAACCGCACGAAATGTTAGGGAAACCCCCTCCAAATAATCCCATATGCTAATGAGGTCTATACAGGGGTGTGTGTGTGTGTGTGTGTGTGTGTGTGTGTGTGTGTGTAAAACCAGGGAGGGAGAATGGGATGGAGCAGAGAGCACTACTCAGAACTATAAACACTTCCTTATTTTATTTTATTATTGAATTTGTTAGTTCAAAGTCAAAGGCCTGGTTATAAAGGAGATGTTGACTTGGTGTATAAATATACGTAATGATGGCTCCAGCTGAGCCTCCTTGAGGAGAGCATTCCACAAACAGGGAGGAACGACAGAAAAGGCCATTCTTGAGTTGCCACCCTCCAGACCTCACGTGGGGCGGGCAAATGAAGAAGGGCCTCAGATGATGATCACAGGGTCTGGGCTGGTTCATCTGGAGAGAGGCAGACCTTGAGGTACTGCAGCCATAAGCCATTTAAGGCTTCATAGGTCAAAACCAGAATATTGAATTGGGGATGGAAATTAATTGGTAGCCAGTGCAGTGGGGCCAGGAATGGTGTAATACTCTTGGGCCGTCTTGGCCAGGTGAGCAACCAGGCCGCCAAATTCTACATCAGCTAAAGTTTCCAAACTGTCTTCTGAGGCAGCCTACGTATAATGTGTTGCAGTAATCTTGAAGGTCCCATTTGTATGGATTCCAAAGCAGGAATGGAGACATTGTGTCAGGGACTGGCTGGACGAGGAGGAGTGGTGTTGGGGTGCCAGCTAGGAACCCCCATATGGAAATCCCAGAAGAGGAGGAAGGCTCAGAGCCTGGGGATTGGTGGTGGGACACTGAGGAGAGGTCAGAGGGAGAGGATTGGGAGGAGGTGCAGTGTGCCAAAGGGGCAACAGGGTTTAATGAGCAGGACAAACCTGTGACAGGGAGCAGTTCAGACTCCAAGGCTGGAGCAGAGGAAGGTTGGTGGTGAAGAGGTTGCTGAAGAATGCCAGTCTCCATTTCTGGTTGTGACAAGCTCCCCTCCCCACTTGTCTCCATGAATGTGCAGGACACTGGGGAAAGCAGAACAGAGGTCAGAGGTGGGCAGATGACTTTAGAGAGTGCTTGGGATGTCTGGAAAAGGAGGAGCCTTAGAAGGGGTGGAAGGAAGGGACCTTCAGTCCTGGTAAATGCTCAGTAGGGAGAAGACCACCTGTGATTGATTTGTATGCCGATTTCATGAATAAAAAGTAAACTTCACTGAAAACTGCTTCTTTGTGCTGACGGGCATCTGACTCCAGCCCAGACAACATGCATGGCCAATGGCTGGAGGTGACACCGTACCCTGAGGTCCCAAAGAACTTGTATCCCCTTTTTCTTCCTCTTCTGAATTTTCTTTGTCCCCTGAAAAGTCAAAGATTACTTTGCTTTCTGCAGTGATATTTTCGCTCTCTCCTTGTGCAGGTTTTTCTAAGGAGACACCACAGGGTCAGGAAACCCAGAAGACAATACGTACTTCGAAGGAATGCTCCAATAATGGGGGCATATGTGATACTAAACGTTGCATCAACATGACTCGGATTGGATACTGCGTCCATGCGATGGTTATGAGGCATTGTTGTAAAAAGAAGTAATCTCGGTTCCTCAAACAAGAGATTGAACAAGCTGCCAGAGGTAAGTGTAATCTCACAAATAGCATCCACGACCCAAACCCTCCAGGCTGAGCATGTCAAGGAGCTTCTGACTTGAGGGTCTTCAGGCTTCTCTTCACAGTCTCTAATGAGTCACACTAATGACTCATTTCTATGAACCGCAATGGGACTTACAGCCAAGGAAACACACTTGGGTTTTGCCCCATATCCTTTTGCAAATACTACAGCCTCTTCTTATGTTCCAGGGTTGTAGCCCTTGCTCAGATATGCTTAACATGTAGGGCTAATGGAATTGCCATATCCATTACATTCCACAACTCATTAACATATCATTCAAATCATGTTTCCATTCTTTGCTTTCCCATAGAGTAGAAGAGGAATGGTCTGACTCAAATTTAGTACCAGGATTTCCCCATATTCCACACATAAAGAACTCTTTTGATCCTTCATTATGAAAACTCTTGTTAATATCTCTAAAGAGTTTCTTGAGACTCAGAGTTGATTCTGTAACTGGAATCTGTCCTCATGTGTTCATCAGATTCTGACAGTGGAGTCCTAGGCATGTCTCCCTTTTCTTTTCTTTTACCTGTTTATATTGTCTATATCTTCCATTTTCCTTCATTTGTCATTTGTTGTTGTTGTTGTTGTTCAGTTCTCAGAAGGGCTAGGGACCTGTTCTAGAACAATAGAAATATATACAGAAAACCATGACAAGATCTTTATTCTTGTCCATAGAAGTTTACATTTCACTTCAATACTTATTGTTGATTGCCTTAGCTCATTCATTTCTTGCAACGCTCCACCTTCCTATGTTCATCATTTTGACATCTGATTCCAGGTGAGATGGAAATAACTGCAGTATATTTTGCTTTGTTTTCAAACAGGTTAGACTGATGGAGGAGATCTGCTTACCCAGGATCTTTTAAGAGCCACTGGATTGCCGCTTCATCCCCACCTAGAGACGCCTTCCGCTTCTTCACCAAAGCATCTGGATCGAAAGAATAGGCCATCGCAAAATGTTCCATGATTATACCAGCTTGCCCCTTGCAATAAAAGCAATTTTTTTTAAAAAAAGTTCCCTCTCTTTTCAGTTTTCAGGTATGCGTCCTTGCATATGCAGCCAAAATAGCACCTGGCACTCATGAGACAGAGGTTTCAACCAGCATGGTTGTTCAGAAGCAAAGCAGATCTTTAGAAAAGAACCTTAGAAGGCGAAAGGATCCCCAAAAAACCCAGTCCATTGAGCCACAATTAGGATAATGAACTAGGGCAAAATGGGAAGGGAGGTGTGGCAAACCCCCTGCATATCTATAATAATAAAGTGCAAGTGTCTCTGCGTCCAGTCCCTGTGTCCGTCCCTGTGTCCTACTGCGCATGTGCCCCACAGACACAGGGATTGGAGCGCAGAGACTTCAGGCGCCGGGAGAAAGTGCGCATGTGCCCCACGGGCACAGGGATTGGAGCGCAGAGACTTCGGGCGGCCGGGAGAAACTGCGCATGTGCCCCACGGGCACAGGGATTGGAGCGCAGAGACTTCGGGCGGCCGGGCGAAACTGTCCGTTACAAGTGGCGGCTGAGTTGGCCTGCCGGGGCCTGGCTGGTGCCAGTGCCGCCGCCGCGATGCGCCTCCTGCGCTCACTGCTGAAGGGCCATTCGGCGTTGGCCGGGGCACCCAAGTACATCGAGCACTTCAGCAAGTTCTCATCGTCCCCGCTTTCCATGATGTTCTAGCGCCCGTTAATTTAACGGGCTTAAAGTCTACTAGTACCATATAACAACCATGGGTTATCTTTTGGTTTTTTGCGTGAGGCTAAACCTTATAAACAGATTTGATAAAACTAGTAGAAAACAGCAGCCAGATGGCACGCAGGAGCAGCTACTTGGGACAACATGTTACGCTGCTCAGAGATGGACTGGTTGCCAATTTTCTATCATCTGGGTTTGAGGTTCTAAACCAGGCATCCCCAAGCTTCTACCCTCCAGATGTTTTGGACTACAATTCCCATCATCCCTGACCACTGGTCCTGTTAGCTAGGGATCATGGGAGTTGTAGGCCAAAACATCTGGAGGGCCGCAGTTTGGGGATGCCTGGTCTAAACAATGTCAATAGCTAAACGAAGAGGGTGGAGACGCTCCTTCACATATACTGGGCCAAGGCCGTTTAGATTATTAAAAATCTTTCTAGACCGTGGTTTTCTTTTAAAAACAACAACAACCAAACAAGACAGGAAACAATTTACAACATTACAGTGACTTAGAATTTATAAACCACTTAACATTTTAAAAACCTGTAAGCAGCGCACAATATTAAAAGCAAATAAAGCCATTAAAACAGCAATACATCCTAAAACCAATTAAGTAGCAGTATTAAAAGATGGGGGGGGGGATTAAATAAAATGAAACAAGGTGAAACAGAACAAAATCATGGGATACCAGGAGATAAAGAAAGGGGTTTTTTAAAATAGAAAACGTTTCAAAGTTGAAATAAAAATATGTCAAGAACCAGAAAAAATTGTGGAAAAAACAGCCAATTGAGGGGGAAACCCCATAAGACGTTGTCTTAAAATAACCTAGAGGGAAGAATTTGTATCTGAAGAAGTGTGCATGCACACAAAAGCTCATACCAAGAACAAACTTAGTTGGTCTCTATGGTGCTACTGGAAGGAATTTTATTTATTTATTATTGTGTTTTGACAAGAGGCAAGAAATTAGGTTGACAAAGCTTTACGTGAACAATTTCAACGTATTTTTGCTAATACATGGATTGACTACGCAGCCAACTATTTGATTTAATCTTATGGTAGTTCGGAGTGAATGGGTAGTGGTTGGAGCAGGGGTGTAGAGTGGGGAAGGCCAGGGGGCCCATAGCCCTGGGTGCATGAATTTGAGGAGGCGACAGCCAGGCACCCCCATGTAAGGATCCCCGCCCTGCCTGCAGCTGGGGGTCTCTGGGCTCTGGAACCCAGCTGGACCTTGTCCCCTTGTCTCCGGTCGCCTCACTGAATGGCCGCCTGGCCAGCGCTGGAAGGGTGTGCGTGCCAAGAGTCATGTCAGCTGATTGGGATGCCCTCTGCATTGGCAGACATTGCAGCGTGACCCCAGTAAACCTCTGTGCCCCAGAAGTGGCAAGGGTTGGGTTGGCACATCATGTTTTGTTCACCCTCTGCGCAGCCCCTGGTCCCCACCCACCCACTCCTGGTCCCCCCCAAACCTAACTTTATTTTAGGCATGAGTTCGAGCGTTTTCAAGGCCCATGACGCATTTGGTAAAGGCTGTTCTCCCATTGGAGTGCTCACAGGCCAGTATTTCCCAATTTTCGGAGATCACACTGGAGATCTTTACTTCTTCCAGTACACTGGCTTTAGTACTAACAGTAGGTACTCAATGACTCTTCTGGGTGCTTATTACTGTCTTTGCGTCGTCCAGGTCTCACAATGGGCCAAAACCTCTAATCTTTCCATCTTTACATATCATTCTGGGGAAGGCAGTGTGCTGATGGCTGAACCAGCAGGGACTTCCTTCCTGGACTTAACAAGGAAGCGGGAGGAAACAGCTGCCCAAGAATCCTACAAATATGAATCAATCTGCTCTACCCTGACAACCTTCTGGCCTGCGGCCCTGCAACGAACCTCCCTGCACCGTCTATTCTAACAGAACCATGAAGATCTTCCAGCTATGTTTGGCTATTCTGTGTTTGCTGCTCCTGGCTCTGTCTGGTAAGTGATAAAGAAGAAGGAAGTTGTATTCAGGTCCTGCATAGTGGGGCTGGGAAACAGCACTATTCAAAGGTATTGAGAACAGCTGAGTACTTTTACCCCTTCGGCCTTCTACCAAGTCAGACCACCTAGCTTTATACTGTCTACACTAACTGACACTGGCTCTCAAGGAAAGAGCCACTGCATGGAGATACTGGTTTGATGCTGGTCTGCTCCATGAAAGGGTGGAAATGTTTGCTTTCTGCTGCCCTGGAGGGGTAGATTAGATCTATAGCTGGCTTAAGTTATAGGAGTGTAGATTTCAGCGGAACATTTGCAGATCCTTACTGGAGAACTGGATTTCCTGCATTGTTCAAAGTGTGGATGAGTTGACCAAGAGCAAATTTATTCTTACAGTCCCATTCCTTATGGAGCCAAAGCAGCAGCACTCATGCAACAGAGGGACATGTCAACAAGGCTTGGGGAGCACCATAAGATTTGCAGTAGTTCCAAGAATTTTTAGGGCAGAAAAACCTCACGAAATGTTAGGGAAAGCCCCCTACAAATAATCCCATATCCTAATGAGGTCTATACAGGTGTGTGTGGGTGGGTGGGTGGGTGGGTGTGTGTAAAACCAGGGAGGGAGAATGGGATGGAGCAGAGAGCACTACTCAGAACTATAAACACTTCCATATTTTATTGTATTATCGAATTTGTTAGTTCAAAGTCAAAGGCCTGGTTATAAAGGAAATGTTGGCTTGGTGTATAAATACAAGTAATGATGGCTCCAGCTGAGCCTCCTTGAGGAGAGCATTCCACAAACAGGGAGGAACGACAGAAAAGGCCATTCTTGAGTTGCCACCCTCCAGACCTCACGTGGGGCGGGCAAATGAAGAAGGGCCTCAGATGATGATCACAGGGTCTGGGCTGGTTCATCTGGAGAGAGGCAGACCTTGAGGTACTGCAGCCATAAGCCATTTAAGGCTTCATAGGTCAAAACCAGAATATTGAATTGGGGATGGAAATTAATTGGTATCTGGTGCAGTTGGGCCAGGAATGGTGTAATACTCTTGGGCCGTCTTGGCCAGGTGAGCAACCAGGTCACCAAATTCTACGTCAGCTAAAGTTTCCAAACTGTCTT
This sequence comes from Darevskia nairensis, assembly GCA_034642065.1. Taxonomy (NCBI): domain Eukaryota; kingdom Metazoa; phylum Chordata; class Lepidosauria; order Squamata; family Lacertidae; genus Darevskia; species Darevskia nairensis. The sequence goes on along the minus strand of JAWWNI010001125.1, from coordinate 575,715 downwards.
CTGAGGCAGCCTACGTATAATGTGTTGCAGTAATCTTGAAGGTCCCATTTCTATGGATTCCAAAGCAGGAATGGAGAACATGTGTCAGGGACTGGCTGGACGAGGAGGAGTGGTGTTGGGGTGCCAGCTGCGAACCCCTAAATGGAAATCCCAGAGGAGGAGGAAGGCTCAGAGCCTGGGGTTGGTGGTGGGACACTGAGGAGAGGTCAGAGGGAGAAGATTGGGAGGAGGTGCAGTGTGCCAAAGTGGCAACAGGGTTTAGTGAGCAGGACAAACCTGTGACAGGGAGCAGTTCAGACTCCAAGGCTGGAGCAGAGGAAGGATGGTGGTGAAGAGGTTGCTGAAGAATGCCGGGAGTCTCCATTTCTGGTTGTGACAAGCTCCCCTCCCCACTTGTCTCCATGAATGTGCAGGACACTGGGGAAAGCAGAACAGAGGTCAGAGGTGGGCAGATGACTTTAGAGAGTGCTTGGGATGTCTGGAAAAGGAGGAGCATTAGAAGGGGTGGAAGGAAGGGACCTTCAGTCCTGATAACTGCTCAGTAGGGAGAAGACCACCTGTGACTGATTTGTATGCCGATTTCATGAATAAAAAGTAAACTTCACTGAAAACTGCTTCTTTGTGCTGACGGGCATCTGACTCCAGCCCAGACAACATGCGTGGCCAATGGCTGGAGGTGACACCATACCCTGAGGTCCCAAAGAACTTGTATCCCCTTTATCTTCCTCTTCTGAATTTTCTTTGTCCCCTGAAAAGTCAAAGATTACTTTGCTTTCTGCAGTGATATTTTCGCTCTCTCCTTGTGCAGGTTTTTCTAAGGAGACACCACAGGGTCAGGAAACCCAGGAGAGAATACTTTCTACGGATCAATGCTACGATAATGGGGGCTATTGCGAAACTGGTTTCTGCCGCTACAACACTCGGATTGGACTATGCGGCTTTGGGGCGTTTAGGAAGCCTTGTTGTAAAAAGAAGTAATCTCAGTTCCTCAAACAAGAGATTGAACAAGCTGCCGGAGGTAAGCGTAATCTCACAAATAGCATCCACGACCCAAACCCTCCAGGCTGAGCATGTCAAGGAGCTTCTGACTTGAGGGTCTTCAGGCTTCTCTTCACAGTCTCTAATGAGTCACACTAATGACTCATTTCTATGAACCGCAATGGGACTTACGGCCAAGGAAACACACTTGGGTTTTGCCCCATATCCTTTTGCAAATACTGCAGCCTCTTCTTATGTTCCAGGGTTGTAGCCCGTGCTCAGATATACTTAACATGTAGGGCTAATGGAATTGCCATATGCATTACATTCCACAACTCATTAACATATCATTTAAATCATGGTGCCATTCTTTGCTTTCCCAAAGAGTAAAAGAGGAATGGTCTAACTCAAATTTAGTACCAGGATTTCCCCATATTCCACACATAACTAACTCTTTTGATCCTTCATTATGAAAACTCTTATTAATATCTCTAAAGAGTTTCTTGAGACTCAGAGTTGATTCTGTAACTGGAATCTGTCCTCATGTGTTCATCAGAATCTGACAGTGGAGTCCTAGGCATGTCTCCCTTTTCTTTTCTTTTACCTGTTTACATTGTCTATATCTTCCATTTTCCTTCATTTGTCATTTGTTCTTGTTGTTCAGTTCTCAGATGAGCTGGGACCTGCGCTAGAACAATAGAAATATATACAGAAAACCATGACAAGAAAACAAACAAACAAACAACAACAAAAATTTGTTATTTATACCCCACACTTTTGGCTGGGTTTCCCCCGCCACTTTGGGTGGCTCCCAACCGATTATTAAAAACCCAACGAAACATCAAACATTAAAAACTTCCCTAAATAGGGTTGCCTTCAGATGTCTTCTAAAAGTCAGAAGTTGTTCATTTCCTTGACATCTGATGGGAGGGCATTCCACAGGGAGGGTGCCACTACTGAGCAGGCCCTCTGCCTGTTTCCCTGTAGCATCACCTTTTGCAGCTAGAGACGCCTTCCGCTTCTTCACCAAAACATCTGGATCAAAAGAATAGGGCCATCGCAAAATGTGCCATGATTATACCAGCTTGCCCCTTGCAATAAAAGCAAATTAAAAAGCCCCGTTCCCTCTGTTTCCAGTTTTTTTCTTTTTCTTTTCTTTTTTGAGTTTTTATTAGGACTTTAATGGGAAGGGAGGTGTGGCAACCCCCCTGCATTTACCCTATAACCACCACGGGTTATCTTTTGGTTTTTGCATGAGGCTAAACTTAGAAAAGATTGAGCGCACAAGGAAGAGGGGATGACAGAGGACGAGATGGTTGGATAGTGTTCTCGAAGCTACCAACATGAGTCTGACCAAACTGCGGGAGGCTGTGGAAGACAGGAGAGCCTGGCGTGCTCTGGTCCATGGGGTCACAAAGAGTCGGACATGACTAAATGACTAAACAACAACAAAACTTAGAAACCTGGAGACTCAAGCAGAAGCTGAACAGAAATAAAGTTTTATTGTAATAATAATAATAATAATAATAATAATAATAATAATAATAATATATTATTTGTACCCCACCCATCTGGCCGGGTCTCCCCAGCCACTCTGGGCGGCTTCCAACAAATATCAAAATACATTAAAATATCACAGATTAAAAACTTCCCTAAACAGGGCTGCCTTCAAGTATTTTCTAAAGGTCATGTAGTTGTTGATCCCTTTGACCTCTGATGGAAGGGCGTTCCACAGGGCGGGTGCCACTACCGAGAAGGCACTCTGCCTGGTTCCCTGTAGCTTTGCTTCTCGCAGTGAGGGAACCACCAGAAGGCCCTCGGCGCTGGATCTCAGTGTCCGGGGGTGGAGACGCTCCTTCAGGTATACAGGACCGAGGCCGTACATAACAGAGTTCATAAAACTAGTATCTGATACTAGTGCCGAAAGCAGCAGCCAGGCTGCACACTCGATCAGCTACTGGGGGCAACATGTTACACTGTTCAGAGATGCACTGGATTCCAATTTACCATAATCCAGGTTCGAGGTTCTAAACAATGTCAATAGCTCAGTCGGTTACACTGTGGTACTGATAATGCCCAGATTGCAGGTTTAATCCATGTATGTGACTGCTGCATATTCCTGCGTTGCAGGGGGTTGGACTAGATGATCCTGAAGGCCCCTTCCAGTGTGGTGTAGTGGTTAAGAGTGGTAGACTCATTATCTGGGGAACCGGGTTCGCGTCTCCACTCCTCCACATGCAGCTGCTGGGTGACCTTGGGCTAGTCACACTTCTTTGAAGTCTCTCAGCCCCACTCACCTCACAGAGTGTTTGTTGTGGGGGAGGAAGGGAAAGGAAAATGTTAGCCGCTTTGAGACTCCTTCGGGTAGTGATAAAGCGGGATATCAAATCCAAACTCTTCTTTTTCTTCTTCTTCTACAATGCTATGCTTCTGTGTGGGTCCAGCATACCTGATTTGCTTATACTTCTACCAGAGGCGTAGGAAGGTCAGGTGGTACCCAGTGCGGAAAATTTCTTGTCACCCCCCCACACACACACACATGGGGTTTTTTTTGGGTTTTTTTGGCCTGCAAAAATGGTTTTACGTTATTTCCTATTTTCTTACAAAGGAATAATAATAAGTAATGGTAAACTTTTATTTATATCCCTCCCTCCCCGGCCGAAGTCGGGCTCAGGGCGGCTAACATCATAACATCGATATAAAATAACATAACATTGATATAAAATCAAACAATAATTAAAATACCTCCTAAAAACATGTCAAAATCAAATTAGAGTCTAATTAGATGGCTTTCCGCAGGGTTAGGGTTGGGAACAGTAAGTGCTCCACTGAATTGAAATTTCAGCCTTCACGACATAGGGAAACGGCCAAGTAAACAGCTATTTTCGTGGAGGAGGGTCAGGATATTAACTGATATGCATGAAATTTCATATATAGCTATATAATCCCTAGTGTAGTAAGATAAGACCTTTGGAGCAGGCATTTTCAAAAAAGAAAATGTTTTTTATGAACCGCCCTAGTAGGGCAGTAATTGTTCCTTGATAATTTGTCACCCCCTCCATGATGGAACCTGGGGCGGCCCGCCCCCCACTTCCTACGCCCCTGACTCCTACTTGATCACTGCAATCCCCTGATGGGATTCATCTGGTGATTCTCCGTGATGCTGTAGTTCTGTCAGACATTATCACAGACGGTGTCTTTCATGCGGAAGCCTGTGGAACTCCCTGCCAATAGAAGCCCTGCACAAATAATTTCTGCTTTTATACTTTTCCTCAGACAGAATTTTGAAGCATGAATTCCTCCAGCCATTCTTTGTGATGTTTTTATGGGGGGGGGGGTTTCCTTCATCAAAGTGATTGATATTTTGCAAATTGCATGCCCCCATGCTGTGTTTTTTAAATTAAAACATTTAAACAGACTAAAAATAAATATTCATAGAGGATCAGGCTAACCTCAGTGCGGCGAACCTGCCCTAATTTAAGGGATTCTCTTAAAGAGTTAATGTTCACTCCATGTTTGAGTGGCAGCTCACTCGGGGGAGGCGGGACATTCCGCCCTTTAAAAGGAGGGAGCAGCCTTTGGTGAGAGGAGAAGAGGGAGGGAGGGAGTGGTGACTGGAAGAAGAGGGAGTGGGACCAGGATAGTGGTGGGTAGGATAGGTAGGATAGGATAGGATGAAGATCAGTTTGTTAAACTGAAAGTGTTTATGCTTATGGTTGGAAACTAAGCGAATGAAATAATAAAGATCTGAAAAGTTATGTTATCTAAAGAATAAAAACTTGTTTTCGTTGAGCCAAGGAGTTATCGTCATTTATTGTTGGCTCCAGCGATATATGAATGCTTATGAGGAAAGGAACTCAGGGAAGAGACAAAACTCACATGCAGGGAGATAGTTTGTGTCTCAAAAGGGGCAAGAGGGTAGAGGCCTTGGTAAAGCTACACAGTTGCTAAAGGAGTTAGCTAACTGACGCAGTGAGGGATCTGAAGGGACAGAGGCCCCAGGACTGCAAGCTGAGAGGCAGGTTAACCCCAGGAGCCCCAGAGCATTTGGAATATATATATCTACCGCGGTCACGGCAGCTGGACAAAAGGAACCCCTGTTACTAAGATATCCCAGGTTACAATAAAAAGGCAACTCAGACGGACCTCAAAGGATAGAGGTGGGGTGAAAAGGAATTAGAACCCAGGACACCTCAGTGATAAACACACTTAGTAACAGTCAAAGGGGTGAAGCGGGAAGCTTGAGGGGGAGGTTCGGCCACTAGGATGAGGAAGGCTGGCTAATGCCATCATAAGAATTGGCATCCTTTAAGTCACCTCTTGTTGCTCAGCTTAAAAATGTAGGATCTCAGAGAGGGAGGGGGGAGCTCCCAGAGCTCTTCCCATCTTATATTTTTTTAAGATTTCTTGAAATGCATCCACCCACCAAAGGGAAACATTTCCCTTCCTTCCACGAGGCCTTTTTGTTGTTAAAGTGAAGTGGTTTTCTAACACCACCTCCTGGAAGGAAGGCAAAACTACAAAATACATACATTTATAAAGCCCACCCTGGTGTTTCATAATGTCAGCCAGAATCCTTGGGCATCTTGTAGTCTCTTGAGAAATACTCTGGTTTGCAGGGGTTTGCAGGGTTAGGGCTAGGGTTAGGGCTGGGATTATGCTTTAAGAAATCTAAGGTGTCATAAATAAATGCACTTCCATAAAGTTCAATCGGGTCCCATTGGGCGAGAGACGTTGCCCATGCGGATCCGGAGAGGTGGGGACTATTGACCACGTGCTCCTGCGATGCTGTTTCTACAAGGACGTGCGAGGCGGTCTCATCCACACAACGCTGGCCGATCTTCCAGGACATTCGGACAGTTTTTATATAGAATGGATTCTTTCAGATGTTAACTCTAATGTGACAGCTAAGGTAGCTAAATTCTGCACTAGAGCCATAAAAATTCGGTCCGTTTTAATTAGCAGCATCCATATAACTTCAGGATAGAACTAAAGAAGAATCAGAATAGAATAGAATAGAATAGAATAGAATAGAATAGAATAGAATAGAATAGAATAGATTTTTATTGTCATTGTCCCCTTCGGGAACAATGAAATTACTTGGCTGCTCCATCCACCCAGATAGGGCACTCCACGCAAAAACAAAACAGCTACAAAAACACTGATTAAAACCATACACACTGATTAAAACCATGCACACTGATTAAAACCACACAATGATAAAGCATAACAGGTAAGATTAGATGACTTCAAAGTCCAGGCTTCCCATTCAAGGCCGAGATCGCTCTGGAGAAGAAGCTGTTCCTAAGACGGCTTGTTCTTGTCGTCATCGTCCTGTATCTCCGTCCCGATGGCAAAAGTTCAAATAGACGGTGACCAGGATGCGATGGATCTTTCACTATGTCCAGTGCCTTTCTGTGGCACCTCATGGCATAAATCTGCTCTAAGGTGGAGAGCGAGCAGCCAACAATGCTCTCTGCTGCCTTAACAACTCTGTACAACCCCATCCTGTCCTTGGTAGTACAGCTTCCGTACCACACACATAAACCATAAGTGAGCACGCTCTCAATGGTACAGTGATAGAAGGCAAGCAGCAGCTTTTGTGGAAGATGGTTTTTCCTTAGAACTCTCAGGAAGTACAGTCTCTGCTGCGCCTTCTTCACAAGCCCCCTTATGTTTGCACTCCAGGACAGATCCTCCTGTAATTCAATGCCCAGAAATCTGAACATTGTTACCCTCTCCACACAGATTCCATCAATCAAAAGTGGTTGGACATCATTCTTCTTTCTCCTGAAGTCCACCACAAGCTCCTTTGTTTTCTTTGTATTTATGAGCAAGTTGTTAGCTCTGCACCACTTCGTCAGCTACTCCACCTCATCTCTGTAGTTCGTTTCACCCTCCTTATCAGAGATGGTTGTGTCATCTGCAAATTTGACAACCCTATTACTAGGGTGAGCAGCGACACAATCGTACGTATAGAGAATATAAAGGAGCGGACTGAGAACGCATCCCTGTGGTGTTCCTGTGTTAGTCCTGAGCATATTAGAGGTATAAGGGCCCAACCGAACCCTCTGGGGGCGATCTGACAAAAAGTCCAGTATCCACCCACAAAGTGATGGCGGGAGCCCCTTAGTAATTCACCCTAGTAATCAGTGCCACTATTAGCGGTAGCCCATCCTCTAAAGTCATGATATCCTTTTATCTAATAATTTCATATAATGGTTAAAGTTTATATTTCTAGTATATATTTTAGATTGTATTTTGGATTGTTTTTATGTATATCTGTGTGTGCTGGTCGAGGACCGTAACAATAAATCTGAATCTGAATCTGCACTTCCATAATCGCACAAGGGAACTGCACATACTGTACATGCATAAACCACATGTCCGAAATAGTACGGCCAGCAGGATCAAAGCCATGTTTAGCCTTTAGTGGACCCCAGAAGCCCCTCCAGTCACACAGCAGGAAATTCTTCCTGGCCTCCTTTCTCTGAAACTGGTTTAGCAAGTATGGATAAACTATCTGAGCAGACTTGTTAAAAGAGCAGGTATCTATGTATGAATGAAACATGCCCTTGATAACGGATCCTGGAGTCAAAGTATTCACCATTTCAAAGAATGTCCCAGGGCGGGCATTGATCAGGTATTGTCCGGCATCTTGATTGACAGACTTGTAAGTACGTTGGATGGATGGGGTGTTAGGGGAGAGGTGGTACCTCTGGTAGGGGACAGACATGTCGTGCTCTTTCTGGGGTTGTGCGTCCACCTTTGGCCCCCTTCAAACAGAATGGAAATCGACAGCTGGTGCTTATAACCAAAAAGCTTTAAAACTGATTGAAGTTGCGGGCTGAGGAGGCTCTGCTTTGGAACTGGCATGTAGATCACAAAACCTACAAAAATCAATATGGAGCTGACAGAGAACTATGCATCGTGAGTGCAGGGGCACAGATATAGCAGGCCAACGTAAAGGTAAAGGTACCCCTGACCATTAGGTCCAGTCGCAGATGACTCTGGGGTTGCGGCGCTCATCTCGCTTTCCTGGCCGAGGGAGCCGCCGTTTGTCCGCAGACAGCTTCTGGGTCATGTGGCCAGCATGGCTAAGCTGCTTCTGGAGAAACCAGAGCAGCACACAGAAATGCTGTTTAGGAATATGGCAAAGGAATATGGAATTCTCACCGAATTATGAAGTACAAGAGAACTTACTTAAGATTCAACATAGGTGGTACATGACCCTGGTTGTAATATCAAAAATACAAAAAGGGGGAAGTAACATTTGTTGGAGGTGGCAATGTGGGATGATAAAAAGTTTTTGGAATATGATTTACAATGAGTTGAAAAAGATTTTAAGATACCCATTCGGCAAGTCACCAGAATTGTTTTTGCTAGGAATCCTGAAAGAGGATATATGACCAAATGATAGAAACATGGTAATGTACGCAGTAACAGCAGCAAGACTATTGGTAGCGAGTAATTGGAGAACAAAAAATGTACCAATTAAAGAGGAGTGGCAACTCAAAATGCTAAACTATTATAATTTGGCAACAAAGGATTATGAAGTAAAAGGAGACAGAAAAGGAATAAGAGAAAAAGAATGGTTAGCATTTGAGGAATATATAATAAGTAAATAGAAAAAACATCCTCTGGAGCAGAAAAGGGAAAGTTCAATGGAAAAATAGAAGAATAACGCAAGAGATAGGAGTAGTTAAGAATAAAAGAATACAAAAGAAGTAACATCGCATGTACTGGGAAGCAATGGGGAGAGGGAGGGGATTGGGGGGTAGAGGGTAAGTGTTTGTAAAATTACATTTTATTTTGTTTCAATGTAACTGTGATTTGAATGTAATAAAGATACTTTTTAATAAAGGGGAAGAAAAAAACAACAGAAATGCTGTTTACCTTTCTGCCAGAGCGGTACCTATTTATCTACTTGCACTTTGATGTGCTTTCGAACTGCTACCCTGTTTCCCCTTTTTTAATACGTAGTCATAAAGTAAGCCATGGCAGGGTTTTTTTACCTTTGTGAGAAGTAAGACGTACCCCAAAAGTAAGCCGTGGTGCCGCCATTGTTCCCGTCGCCTCCTCAGCCCCTCCTGCGTGTGCAGGGAGCCAGTGAACTAGCGAGAGGCGCGGGGGGGGGACACGCCTCTTGCAGAGTTCTGCCCCGCCTGCTCAGCGCACAGGGGGAGGCTGTACCGTACCATACTGACATAATAAAAATAAGACATCCCCCGAAAATAAGCCACCCTGTGTTTTTTTGAGGAAAAAAAATTATAAGACGGTGTCTTAAAAAGGGGGAAAGACGGTAGGTGGGCAGGAGCTGGGACCGAACAACGGGAGCTCACCCCGTCACGGGGATTCGAACCGCCGATCTTCTGATCGGCAAGCCCAACATAGGTAAAGGTAAAGGGACCCCTGACCATTTGGTCCAGTCATGTCCGACTCTGGGGTTGCGGCGCTCATCTCGCTTTATTGGCCGAGAGCCGGCGTACAGCTTCCAGGTCATGTGGCCAGCATGACAAAGCCGCTTCTGGCGAACCAGAGCAGCGCACGGAAACGCCGTTTACTTTCCCGCCAGAGCAGTTCCTATTTATCTACTTGCACTTTGACGTGCTTTCGAACTGGTAGGTTGGCAGGAGCAGGGACCGAGCAACAGGAGCTCACCCCATCGCAGGGATTTGAACCGCCGACCTTCTGATAGGCAAGCCCAACATACAGCAAGTCAAAACACAAGTGCCCAAGACACTCGAAGACAGTTGGTAGAGCATGAGGCTCTTGATCTCAGGGTCCTGGGTTTGAGGCCCACATTGGGTAAAGGATTGCTGTATTGCGCGGGGTTGGACTTGATGTTCCTCATGGTGACTTCCAAATCTACGATTCTATGACAGTATTCAAGTGTTTGCATGCCAGTGCTAGACACTTCCCAGCCAATGACGGGTGAACTGGAGAGCTTGGTCTTGGAGGACAGCATGGATAAAGTGAGCAGGTTCAATCCCTGTATGCATATTCCTGCATTGTGCAGGGTTGGTCTAGATGATCCCCATGGTCCCTTCCAACTCTTCGATTCTTTGATGCAGGGCTGTTCCGTGATTATACCAGCTTGCCCCTTGCAATAAAAGCAAATTTAAAAACCCAGTTCCCTCTCTTTCCAGATCATTGGCCTGACTTGGCAGGTTTTTCTTACGTTCTTAAAGCACATGGGAAGGGGAATTTTGCTGCATTTCAGGCCATCTGTGTGTACATAGCCCAAGCGCAAGAATTAGTTTTCAGTGCCAAACTGAATGGGGCTCATGGTCCTTCCATCCCTGATGACCCAACAAGCCTTCCTTTGTTTTAGGCATATAATATAGAATGGAAGGAGCGGCAGAGCAGGGAGGACAGAGACTTTCTGCTGCCTTGTTAAATAATTGGGATTCAATTAATGGTCTACTGTAAATCAACCATGCATCTACCAGGATGTACTCAGTGACTTGGCTGGGTGCTTTTTCCTGGTTTTGCACCCTCTGGGTCTTACCACAGGCCAAAACATCTAATCTCTGCATCTCTCTATATCATTTCAAGAAAGACACTGTGCTTAGGGTTGGGTTTGCAGCCCCATTTTCCTTCAGGGTATGGTGACAACTTGCTAGACTTCTCAAGGAAGTGGGAGGAAACAGCTTCCCAAGGATCCTACAAATATGGGAAGCTCAGCCCTCTGAAACCTGACAACCTCCTGACCTGTCGCCGTGCATTGAGCCTCTCTGCATCCGTCCATCCTCCTTGAGCCATGAAGGTCCTTCACCTGTTCTGGGCTGTCCTGTCTTTGCTGCTGCTGACTGCTTCAGGTAAGGGATGGAGAGAAAGGAGGGAGAATGCTGTTCCACTTACGTTCTGCATAGGAAAAGCTAACATAACAGTGAAGCCTGACGCTTCACCAGGAAAAGGGGCAAAAGAGGATACAGGTTTGCAAGAAATGTGCATGTGCTGATTTACGCATAAAGATGCACATTTAGTCATGATTGATAGGGCACAGATTTTGGATTTCTGGGACCATTCGTACACACCAGCTCCCAGAGAGGAGCTTGCAGACACTTTGCCCCTTCCTAGTTCTTTCTAAATTTAATTTAATTGTGCAATGAAGCCTCTAATCCGTTTCCAAAAAAAGTTAAAACATTAACATTGGGAACAAAGGAAGAATTAAAAGCAGGTGGTAAACACCATCCAGTTCAGAGGGCAAAGATAGATCTGAATGGATCTATCCTACATACTACATGCAGGAGTGTAGATTTCAGTTGAATGGAGGTGGGCTCTGGCTCACTGGAGATGAGCATCTGTTGGGGATGCTCAAAATCTAGGTTCCTTGTGTTGCTCACAGGGTGGATGAGACGACTTGTGCGACCCCTTCTAGTCTTATGTTATAAAACAGGCATGTCCAACAGGTAGATCGTGATCTACCGGTAGATCACTGGACGTCTGTGGTAGATTACTGGTAGAATGGTAGAACATTGGCTCCCCTAAGAAGCTGAACAACTGTAAAGGTAAAGGGACCCCTGACCATTAGGTCCAGTCATGTCCGACTCTGGGGTTGCGGCGCTCATCTCGCTTTATTGGCCGAGGGAGCCGGCGTACAGCTTCCAGGTCATGTGGCCAGCATGACTAAGCCGCTTCTGGCGAACCAGAGCAGCGCATGGAAACGCCGTTTACCTTCCTGCCAGAGCAGTTCCTATTTATCTACTTGCACTTTTGACGTGCTTTCGAACTGCTAGGTGGGCAGGAGCTGGGACCCAGCAACGGGAGCTCACTCCGTCACAGGGATTTGAACCACCGACCTTCTGATCAGCAAGCCCTAGGCTCTGTGGTTTACCCACAGCGCCACCTGGGTCCCCTTAAAAAAGCTCAACATTTTACCTCCTCCTTGAAAAAATTCAACAACTTTGACCCGCCCCCCCCCCAAAATGGGCCGTCCTCCTTCCTAAAAAAAGCTCAACAACTTTGACCACTGCCAGTTTTTACTGGCAACTGGGAGTTGGCCACCCCTGTTATAAAACAAAAGCAGGTTAATTCTCCCCGTGGCGCTCCTTATGCATCCTAAACAGCACCATCCATGCCCTTTTGTTGGATAAAGCAAAGCAGTTCTTCAGTCAGCACGTAGTCAAGCTATGCAACTTGCTGCACCACGACGCAGGGATAGCCACCAACCTGGGTAGCTTTAAAAGAGGAATTTAAAAGGCAAATTCATGGAGGAAAGGGCTATCGATGGCTACTAGCCATAATGGCTGTGCAGTGTCTCTACAAGCCATGTTTCTGATTGCCATTTGCTGGAAGCCACAGGAGGGGAGAGGGCTCTTGTGCTTGAACCTTGCTGGTGGGTTTCCCCTGGGGTCGAAAGGCCAGCTGGCTAGCCCCCAGCTGGATCGTCTCCTTCCAGCTGTGCTGCTGCGAAGATCTGGCTCTGACCTAAATCAGTGACTCAAGCCTCCTGGACTTGAGCTCACCATTCAGCAGTGCAAACCGCACAAACAGAAGAGGCTAAGGCTTGTGAATAGATACTCTGAATTACGGATAGTTCTGGTTGGCTGCTGTGAGGACTGGGTGCTGGACCAAGATGGACCATTTGCCTCCCTCTCTGTTAAACCACAGAGCCTAGCTCTTGCCGATCAGTAGGTCGGCGGTTCGAATCCCCGCGACAGGGTGAGCTCCCGTTGCTCGGTCCCTGCTCCTGCCAACCTAGCAGTTCGAAAGCACGTCAAAGTGCAAGTAGATAAATAGGTACCGCTCCGGCGGGAAGGTAAACGGCGTTTCCGTGTGCTGCTGTGGTTCGCCAGAAGCGGCTTAGTCATGCTGGCCACATGACCTGGAAGCTGTATGCCGGCTTCCTCAGCCAATAAAGCAAGATGAGCACCGCAACCCCAGAGTCATCCGCGACTGGACCTAATGGTCAGGGGTCCCTTTACCTTTACCAACCCCCCCCCCAAAAAAACTAACAACCCTAGCCCACAATATAAGGAGGCTGACTGAGTGTCTATTTGAGGATTCATTTGGAAAACTGGGGAGGAGGGAGAGTGGGAAGGAGCATACTAGGTGGGGGCATGGCTGGCTGGAATCACGAAGAGGAGCACTCGGTCCGATGATCACTTTCTTGGCCGACCCATTTAGGGTGAACTGATTCTGAAGCAGAGGTGGGGAACATCTGTGGCCAACGACTGGTGGGTGTTGAGAGCTGGAATTCCACAAAACCCAACAGGTCACAGGATTCTCCAGTCCCATTCCAAACTTTCCCTTCCCTTTCCTCCACTTCTTGCAATGGACAGTGATCTTTTTCGTTTCTCCTTTTTTGATAGGATTTGCCAAGGAAGACCCAGATCTTGGAAAACAATGCTATGCGAGAGGTGGCACTTGCAAATCTAACAAGTGTCCCAAAGGAATGGTTAAAGATGGAATGTGCAACATGAAAAAGATATGTTGCAAGAGGTAAAAAGAGCTCACACAAGGTGCCGGAGATGAGCATCATCTCAGCTCCCTGCCCCCCCCCACCCCCAAACCCTCTAGAACAGGCATAGGCAACCTTCGGCTCCCAGATGTTTTGGGACTACAACTCCCATCATCCCTGACCACTGGTCCTGTTAGCTAGGGATCATGGGAGTTGTAGTCCCAAAACATCTGGGAGCCGAAGGTTGCCTACCCCTGCTCTAGAACAAACTTTTCATGTTAGAGACACACTTTTTAGACATGTATCATTTCATGACACAGTCATTCGGTTTTACTAGCAAACTGGAGGTTAAACTCACACCTTTGCGGCCCCAAGACAAACATGGGGAACGTTCCTGCGACAACATACACACTGCAGCCAACAGGTAAAGGGATCCCTGACCGTTAGGTCCAGTCGCGGACAACTCTGGGGCTGCGGCGCTCATCTCGCTTTACTGGCCAAGGGAGCCGGCATACAGCTTCCAGGTCATGTGGCCAGCATGATTAAGCCACTTCTGGCGAACCAGAGCAGCGCACGGAAATGCCATTTACCTTCCCGCCGGAGCGGTACCTATTTATCTACTTGCATTTCGTGCTTCTGAACTGCTAGGTGGGCAGGAGCTGGGACCGAGCAACGGGAGCTCACCCCGTTGCGGGAATTCGAACCGCCGACCTTCTGATCAGCAAGTCTTAGACTCTGTGGTTTAACCCACAGCCCCATTTGTATATTATGTCCTAAATCTTGTTTCTACATTATCCTTTAGACCTATGATGCATATTTTATTTTACCTACTTACGTTGTCCACATCCTTCAGTTTCCTCTTTCAGTTCAGCTCACTTTTGTTATGCTATTGTTCAGCATCAAAATGATCTGGGACCTATGCTGTTGCATTCTTAGTCTAACTTGTTTTGGCTCATCAATTCCTTGTTCTATCATTTAACATTCTTCCGAGTTCTCCGCCTTCCTTTCTATGTTTGTAATTTTGACATCAGATTCCAGGCGATATGGAAGTAACTGGGTTTTGTTTGTTTTGCTTTTGCTTGCTTGTTTTTAAGTGAATGAAACTGATTGATGCCAGCTTACACAGGACCCTTGGGAAATTGGGAGATGCTCCCTTACGTCTAGAGCTACTGGATCCTGCTTCATCCCCACCTAGAGTCTCCTGCTTCTTCAGCAAAGCATCCAGATCAGAAAGAGGAAGCCTTTGCAATATTCCCATTGATAGTGTGTGCTTCTCCCTTGCAATAAAAGCAAATTAAAAAGCCACGTTGCCTCTGCTTCTGATTTTTAGCTCACATTTCTCCTAATTCTGCAATGCAGTATACTCGTAACCTTATTTCATGTATATATAATAATAATAATACATATAGTTGGTGAAAGTGGGCATGAATATGGCAATAATAATAATAATAATAAAAATAATAATTATAATAATAAAAATAATTATTATTATTAATTATACACCACCCATTTGACTGGGTTGTCCCAGCCATTCTGCCCCAGCATCCTATTAATGAATATTGCTTCACAAAAATATGCATCTTGTGCAAAATTTAATACCAAAGTGCAGCAGAAAAGGCATCAGGGAAGGAAGGAAGGAAAATGTTTCCCTTTGGTGGATGCATTTCAGTAATTTAAAAAAAAAAAGATAGAGAGGAGGAGATCTCGCAGGTCTCCCTGTTCATTGTGGGGCACTCTGTTGGAAGTCCTATAATAATAATAATTTATTATTTGTACCCCGCCCATCTGGCGAGGTCCCCCCAGCCACTCTGGGCGGCCTCCAACAGATATTAAAATACATTCAAATATCACAGGTTAAAAACTTCCCTAAACAGGGCTGCCTTGAGGTATTTTCTGAATGTCAGATAGTTGTTTATCTCTTTGACATCTGAAGGGAGGGCGTTCCACAGGGCGGGCGCCACTACCGAGAAGGCCCTCTGCCTGGTTCCCTGTAGCTTTGCTTCTCGCAGTGAGGGAACTGCCAGAAGGCCCTCGGCACTGGACCTCAGTGTCCGGGCTGAACGATGGGGGTGGAGACGCTCCTTCAGGTATACTGGACCGAGGCCGTTTAGGGCTTTAAAGGTCAGCACCAACACTTTGAATTGTGCTCGGAAATGTACCGGGAGCCAATGTAGATCTCTTAGGACTGGTGTTATGTGGTCCCGGCGGCCTCTCCCAGTCACCAGTCTAGCTGCCGCATTCTGGGTTAGTTGTAGTTTATGGGTCACCTTCAAAGGTAGCCCCACGTAGAGCGCATTGCAGTAGTCCAAGCGGGAGATAACCAGAGCATGCACCACTCTGGAGAGACAGTCTGCGGGCAGGGAGGGTCTCAGCCTGTGTACCAGATGGAGCTGGTAGACAGCCGTCCTGGACACAGAATTAACCTGCGCCTCCATGGACAGCTGAGTCCAAAATGACTCCCAGGCTGCGCACCTGGTCCTTCAGGGGCACAGTTACCCCATTCAGGACCAGGGAGTCCTCCACACCTGCCCGCCTCCTGTCCCCCAAAAACAGTACTTCTGTCTTGTCAGGATTCAACCTCAATCAACCTATATTTTTAACATAAACAACAAGGTGAGCATCAACGCCTTACTGTCCTTATGATGGCATAAGCCAGTCTCCCTCATCCTAGTGGCTTGCGTTAGCCGGATCCTCAGTGAATCTATTTATTATTTCCTTATTTAAACAATTTCGTTAAAAATACAGCAAGCTGGTATACAATTTACAAAATTGCAGCCTCTTTGATGAAAGCAAAATTGCAGTCACTATTGACGAAAGCATCAATAAATCTGCCTTTCCGCCAAGTGTCGCTATTTTCCAGGGACAGTCCCAGATTTACAAAAGCCGTCCTGGTTTCTGATTTGACCCTGGAATGTCCTGCTTTTCCTCTTTTTATCATAGAAACGTGGGAGTGTATGGAGTTATGCGGCCCCCAAGCTAAGGAGATAAGTAACTCTACAACCTTTTGAAGATATCTGAAGGCAGATCTGCATAGGAAAAAAAATTGTTTTTGTTTAAGGTTTTATTATGTTTTTATATGCGGCTGGGGCAACCTAGTCAAATAGAATAGTTGGAAGAGTACAAATTTGAATTCCAGCCCTGAAATTTTTGCTGTTAGGAAAGTGATGGGAACATGTGTAAAACATGTGATTAATGGGAAGACATGCAATCAGCTGGTTGGGGAAAAAAATACCCCTCTCCTCCTCTTCTTCTGACCCCTTGCTCTTCTGGGGTTCTCCTGGCCCCCTGAACACAATAAAAATGATTTCTGGAGGGGCATTTTATGCAGCCTTTATTGAGCATTGGTCATAATTTGTTCTCTGGGAGGTTATACAGTCAGTGAGCATTTGTCCTCCATTCATTTGGATTTTCTTGTCTGAAGGTTTTTCATTAATCACCCCACCCACAATTTTAGTGCAGTCACTGTCCTAAAAATTGTGTGTTTCCCTTATAGTGAATTTGTTAAACTAGTGCAATAATGTGTTTCAGCCCACTTTCAATGTGCGAACCTAAAGTTTCTATATGCACTTAATTAATTAATTAATTAATTAATTAATTCTATATACACTTTTTAATTGAGTGCAGAAAAATTCAAAGTGGTTTACAAAACGAATCCCTCCTAGAAAATACTGACAGAATGGAGGAAACCTTTAAAAAAAAATCAGTGAAACATTGACAGAGCAGTTCATTGCTTGGGGGCGGGGAGGACATACATTTAGCCCTGTCTGACTGGCATTATTGGGTAGAAATCACAATGAAAGATGATAATTGCTTTCTCTTGCTTTGACCCATAGAGTTTGCATTTTTGTGGTTTTCTTTATTAATTTATCTCTTGCCCTCCGAACAATGTTCCTCTTTTTTATGCATTGCTTATCACCTCTGTAATAAACGGGCCTGGTTTGAAAACCCGTCTGTGCATGTCTTTTGGAATGAGCTGCCAATCACAGCAGAGGACATTCTTCCATGTAATTCATGGACTCCCTAGGTTGTGACAGAATGTCAGGGAAAAGGGAAAGAGAGTTGAAAGCCATTCGCTGAAGAGCGTCTGCTTGTGATGTCAAGCCCCCTTCAGAAGCACCAGATGGAGGTCAGCAGATCTAGAGAAAATGTGGGCCAACTTCAGTCTTGTGGGATCTTCATTGGTTTTTACTGGAATCCTGAGATCATAGAATCATAAAACGGTAGAGTTGGAAGGGGCCCAAGGGTCATCTACTCCAACCCCCTGCAATGCACCAGATGGAGACTAGGGCAAAAGCCATACCCTTAGAATGAAAGAAATCTAAGGTTGGACACACATTACCTCTTTCTCTGGCTTCAATCCTGGTGTTTCAAGTCGAGTACACATGATGTCAGCCGGAATCCACGGGCATCTTGGAGCTTCTTGCAGGTGTCCTCAATGGCTAGGAGAGCCTTTGACCAACTTCAGTTGGTAAGACAGCTACAGCTATTCCTAGATCCAAATAGCCCGACCACAGTTGCTCAGGCACTGACAACCTCAACGTTGAATTGCCACAATCTCACTCTGCTGTTGGCTTTCTACATGCATGATGGTTTCTTTATTTGTCTGTTATGGTGTCAGGGGGCTGTCAGGGGAGCAGGTTCGTCAACAGGTCAGAAGGGAGACTCGGAGTAAAGTTAGCCGTTTTATTTAGGAAATTACTATACAACAGGCACTGCTGCCTCCATGAAGACGTTGCCAAGACTGGCTCTTGGCATCTCCTCTTCCTTCTAACTCTCCTCTTCCAGACATCTTCCAAGCAGACACAAACTCTGGCGGAAAGAAGGGCCCCACCCTTGGGCTCTTCTAGATTTCTATTCAGCTATTCTGCGTGACCTTGGAGTCACTCTCCTCTGAGTCATGTCCCTGTCCTCTCTTTCAGATTCTGAGCTCTAAGTGTGTGCCTCCCAGATCCTTGGAGGGCCTTGCTACATCCTCCACATGTCGCCCTCCATGCCCTACCCCTGGGCGCACCCTCCCCGGGCACTATGAAGTCATGCTGCACTGCTGAGTGCCGCATAGAGAAGATTGTGCCTCTAATGTGCACATAGCCCAAGCCCAGGAATTTGTTTCCAAGATCATAACTGAATAGCGCTCATGTTGCTTCCACACAAATGACCACTCCTGGTAACCTGTTAGGGACCAGGCTGAGGAGAGCTACTCTGATAAGGAATAGTGGGGGCCTCCCCCTCCCCCTGATCCTGAAGCTGCCCAGGAGCAGTGGAGTAGTATAGATTTGGAGCAGTGGTTTGCAGAGGGACATAGTTTGGAAGACAACAGCTGGGCAGAACCGAGTGGGGAACAGCCAGGAGAAGAAGAACAGGGAGAGAGAGAATTAACAGACTCCCTTTCGCTGGAAAGTGTCCAAGCACTCAGTCCAAAGTCAAGGAGAGCAGTTAAGGTAGCTACACAGAAGGCCAAATGGTTGAGAGATCAGGTTGCCAGACAAGGAAGTGACAGGGGTGGCTAGGGGGAAGGGGGTGGAAACCTTAATTGGAAGCACCTTTCCTCCAAGAATGGAGTCTTTGTTCTTTTGCTATGAACATTAAATTCTCTTTAACTGGTAAGAGGCTATTTTTGCTTTGTTCTGCTTATCCACGGCCAAAGGGAGGGAGGAAGCAGCTTCCCCGAAGCCTGACGTAACCCAACAAGCTTTCATCCATTGTAGGCATGCAGCTGAGCAGGCAGGACAGAGGCTTCTTGATGTCCCATTAAGCCGTTGGGAGTCAGAAGTCCATATTGGTGTTCATCAACCATGAATCTACCAGGATGTACTCAGTGACTCTGCTGGGTCACTGAGTACATCCGGGAGGGTGTACTGAGTCCTTTTTCCTTGTTTTGCATCCATCAGGCCTCTTTACAGGCTGAAACCTCTAATCCCAACATCTCTCCTTCTTGTTCTAGGAAGCACAGTGTGCTTATAACTGGGTCAGCAACCCCACCATCCTTCAGGGCATGGCGATAGCAAATGGTATGTTACAATGGCTGTGAAGGTGGATGAAGGCTGCAGCAGATAAGAATTTACCAGTTGTGGTGATACTCATGCCATCTGAATAGAACCTCACTGCGAGGACTGTGTGTTGGTCAGCGTGCACTGATCTCCACATATAAAACAAGTTAGACATCTTCCAAAAACCCATCCCAAACTCACTGTTAAGACTGCTTCATGGAAAACCATCTTACTCGGCTACAAGAGAAGAAGAAGAAGAAGAAGAAGAAGAAGAAGAAGAAGACCCATCGCTGCCTGAAGCACTCTGCACATGCTAAAGGACTCGGCTGAATGGAGTGGGCTAACATATGCCATAAATAATGGCCTTTTAGTAATCACTACTCACTTCCAGACTTCGCTGCCCTGTCCTCATGGGACAAAGATAAAATCCGCGAATGGATTTTAGCTAAGGATGAAACCCTCGATCTAACACTATCCAACGTGGCCAGATTATCCACGTGGTTTCCTCATGTGAAGGCAGTCAGATCTCCGGCCCATTATCTGAGTGATCTGATAAATCCCATGTTAAGAAGGGCCTTCACATTAGCACGATTCCATGCCATCCCGACAGCATTCTTACAGGGTGTATTTTCCAATACTCCGCTGGATCTTCGACTCTGCCCATGCAACGAGGGAAAGATAGAGGACTTTATCCATTTTTTCTTCCACTGCCCTCTATATGTTACAGTTAGACCCAGGCTTTCCCTCTTAATCCCACCAACCATCGCCCAGGACGACGACCGCATGAAATACTTATTGGTAGACGCCAACCCCCTGGTCACACGTGGTGTGGCTATCTATATTTTACAGGCACTGAAACTCAGGGCCACCTTCTCGGCTAACTTGCCATAGACCTAGCCCTATGTAACTTCCTGACATAGTCACTGTCGACTTGCCCTGTTATTGCTTCTTATTTTATCTGTTTTACTCAGCATGATTTTACACATAAGGTTTTTAAATGCATTTGTACAAAATGTACAAAATGTATCTGTTGTATTTTATGTACATTCGCGACAGGTTTCCGCCTGGTTTCGCATTATGTGCTATGGCCGGATGGCTAATGCAATAAATAATATTTGATTTGATTTGAGTAAGGCAAGACAGCAATTATAGCCCCCTGTAAATTCTTAGAAGCAAAGCAGTTGGTAGTTTTGTGCAGTAAGCAAGCCTGATTTAATGACTCGCAGTATGTTGATAAGTTTATACCACAGATCAGGAAAGATATGATGAGGGCAAGGTTATTAAGCAGAGTCAAGGAAATGAAGTATTGTCCAAAAGATTAGCACAAAAAGGAACAGAAACTTTGGCCAAAAAAAGAAAAAAAAGAAGAAGTGCAAGCAGACAGTAAGAAATCCTTAAACCAAAGACTTTTTAAGAGCACATTTCTGAAAACATCAAGACCAAGAGGAAGGATTTATTTGAATGTAGAAGGAAACTGTTTGGGGAGAGAGTTGAACCCTTGGATGACATGGGAGTCAAAGGAGTTGTAAAGGAGGATAAGGAGCTTTCTGAATAGCTGAATGAATTCTCTGAATAGCTGAATGAATTCTCTGAATAGCTGAATGAATTCTCTGAATAGCTGAATGAATTCTCTGAATAGCTGAATGAATTCTCTGAATGTGTCCTCACATTCAAATTTGTGCTTTTTAACTTGTTCAGAAATGGCCCGGAATTAGAAGTGAGCAGTGAGGTTGCCAAGTTTCCTGGTGACACTCACTTGTTCAGAGCCATCAAAACAAAAAGAGATTGAGGAGAGCTCCAAAAAGACCTCTCCGAATTGAGTGGATGAGTGGCTAGAAGGCAAATGCAACTCAATCTATTAAAAGGAAAAAGGCACAGGAAAGTGATGCATGTTGAGGTGAAACATATTTATTTCACATATACAGTCACAGGGTGTGAACTGGAGGTGACGGGCCAGAAATGAGACCTTAAAGTTATAGTAGATAACTCCGTGAAGATGTCAATCCAGTGTACAGTGGCTGTGAAAAAGACAAACCGCATGCTAGAGGTCATTGCGGAAGGAATTGAAAACAAAACTGTCAGTACCATAATGGCATTATACAAATCTATGGCGCAACTGCTTAGGACTTTTGAGAAAAGGCAAGTAAGAGGCAACATGATGGAAATTAGTAAAATTATGCACGGCATTGAGAAAGTGGCTGGATAAAAGTTCAGAACACTAGAACTCATGAGCATTCAATGAGGCTGAATGTAGGGTGATTCTGGGTAGATAAGAGAAAGTACTTTTTCAGGTAAAGGTAAAGGGACCCCTGACCATTAGGTCCAGTCGTGTCTGACTCTGGGGTTGCGGCGCTCATCTCGCTTTACTGGCTGAGGGAGCCAGCGTACAGCTTCCGGTCATGTGGCGAGCATGACTAAGCCGCCTCTGGCGAACCAGAGCAGTGCACGGATACGCCGTTTACCTTCTCGCCTTAGCGGTACCTATTTATCTACTTGCACTTTAATGTGTTTTCGAACTGCTAGGTTGGCAGGAGCAGGGACCAAGCAACGGGAGATCACCCCGCCACGGGGATTCGAACCGCCGACCTACTGATCGGCAAGCTGTGGTTTAACCCACAGCGCCACCCGCGTCCCGCACATCTTCATGTAGCACATCATTAAACTATAGAACTTGCTCCCATAGGAGACAGTGATGGCCACTAAGCTAGGTGCCTTTAAAAGAGGATTAGGAAAATTCACGGAGGAGAGGGAAATCCAAGGCTACTAGGCATGGTGGCTCGGCTCTGTTTCTGCAGTTGGAAGCAACAATGCTTCTGCACACCAGTTGCTGGAAGCCAGAGGAGGGGTGCATGTTCTTTTGCTCAGATCCTCTTTTCCTACTTCCCAGTGCTGGTATCTGGTTGGGTTCCTGGACTAGATGGGCTATGATCTGATCCAGGAGGCTCTTCTTGCGTTCTTCTGTTTTAGGTAGGGGGAGAGATGACCTTGCTGTGTTTCAGGCTGCTAATGTGTAATAGCCCAATGCCAGGAATTTGTTTTCAGTATCAGAACTGAATGGAGCTTATGGTCCTTCCATAGGAAAAAGAAACACTGGTTACCCGCACACACACCCCAGGTATTGTAGACATATAATCTGGAATGGAAGGAGCAGAAGAGCAGGGAGGACAGGTACTTTTTGCTGCCCTAACAACTGGGAGTCCGAAGTCCTTGTTGGCCTACTGCAAATCAGCCATGGATCTATCAGGAGGTACTCAGTGACTCCGCTGGGTGCTTTTGTCTGGCTTTGCATCCTCCAGGTCTCGCCACAGGTCCAAACCGCTTATCCCTACGTGTCTCCATCTCATTCTCTCTGGGACAGTGTGCTAATGGCTGGGCCAGAGGCTCCACCTTCCTTCAGTGCATGGCGATGACTTGCTGGACTTTGCAGAGAAATGGGAGGAGACAACTTCCCAAGGAGCCTACAAATACAGCAAGCCCAGATGAAACCTTAGCTGCCTTCTGGCTTGTAGCCCTGCATTGAGCCTGTCCATTCTCAGCCATGAAGGTTCTTCACCTGTTCTGGGCCCTCCTGTGTTTGCTGCTGCTGGTTTCAGGTAAGGGGTGGAGAAAACAGAAGGGACAGGGAGAATGATGTTGCTCTCAGGTTTCATATAAGGGGAGAAATAACAATATTCAAATGTTTTGAGAACAGCTCAGTAATTTTAACCCAGCAGCACTGTTTACAAAGAGGCCACCTGAAAGTTTTTTGGTTTTATTTCACTTTAATACATCACAAAAAAGAACAACTATCCATCACCACCAAACAACAAAGGAAACAATGCATTAAATAGTGTTCAAAATACTTTAACATAAAAATTGTCTTTTTCTATTGACCTGACTTCCCATCTACTCCTTGCTTCTGTTTCTCATCAGTTGTTCACTGCCATAGCATAACATATTTTTGGGTTTAATAATATTTATTCTATCTTGAGTCTTCCATCAAACTTGAAACTCCTACTGAAGTTATTCAAATGCTACTACAGACTTTAAACTGCCATTACTATTTTTCAAATAAATTTTAAAGACTTCCCATTTTGAAATAAATACTTCCTTTGATTTATTTTTTATCTGATAGATTGTCTAATTCCGCATATTCATTCATTTTTTGAGTCCATTCTATAGAAGGGACTTTATCACTTTTCCAATTTGCTGCAATGAGTACTCTTGCTGCAACCATGGCATATAAAAAAAAAAAATCCCTTACCTTTTTAGGGATTTCTGAGTCTGTGATTCCCAATAATAATAATAATAATAATAATAATAATAATAATATTTTTTTATTTGTACCCGCCCATCTGGCCGGGTCTCCCCAGCCACTCTGGGCGGCTTCCAACAAATATTAAAATACATCAAAATCACAATAGGTAAGCTTCTGGATTTTTGTTGAAAGATATTTTTAACATATTTTTTTCCCAATTCAGAATTAATATCCTCCCAAAACACCTTGATTTCTTGGCATTGCCAACACATATGATATAAATTACCTGGCTTTTCTTTACACCTCCAGCAATTGCTTGGTACACTTTTATACATCTTAGAGAGCTTCCAAGGGGTTAAATACCGTCGATGTTGCATTTTAAGGAAATTCTCTCTTAAAGAATAACAAGCTGTAAATTTCCAACTTGTTTTCCACAGATTTTCCCACTGTTTCATGGTTATTGTTTACCCAAAGTCTTGCGACCACTTAACCATAGCCGCAGTGACCTCCTGGGAAGTCAAGGAGGAGTTGGTATGCTTTGGAAAGTGTTTTAGATTTGGAATTCACTAGATCAGATTCAAATCTAGAAGGCTCTGTGGCAAAACCTTTTTGTTTATCTGTTTTGAATGTCTCGTATAATTGATGGTATTGAAACCAGTCCGTAACGTACTCCCTTATTTCCTCAAAGCTTTTTAGCTTAAGTTGATTATCTTCTTCCTTTACGAGTAATTTATATGATGGCCATGTTCCCTGGGTATTTTTCCTCTTTACTGCACAGGCCTCTATTGGGGAAATTCATCAGGAAATTTTGGGTTCGAGCAAGTTTTTGTATTTCTCCCACACAACAAACAATGATTTCCTAATAATATGATGTGTAAAACTTCTATGGATTTTAGCTTTCTTGTAAGCCAGATACGCATGCCAACCCCATCAGTTATCAAAACCCTCCAGATCCAATAGGTCTGGGTCCTGCAATGTACACCACTCTTTCAACCAGGTAAAGCAGGCTGCCTCATAATACAATTTCAGATCAGGCAGGGAGAAGCCTCCTCTGTCTTTTATATCAATTAAAATCTGATGTTTAACCCTGGGTCTCTTCCCCTGCCATACAAATTTAGAAATGTCTTTTTGCCAATTCTTGCCACCTGAAAGTTTTTTTAACCCACATCATTTCTCCGATGAAAACAACAACACAACAACAAATAATAATAATTGCGATTTATACCCTGCCTATCTGACTGGGTAGGCTTGGTCACTCTGGGTGGCTTCCAACATATATAAAAACATAATAAAACACAAAACATTTAAAAAAAAACCTTCCCTGTGCAGATCTGAAAGAATTTTGAAGTGTTGAGGCCATGCACAACTTAGTGGCAAGGAAATTCCACAAGAAAGAGCAGTGAAAGGGAGAGTAGGTTTCTTCTCTTTGGAAGCCACAACCTTCACAAGGTCCTTGGAAGCTATGGTTTAGTCCAGTGTGATGATGATGATGATGATAATTAATTTATTATTTATACCCCGCCCATCTGGCTGGGTTTCCCCAGCCACTCTGGGCGGCTTCCAACAGAATATTAAAATACAATAGTCTATTAAACATTAAAAGCTTCCCTAAACAGGGGTGCCTTCAGATGTCTTCTAAACCAGTGTTCCCCAACCTTGGGCCTCCAGCTGTTTTCGGACTACAATTCCCATCATCCCTGACCACTGGTCTTGCTAGCGAGGGATGATGGGAATTGTAGTCCAAAAACAGCTGGAGGCCCAAGGTTGGGGAACACTGTTCTAAACATCAGATAGTTGTTTATTTCTTTGACATCTGATGGGAAGGTGTTCCACAGGGCGGGCGCCACTACCGAGAAGACCCTCTGCCTGGTTCCCTGTAACCTCACTTCTCGCAGGGAGGGAACCGCCAGAAGGTCCTCGGCGCTGGACCTCAGTGTCCGGGTTGAACGATGGGGGTGGAGACGCTCCTTCAGGTTTGCTTTTAGCAAAGGAATTGTCTATCTTTCCCAGCTGGAACTTGCGCAACCCTGTCTACATGCACATCTCAAGGAAAGAGGGAAAATTTGGACCTAGGTTTGCAGAAAAATGTACATGTGCTGATCCATCTGTCGAAATACACATCTCACCTGGTTCACATTTCATGTTTATCCAGATGTTGCCTTCCTGGGACCATGCGTACATACTACCTCTGACAGAGGAGCCTACAGACACTTGGCCCCTCCCTGGGCCTTTTGTTTATTTTATTTTATTTCGCAATGTTTATATGCTACTTCATTGTAAAACAAACAAAAAACACCTCCAATTGGGAGATTTCGCCCACCCCCAAAATAAGACCCCCGTCTGTATAGTACAACTACAAATGGTGACTCAATGAATGCCCGATTTCCAGTTTCATCCATTTATGCATATTCTCCACAATTCCAACAACCGTAGGCATAATATGCATACCTTAAACAGGTAAAGAATATATTGTCAAATAGAAGGCCCACAGGGAAAGGGTTTGTCCATATTCAGCTAGTCCATATTCTACTAGTTTGAAATCTACATGGCGGATGAAAGTGGAGGTGAATTCTGATGAAGGAACATGAGAGGAAGTGTGAAGGCTGCATCCTTATAAGACCATCTCTGCTACTACATGCGAATTAACCAATAATTTTGAAGCAACATATACAGGCGTAAAGAATATTCCAAAAACAGTTACGTACTCTAAAGTCTTATATTGATTGTCCAAAATAGAGAGAAATACACGAACACAGTTTTGCAGAAGCCAGAGATATATGAGTGAATTCCTTGAAGTTATTCTTATGCGGAGACTTCTCAGTATTTGAGGTTATTTATGAGTTGGCCCAGCTTCTGTTGATATCGTCGCACAAACACAGACAGGGTGCCGGCGTTTATAACCTGTTTCGCCCCCAATAAGTTATGGGCTTCTTCAGTGTGTTCTCTCTGATGTATTTACATGTATTCACTGCTGGTATAAACCAAACCTTATTAGTATTTAAAGACTTAATAATATAGAGTAACAAAGTAGTAAATAAATTTCTAAATGGACAATCACAATAATCAGTACTCACAATGCGTTTGCTATCATCTTTGCATGGTTAGGCTACAACATAAATTTTCCTTCACTGTCTTGAAGAGTTTATATACATTCTGTGGTATAAATCAAATTCCATAAGAATTACAACATTAACAATAAAACAACAATGTTTATAGGTAAATATTCATACAATACAGCACAAAAGTAAATACTTACAGTTCGTATATTCAATTCTTTTCTGGTTGTGATTACATGCGAATTAGCTTTTAAAATGCACCTCCGATGCCATTATACTCCTATCAAGTTTTCTGCATTGCTCCCAGCTCCTCTCCTTCGTGCCGGAACAAGGGTACCTATTTCCATTTGTGGTGGGAGTGTCCGTTGATGCGGCAATTTTGTTTGCAGGTTTTTGCAGATATGAAGAAGGCGGTCAGCGATCAGGTTCAATTACCAACCAGATTGACTTTGCTTTCTTTGATCAATGAAGAGATCAGGACAAAGGATCTCTTAATGCAGGCATAGGCAAACTCCGGCCCTCCAGATGTTTGGGACTACAATTCCCACCATCCCTAGCTTACTGGTCAGGGATGATGGGAATTGTAGTCCCAAACATCTGGAGGGCCGGAGTTTGCCTATGCCTGTCTTAATGTTTCCAGTAACAGCTGCTCATTGTACAATAGTTGAAAAATGGAAAACTTTATCTGCTGTCAAGGTTGCGAACCGGTGGGACAATGTGTGGAATTCAGCTCTTCAGGAAAAGCTTACTGGGCATGTCAGATGTTTGAATGGGAAAGTGAAGCCAGACTCAAGTCTGGTGAAACTGTATTGAATATACCAACAAGGACTGTTACATCTTGGTATCACAATGCATTAGGGACAAATGAATCTCTCCATGAAAGTCCATGGCCTTCTGCTTATACTTTACTTTGCAACTCTTACTGTACATTGTGTGTCAATTGTTACATAGAATTGCATAGTAATGCTCTTGCTCTCTCAAGACTGATATTGCACTTTGTCATATTTATGTCCGTACTCTGCCTAGTGAGTGCTCACTAGAAGGACAGATCCTGAGGTTAAGGCTCCAGTACTTTGGCCACCTCATGAGAAGAGAAGACTCCCTAGAAAAGACCCTGATGTTGGGAAAGATTGAGGGCACAAGGAGAAGGGGACGGCAGAGGATGAGATGGTTGGACAGGGTTCTCGAAGCTACAAACATGAGTTTGGCCAAACTGCGAGAGGCAGTGGAAGACAGGAGTGCCTGACGTGCTCTGGTCCATGGGGTCACGAAGAGTCGGACACGACTGAACGACTGAACAACAACTCTGCCTAAGTTCCTTCTTTTCTGTTGTTGTTTTTTTGTTGTTGTTAAACTAGTTATAGCATTGGAGAGCAATATCAATGATTTTTATTATCTTTAAAATTAGCATTAGTAACAAATGGCAGATAAAAGCAGATATTAAAAGTCATCGAGTCCACTAGCCAAGACGAGATCTAGTCGGCTTAATTTCAAAATGGTAGATTCCCAATTCCTCTTCTAAGGTCTGTGAATTTCTGTTTCCCTTCCTTCCTATTCTCAATTAACTTTTATTATGATTACTTGTTGAATTAATTTATTTCCCTATACCCGCAGGTATTGCTCTCCCCAATGGTCTGTGATCTTTTCTCTCTCTTTGCACAGGATCTGGCGCACGGAAAGTAGATAATTCAAAGGAATGCTATAAAAAAAAGGGGGAATGTTTGCATCAGAAGTGTCCAGATCCCAAGATTAAAATTGGAAAATGCAACGGGGGAAAAAGATGTTGCAAAGTGTAAGTTGAGCTCACCAAAGAAGAGAGATCAAAAAAAGCTGTCAGAAATAAGTATCATCTCCCTTCCATACACAATATGTCCGACTTCCCAAACCCTTTCGACCAAGCATGTCAGGGAAGCTCTGATTTGAGGGTCTTCAGGCGTGCCTGGCGTGCTCTGGTCCATGGGGTCACGAAGAGTCGGACACGACTGAACGACTGAAAAACAACAACAAAGGCTGCCATTCTCTAAAACTTTATTATGAGCCATTTCCTTGAAAAACATTGGGGCTTACTCTCAAGGAAATTGTTTTTCCATTCCAATGTATCTCTGAAGTCCAGGTCACAGGTCCAAGCTTAACTGAAATCTAGCACAATCTTTGGGACCCAGGTGGCGCTGTGGGTTAAACCACAGAGCCTAGGGCTTGCTGATCAGAAGGTTGGCGGTTCGAATCCCCGCAACGGGGTGAACTCCTGTTGCCCGGTCCCAGCTCCTGCCCACCTAGCAGTTCGAAAGCACGTCAAAGTGCAAGTAGATAAATAGGAACCGCTCCGGCGGGAAGGTGAACGGCGTTTCCGTGCACTGCTCTGGTTCGCCAGAAGCAGCTTAGTCATGCTGGCCACATGACCTGGAAGCTGTACGCCGGCTCTCGGCCAATAAAGCGAGATGAGCGCCGCAACCCCAGAGTCGGACACAACTGGACCTAATGGTCCGGGGTCCCTTTACCTTTACCTAGCACAATCTTTCTCAAAGCCGTCATATGCAAGTCAATGAGACAGGGTGGACCAGAAGGTTAAACTGATTTCTATTTCAATTCACTATCAGTGTTAATGATGACTTCCTTCTGCTCTCTCAAATCCAAACTCTTCTCCTCAGTCTTTTTAAGGAAGTATTTTATTGGAAAAAAAGTTCTGCCATCTTGGATTTAGGCTAAGCAACCTGCTGAACTAAGATGGTATTTATATTATATACAAGGGAAGAAGAATTAAAGAAGGTTTACATGATCCTTGCTAAACTTCACCACATGTTTATTTATGTTTTATATTTTTATGTTAAGTATGTTTGGGTGCATTATGGTGAGATTTATAGCTGGCAGATCTCAAAGGCTTTCCTCAGGGAAGCTTTCAATAAGGGAATAAAAGGTTGAAATTATCAGCAGGCAATCCTATATGCTTCCTTAGGTAATAGTGCAACTGGAATCCTATACAGTGGACGCTCGGCTTGCGATCGCAATCCATGTGGGAGGCGCATCCGCAACCTGCAGTGTCCGAAACCCACAGCGCCGCATCTGCGCACATGCAGGTCACGATTCGGCGTTTCTGCGCATGCGCGAGCGCCGAAACCCGGAAGTAACCCGTTCCGGTGCTTCCGGGTTCGGCGTGGAGCACAACCCGAAAACACATAACCCGCAGCGTTCGCAACATGAGGTATGACTGTACCTGTGAACCTCCATATATCTGGTGGTGCATTTGCACAAAGCAAGCGCAATTCCATATATAAAAACAATGCAAACATTTAAAAACAATTCGACATATAAGAAAGGTTTTTAAAAATGTGGAGGCGAGTCTATTTGGGAAACTGGGGCGAAACTGAGAGCTCCAGGTTTCTTTTACATTCATAAATCTGACGTCTGATTCCAGGTGAAACAGAAGCAAATCTAATATTAATAATTTCTTTTGTTTTTAAGTATCAGTGTTCTAGAAGGTGGAGCGGCTGGAGCAGGTGGAGCGGCTGAGGAAGCTGAGTGATAACCAAGGATCCTTTGAATATTGGGAGACATTCCATCACTTGGAGAGCAACTACATCCTACTTCCTCTCTCCTGCTTCTTCACCAAAGCATCCTGATTAAAAGAAGAAGTGCTTGCAACACTTCCCATGATTCCAGGGGCTTCTCCCCTGCAATAAAAGCAAATTAAAATGTTCCCATTTGCTCTGTTTCTGATTTTCAGGCATGGGTGCCATTGCTTCTGGAGCCAATAGGGTACATTACACTAACAAAAAGGAGGTGTCAGCAGGCACGGTGGTGCCGAAGCACAAAATGTCTTTAGAAAAGAAGACTAGAAAGAGAGAGGACCCCCCCCCCAAAAAAAAACAGTTCATTGAGCAGGACTGAGCCACGAGGAGAAAGGATGAGCAAAAAGGGGGAAGGAGGGAATAGGTGGGTGGGTGGGTGGGAGGGAGGGAGAAGAAAACTGCAAACATGGAAATGTGGAAAAGTGGAGTTTAGATTGGAGAAAGTGAGAGAAATCAAAAGTGACAGATTCTAAGGGTCATCTAGTCCAGCCCCTGCAAGGTTTTACGCAGGAGAGAATAATTCAATAAGGTTTATATGCTGCTTCCTAGATTTATAGAATCATAGAATTGTAGAGCTGGAAGGAACTCTGAGGGTCATTGAAATATACTCGGAGTCAAGTGTGAATTTCATGCTCTTTATTCAGCTCATAATAGCAAAGGAACGAATCTTTCCCCAAAACGCCTGCTATATATACATTATTTACACAATGGGCCCCACGTGATTGGCTAATTCCTGGCTATTCCTGTAGGCCAATCAGGTTGCTGATTCACTTCATCCAGGAGCCTGATTGGCTGCTCTTGCAGGCCAATCAGGTCACTGATTCACTTCCACCTGGAGCTGGATTGGGTGGCTCCTGTGGACCAATCAGACTGCTGCATTCTGGATCTTATTGTTCTAGGACCAATCAGACTGCTGCATTTTGGATCCTATTGTTCTAGGATTCAGCTCAGTACATAAAAGTCATCTTGTCCAGCCCCCTGCAATGCTGGAATCTCAGCTAAAGCATATGTGACAGATGGCCATATTAAATCTGCTTTAAATCGTCCAATGAAGGGGAATTCACAAACTCCTGAAGGAGTCCATTCCGCAGCTCTTAAGGTTCTTCCTGATCTTTAGAGTCTCTTGAATCCATTGGATCAACCGCTCTTTTCTTTTGGCTAAGAGTGAATAGGACGCCAAGTGGCCTTCTCCCCCTAATCCATAGTGTTAAATTTCGCTCAAGCTGGGGACAGACCATTCAAAAGAAATTAGCCTCTTATGGACTCTCAACAGGGTAAGTTCTGAGTCTGGGAATGGATAGAGCGAAAAACTTAATTAAGGAAAGAATTTCAGACACTGAACGTCAAATAGACCTTACTCAACTCTCCTCAACATACCGGCACTTATATGATCACCGAATGATACACCCAGCTAAATATTTAACAAAGCTAGACAATCCCAGACATCGATGGGCTTTCACTAGGGTCCAATTTAACGCCCTTCCCTCGGCGCTATTAACTGGCAGATATCACTAGACTCCGCTAGAACAGAGACTATGCCCCTGTGATAATAACGAAATTGAATCAATCGGGCATGTACTTCTGCACTGTACATTGTATCAAACCACGAGAAAGGAGTTAATTGAACCCCTTCTAAAGAATTTACCGGGCCGAACACCGGAAACATATATTAGATACCTAATAGCGGACTCTAATCCAGAGATCACTAGGAGTGTAGCTAAATTTTGCTACATCGCGTCAAGACTAAGACATACCGCGACGACAACCAACAACAGAGATAAAGACTCTAGTTAACCCCTTAGAAATGTTACTACAGTGACAGACTGGTGAGATATATCACAAATTGTAAGCTTAAAATGTGATTATTTTAAATTTAAATGTGATTTAGCATATAGATGATATTTTTGATCTGAATTATTTTATGCCTTTCTGGTCTATGACCGCAATAAAGACTTTCATTCATTCATTGGATCAATTCACACCCTCCAGAGCAGAAGAAAACAAGCTTCCTCCATCTTCCATGACTAGTATCATATGTCCTCTCAAGTTTCCTCGAATCCAGGTTAAACATACCCATCTCTCTCAACCTTTTCTCAAAAAGGTTGGTTTCCAGACCTTTGATCATCTTTGTTGCCCTCCTCTGCAAGTGTTCCAGCTCATCAAAATCTTTCTTAAACTGTGATGCTCAGAATTGGAGACACAACAACATTAACAACAACAAATTATTATTTGCAACCTGCTTATCTGATGGGGTTGCCCCAGTCTCTAAAGGTGGCTTCCAAAATTATTTAAAAATATAATGAATCATTAAACCTTAAACCTTAAGCCTTCAATGTCTTCTACCCCCCCATTATTTTTATTAATTTTCCCAATTATTACAAATCCAAGCAAATTACTTTGTTTTTTGTTTTTTTGTTCAGTCGTTCAGTCGTGTCCGACTCTTCGTGACCCCATGGACTAGAGCACGCCAGGCACGCCTATCCTTCACTGCCTCTCGCAGTTTGGCCAAACTCATGTTAGTAGCTTCGAGAACACTGTCCAACCATCTCATCCTCTGCCGTCCCCTTCTCCTTGTGCCCTCAACCTTTCCCAACATCAGGGTCTTTTCTAGGGAGTCTTCTCTTCTCCTGAGGTGGCCAAAGTCTTGGAGCCTCAGCTTCAGGATCTGTCCTTCCAGTGAGCACTCAGGGCTGATTTCCTTCAGAATGGATAGGTTTGATCTTCTTGCAGTCCATGGGACTCTCAAGAGTCTCCTCCAGCACCATAATTCAAAAGCATCAATTCTTCGGCGATCAGCCTTCTTTATGGTCCAGCTCTCACTTCCGTACATTACTACTGGGAATTCTAGTAGTATGATTCTAGTAGTATGATAGGGCCAAACACTACCATACCCCATGTATGCATTATTTGACTATGGTTATTCAACTTAGCAGAAGATCAAACCTATCCATTCTTAAAGAAATCAGCCCTGAGTGCTCACTAGAAGGACAGATCCTGAAGTTGAGACTCCAGTACTTTGGCCACCTCATGAGAAGAGAAGACTCCCTAGAAAAGACCCTGATGTTGGGAAAGATGGAGGGCACAAGGAGAAGGGGACGACAGAGGACGAGATGGTTGGACAGTGTTCTCGAAGCTACCAACATGAGTTTGGCCAAACTGCGAGAGGCAGTGGAGGATAGGTGTGCCTGGCGTGCCTTGGTCCATGGGGTCACGAAGAGTCGGACACGACTGAACGACTGAACAACAACAAATTCAACTTAGCATGTGGCTGCCCACATGGACCACAATGGCTGTGCAACAGCTTGTGGTTTATTTCATCCTTTATTTAATTCTTAACAGCACTCTTAGCAATCCTGACCCTGCCTATACTCAGCATCCTTACCAGAGACCAAGCCATCCTCTGCAACACAGTCCGTACCATCCCCTTCTCTGCCACCCCAGTTGTTGACGTAGGTAACAAATATGCCGACCTATGCAAGCATGAAGCCAAAAGATGGCTCTCCACTTGCTTAATTAATTAATAATTAATTTAATACAATGTCTTAAAATCAGGTTTCCTGCTTCTGTTGCAAACATGTCAATCGTTTCCTCCCATACCTGCATTATTTCTTATTTAGTCTTCAGTTGTCATCCATCAATCTTCATTACATCATTTTTGCAACTGACCACATTTTCCTCCCAAAACCTGACACAGTACTTCAGGTGGGTGTTTCACCAAGGCAGAATAGAGTGGTGTACTATTAATTCCCTTGATCTGGAGTGCTATACTTCCATTGCTGCAGCCATCTTCAATAGCATTTGAGATAGCATTTGCCATCTTCAAATATCTCAGGGGCTGTCACGAGGAAGATGGAGCGTGTTTGTTTTCTCCTGTTCCACAGGGTAGGACTCAAACCAATGGCTTCAAATTACAAGAAAGGTTATTCTGACTAAACATTCAGAAAAACTTTCTGGGGGAAAGAGCTCTTGAACAGTGGAACTGTCTCCCTCGGGAGGTTGTGCACTCTCCTTCATTGGAGATTTCCAAGCAGAAGTTTGGTGGCCATCTGTCATGGATGCTTTAGCTGAGATTCCTGCCTTGCAGGGGGTTGGACTAGATGACCCTTGGGTACCTTCCAACTCTACAATTTTATGATTGTGGAGTCTCCTTCTTTGGAGGTCTTTAAGCAGAGGCTTGACAGCCACCTGTCAGGAATGCTTTGATGGTGTTTCCTGCTTGGCAGGGGGTTGGACTGGATGGCCCTTGTGGTCTCTTCCAACTCTAGGATTCTATGGTTGACATAGTGTACTTGGACTTTCAAAAACCTAGCGAAACTGGCACTGTGAAATAAATGGGATGATACTGTAAAATGATTGTCTTTGAAGGTACTCTTACTTGCTTTCTCATAGCTGCCAAACTCTCTAGAGCAGAAAAAGTAGAAGAATGATAAGATCTGCCTCTGAAACTTTGGTATAAGAACTAATGGAGCCTTGCAATTCCTAAAAAGATAAATCACATGATTTGGATGATAGAACCACCATGTTGGTATTTTCACCCCTCCCATTGCAAGAATCTGGTGGCCTTATGTTATGAGGAAGGAGGGGGGTGGAAACTGCTCTTTGGTTCTTCCGTCCCTCAAGGCATGGGCTGAACCGGGCATATTGACAATTGCAATATTACGCAATCTGCTGGAACTTTATATCTAATATGTCAAACAACTACCTGCACGACTCCTTACTCAGCTCCTAAGAAAGAAATATGGAAAAGCTATTCTCCCTCTCTCATAAAACCAGAATTCCTTAAGCATTATTGTCCTGATCCAGCAGGCTCTTCCTATCTTCTTAGGTTCTTATCTCATGCTCAGGGCTGGCGCGTCCATTTAGGCGAACTAGGCTGTTGCCTAGGGCGCCAAAATGGAGGGGGCGCTGGCCAGCCTGCCCCCCCGCCGCCCCTCGCCGCCCCCCGCCACCCCAACCAGCGGCGGAGCAAGCAGCTTGGGGCGAAAACCGCGGCGGCAGGGGCGCCCGGCGAGCAGGGGGCGGGGCACGGTACGTCATGCACAATGACGTCACGTGGCCCACCCCCTCGCCTAGGGCGCCAAAATCCCTAGCACCGGCTCTGCTCATGCTTGGAGAGTGAGAGGACTTTGTTGTGTTTCAGGCCCCTCCTGGTTACCCCTCTGCTCTGCATGTTGTTGTTTTTTTAAGCCCTATAAGGTGGAATGGGAGGAGCCACAGAACAGGGAGGACGGCTACTTTTTTCTGCACTGCTGGAGGTGTTGAGGATTCCCAGACTGCTAGTTTTGGGGGACATCAACATCCATGATGAGGTACGTGGCTCTGGGGTGGCTGAGGACTACGTACATGGCTGCCATGATCTCATTGTCTCCTATCTTAGATCCAGTTTTCCACATTGTCACATTTGATATTATTATTATTACTAGTTGAATTTAGCCCATTAATAACGGGCGCTAGAACATAGGGGCTGCGCGGGAGGAGGAGAAGCAGCAGCCGGAGGAGCCAAGCGGCGGGATGGGCGAGCGGCGAGCGGCGGGGCGGCGAGCGGCGGCGACTCGCGGAGGGGCGCCGGAACAGCAGCCCGAGCCGGAGCCCGAGCAGTGGGCCTCGGCAGCCTTGGAGGCGGCGGCAGCGGGTGAGCACAGGCGGACAGGGGCACCCCGGCAGCGAGCTCTTCTGGGGACCCAGCGGGCGGCGGTGGGCGGCCCAATCCTCCGCGTGCGCGCTGGGAAGGAAGCCATCCTCCCCATGTCCGTGCGAGGCGGCGGCACTGAGGCAACTGACGACGCGCCTGCGCACGGCCGCCCTCTCCAACACGCCCCTTCTCCGGCCGCTCCAATCCCTGCGTGACATGCGCAGTGGCAAAATGCCACTGACACACGGAACGCACGCAGGGACACAGGGACTTTATTATATAGGATTATTATTATTATTATTATTATTATGGTTTTTATTTTATCTCAACGTTCCAGTGCATTTCCCCCCTAATATGCCCCTTTTTATGAAGTTTGGGCTGAAATACATATTTTTTTGCAGAGCAATGTTTCCTAATATAGAAGGTTGATTCAATGTGAACTGTATAGAATTTCTCCTCCCTCCCT
The DNA here is from genome assembly GCA_034642065.1 of Darevskia nairensis. Lineage (NCBI taxonomy): Eukaryota > Metazoa > Chordata > Lepidosauria > Squamata > Lacertidae > Darevskia > Darevskia nairensis. Next base: position 539,387 of record JAWWNI010001125.1, on the reverse strand, counting down.
CCCTCCCATTCCCTCCTTCCCGTTTTTGCTCAATCCTCCTTCTCCTCGTTGTGGCTCAGTCCTCCCCACTGCACTGTTTTGGTGGCATCCTGTCCATTTTAGATTCTTTTTCTAAAGACATTTTGTGCTACTGCACAACCATGTGTGACGACACCTCCTACTTGTGAATGTAATGTACCATTTTGGCCTCATGAGCAATGACCCCCATCCTTGAAAATCAGAAACAGAATAGGGCTTTTTTTATTTGCTTTTATTGCAAGAGAGAAGCTCGTGTAATCATGGAAAATTTCGCAGGGGCTTCTTCTTTTGATCTAGATGGAATACCTCCCAATATTCAAAGCATCCCAGGTAATCAGGCAGCAATCTCTGCATCGCTTAAACTTAAAAAAACACAAAGAAAACATGTATATCAGATTTACTTCTATTTCACCTGGAATCAGATTTCAAAATCATGAATATAGAAGGAAGGTGGAACACTCAGTAGTGTCCATTTTCCCCAACAGGCAACAACAACAACAACAACAATTTATTATTTGTACCCCGCCCATCTGGCTGGGTCCCCCCAGCCACTCTGGGCGGCCTCCAACAGATATTAAAATACATTAAAATATCACAGGTTAAAAACTTCCCTAAACAGGGCTGCCTTCAGATGTTTTCTGAATGTCAGATAGTTGTTTATCTCTTTGACCTCTGCTGGGAGGGCGTTCCACAGGGCAGGCGCCACTACTGAGAAGCCCCTCTGCCTGGTTCCCTGTAGCTTTGCTTCTCGCAGTGAGCGAACCGCCAGAAGGCCCTCGGCGCTGGACCTCAGTGTCCGGAGCTGAATAATGGGAGTGGAGATGCTTCTTCAGGTATACAGGACCGAGGCCGTTTAGGGCTTTCAAGGTCAGCAGCAACACTTTGAATTGTGCTCGGAAACGTACTGGGAGCCAATGCAGCTCTCTCAGGACCGGTGTTATGTGGTCCCAGCGGCCACTCCCAGTCACCAGTCTAGCTGCCGCATTCTGGATTAGTTGCAGTTTCCGCGTCACCTTCAAAGGTAGCCCCACGTAGAGCGCATTGCAATAGTCCAAGCGGGAGATAACTAGAGATAACTAAAACTAGAGATAACTTAAAAAAAAACGTTTTCTTATTTGTGGAATTGTTTTTAAGTTTCCTTGGGAGTATATTATGCCCCATTGTTTTTCGAGGAAATGACTCGAGGGTTTTATTAAGGAAACCTTCATAAAGGTTTTGAGAACATTTAGCCGGTATTTCTGCTTGGACACTGCTGCCGGATACAGTATTCCGGATATATCCAGGAAATTCCGAACATATGGCAACCCTGGGGTAAGCAGCACTTACGTTCTGCAGCATTTCCTGCCATGACTGCATTTTCCAATGGTATACATCTCTTTGGGACATTTAAAACGCTTGCAATCACCATCCACTTTATAGCACTCTTCACTATCTTGTGGGTTGGCAAATCCTGTGCAAAGAGAGAGAGAGAAATATCACTTTCCATTTGGGAGTGGAAGACAGGGAAGCACAAAGTTTCAGACATTAGAAGAGGAATAGGGAATCTACACTTTTGTAACTTAAGCCAACAAGATCTACTCCTGGCCTTTGAACTAGACAGCTTTTGTTCCCTGTTTTTATTTCTCTTTTATTGCTATTGGTGTTTGTTTGTTTGTTTGCTTGTTTGTTTGTTTTTTAAAAGAACAACACAATACCGGTAATTTTTATAGCTTTTCAATGCTACAACTAATAAAACCTAAAATCATGAAAGAAGGAACTTAGAATCATAGAATCACAGAGTTGGAAGAGACCCCAAGGGCCATCCAGTCCAACCCCCTGCCAAGCAGGAAACAGCACAACAAAAAAACCTGTGTGTAGCAATCTTAAAGCAGAGATGCAAAAATATGTGACACAACGGCCAATATTGGTAAGTAAATGATAAATGTAATGATTCTTTATTCTCTATGAAAAAATAAACAGACAGTGTTCTGGTAAAGCACTGTTTCGTGGAAAACTTCAGCTCACAATGCTGTAAGAAATGAACAGAAAAAAACTAAACATCTGTGTGGAAATGCAAAACAATACAATACATAACATAATAAATGAATATAATAACAACAAATAAGAACTAGTAACATACCTTGCTATATGCTAAAACTTTCACGGAGCAGTGGTCATGGACTATGTAACCACTGCTGCAGGTGAATAGAACTGTAAAGGCTTATAAGCCTCTCCATGATACCAGGTGAATCACATAATAATAAAGCCTGATTACAGTTAAAGTGACAACACTCTTGCAACTAAACTAAATAAAACAACCAAGGTCCATTTCTGAATTCAACCCTTCTGGGTGAAGCGTCTTAAACATAAAAATAAATGGGGATTCCTTCTGTCTTAGCCTTTTTACAAAGTCACATCTGTAATTAGGGGTTCTCCTGTTGATCCACAGAACTGTGAAAAGTAAATTCGTGTCAGAGTGGTTATGCGACAAAAAATGCTCCACCAACAGGGCTTCCACAACTGCGTTACGAATGCGGGAGCGGTGCTCACTTATACGTGTGCCCACTGATCGTGTAGTTGAACCAATATACAACAAATTGCACGGACACCTGATAAGATAAACTACCTCCTTTGTTTGGCACGTACTAAGGTGATTGATTGAAAACCTAAAGTTTGTTTTAGGTTAGCTTGTAACGCTAACGGACAGGAGGAACACCTCCCACATTTGAAATGCCCCCTAGGCCCAGTATACGTGTCACTCTTAATGTTATGAATATCTGTATGTACCAGTAGGTCCTTAATACTGCTGGTACGCCTGAGCCCTATAAGAGGAAATTCCGAACAGCCAGGTATATTCCACAGGATGTGCCAGTGCTTCTTTATTAATTTAATGAACTTGTCAGCATATGGGGAGTATTCTAAAGAGCCTGTAACACGGTTCAACGTACTTGAACCATTAGTACGGGTAAGCAAAGTAGAACGCTCTCTACCCAATGATTTAGTCCTGGCTTGATTAATTACCTCCTGCGGGTAACCTCTGGCACGCAAAGAGTCGGACAGTCGATAAGCATTTCTACAAAAATCCTCATGACATGAGGAGTTTCTCTTGAGTCGCAAAAAAAGACTGAACGGTAAATTATTTCTCAGCCTCTTAGGATGGTAAGAAGAATAATGCAAGAGTGAATTGCAGTCTGTGGGTTTTCGGTAGGGTCTAATTGCCAATTGCCCATTACATTTGAAAACTTCCACATCTAAGAAAACACATGACAAAGTGCTATGGTGACCTGAAAAGGCTAAGGATGGATGTAAAGAATTTAACTAACTCGAAAAACCTAAGAAATCACGTTCATTGTCAAATAAAAAGAACAAATCATCAATATATCGCGAGTAAAATAATTGCGAGTAAAAGTTGCAAAAGGATTGTTACTCAGTATATATGATTTCTCAAAAGCACCCATGAAGATATTAGCTACAGATGGGGCTATAGGAGAACCCATCGCTACTCCTTGAATTTGAAAGTAAAATACATCCAAAAAACAGAAATAATTTTTCTCGAATACAACATCCAATAAATCCAAAAGAAAGTCAGAGGGGGGTGAGGGGTCAGCACGGGACTGTAACAGACCACTAATAATGGCACGTGCCTCGTCCACAGGGATGTTGGTATATAATGAGGCAACGTCCAACGTGGCAAGGACTGTGGAGTCAGTGACTGGCATGTGTTCTATAAGCCGAATGAAATGGGCCGTATCCTGCAAATAAGCTGGCTTAAAGACCTCCAAAGAAGGAGACTCCACCACACTTCTGGGCAGCAAATTCCACTGTCGAACAGCTCTTACTGTCAGGAAGTTCTTTCTAATGTTTAGGTGGAATCTTCTTTCTTGTAGTTTGAATCCATTGCTCCGTGTCCGCTTCTCTGGAGCAGCAGAAAACAACCTTTCTCCCTCCTCTATATGACATCCTTTTATATATTTGAACATGGCTATCATATCACCCCTTAACCTTCTCTTCTCCAGGCTAAACATACCCAGCTCCCTAAGCCGTTCCTCATAAGGCATTGTTTCCAGGCCTTTGACCATTTTGGTTGCCCTCTTCTGGACACGTTCCAGCTTGTCAGTATCCTTCTTGAACTGTGGTGCCCAGAACTGGAAACAGTATTCCAGGTGAGGTCTGACCAGAGCGGAATACAGTGGTACTTAAGACAGACTGAGGTGGGTAAATGTGATAAAGCGGGTTCTCCAATCATGGAGAGCACGGGTTGCAGAAGGGCTAACAGGACAGCTCCCTTGTTGCTGGGCGGGTTAGGCTGAATGGCCACAACTGGGGATTGGCTCATCTTGTTACTGGGTAGATGAGCATGTTGCAAGTTAATGATTGACAGACATAGCTGCTTAAATTCAAGCACGCGGCTTTGGGTTTCACTTTTGCTGCGTGCAACGGATCCCCCGCCCGCCCTCCCTGTTTTGGGGCATTTTATCTGCATTTGAGGGACCAGGTGGCGCTGTGGGTTAAACCACAGGCTTGCTGATCAGAAGGTCAGCGGTTTGAATCCCTGCAATGGGGTGAGCTCCCGTTGCTCGGTCCCAGCTCCTGCCCACCTAGCAGTTCGAAAGCACGTTAAAGTGCAAGTAGATAAACAGGGACCGCTCCAGCGGGAAGGTAAACGGCGTTTCCGTGTGCTGCTCTGGTTCGCCAGAAGCAGCTTTGTCATGCTGGCCACATGACCCGGAGGCTGTCTTCGGACAAACGCCGGCTCCCTCGGCCTATAGAGCGAGATGAGCACGCAACCCCAGAGTCGGACACGACTGGACCTGATGGTCAGGGGTCCCTTTACCTTTACTATCTGCATTTGACATTGCTATGCCTGTCATGGGGTCGCCTGCTTTGGAGCAGGGGCCTGGTAGGAATTTTGTCCATTTGGCAGATTGGCTGGTGCCATTTGGTTTTTTGCCTACTGCGTAGCAAATCGTCACAACTTGTAAGGTTGCGGTTAGGCATTGGTTAAAAATGGTTGGTATAGGGCAGGCATGTCCAACAGGTAGATTGTGATCTACCGGTAGATCACTGGACGTCTGTGGTAGATCACCGGTAGATCAGTGGCTCCCTCCAAAGAAGCTAAAAAACTTCCCTAAAAAAGCTCAACATCTTTGCCCTACACCCCTAAAATGACCTGAACCACAAAAAACAGAACCACCTGACCCACCAGAAACACTCTCAGTAACCAGTCTAGCTGCCGCATTGTGGATTAATTGCAGTTTCCGGGTCACCTTCAAAGGTAGCCCCACGTAGAGCGCATTGCAGTAGTCCAAGCGATAGATAACTAGAGCATGCACCACTCTGGCATAGCGAGGAATATGAACAATGGATGAAACTGGAACCCCCCCCCCAACAGACGTTCCTTGAATCACCCTTTGAGGTTGTTCTATAGAAAGCAGCTGTGTGTGTCCTTTTGAAAAACCTTCCACAATTAGAGTTTTTGTTGCAATGAAGTAGTGTGCAAAGGCTGCGAAAGAAAAATCAAAGGAATAAAAGGAACAGGGAGGAGCAAAATGTATGCAAACCCCTCTTGGAGACCCAGTGTGTATGGTCCCAGGAAGCAAAAATCCAAAATTTGGGACATGTCAATCAAAAATCAGCACATGTACATTTTCTGCAACTTGTGTCCTCTTTTGCCCTTCTCCTGGTGAGGTGATAGGCTTCATTGCTGTGCTAACCTTTCCTATGCCAAACATGAGAGGAATGGTACTCTCCCCGTCTCTTCTGTCTCTCCATCCCTTACCTGAAGAAGCCAGCAGCAGCAAAGATAGGGCAGCCAAGAAGAGGTGAAGGATCTTCATGGTTCAGTGAGGATGGATGGATGCAGAGAGGCTCAATGCAGGGCTACAAAGGTGAAGGTTGTCAGGGTTGGGAGGGCTGAGCTTCCCATATTTGATGGCTCCTTGGGAGGCTGGTTCCTCCCACTTCTCAGCAAAATCTAGCAAGCTGTCACCATGCCCTGGAGAAAGGTGGGGCCTCTAGCCAAGCCATAAGCACAGTGTGTCCTCCTAGAATGAGATGGAGAGATGAGAGGTTTTGACCTGTGGCAAGACCTGGAGGATGCAGAACCAGGAAAAAGCACCCAGCTGAGACACTGAGTACCTCCTGGTCAATCCATGGCTGATATGCAGCAGTCCGATACGGGCCTTTGAATCTCAACTGTTTAACAGAGCAGAAAAGAGTGTCCATCCTCCGTGGTCTGCTGCCCCAAAACTTTATGCCTCAGATAAAGAAAGCTTGGAGGGTAACCAAGAGTGAATTTTTATATGGAAGGACCATGAGCTCCATTTCGTTCTGGTACTGAAAACAAATTCCTGGGCTATGTACAGATTGATGTACATAGCTGGAATGTGTCCAGAAGAGGGCAACCAAAATGGTCAAAGGCTTGGAAACGATGCCTTATGAGGAACGGCTTAGGGAGCTGGGTATGTTTAGCCTGGAGAAGAGAAGGTTAAGGGGTGATATGATAGCCATGTTCAAATATATAAAAGGATGTCATATAGAGGAGGGAGAAAGGTTGTTTTCTGCTGCTCCAGAGAAGCGGACACGGAGCAATGGATTCAAACTACAAGAAAGAAGATTCCACCTAAACATTAGAAAGAACTTCCTGACAGTAAGAGCTGTTCGACAGTGGAATTTGCTGCCCAGGAGTGTGGTGGAGTCTCCTTCTTTGGAGGTCTTTAAGCAGAGGCTTGACAGCCATCTGTCAAGAATGCTTTGATGGTGTTCCTGCTTGGCAGGGGGTTGGACTGGATGGCCCTTGTGGTCTCTTCCAACTCTATGATTCTATGATTCTGTGATATCCTGAGAAGCAGTGGTGTTCTCCCCTCCCTCCCTCCTCCATGTGCATTAAGAACATAAGAAGAGCCTGCTGGATCAGGCCAATGGCCCATCAAGGCCAGCATCCTATTCTCACAGTGGCCAACCCCAATCCATTCTGCAAATCTCTGGAGCTGCACCAGGTACTCTTGTGTGCACAACTGGGTGACTGGGTGATACCAACTCTACCCTGCACTAGGGCTGCCATACGTCTGGGATTTCCCAAACTCATCTGGGATTTTGGTCTGGAAAATGGCGTCCGGGGGAACCCCCCCCCCCAAAAAAAAACCCACTGGGGAAATGTCTGGGGAAACCTGGATGTATGGCAAGGTGGGTGAAGCAAATCAGACGGAAACGTGAAAAAAGCTCCAGAAATCAAAAGCCTTTGGAGCTTTTCCTAAAAAGGGGAGGGGAATTCATCTCGGACACTGAGGTCCAGCGCCGAGGGCCTTCTGGCGGTTCCCTCACTGTGAGAAGTGAGGTTGCAGAGAACCAGGCAGATGGCCTTCTCGGTGGTGGCGCCCGCCTTGTGGAATACCCTCCCATCAGATGTCAAGGAAATAAACAACTATCTGACTTTTAGAAGACATTGAAGGCAGCCCTGTTTAGGGAAGTTTTTAATGTTTGATGTTTTATTGTGTTTTTAATACTTTGTTCGGAGCCACCAACAAGATGGGCAGGGTATAAATTATTATTAGTAGTAGTAGTAGTAGTAGTAGTAGTATCCTCACCCACTCAGATCTCCAGCATACAGACCAGATCAGCCTCCTCATCCACAAACAGATTGTGGATGAGAGAGGTCTTACTCAGAGCCAAAATGGCATTCAAGCAGAAAGAGCCACAGACCTATGGGTGCTGATAAGACTAGCACAATTCCTCATGTTGCAGGAGAGGCTAGCGCACATCACCAACTGCCTGTGCCATGTGACTCTTACCCCAAGGTCTCATTCCTGGTCCCTCACCCCAATTTCAGACCCAATATATGAAAAATATAGGTGTCACCCCCCAGCATGCCTAAATTTGAATGTGTTTACACTGAAATTGGGAGGGGTGGCTAATACCCCAGAGGACAGGATCACACTTGAAAATGACCTTAACAGATTAGAGAATTGGGCCAAAGCAAACAAGATGAATTTTAACAGGGAGAAATGTAAAGTACTACACTTCGGCAAAAAAAATGAAAGACACAAATACAGGATGGGTGACAACTGGCTTGAGAGCAGTACATGTGAAAAGGATCTAGGAGTCTTGGTAGACCACAAACTTGACATGAGTCAACAGTGTGATGCAGCAGCTAAAAAAGCCAATGCAATTCTGGGCTGCATCAATAGGAGTATAGCATCTAGATCAAGGGAAGTAATAGTATCACTGTATTCCGCTCTGGTCAGACCCCACCTGGAATACTGTGTCCAATTCTGGGCACCACAGTTCAAGAAGGATACTGACAAGCTGGAACGTGTCCAGAGGAGGGCAACCAAAATGGTCAAAGGGCTGGAAACAATGCCTTATGAGGAACGGCTTAGGGAGCTGGGTATGTTTAGCCTGGAGAATAGAAGGTTAAGGGGTGATAGGATAGCCATGTTCAAATATATAAAAGGATGTCATATAGAGGAAGGAGAAAGGTTGTTTTCTGCTTCTCCTGAGAAGAGGACACGGAGCAATGGATTCAAACTACAAGAAAGAAGATTCCACCTAAACATTAGGAAGAACTTCCTGACAGTAAGAGCTGTTCGACAGTGGAATTTGCTGCCCAGGAGTGTGGTGGAGTCTCCTTCTTTGGAGGTCTTTAAGCAGAGGCTTGACAGCCACCTGTCAGGAATGCTTTGATGGTGTTTCCTGCTTGGCAGGGGGTTGGACTGGATGGCCCTTGTGGTCTCTTCCAACTCTATGATTCTATGATAAGTCCATCTGGTATTGTACCAACCATTTTCTGGGTTTGGAGATCACATTTTGGAGGTGTCAGCAAGGAAGGTGTCATCTGAGAATTTATGGGGGTCTGCAAATGCTGGCTTGTCTAGTTACTAAAGAGGCTTTATTTGAGGCATGCTGTATGTTAGCTCACATACCTGCCAATTGCATTTGGGGTGTAGGGCAAGATCCTGCCCCTTAAAAAGTGCCTATGGGTCTTGTGACTTGCCAACGAGCGCAGTACGCAAGAGGCATGTCCCGGTTTTGCATCTCGAAAAATTGGACATTATGAGCTCACTGCGCTCTGCTGAGTCCTTTGGCATGTCCTCCCCGGAACAAGATGTAGACATGAAGAAATAAGACGCCTTGGCCTGTGGCAAGATGTGGAGGATGCAGAACCGGGGGTTGGGTGGCGGTGCACCCAGTTGAGTCACTGAGTACCTCCTGAGAGATTCAGTGCTGATTTGCAGTGGACCACTAAGAACTTCTAACTCCCAGGTGTTTAGCAGTGCAGCAAAAACTATCCATTCTCCCTGCTCTGTTGCTCCTTCCATTCCACGTTATATGCCTAAAAATAAAGGAAATTTGTGATGGATGGCTAATCAGGAGGAACATGGCTAGGTCCTCTCCCCTCCAAACACGAGTTAAGAACCTAAGAAGGTGGATCAGGACCGAGAAAGTACTTTGATTATAAAACAACTCTGAGCAGGTTTTGTGCAGGGAAGAAAAATCAAATAAGTTTAAATGGTGCTTGCTCACTTAACCATACATTTATTTACGTTTCATATTTTTTGTTAAGTATGTTTGGGTGCATTGTGGTGAGATTTATAGCTGACAAATCTGAATGCTGTTCCCCAGGGAAGCTTTCCACAAAGGAATAAAAGGCTAAAATTACTTGGGTTGGAATCCTTTATATGTTTCCTTAGGTAACAGTGCAACATGTAGCTGCAATTACATACTGATACCCCTGGACGCGGGTGGCGCTGTGGGTTAAACCACAGAGCCTAGGGCTTGCTGATCAGAAGGTCAGCGGTTCGAATCCCTGCGACGGGGTGAGCTCCCGTTGCTCAGTCCCAGCTCCTGCCCACCTAGCAGTTTGAAAGCACATCTAAGTGCAAGTAGATAAATAGGTACCGCTCCGGTGGGAAGGTAAACGGCGTTTCCATGTGCTGCTCTGGTTCGCCAGAAGCGGCTTTGTCATGTTGGCCACATGACCCGGAAGCTGTACGCCGGCTCCCTCGGCCAATAATGCGAGATGAGCGCCACAACCCCAGAGTCAGACAGGACTGGACCTAATAGTCAGGGGTCCCTTACCCCTGTATCTCCATATATCTGATGCATTTGCGCAAAGCAAGTACAATTCCATATATAAAAACAATGCAAACATTTAAAAACAATTCCACAAATAAGTTTTTTTTAAAAAAAAAAACCACTTGTTGCCTATTGGGGAAAATGGGCACTACTGAGTGTTCCACATTCCTTCTACAATCATGATTTTGAAAGCTGATTCCAGGTGAAATAGAAGTAAATCTGATATACATGTTTTCTTTTGTTTTTAAGTATAAACATTGAAGAGTGATTGAACACGGAGAGGTCCTCTCACCTCCAAACACGTTGAGAACCTAAGAACCTAGGAAGAGTCTGCTGGACCATGACAATGGAGCTTCATGAGTTCTAGTGTTATGAGACAGGGAGAAAAACATTTCTCTATCCCCTTTTCCCATTTCAAGCATAGCTTCATAAACTTCTATCATTTCACCTCTAACTCACCTTTTCATACATAAACAACATTGCCAATTTCCATGTGATTTCAGCGCCAAAACCCTCAACTTTCCTCTAAACTACAGATTCCCAAATGCTGCAACCTTTCTTTATACAAGAGTATAAAGTTTTTCCAAAGTTTTTCCAGCTATTCGATACCCTTTTTCAGGTGAGGCGACCAGAACTGTACATTGTATTCCAAATGCAGACACATCATAGATTTGTATAACGGCATTATGGTACCGACAGTTTTATTTTCAATTCCTTTCCCCATGATCCCTAGTAAGAAAGTAATCAATATTTCTGACATGGGTTGCCATGCGTCAGCATCTCCCTGGACAATTTAACCACTTTTTGAAGATTCCAATGGACGAATCCTGAATATGTCCCAGACGTATGGCAGCCCTACTTTATGCAGCTATGCAAGGCAGGGAGAAAGTGGATAAATAAAAAAATGTCTTCCTCCTTCATATGAAGTTCCATTGTCCTGATCTAGCAGGCTCTTCTCCCAACTTATATAGAATTGTAGGATAATAGAAATGGAAGGGACCCCGAGGGTCATCCAATCCAACCCCCTGTCATTCAGGAATCTCAACTAAAGCATCCATAACAGATGACCATCCAATCTCTGCTTTAAGACCTCCAAGGAAGGAGAGTTCACAGCCTCTCAATAAAGACTGTTCCCCCTGTTGAACAGCTCTTATTATCAGAAAGTTCTTCCTGATGTTTAATGGGAATTGTCTTTCTTGTAATGTGAATCGATTGGCACAGGTGCCACCCTCCAGAGCAGGAGAAAACAAGCTTGCTCCATCTTCCATGTGACAGCCCTTAAGATCAGATATCTACACAGTCAGAATGGCAGGTAAAAATGACAGATTGCATCCAACTGGCAATAACGACATGAAGAGTTAGAGGGTACTCAATGCATAGGTGAATAAAGAATGGAGAGTGTTTAAAGAATATTTGAAAAACTACCATGATAGCAAAAATCATCTGGCAGACCTTGAACGATTCTTATAATGTATACATAATAAACTGAAGAATTTTTTTCTGAAAGAAATTAAGGAAACAAAGTACAATAACATGCTACTGTGTAATAAATAACAAATGAGATTCAAAAAGAAAATTCCTTCCAGTAGCACCTTAGAGACCAACTAAGTTTGTTATTGGTATGAGCTTTTGTGTGTGGGACCGATTCGGATGGTCCGCCCCCGCCACTTAATGGATCCAATTGGCTTCCAGAGAGTGGTAGGGGATGTTTTATCCCATGTTGATGGCCTTTCAGCCGATTCCCTGGTGGCCCGCTGGAATGTGGAGCTAACCAGGGCTATTGACTGTCTGGCTCCGAAGCGCCCTCTCCGATTGCATGGAGCCCGGACAGCCCCGTGGTTCTCCCCGGAGCTGAGGGCGATGAAACAGTCGTTGAGACGGCTAGAGCGCCGGTGGCGGAAAACTCATTCCGAATCAGACCGGACACGGGCTAGAGCTCAACTTCGAGCCTACCAAGTGGCAATGGCGACGGCGAAGAGGACCTTCTTCGCCGCTTCTATTGCATCTGCAGAAAACAGCAGCAGGAGACTCTTCCAGGTGGTTCGAAATTTATCAGAACCACCGTCATCACCGGGGTCTGGTAGGGACCCCGAGATCTCCTGCAATGCTTTTGCAAAGTTTTTTGCAGATAAAGTCGCTCAGATTCGGGAAGAGGTAGACTCCACCGTGGGAGCAGGGCTGGGGCGGGAGAGTGCTAGAGTCCTGTCTAGTCCAGTTGTGTGGGATCAATTCCAATCTGTTGCCTCCGAGGATGTGGACAGGTTGCTTGGACGAGTGAAACCAACCACCTGTCTCCTTGATCCTTGCCCATCCTGGCTTATAAAAGCTAGCCGGGAAGGGCTGGGCGATGGGCTTTGCGGGGTGGTGAATGCTTCTCTTTGTGAGGGAGCCTTCCCAGACCCGCTAAAAGAGGCGGTTATTAAACCGCTTCTTAAAAAACCATCTTTGGATGCGGCCAATATGGCCAACTATCGCCCAGTCTCAAATCTTCCATTCTTGGGCAAGGTGATTGAGCGGGTGGTTGCTGAACAACTCCAGGCACGCCTGGAGGATGCGGACCATTTGGATCCCTTCCAATCGGGATTTAGGCCTCATCATGGGACTGAAACTGCCTTGGTCGCACTGGTCGATGATCTCCGGCGGGCTAGGGACAAAGGTGAGAGCTGTTTCCTAGTTCTGCTGGATCTCTCAGCGGCTTTTGACACTATCGACCATAACATCCTTCTGGACCGTCTAGAGGGGTTGGGAGCTGGGGGCACTGTTATACAGTGGTTCCGCTCCTTCCTCCTGGGCCGTGTTCAGAAAGTGGTGGTGGGGGATGAGTGTTCAGACCCCTGGGCTCTCAATTGTGGGGTACCTCAGGGTTCCGTCCTCTCCCCCATGCTTTTTAACATCTATATGCAGCCGCTGGGAGAGATCATCAGGGGGTTTGGGCTGGGTGTTCATCAGTATGCGGATGATACCCAGCTCTACCTCTCTTTCAAATCAGAACCAGTGAAGGCAGTGAAGGTCCTATGTGAGTGCCTGGAGGCGGTTGGAGGATGGATGGCGGCTAACAGATTGAGGTTGAATCCTGACAAGACAGAAGTACTGTTTTTGGGGGATAGGGTGCGAGCGGGTGTGGGGGACTCCCTGGTCCTGAATGGGGTAACTGTGCCCCTGAAGGACCAGGTGCGCAGCCTGGGAGTCATTTTGGACTCACAGCTGTCCATGGAGGCGCAGGTTAATTCTGTGTCCAGGGCGGCTGTCTACCAGCTCCATCTGGTACGCAGGCTGAGACCCTACCTGCCCGCAGACTGTCTCGTCAGAGTGGTGCATGCTCTAGTTATCTCCCACTTGGACTACTGCAATGCGCTCTACGTGGGGCTACCTTTGAAGGTGACCCGGAAACTGCAATTAATCCAGAATGCGGCAGCTAGACTGGTGACTGGGAGTGGCCGCTGGGACCACATAACACCGGTCCTGAGAGATCTACACTGGCTCCCAGTACGTTTCCGAGCACAATTCAAAGTGTTGGTGCTGACCTTTAAAGCCCTAAACGGCCTCGGTCCTGTATACCTGAAGGAGCGTCTCCACCCCCACCGTTCAGCCCGGACACTGAGGTCCAGCGCCGAGGGCCTTCTGGCGGTTCCCTCACTCCGAGAAGCGAAGCTACAGGGAACCAGGCAGAGGGCCTTTTCGGTGGTGGCGCCCGCCCTGTGGAACGCCCTCCCATCAGAGGTCAAAGCAATAAACAACCACATGACCTTTAGAAAACACCTGAAGGCAGCCCTGTTCAGGGAAGCTTTTAATCTGTGATATTTTAATGTTTTGTTTTTTAATATTGCTGGAAGCCGCCCAGGGTGGCTGGGGAGACCCAGCCAGATGGGCGGGGTACAAATAATAAATTATTATTATTATTATACTTCTCTATTTTTTGTTGTATTTTTCTTTTTTCCGTGTAGTGTACGTCCATAAATTGTAACGTGGTAAATTGTTGTGTAAATATCATCATCATCAACAACAACCTTTTATTGGCATCAATATTTACAAACATCGAAAACAAATCAATACAGAATTACCACTTCCCCAGCGGCACAAAACTTTGATAAAAGAAAGGAGGCAGAGCAGTCTATCGTCACATCTCTAGGTCTCCAGGGAGCTCACACGTCTGCAGTGTATTTCGACGACAAAAAACCAAATAGAGATATTTAGCCACTAACTTGGTGAGCTCCTGATCTTTCCCCAGTAATAGGAAATGTGTGACCTCCAACTCTGGTTTCCATTTGGGGATGCAGAGTTGATCTAGAAATTGCTGACAGAGATCAAGGAGAACAAGAAATAACAAGTTACTTGCAAGAAAAAGAAGTCCCTAAAAGACAAATGTTCCGGAAGACAAATCAATATTTCTTATGGGTTGCCATGCACCAGGGTTTCCCTGGACATTTTTGTTAGGAGAATCATTCCCCTATTGCAGTCATGGGTTTATTGTCTATCACATGACTGGGTATGTGTTTTGATTCCACAGAGTGGGAAGTGGCAAGTGACGGAAGACAGGATGTTTGTCTTACTGTGTTCCCTGAAGTGGGACTATTGTTCCTTTGTTCTTTCTCTCTTTGCTGTGTGATGCTAGAGAGAGAGGGAGCCAGGTTGAAGAGCTCCATGTGTATTATGTGTAAATAAAGTAGGTTATATAATAATAATAATAATAATAATAATAATAATAATAATAATAATAATTTATTATTTGTACCCCACCCATCTGGCCGGGTCTCCCCAGCCACTCTGGGTGGCTTCCAACAAACATAAAGATACAGTATAGGTTAGCCAACATGCTGAGTTGCTGTGTTCTATCACACAAGCGGGGCAAACTCTGCGGATGCTGAGAGTGTGCTGATGTCCTCCCACATCAGTCACTGTGATGTTCGGGCTGAAGAAGCTTATGAGAAGCTCCCGAACGATCGTCCAGGAAGGAGGGAACATGCCAGTCAGGCATGTCTCTCTGCCAGGGTCCTACTTGAGAGTAGGCCAATTCCTGACAGTTTTAACCACTTTTTGAACATTCCAATGGATGAATCTCGGATGTCCAGGATGTATGGCAGCCCTACTTTATGCAGCTATGCAAGGCAGGGAGAAAGTGGATAAATAAAAAAATTTCTCCCTCCTTCATATGAAGCTCCATTGTCCTGATCCAGCAGGCTTTTCCTACCTTCTTAGTTTCTTATCTCGTGTTTGGAGGGGAGAGGCGCTTGCCATGTTCCTCCTGGTTAACCATCCATCACAGCGTTCCTTTTAGGCACATAACATGGAATGGAAGGAGCAATAGAGCAGTGAGGACGGTGAGTTTTGGATGCACTGCGAAACAACTGGGAGTCAGAAGTCCGTAGCAGTCCACTGCAAATCAGCAAGAAATCTCCCGGGAGGTACTCAGTGACTCAACCGGGTACTTTTTTCCTGGTTTTGCATCCTCTACATCTTGCCACAGGCCAAGACCTCTTATCTGTTCATATCTACATCTTGTTCCAGGGAGGAAATGCCAAAGGACTCAGCAGAGCGCAGTGAGCTCATAATGTCCTATTTTTGGAGACACAAAACTGGGACATGTGTCTTCTATGCTGTGCTTATTGGCAAGTCACATGACCCACTCCTCACTCCCCCCCAAAGGCACTTTTTGAGGGGCAAGATCACGCCTTACACCCAAAAATGCACTTGGCAGGTATGTGAGCTAACATATGCCTCAAATAAAGGCTATTTTTGTTGTTATTTAGTCATTTAGTCGTGTCTGACTCTTCATGTCCCCATGGACCAGAGCACGCCAGGCACTCCTATCTTCCACTGCCTCCCACATTTTGGTCAGACTCATGTTGGTAGCTTCGAGAACACTATCCAACCATCTCATCCTCTGTTGTCTCCTTCTCCTTGTGCCCTCAATCTTTCCCAACATCAGGGTCTTTTCCAGGGAGTCTTCTCTTCTCATGAGGTGGCTTATGCTTATGGCTTGGCTAGAGGCCCCACCTTCCTTCAAGGCATGGTGATGTCCTATTGGAGTTTGCAGAGCAGTGGGAGGAAACGGCTTCCTAAGGGGCTAGAAATATGGGAAGCTCAGTGCTTCCAACCCCTACAACCTTGTAGCCCTGCATTGAGCCTCACTCTATCATTCCATTATCACCAAGCCATGAAGGCCCTTCACCTGTTCTGGGCTGTCTTGTCTCTGCTGCTTCTGGCTTCAGGTAAGAGATAAAGAAAAAGAAAGATTAAGATTTCTTTATTGTCATTGTACAAATACAATACAATGAAATTGGATGCTTTCCCATAAAAACAACACAAAACATTTCTTGTGCAGTGATTGATATAGCATAGATTTGAATGCTCGGAAATATTTCAATTGTTTCCCTTGAAACAGTCCTTTAGCTGGTGAGTAGCACATTCATGCCAGATTTTAACAGTCCTTATTATAGTGAGAGCCCGTTTCCTGATTTTAACAGTCCTTGTTATAGTGAGAGCCCGGCCCGTTTCCTGAGGGGATGTATGCTGGTATAGGAACAAAGACCTATGTTCAGTTAATTCAAATGTGGGAGCTGTAACCATATTTTATATGCAGATAGACCTTTCCAGTGAACACAGTTTTAAGTTCAGCATGGTTGAAATCTCCAGCAATGAGGTTCACAGCAATCTTGCTGGCTGCTGATAAAGCCCGGCAGCCCCGCCTTTGTTCCTCTCTCTGCGTTGCCTTTGCCTCCTCCTAAGGGGATAGTAATCCATGGAGAGCTTCGTACTTGAAACTACTTCCACCATAATGTTGTCTGGGCAAAAATAATCAGCTCTTACAGGTTGTTCACACTGTAACCCGACCTTTAGGAGTTCCTGCAGGCTGTAGATCTTGTGCGCCGTCATCTTAGATCTTAATAACTGCCATAACTGCCATTATTCCTCCAGGAGTGAGCTGTACCCTCTTAAAGTGACAAATCTATTCATTTTCCTTTTAAATATTTGCTCACCAGCCTAATGTACTCACACAAGTAACAAGTAACAACAATAACAATAATAAAGGCCATAGGGACCCCTGACCATTAGGTCCAGTCGTGTCCAACTCTGGGGTTGCGGCGTACAGCTTCCGGGTCATGTGGCTAGCATGACAAAGCCGCTTCTGGCGAACCAGAGCAGCACACAGAAACGCCGTTTACCTTCCCGCCAGAGCGGTTCCTATTTATCTACTTGCACTTTGATGTGCTTTCGAACTGCTAGGTGGGCAGGAGCTGGGACCAAGCAACGGGAGCTCACCCCGTCGCAGGGATTCGAACCGCCGACCTTCTGATCAGCAAGCCCTAGGCTCTGTGGTTTAGCCCACAGCGCCACCTGGGTCCCTATACGAAATGATAAAAGAAAAAGGAAAATGGAGAGCACTGGGCCGCTGCGTCTATGCGCGCCGCCATCTTAGAACTTAGAAAGGAGAGAGAGGCTGCTGTTCCCCTCAGGTTCTGCATAGGGAACAAATATAACAGTAGTCAGGAGTTTTGAGACCACATCATAATTTTAATCTAGCAGCAATGGGTAGCAGTGCTGGGTTAGAACTTTTCTTTGCCCTAGGTGAACCTGAAAGTGATGCACGCCCACCATGAAACCCTGTCAAGGCTGGGATTGCATGAGAGGGAAGAGCCAAAGGAAGAAGTGCTATCTCCTTCCAAAGGCGCCACCACATTCATGTGCTCCTGAGCCACTTTTAGCTCAGGATACATGGTACCATGAATACATGGTAAAGAAAGAGAGGTACATTTCTCTTGGCCCTCTTACCTGACCCTAAACATACACTCTTCCTTTTCTCTTAATCTGCCATAGCCATGAGGTCTGTCATTGCTCCACTCCTGTTAACTAGAAATTGCCTATCCTTGCCAATCTGAATATATGCTAGCATGCTTACTTGCATCTAAATTGTATGTCATGACCCATTAGTGTCCCAGCTGCATTGTGTAGGTGTGTTGCGAAAATGCTCCCCATTCTTCTCCCGGGGCTGCAAAGGGGTTAGTTTTACTTCCAATTTGCAAGTAAACGTGAATCACTGTGTCGTGGAACGATACATGTCTAAAAAGTGTGTCACCAACATGAAAAGGTGGAAATTCTCTGCTCTAAAGAAGAACAACAAATGGTGACTCAAGGAACGTCGATTGGGTGGTTCCTATTTCATCCATTTACAGTGGGACCTCGACTTACGAAGATAATGCGTTCCGACGCGATCTTCAGTAGTCGAAAACACTCGTAAGTCGAATCCCCATAGGAATGCATTGAGCGGAAAAAATTCGTAAGTCGAAGAAATCCTATTCAAAAATTCGTAAGTCGAAGAAATCCTATTCAAAGCGGCCACGGCTTCCTTTCGGAAGTCGAAAAATTCGGTTGCGGCAGCCATTTTTTTTCTTCTGGAAGTCATTCAGAAGTCGAAAGACACGTAAGTCGGGGCACTCGTAAGTCGAGGTCCCACTGTAGACACATTCTCTATGATTCCATGGTCCACAGGTATGCTATGCATGCCCATACCAAGGTGTAGAGAGCATCTTTCAATATAAGGCCACACAAGGAAAGGCGTTGTAGCAATTAGCCCAGTTTCAAATCTACATGGGAAATGAAAATGAGGGAGACAACTGGTGAGGGGAAATGGAGTATGTCCTTCTAAGACCATCTCTGTTAGGACATGTGAACTGGCTTTTAAAAGGCACCACAGATGCCATTATACTTCTATCAAACTTTCTGCATCGCTTCCAGCTCCTCTCCCTTGTGCTGGAACAAGGGCACCTGTTTCCATTTGTGGTGGGAGTGCCCCCTAGTGCGGCAAATTTGCTTAAATATTTTTGCAGAGGTGAAGAAGATAGTCAGAGGCCAGATTCAGTTACCACCCAGATTGACTTTGTTTTCTTTGTTCAAGGGAGTAAATGAAGAAATTAGGGCAAAGGCTCTCTTAATAGTTCCAATAATAGCTACTCATTGTACAATAGATGAAAAATGGAAAACTTTATCTCCTGCCAAGGTTGCAAACTGGTGGGACAATGTGTGGAATTTAGCCCCTCAGGTATGTCAGATGTTTGAATGGAAAACCAAAAAACAACCTCAAGTCTGGTGGGATTTATTGAATATACCAACAAGGACTGTTAAATCTTTCTCTTCCCCACCCTCCATCCTGGCTCCCCAATATATTTGGGAGAAATTAACCTCTCCATTAATAATCCATGGCCTGTTTATTACAAGTTGTACTTTACATTTCTATTGTAGTGTCAACTATTACATAACTCTCCGCATAGCAAAATGCTCTTCCTCCCTCATGCTTGATCCTTCAATTTATCTGGATCTAGTTAGCTCAGATTCCAAAAGTGTAGATTGCCGACAAACTTTTGTGAGTTTGTGAACTTGTGCTTCCCTTTCTTCCTGTTCCTCATTTACCGGCACTTTGCTCTCCCCAACGGATGGCGGTCTTTCTTTTCTCCATTTGCACAGAATATGCCCAGGAGAAACCAAAGAATACCCAAGAGTGTGCTGTATATGATGGAATTTGTACCAGAGGAGAATGTCCCGAAGACTTCGTTAAGATTGGCCAATGCAGCCGAATTACCATATGCTGCCAAAGGTAAACTCAGCTCAGCAATGAAGGCACATCAAACAAGAATACAGAGATTATAATCATCTCTCTCTCTCAAACACACACACACACACACACACACACACACACACACACACACATTTGTCCCACTGTCCAAACCCTCTAGACTGAGCATGTCAAGGAACCTCTGATTTGAGAGACTTCTGGCTGCCATTCTCAGTACTGTTATCAACGAGTCATTTCTATGAAACACAGAATGTGATTTGCTCCCAAGGAAGCACAGTTCCATTTCCATTGAACTCAATCCCTGAAGTCCCATTCAGAGTTTAAATCTGGTTCATATAATTGTAGGATAATAGAGTTGGAAGGGACCCCGAGGGTCATCCAATCCAACCCCCTGTCATTCAGGAATCTCAGCTAAAGCACCCATGACAGATGGTCATGCAATCTCTGCTTAAAAACCTCCAAGGAAGGAGAATTCACAGCCTCCCAAGAAAGACTGTTCCCCTGTCGAACAGCTCTCATGATCAGAAAGGTCTTCCTGATGTTTAATGGGAATTGTCTTTCTTGTAATGTGAATGCATTGGTGCGGGTGCTACCCTCCAGAGCAGGATAAAACAAGCTTGTTCCATCTTCCACGTGACAACCTTTAAGATATCTGAAGACAGCCACCATATCTCCACTCAGTCTCCTCTTTTCCATGCTAAACAAACTCAGCTCCTTCAACCATTCCTCATAAGGCTTGGTTTCCAGACCCTTGGTCATCTTGGTTGCTCTCCTTTGCACACGTTGCAGCTTGTCAATATCCTTCTTAATTTGTGGTGCCCAGAACTGGGGACAGTATTCTAGGTGTGGTCTCATCAATGCAGAATAGAGTAGTACTATTACTTCCCTTGATCTGGACACTATCCTTCTGTTGATGCAGCAAAGAATAGCATTCGTTTTTTTAAGCATCAGCATCATGTTAAGCTTGTGGTCCACCAAGATCTCTAGATCTTTTTCACATGCACTGCAAGTAAGCCAGCTGTCCCCCATATTTTATTTGTGCATCTGGTTCTTCCTGCCTAAGTATAGAACCTTACATTTGTCCCCATGGAAACCCATTTTTGTAGTTTGGGCTCAGGTCTCCAATCTGTTCAGGGCACTTTGAATCCAGATTCTGATGAGTATCCCCTCCAATTTTTCTCAAAGCCATCATAAGAAAGTCAATGAGATGGTGTGGTTGTTGTATTATATTTCAATGATTCCTATCCCAGTTCGCTATGAGTGTTCATGGTGACCTCCTTCTGCTCTCCCTGGTCTATACCGGAACAGAAGTTTGGCCATGTTGGATTTAGGCGAAAGGAACATCTGAGCTAAGACTACACTTATATTATGTTCAACTCTGAGGTTTTGTACAGGGAAGAATTATTGAAGAGGGTTTATATGATGCGTGCTAGATTTATTTCTTTACATGTTTACAGCATTTTTATGATAACTATACTCTTGTGTGTTATGGTGAGATCTATAGCTGGCAGATCTAGAAGTCTGAACAAAGGAATAAAAGGTTATGATGACTTCCAGTCCCTGGTAACCAGGATCTCCCAAGAAGTGGCATTTGCTTCCTGAATGACCAGAGGCCGGACACTCAGCTCCTCCCCTTCTGGCCATGTGGGCAAAGCAAGGAACAACTTGGGGGGCGGGTGCCGTTGTGCCACTATAAATCAAAAGCTGTACCTGAGACCATTGTGGGATTCACAATCAGCTTATGTCATGCTCCATAGTGAGTTGACAGGGAAGGCAGCATCCTTGCTATTGTAGATTTGGTCACTGTAGTCGGGGCCAGGGAGGATTTTTCCTGCAAGCAAACTGGCTGCTCTGCAGGTTTTCACCCACCTCATATTAAAAGGGCTGAGTTTTGGCCGTTGAGGCATTGGGTTGGATCCTTTCCTGAGCAGGTGCCCTGTTTAAGGGTGCAGGAATTGGTGTTTACATTCATGATTTTGACTGCTGATTCCAGGTGAAACAGAAATAACTTATATATATTTTCTTTTCTTTTTAAGGTTTAACTAAAGCTTTCCAATAGTGATTCCTTCCTGATTACTGAGGATCCTTTGAATACTGGGGGCTGTTCCATCACTTGTAGAGCCGCTGGATCCTACTTCAGCACCAGCTAGAGTCTCCTTCTGCCTCTTCACCAAAGTAGCCAGATCAAAAGAAAAAGCCCATGCGCCATTCTTGCATGATTACATGATCTTCTCCCTTGCAATAAAAGCAAATTCAAATGCCCTTTTCCCTCTGCTTCTGATTTTCAACGATGGGTGTCATTGCTCATGAAGAAGGTGTCATCATGCATGGTTCTGCAAAAGCACAGCATGTCTTTAGAAATGAGGTCTAAAAGGGTTGAAGATGCCTAAAAACAGTCCAGTGAGGAGGAGTGAGAACACAATGAGAAGAAGGAGGAATGGGCAAAAATCGGAAGGAGGGCATGGGAGGGAGGGAGAAAAAAATACTATTCAATTCACCTTGAAAACTAAACCAACCTTATTCTTACTTACTGCAAGTATATGTGAACCAAAACACACCTTACCTTCAAAATTAGTACCTGTAATGGCTTGGGTCTCCCCCAGAGAAGTGAGACAACTCCGACAGGAATTATCTCAGATTTATTGCTCAAACTCAAACTCATAAATCACTGTGGAGCTCAGTTTTTGGCGTCTTCCCACAAGTTTGATGTTGCCGAGTCTGAGCTCCACCCCTTCCTCCAATGGACAAGCCCCCACCATCTCTTCCGCTCTTTTTCGCGCCTCCCATGAAATTTCATAACTTGACGAGATTTGGACAAAATCATTTCCGGTCGTTCTCATTCCATTCTCATTGAATTCTCATTGTTCTTCCAGTCTCTGTCTTGCCTGTCAGAGAATCCTGTTCTCTGACAGTACCTCTCGAAACCTTGTGATGCAGTTCTCCAACCATGGAATGTATAAAAAGGAAACACCTATAGTTTGGGAATGTGTGTAAATTGTATTCTTTTATGTTTCATGTTTTATTGTGATTTTGGTGGTGTGAGCCGCCCTGAGCCCAGCTTTGCCGGGGAGGGCGGGGTACAAATAAAAATTATTATTATTATTATTATTATTATTATTATTATTATTATTTATGCTAGTGAATGGAGGGAGTAAGAAACCAAGAGTCAAATCTGCCCCAATATTTGTAAGATGTTTGGAGTTTCTTTACACTTCCAAGTCACATTCAAATGAGCCTCGCAGGAAGTGCCGGGCTGTGTGTTGCTCTACTATCACATCTTTTAAAAGAGCAGAGGGTGGTAAGACATAGGGCAGAGCCCTGTGTTTGAACTAACCATTCCAAGAGGCGCGTTTTTGGCACTATGACAGATAGTGCTGATGGGAGGTGAATTTCTAGGCATAATAGACGAACTACAGTATCACGGTGAATGGAATCAAACAAAGCTGAGAGGTAGAGGGACATTTCTCCTGTCTCTCTTCTGACACAGGTCATCATGCAGGGCGCCCAAAGAAGGTTCTTTTTTCTTTCCTTTTTATTGAATTTATATACTGCTCTATGCCCAGGGGTGTCAGAGCAGTTCTTTGCCAAAACAGGGTCCAAACCCCAATTGAAATCATTCCAGAAAATCAATGTTCTTAATACACATGGCGGTGGTGGGAAGCAGCCTGTTATGATTTTTGTCCAAGCCGAGCGGAAAACAGCTGCAGCGAGGGCTGGTCTGACTTTTGCCTGTCTCACTAAGCCGTGAGAAAGCTGCCTTAACTTTTCCTACATGGAATGTTTATGTTTCACTGTACTATTGTAATCCTAGCCTTTGTGCTCACTCTTGTGGCTTGCTAGGACGCCGGACAAACGGCTTTATGGCAGCTCTGTCTTATTGAGCTACCAGCAGAGATTCTCTCTGCAGTTTTCCTACAATAAATAGTTTAGCCTTAATTATGGCTTGTGTGTGTTGTTCTTCATACTGGGAACAATCATATATTACTGCGCCACCGGACTCTCAGTAGCCGGGGATGTCCGCACACGGCTTTGCTCTGGCTTTGGGGCAGTCTCACAAACTGCCCCAGGCGGGGTATTTGCTGACGCACCCTTGCTGTTTTTCAGTCCACTAATGCATATGTAGCCCAGGAATTTGTTTTCAGTACCAGAACTGCATGGAGCTTGTGGTCCTTCTACACCCAAACTCACTCCTGGTTATGCTCCAAGCTTTCTTTATCTGAGGCATAACATTTAGATGGATGGGCAGTAGAGCAGGAAGGATGCCCTGTTAAACAATTCATGTTCTTTGCTGCCCTCTTAAACAATGGACATTCAGAGACTTTCAGGCTACTGCAAATCAGCCATAGATAGCCCAGGAAGTCCTCAGTGACACAGCTGGGTGCTTTTTCCTGCATTCTTCAGTTCCTGCAAGAGGTCAAAAGTTCGTAGGCCAACATCTCTTCATCTCATTTGAGGGGGGAAACTGTACTTATTGCTTGGCTGGAGGCCTGACCTTTCTTCAGGGCATGGTGACAACCTGCTGGACTTTGCAGAGAAGTGAGAGCAAACAACTTCCCAACAAATATGGGAGGCTCAGCCCTCAGAACCCTAACAACTTAAGAACCTAGGAAGAGTCTGCTGGACCACGACAATGGAGCTTCATGAGTTCTAGAGTTATGAGAGGGGGGGGAATTTCCTTATCCCCTTTTCCCATTTCATGCATACCTTCATAAAATTCTATCATTTCACCTCTAACTCACCTTTTCATACATAAACAACATTACCATTGTCCATGCGATTTCTGCCCGTATAATCCACAACCTTTTTTCTAAACGAAAGATTCCCAAATGCTGCAACCTTTCTTCATACAGTAGTTGCTCCATTCCCTTCAGGGTTTTGGTGCCCCTTTCCAAAGTTTTTCCAACTATATGATACCTTTTTTCATGTGAGGTGACCAGAACTGTATACGGTATTCCAAATGCAAACACATCATAGATTTGTATAACAGCATTATGATACCGACAGGTTTTTCCCCAATTCCTTTCCTCATAATCCCTAGTAAGAAGGAAATCAATATTTCTGACATGGGTTGCATTGTGACAGGGTTTCCCAAGACATTTTAAGCACTTTTTGAACATTCAAATGGACGAATCCCGGATATATCCGGGATGTATGGCAGCCCTACTTTATGCAGCTATGCATGGCAGGGAGTAAGTGGATGAATAAAAAAATTATCCCCTCCCTCATATGAAGCAATCACCATCCATTTCATAGAAGGCATTGGGTTGTCCATAGTGAGAACCTCACTGCTTTTCAGCTTACTAATGAGTATGTAGCCCAACCCCCGGGAATTTGCTATCAGTACCAGAACTGAAGGGAACTCATGGTCCTTCCGTACAAAAATTCACTCTTGGTTACCTCCAAGCTTTCTTTATCTGAGGCATAAAGTTTAGATGGAAGGGGCAGCAGACCACGGAGGATGGACACTCTTTGCTGTTCTCTTAAACAATTGAGATTCAAAGGCCCGTATCGGATTGCTGCATATCAGCCATGCATCAACCAGGAGGTACTCAGTTTCTCAGCTGAGTGCTTTTTCCTGGTTCTGCATCCTCCAGGTCTCGACACAGGCCAAAACCTCTCATCTCTCCATCTCATTCTAGGGGATACACTGTGCTTATGGCTTGGCTAGAGGCCCCACCTTCCTTCAGGGCATGGTGATGTCCTACTGGAGTTTGCAGAGCAGTGGGAGGAAACGGCTTCCTAAGGGGCTAGAAATATGGGAAGCTCAGTGCTTCCAACCCCAACAACCTTCTGCCTTGTAGCCCTGCATTGAGCCTCACTCTATCACTCCATCATCACCAAGCCATGAAGGTCCTTCACCTGTTCTGGGCTGTCCTATCTCTGCTGCTGCTGGCTTCAGGTAAGAGATAAAGAATAAGAAGGGAGAGGGAAGCTGCTGTTCCCCTCAGGTTCTGCACAGAGAACAAAAATAACAGTAGTCAGGAGTTTTGAGACCACATCATAATTTTAATCTAGCAACAATGGGTAGCAGTGCTGGGTCAGGACTTTTCTTTGCCCTAGGTGAACCTGAAAGTGATGCACGCCCACCATGAAACCCTGTCAAAGCTGGGATTGCATGAGAGGGAAGAGCCAAAGGAAGAAGAGCAATCTCCCTCCAAAGGTGCCACCACATTCATGCGCTCCTTCTAAGCCACATTTTAGCTCAGCATGATATGAATACATGGTAAAGAAAGAGAGGTACATTTCTCTTGACCCTCTTTCCTGACCCTAAACATACACTCTTCCTTTTCTCTTAATGTATGCTAGCTGCATTGTGTAGGTGTGTTGCGCAAATGCTCCCCGTTCTTCTCCCGGGGCTGCAAAGGTGTTAGTTTAACTTCCATTTGCGAGTAAAAGCGAATCACTGTGTCATGAAATGATACATGTCTAAAAAGTGTGTCACCAACATGAAAAGGTGGAAATTCTCTGCTCTAAAGAAGAACAACAAATGGTGACTCATGGAACGTCCGTTGGGTGGTTCCAATTAAATCCATTCAGACATATTCCCCATGATTCCATGGTCTACAGGGATGCCATGCATGCCCACACCTAGGTGTAGAGTGTAGCTTGCAATATGAGGCCCCACAAGGAAAGGCGTTGTAGCAATTAGCTCAGTTTCAAAACTACATGGGAAATGAACATGACGGAGACAACTGGTGAGGGGAAATGGAGTATGTCCTTCTAAGACCATCTCTGCTGGAACATGTGAACTGGCTTTTTAAAGGCACCAAAGATGCCATTATATACCTATCAAACTTTCTGCATCTCTTTCAGCTCCTCTCCTTTGTGCTGGAACAAGGGCACCTATTTCCATTTGTGGTGGGAGTGCCCACTGGTGCAGCAATTTTGCTTCAATATTTTTGCAGAGATGAAGATAGTCAGAGGCCAGATTCATTTACCACTCAGATTTACTTTGTTTTCTTTGTTCAATGGAGTAAAAGAAGGAAATAATAATGATAATAATAATTTATTATTTATACCCCGCCCATCTGGCTGGGTTTCCCCAGCCACTCTGGGCGGCTTTCAACAGAAAATTAAAATACAACAATCTATTAAACATTTAAAGTCTCCCTAAACAGGGCTGCCTTCAGATGTCTTCTAGAGGTCTGGTAATTGTTGTTCTCTTTGACATCTGAAGGGAGGGCATTCCACAGGGCGGGTGCCACTACCGAGAAGGCCCTCTGTCTGGTTTCCTGTAACTTGGCTTCTCGTAGTGAGGGAACCGCCAGAAGGCCCTCGGCACTGGACCTCAGTGTCTGGGCTGAACGATGGGGGTGGGGTGCTCCTTCAGGTATACTGGACCGAGTCCATTTAGGGCTTTAAAGGTCAGCACCAACACTTTGAATTATTCTCGTATATGTACTGGGAACCAATGTAGGTCTTTGAAGGGCAATTAGGGCAAAGGATCTCTTAATATGTCCAATAATAGCTGCTCATTGTACAATAGTTGAAAAATGGAAAACTTTATCTCCTGACAAGGTTGCAAAATACGCGACCAGAGGGAGGAGACGGCGGCGGAACAAGATTGGAAGAAATTTAAAGGATACTTAAAGAACTATTGTAAGATCTAAAAGATAGGAAAAAGCTGGAAGAAACGATAGCTTACAAATTAGAAATTAAGATTTAGTAAAGTTAAATATGAAGGTTTACTAGGACAATTAGAAGATAAACAATGTATGTATATAATGGAAAATTAGTTAACGATGAGAGGGAATTACTAAAGATGATAGATAATGAAGCGCAGGGGGGGGGGCGTGAGGAAGTCCCCCAACTATGATTAGACAGTATGAAGGTAACCAAGATATATGTTTGTGTTTGTGTATTTTGTAGTGTATTTAGTATGTTTTGTTTTGTTTTATTTAGTATGTTTTATTTTGTATTGTTTTTGATATACAATGTTTATGTTGAAAATCTAATAAATATAATTAAAAAAAAAAGAGACAAGGTTGCAAAATGGTGGGACAATGTGTGGAATTTAGCCCTTCAGATATGTCAGATGTTTGAATGGGAAACCAAAAATGGCCTCAAGGCTCATGGGATTTATTGAATATACCAACAAGTACTGTTACATCTTTCTCTTCCCAACCCTCCACCCTGGCACTCCAATATATGAGGGACAAATGAACCTCTCCATTAATAATCCATGGGCTATTTATTACAAGTTGTACTTTATATTTCTTACTGTATATTGTAGTGTCAACTATTACGTAACTGTGCATAGTAAAATGCTCTTCCTCCCTCATGCTTGATCCTTCACTTTATCTGGATCTAATTGGTTTAAGTTCCAAAAGTGTCCTACAACCTTTTGCGAGTCCTTGAATTTCTGCTTCCCTTTCTTCCTATTCTGAATTTACTTTGCTCTCCCCAATGTATTGATGATCTTTCTTTTCTCCATTTGAACAGGATATGCCCAGATCAAAATAATGACTGAGGAAGATTGTGCTAAATATAACGGATTTTGTGCCAAAGAAGAGTGCCCTGACCATTATAAGATTGGCGAATGCAACCCAGATACAGTATGCTGCGGAAGGTAAACTCGGCTCACCAATGGTAGCGGATCAAACAAGCATACAGAGATTATAATCATCTCTCTCTCTCAAACACACACACACACTTGTCCCACTGTCCAAACCCCCTAGACTGGGCATGTCAAGGAACCTCTGATTCGAGAGTCTTCTGGCTGCCATTCTCAGTACTGTTATCAACGAGTCATTTCTATGAAACACAGAATGTGATTTGCTGCCAAGGAAGCACAGTTCCATTTTCTTTGAACTCAATCCCTGAAGTCCCATTCAGAGTTTAAATCTGGTTCATAGAAGACAGCCACCATATCTCCACTCAGTCTCCTCTTTTCCATGCTAAACAAACTCAGCTCCTTCAACCATTCCTCATAAGGCTTGGTTTCCAGACCCTTGGTCATCTTGGTGGCCCTCCTTTGCACACGTTGCAGCTTGTCAATATCCTTCTTCATTTGTGGTGCCCAGAACTGGAGACTGTATTCTAGGTGTGGTCTCACCAATGCAGAATAGAGTAGCACCATTACTTCCCTTGATCTGGACACTATCCTTCTGTTGATGCAGCAAAGAATAGCATTCACTTTTTTCTTTGCTGCAGCATCAGCATCATGTTAAGCTTGTGGCCCACCAACACCCTCTAGATCTTTTGATGGGTGTCCCCCATCTTATATTTGTGCATCTGGTTCTTCCTGCCTAAGTAAAGAACCTTACATTTCTCCCCATTTGTCCCCATTGACACCCATTTTTATAGTTTGTGCTCAGGTCTCCAATCTGTTTAGGGCACTTTGAATCCAGATTCTGATGAGTATCCCCTCCAATTTTTCTCAAAGCCATCTTAAGCAAGTCAATGAGATGGTGTGGTTGTTGTATTATATTTCAATGATTCCTATCCCAGTTCACTATGAGTGTTCATGATGACCTCAGTCTGCTCTTCCTCATCTGTAGAAGTTATGATTTTACCAGAACAGAAGTTTGGCCATGTTGGATTTAGGCGAAAGGAACTTCTGAGCTAAGACTGCACTTTTATTATGTTCAATTCTGAGGTTTTGTACAAGGAAGAATCATTGAAGAGGGTTTATATGATGCTTCCTAGATTTATCCGTACATTTCTTTACATGTTTACAGTGTTTCTAAGATAACTATTTTTTTGTGCGTTATGGTGAGATCCATAGCTGGCAGATCTAGAAGTCTGAACAAAGGAATAAAAGGTTATGATGACTTCCAGTCCCTGTTGACCAGGATCTCCCAGGAAGTGGCATTTGCTTCCTGAATGACCAGGGACTGGACACTCAGCTCCTCCCCTTCTGGCCACGTGGGCAAAGCTCACCCTGTGGACCGCCCTCCCATCAGAGGTCAAAGCCATAAACAACCACATGACATTTAGAAAACACCTGAAGGCAGCCCTGTTCAGGGAAGTTTTTAATTTGTGATATTTTAATGTATTTTTATATTTGTTGGAGGCCGCCCAGAGTGGTTGGGGAGACCCGGCCAGATGGGCGGAGTACAAATAATAAATTATTATTATTATTTTAAGGAACAACTTGGGGGCGGGTTCCGTTGTGCCACTATAAATCAAAAGCTGTACCTGAGACCATTTGGAGACCATTGTGGGATTCACCACCCACAATCAGTTTATGTCATGCTCCATAGTGAGTTGACAGGGAAGGCAGCATCCTTGCTATTGTAGATTTGGTCACTATAGTCGGGGCCAGGGAGTATTTTTCCTGCAAGCAAACTGGCTGCTCTGCAGGTTTTCACCCACCTCATATTAAAAGGACTGAGTTTTGGCCATTGAGGCATTGGGTTGGATCCTTTCCTGAGCAGGTGCCCTGTTTAAGGGTGCAGGAATGGGTGTTTACATTCATGATTTTGACTGCTGATTCCAGGTGAACCAGAAATAACTTATACATATTTTTCTTTAGTTTGAATGACCAACTTATAGCCATCTGATAGCGATTACTGAAGATTCTTTGAATACTGGGGGCTGTTCCATCACTTGTAGAGCCGCTGGATCCTACTTCAGCACCAGCTAGAGTCTCCTTCTGCCTCTTCACCAAAGCAGCCAGATCAAAAGAAAAAGCCCATGCGCCATTCTTGCATGATTACATGGTCTTTTCCCTCGCAATAAAAGCAAATTCAAATGCCCCTTTCCCTCTGCTTCTGATTTTCAATGATGGGTGCCATTGCTCATGAAGAAGGTGTCATCATGCATGGTTCTGCAAAAGCACAGCATGTCTTTAGAAATGAGACCTAAAAGGGGTGAGGATGCCTAAAAACAGTCCAGTGCGGAGGAGTGAGAACACAATGAGAAGAAGGAGGAATGGGCAAAAATCGGAAGGAGGGCATGGGAGGGAGGGTGAAAGAATTCTATTCAGTTCACATTGAGAACTAAATGAAAACAAAATAAAAAAATCCTTCCAGTAGCACATTAGAGACCAACTATGTTTTTTCTTGGTATGAACTTTTGTGTGCATGCACACTTCTTCAGATACCTGAAGAAAACTAATATTGAATACAAGTATTGAAAACTAAATCAACCTTATTCTTACTTACTGCAAGTATATGTGAACCAAAACACACCTGACTTTCAAAGTTAGTACCTGTAATGGCTTGGGTCTCCCCTCAGAGAAGTGAGACAACTCCAGCAGCAATTATCTCAGATTTATTGCTCAAACCCATAAATCACTGCAGAGGTGTTTTCGGCATCTTCCCCCAAGTTTGATGTTGCCGAGTCTGAGCTCCTTCACTTCCGCTCCTTTTTGCACCTCTCATGAACTTTCATAGCTTGGCGAGATTTGGCAGAGATCATTTGCATGGACAGGCGGAGTCCCCCAAACCCCAGGTGACCCCTGAGCGGAATAATGACTCAAGACAATGTGCTATTGGATTAAAATTGGCCACAACTTTATTAAGACTCAGATGTAGGGAGACTTTGGCTCAGGCATTGGGCGTTTATCCTTCCCAGTCCCCAGCCGGGGATCTGGGAGACATCAGCGTTATTCAGAATGTGTGGGGATTGGGCTGGATCTGGAGAACATATGTTCAAGCAGGGGACCCGTCTCCCGTTCGCTGCCTGTGGAGGGAAAGAGCAATGACAACCTCTCAGCGTATGGCCAATGCCTCCCCCCAATACCTCTTTAACGGAGAACCCTGGTATGACCGCCTCACCCCCCACCCCATTTTGGAAGATAGACTAAATGATTCTGCCGAAGGCCTGGAACCACCAAAGATGTGACGTATTGCTACGGGAAAGGCGAAACCTGCCAATGCAGGGAAATTCCTTTCCGGCCCTTCAACAGTGGCCTTGACATAGCAGCGCCTGCGTACCTGTGGAGAAGGGGTTAATCTACAAAATAAGACTTAATTGAGGGAGTGGAGGGTGGAAGAAACTCTGGAACCGACTGACGCTTCCCAGGTAAGCTACACCTTCTATTGTGCGGGCTGTATGGTCACTCCCCTTACCTGACCAATCCATAGCTGTCAACTTTTGGATTTGAAAATAAGGGATCAGCAGCCTCACCTGTCCCGGGGACAGTCCACGCCACGCTAAGCCCCCCAGGCTACAAATTAATTTACACCAGGCTACACACCACCATCTTTCCCCACCTCAGGGTCTCTTTTCCAGGGAGTCTTCTCTTCTCATGCGATGCTTCAGGATCTGTCCTTCCGGTGAGCAGCCAGGGCCGATGTCCTTCAGAATGGATCGGTTTGATCTCCTTGCAGTCCATGGGATTCCAGCACCACAATTCAAAAGCATCAATTCTTCATGGGGGATTGATCAGGTTCACTCTTTTGGCTCTCTGGCATCCATTAATGACTTAGTATACAAACGTATTGCAGGCTTTGCATCCTTTAACACTCTTTTGGAAGGAGTGTATTTGTGAGCTGGGCCAGAGTGGTTGATTTTACATGCAAGCAAAGCACAAACAGTGCTGTTGTCTAATGACATCCTATTCTCTGTAACTATTGGTGAGAAACGCAGCCGAGCAACGCAGCTGAGGAGCCTCCCTGGCCGGGAGGGAGGGAGAGGAGCTGCTTCCTTTGAAATCTGGGAAATTTACGGGATATCTAACAATCCGGGATAGCAACGGGAAACGGCGCTGGAATAAGGGAATTTCCTGCCAAAAAAGGGAAACAGCGAAAACCGGCGCTGGAATAAGGGGATTTACCACCAAAAAAGGGGAGGTTGACAGCTCTGGACCAATCCCCTGGCAACACCCCCCCCCCAGGTGGGATTGGGCGGTTGACTGAGGTAGGCAGTGACAACAGGTTTCCAGCCTAGGGAGGATGAAGCCAGCCCAAACTACCAGGAGCCGCACTGGGATCCAGGGGGCTGCGCGCGACCACGCAAATGTCACCTCCCATTTGATGTGGGGAGCAGTCCTTCCTGTCGTTCTGTGTCTGTTTCATTCTCAGTGCTCTGCAACTATCTTTTTCTCTCTGCGTTCCGTCCCCCTCCTCTGTGGGTACAAAGGTCAAATTCCTGGGGCTAATTGCTTCCTTCCCTTCACTTAGAAATTCTCGCGGTTCTTCCAGTCTCTGTCTTGCCTGTCAGGAACGACATCAGGGGAATAGTGATTGGGGGATATTTAAAATCAAAGCTTTTGCCGATGATATAATCATAACTATGGAAGATCCACTAAACAGCATTCCAAAGGCAATTGAGACAAATAATGAGTATGGGAAACTGGCAGGCTTAAAAATTAATTACAAAAAAAACAAGTCTATTAGTAAAGAATTTGGAATCTGACTAAAAAAAGAAATTGCAAGAAATGACAAGCATTGAAATCCGGAGGAAAATTAAATACCGGTATTTGGGGTTACAAATGACAACTAAAATATTGACTTGTTCCTAGAAAATTACGAGAAACTATGGAAGGACATAAAAAAGAAATTGGACAATTGGGCTAAATTAAAAATCTCCTTTTTAGGGAGAATATCAATCATTAAAATGAATGTCCTTTCAAAAATGAATTATTATTTCCAGAATTTACCAATATTAGGAGGGGCAAAGTGCTTTAAAACTTGGAAAAAGGATATACCGGTATTAAAATTTATCTGGGATGGCAAAAAGCCAAGAATTAAATATAAATTATTAAGTGATCAAAAAGGGAGAGGAGGATTTGGATTACCGGATTTAGAATTGTATCATGACGCAGCGGGGTTGACTTGGTTGAAAGAATGGATGGAATAAAAAAATACGGATGTTTTAGATCTAGAAGGAGTGGGCCTAGGTTTTGGATGGCATTGGTATTTAATGGAGGAAAATTTAAAAACGCATAGTACTTTTATGAATAATGTTATAAGGAAGTCATTATACAAAATATGGAGGAAACATCGAGGAATACTGGAACCCAAAACACCATGGTGGGTATCGCCGTTGGAGATGGTTGCGGTGAAAAGACGAAATATGGATATAAACTGGCCAACATATAAAGATTTAATAGAAAAAGGGGATGGGAAGCTAAAATTAAGAGATTATAATGAAATTAGACCCTACCTAAAAAGTTGGATATACATTTTCAAATTATTCAGAGGTTTCAGAAAGACAAAAAATTAGGCTTTGATAAAGAAATCTCCAAATTGGGTAAAATATTATTAGACGGCAAAAATAAATAAATAAAAAATTATATGATTTACTATTAGAATGGGATACAAAGGATGAACAAATAAAAGAAACAATGATAAGATGGGGCCAAGATTTGGCGAAAATAATCATGTTAAAGAAATGGGGAAATTTATGGTATAGCGATATCAAATTTACACCTAATTATGATTTAAAGGAAAATGTAAGGAAAATGCAATATAGGTGGCACTTAACGCCAGCAAAGTTAGCGAAAGTGTATAAAGGAAGCGACAACAAATGATGGAGATGCCATAGGGAAGTTGGTACATTTATACATATCTGCAATGATCCAGCTCTCATTTCCCTACATCACTACTGGCAAAACCATTGCTTTAACTATACGGACCTTTGTTGGCAAGGTGATGTCTCTGCTTTTTAAGATGCTGATTAGGTTTGTCATTGCTTTTCTCCCAAGAAGCAGGCGTCTTCTAATTTCATGACTGCTGTCACCATCTGCAGTGATCATGGAGCCCAAGAAAGTTAAATCTCCCACTGCCTCCATTTCTTCCCCCTTCTATTTGCCAGGAGGTGATGGGACCAATGGCCATGATCTTAGTTTTTATTACGTTGAGCTTGACACCATATTTTGTGCTCTCCTCTTTCACCCACATTAAGAGGTTCTTTAATTCTTCCTCACCTGGAGCAGGAACCAGCAAGCCACTCCCGTATCCCATACAAGAAAACTTCATGGACAAATAGAACAGAAGTCCTTAGCAGTCCACTGCAGATCAGCAATGAATCTCCCAGGAGGTACTTGGTGACTCAACTGGGGGCGTTTTTCCTGGTTTTGCTTCCCCTTCATCTTGCCACAGGCCAAGACTTCTTATCTACATCTTGTTACGGGGAGGATATGCCAAAGGAAACAGCAGAGCGCAGTGAGCTCATAACGTCCAATTTTTGGAGAGGCAAAACTGGGACATGCGTCTTCCGGGCTGTGCTCGTTGGCAAGTCACGTGACCCCCGCCTCACTCTCCCCACCCCCAAGGCACTATTTGAGGGGCAGGATCACGCCTTACACCCAAAACTGCACTTGGCAGGTATGTGAGCTAACGTATGCCTCAAATAAAGACTCTAGTCCTCCTCATTGGACTGTTCTGGGGGATCCTCACATCTCTGCAACACCTTATACAAAACGCTGCCTATGAAGATGGTTCAGAATCTTCAGCTGCTGCAAAATTCGGCCCCCAGGTTGCAAACCAAGACAAAACAGTTTGAGCATATTATACCGATCCTGCCCCGGCTGCCAACTACCTTCCAAGTGGACTTCGAACTGCATTTTGTGATTTCCTCTTTGAATTCTATACAGTGAACTGTCCTGAGATCCTCCAACTAGAAATGCTATTGCCAGGCTGTTACACAAAATCATGGATTTGGATCACTCTGTGCAGTTCTGGTGAACCCTCTTGTAAAAGGATATTGTGGAGTTGGAAAAGCTTCAGAAAAGGCCAATCGCAATCATCAAGGGCATCAGACAACCACCTTATGAAGATTTTGGTTATTGGGAAAGTTACCATCAAAGCAATCACCATCCATTTCATAGAAGGCATTGGGTTGTCCATGGAGAGAACCTCACTGCTTTACAGCTTACTAATGAGTACATAGTCCAAGCCCGGGAATTTGCTTTCAGTACCAGAACTGAAGGGAACTCATGGTCCTTCCATACAAAATTCACTCTTGGTTACCCTCCAAGCTTTCTTTATCTGAGGCATATAGTTTAGATGGAAGGGGCAACAGACCATGGAGGATGGACACTCTTTGCTGTTCTCTTAAACAATTGAGATTCAAAGGCCCATATCGCACTGCAGCATATCAGCCATGGATCCAACACGAGGTACTCAGTGTCTCAGCTGGGTGCTTTTTCCTGGTTCTACATCCTCCAGGTCTCAGGCCAAAACTCTCCTTCTCATTCTAGGGGACTGTGCTTATGGCTTGGCTAGAGGCCCCACCTTCCTTCAGGGCATGGTGATGTCCTATTGGAGTTTGCAGAGCAGTGGGAGGAAACAGCTTCCTAAGGGGCTAGAAATATGGGAAGCTCAGTGCTTCCAACCCCAACAACCTTCTGCCTTGTAGCCCTGCATTGAGCCTCACTCTATCACTCCATCATCACCAAGCCATGAAGGTCCTTCACCTGTTCTGGGCTGTCCTATCTCTGCTGCTGCTGGCTTCAGGTAAGAGATAAAGACTAAGAAGGGAGAGGGAGACTGCTGTTCCCCTCAGGTTTTGCACAGGGAACAAAACTAACAATATTCAGGAGTTTTGAGACCACATCATAATTTTAATCTAGCAGCAATGGGTAGCAGTGCTGGGTCAGGACTTTTCTTTGCCCTAGGTGAACCTGCAAGTGATGTACACCCACCTTGAAACCCTGTCAAAGCTGGGATTGCATGAGAGGGAAGAGTCAAAGGAAGAAGAGCAATCTCCTTCCAAAGGCACCACCACATTCATGTGCTCTTTCTAAGCCACATTTTAGCTCAGCATAATATGAGTACGTGGTAAAGAAAGAGAGGTGCATTTCTCTTGGCCCTCTTTCCTGACCCTAAACATACACTCTTCCTTTTCTCTTAATGTATGCCAGCTGCATTGTGTAGGTGTGTTGCGCAAATGCTCCCCGTTCTTCTCCTGGGGCTGCAATGGTGTTAACTTAACTTCCATTTGCGAGTAAAAGCGAATCACTGTGTCATGAAATGATACATGTCTAAAAAGTGTGTCACCAACATGAAAAGGTGGAAATTCTCTGCTCTAAAGAAGAACAACAAATGGTGACTCATGGAACGCCCATTGGGTGGTTCCAATTAAATCCATTTAGACATATTCCCCATGATTCCATGATCTACAGGGATGTCATGCATGCCCACACCTAGGTGTAGAGTGTAGCTTGCAATGTAAGGCCCCACAAGGAAAGGCGTTGTAGCATTTAGCTAAGTTTCAAAACTACATGGGAATGAACATGACAGAGACAACTGGTGAGGGGAAATGGAGTATGTCCTTCTAAGACCAACTCTGGTGGAACATGTGAACTGGCTTTTTAAAGGCACCAAAGATGCCATTATATACCTATCAAACTTTCTGCATCTCTTCTCAGCTCCTCTCCTTTGTGCTGGAACAAGGGCACCTATTTCCATTTGTGGTGGGAGTGCCCACTGGTGCAGCAATTTTGCTTCAATATTTTTGCAGAGATGAAGATAGTCAGAGGCCAGATTCATTTACCACCCAGATTGACTTTGTTTTCTTTGTTCAATGGAGTAAAAGAAGGAAATAATAATGATAATAATAATAATAATAATTTATTATTTATACCCCGCCCATCTGCCTGGGTTTCCCCAGCCACTCTGGGCGGCTTCCAACAGAATATTAAAATACAATCGTCTATTAAACATTAAAGCTTCCCTAAACACGACTGCCTTCAGATGTCTTCTAAAACTCTGGTAGTTGTTTTTCTCTTTGACATCTGGTGGGAGAGTGTTCCAGAGGGCGGATGGCAGTACTGAGAAGGCCCTCTGCCTGGTTCCCTGTAACTTGGCTTCTCGCAGCGAGGCAACCGCTAGAAGGCCCTCGCACTGGACCTCAGTGTCCGGGAAGAACGATGGGGGTGGGGCGCTCCTTCAGGTATACTGGACTGAGTCCATTTAGGGCTTTAAAGGTCAGCACCAACACTTTGAATTATTCTCGTATATGTACTGGGAACCAATGTAGGTTTTTGAAGGGCAATTAGGGCAAAGGATCTCTTAATATGTCCAATAATAGCTGCTCATTGTACAATAATTGAAAAATGGAAAACTTTATCTGCTGACAAGGTTGCAAAATACGCGACCAGAGGGAGGAGATGGCGGAACAAGATTGGAAGAAATTTAAAGTATACTTAAAGAACTATTGTAAGATCTAAAAGATAGGAAAAAGCTGGAAGAAACAATAGCTTACAAATTAGAAATTAAGATTTAGTAAAGTTAAATATGAAGGTTTACTAGGACAATTAGAAGATAAACAATGTATGTATATAATGGAAAATTAGTTAACGATGAGAGGGAATTACTAAAGATGATAGATAATGAAGCGCAGTGGGGGGGGCATGAGGAAGTCCCCCAACTATGATTAGACAGTATGAAGGTAACCAAGATATACCGGTATGTTTGTGTTTGTGTATTTTGTAGTGTATTTAGTATGTTTTGTTTTGTATTGTTTTTGATATACAATGTTTATGTTGAAAATCTAATAAATATAATTTAAAAAAAAAAAAGACAAGGTTGCAAAATGGTGGGACAATGTGTGGAATTTAGCCCTTCAGATATGTCAGATGTTTGAATGGGAAACCAAAAATGGCCTCAAGGCTCATGAGATTTATTGAATATACCAACAAGAATTAAGATTGCTGGAAGAAATATCAAGAACCTCAGATATGCTGATAATACAACCTTGATGGCAGAAAGTGAGGAGGAATTAAAGAACCTTTTAATGAGGGTGAAAGAGGAGAGCGCAAAATATGGTCTGAAGCTCAAAATCAAAAAAACTAAGATCATGGCCACTGGTCCCATCACCTCCTGGCAAATAGAAGGGGAAGAAATGGAGGCAGTGAGAGATTTCACTTTCTTGGGTTCCATGATCACTGCAGATGGTGACAGCAGTCACGAAATTAGAAGACGCCTGCTTCTTGGGAGAAAAGCAATGACAAACCTAGACAGCATCTTAAAAAGCAAAGACATCACCTTGCCAACAAAGGTCCGTGTAGTTAAAGCTATGGTTTTCCCAGTAGTAATGTACGGAAGTGAGAGCTGGACCATAAAGAAGGCTGATCGCCGAAGAATTGATGCTTTTGAATTATGGTGCTGGAGGAGACTCTTGAGAGTCCCATGGACTGCAAGAAGATCAAACCTATCCATTCTTAAAGAAATCAGCCCTGAGTGTTCACTAGAAGGACAGATCCTGAAGTTGAGGCTCCAGTACTTTGGCCACCTCATGAGAAGAGAAGACTCCCTAGAAAAGACCCTGATGTTGGGAAAGATTGAGGGCACAAGGAGAAGGGCACGACAGAAGATGAGATGGTTGGACAGTGTTCTCGAAGCTACTAACATGAGTTTGGCCAAACTGCGAGAGGCAGTGAAGGATAGGCTTGCCTGGCGTGCTCTGGTCCATGGGGTCACGAAGAGTTGGACACAACTGAACGACTGAACAACAACAACCAACAAGTACTGTTACATCTTTCTCTTCCCAACCCTCCACCCTGGCACCCCAATATATGAGGGACAAATGAACCTCTCCATTAATAATCCATGGGCTATTTATTACAAGTTGTACTTTATATTTCTTACTGTATATTGTAGTGTCAACTATTACATAACTCTGCATAGCAAAATGCTCTTCCTCCCTCATGCTTGATCCTTCACTTTATCTCAATTTAGTTGACTTACATTCCAAATGTTTAGATTTCCTACAACATTTTGCGAGTCCGTGAATTTCTGCTTCCCTTTCTTCCTATTCTGAATTTACTTTGCTCTTCCCAATACATGGTGATCTTTTTTTCTCTCCATTTGCACAGAATATGTCCAGGAGAAACCAAAGACTACCCAAGAGTGTGCTATATATAATGGAATTTGTAGCAAAGGAGAATGTCCCGAAGACTTTGTTAAGATTGGCTGTTGCTCAAGAATTAGTAAATGCTGCAAAGGGTAAGCTTGGCTCAACAATGGAGGGAGATCAAACATGCTTACAGATATTATAATCATCTCTCTCTCTCTCTCTCTCTCCCTCTCTCTCTCACACACACTTGTCCCACTGTCCAAACCCTCTAGACTGAGCATGTCAAGGAAGCTCTGATTCGAGAGACTTCTGGCTGCCATTCTCAGTCCTGTTATGAGTGAGTCATTTCTATGAAACACAGAATGTGATTTGCTCCGAAGGAAGCACAGTTCCATTTCCATTGAAGTCCCATTCAGAGTTTAAATATGGTTCATAGAATTGTAGGATAATAGAGTTGGAAGGGAACCCGAGGGTCATCCAATCAAACCCCATGTCATTCAGGAATCTCAGCTATAGCATCCATAACAGATGGTCACCCAATCGCTGCTAAAAAAACTCTGCTAAAAAGAATTCACAGCCTCCCAAGAAAGACTGTACCCCTGTCGAACAGCTCTCATTATCAGAAAGTTCTTCCTCATGTTTAATGGGAATTGTCTTTCTTGTAACATGAATCCATTGGTACATGTACTACCCTCCAGAGCAGGATAAAAAAATCTTGCTCCATCTTCCATGTGAAAGCCCTTAAGATCAGATATCTTAGAACAGACACCATAGGTAAAGGGACCCCTGACCATTAGGTCCAGTCGTGTCCAACTCTGGGGTTGCGGCGCTCATCTTGCTTTATTGGCTGAGAGCTGGTGTACAGCTTCCAGGTCATGTGGCCAGCATGACTAAGCAGCTTCTGGCTAACCAGAGCAGCACACGGAAACGCCGTTTACCTTCCTGCCGGACCGGTACCTATTTATCTACTTGCACTTTGACGTGCTTGCGAACTGCTAGGTGGGCAAGAGCTGGGACCAATCAACGGGAGCTCCCCCCGTCGCAGGGATTCGATCCGCCGAACTTCTGATCAGCAAGCCCTAGGCTCTGTGGTTTACCCACAGCGCCCCCTGGGTCCCTACAGCCACCATATCTTCACTCAATATCCTCTTTTCCAGGCTAAACATACTCAGATCCTTCAACCATTCCTCATAAGGCTTGGTTTCCAGGCCCTTGATCATCTTGGTTGCCCTTCTTTGCACACGTTGCAGCTTGTCAATATCCTTCTTCATTTGTGGTGCCCAGAACTGGAGACTGTATTCTAGGTGTGGTCTCACCAATGTAGAATAGAGTAGTACTATTACTTCCCTTGATCTGGACACTATCCTTCTGTTGATGCAGCAAAGAATAGCATTCGTTTTTTTAAGCATCAGCATCCTGTTAAGCTTGTGGTCCACCAAGATCTCTAGATCCTTTTCACATGCACTGCAAGTAAGCCGGGTGTCCCCCATAGTTTATTTGTGCATCTGGTTCTTCCTGCCTAAGTACAGAACCTTACATTTGTCCCCATTGAAACCCATTTTTGTAGTTTGGGCTCAGGTCTCCAATCTGTTCAGGGCACTTTGAATGATGCTTGCTAGATTTATCCATACATTTCTTTACATGTTTACAATGTTTCTAAGATAACTATTCTTTTGTGCGTTATGGGGAGATCCATAGTTGTTTGAACAAAGGAATAAAAGGTTGTGATGACTTCCAGTCCCTGTTGACCAGGATCTCCCAGGAAGTGGCATTTGCTTCCTGAATGACCAGAGGCCGGACACTCAGCTCCTCCCCTTCTGGCCATGTGGGCAAAGCAAGGAACAACTTGGGGGCGGGTTCCGTTGTGCCACTATAAATCAAAAGCTGTACCTGAGACCATTTGGAGACCATTGTGGGATTCACCACCACAATCAGTTTATGTCATGCTCCAAAGTGAATTGACAGAGAAGGCAGCGTCCTTGCTATTGTAGATTTGGTCACTGTAGTTGGGAGGATTGTTCCTGCAAGCAAACTGGCTGCTCTGTAGGTTTTCACCCACCTCATATTAAAAGGGCTGAGTTTTGGCCATTGAGGCATTGGGTTGGATCCTTAGCTGAGCAGGTGCCCTGTTTAAGGGTTCAGGAATGGGTGTTTACATTCATGATATTGACTGCTGATTCCAGATGAAACAGAAATAACTTATATATATTTTTCTTTTCTTTTTAAGTCTCAACTAAAGCCTTCCAATAGTGATTCCTTCCTGATTACTGAGGATCCTTTGAATACTGGGGGCTGTTCCATCACTTGTAGAGCCAATGGATCCTACTTCAGCACCAGCTAGAGTCTTCTTCTGCCTCTTCAACAAAGTAGCCAGATCAAAAGAAAAAGCCCATGCACCATTCTTGCATGATTACATGATCTTCTCCCTTGCAATAAAAGCAAATTCAAATGCCCTTTTCCCTCTGCTTCTAATTTTCAATGATGGGTGCCATTGCTCATGAAGAAGGTGTCATCACACGTGGTTCTGCAGTAGCACAGCATGTCTTTAGAAATGAGGTCTAAAAGGGGTGAGGATGCCTAAAAACAGTCCAGGGAGGAGGAGTGAGAACACAATGAGAAGAAGGAGGAATGGGCAAAAATCTGAAGGAGGGCATGGGAGGGAAGGTGAAAGAATTCTATTCAGTTCACATTGAAAACTAAATAAAAACAAAATAAAAAAATCCTTCCAGTAGCACCTTAGAGACCAACTATGTTTTTTCTTGGTATGAACTTTCATGTGCATGCACACTTCTTCAGATACCTGAAGAAAACTAATATTGAATATTGTAAACTAAATCAACCTTATTCTTACTTACTGCAAGTATATGTGAACCAAAATACACCCGACCTTCAAAATTAATACCTGTAATGGCTTGGGTCTCCCCCAGAGA
This sequence comes from Darevskia nairensis, assembly GCA_034642065.1. Lineage (NCBI taxonomy): Eukaryota > Metazoa > Chordata > Lepidosauria > Squamata > Lacertidae > Darevskia > Darevskia nairensis. Next base: position 497,126 of record JAWWNI010001125.1, on the reverse strand, counting down.
AGTGAGACAACTCCAACAGGAATTATCTCAGATTTATTGCTCAAACCCATAAATCACTGCGGAGCTCTGTTTTCGGCGTCTTCCCCCAAGTTTGATGCTGCCGAGTCTGAGCTCCTTCACTTCCACTCCTTTTTGCGCCTCTCATGAACTTTCATAGCTTGGCGAGATTTGGCAGAGATCATTTGCATGGACAGGTGGAGTCCCCCAAACCCCAGGTGACCCCTGAGCGGAATAATGACTCAAGACAATGTGCTATGGGATTAAAATTGGCCACAACTTTATTAAGATTCAGATGTAGGGAGACTTTGGCTCAGGCATTGGGCGTTTATCCTTCCCAGTCCCCAGCTGGGGATCTGGGAGACATCAGCGTTATTCAGAATGTGTGGGGATTGGGCTGGATCTGGAGAACATATGTTCGAGCAGGGAACCTGCCCCCCGTTCGCTGCCTGTGGAGGGGGAGAGCAATGACAACCTCTCGGCGTATGGCCAATGCCTCCCCCCAAGACCTCTTTAACGGAGAACCCTGGTATCACCACCATAAAGGGGACATGGGTCACCGCTACACACACACACCCCATTTCGGAAGATAGACTAAAGAATTCCGCCGAAGGCCTGAAACCGCCAAAGTTGTGATGTATTGTTACGGGAAATGCGAAACCTGCCAATGCAGGGAAATTCCTTTATGGTGCTTCAACAGTGGCCTTGACATAGCAGCACCTGTGTACCTGTGGAGAAGGGGTTAACCTACAAAATAAGACTTTCCGTAATTGAGGGAGTGGAGGGTGGAAGAAACTCTGGAGCCAACTGATGCTTCCCAGGTAAGCTGCACCTTCTATTGTGTGGGCTGTGTGGTCCCTCCCCTTACCTAACCAATCCCCTGGCAACGCCCCCCCAGGTGGGATTGGCCAGTTGACTGAGGTAGGCAGTCACACCAGGTTTCCAGCCTAGGGAGGATGAAGCCAGCCTGAACTACCAGGAGCCGCACTGGGATCCAGGGGGCTGCGCGCGACCACACAAAAGTCGCCTCCCATTTGATGTGGGGAGCGGTCATTCCTGTCGTTCTGTGTCTGTTTCATTCTCATTGCTCTGCAACTATCTTTCTTCTCTCTGCTTTCCGTCCCCCTTCTCTGTGTGTACAAAGGTCGAATTCCTGGGGCTAATTGCTTCCTTCCCTTCACTTAGAAATTCTCGCGGTTCTTCCAGTCTCTGTCTTGCCTGCCAGGGACGACATCAGGGGAATAGTGATTGGGGGATATTTAAAATCAAAGCTTTTGCCGATGATATAATCATAACTATGGAAGATCCACTAAACAGCATTCCAAAGGCAATTGAGACAAATAATGAGTATGGGAAACTGGCAGGCTTAAAAATTAATTACAAAAAAACCAGTCTATTAGTAAAGAATTTGGAATCTGACGAAAAAAAGAAATTACAAGAAATGACAGGTATTGAAATCCGGAAGAAAATTAAATACCGGTATTTGGGGATACAAATGACAACTAAAAGTATTGACTTTGTTATGTACTGAGTTGAATAGGATCCAAAGTGCAGCAGTCTGATTGGTCTTAGAACAATAGGATTCAGAATGCAGCAGTCTGATTGGTCCTAGAACAATAGGATTCAGAATGCAGCAGTCTGATTGGTCCTAGAACAATAGGATCCAGAATGCAGCAGTTTGATTGGTCTGCAGGAGCCACCCAATCCAGCTCCAGGTGGAAGTGAATCCGCAACCTAATTGGCTTACAGGAGTATCCTGGAATTAGCCAATCACGTGGGGCCCATTGTGTAAATAATGTATATAAAGCAGACGTTCTGGGGGAACTTCCATTCCTCTCTACTATGAGCTGAATAAAGAGCATGAAATCCACACTCGACTCCGAGTATATTTCACTGGCGACGAGGATGGGATCCTGCTGAGCTGACCGCCACACAAACAGCACCGCAGCACCGCCACCTGCCGCACCGCTGCCTCGCACCGTGTATCCAGGCTTCAGCTCCGGGACCCAAGGAACTCAGAATGGCACCCGACAGCAGCTTCTCGTCGTTCAAACCAGCATCAGGAGACTGGGAAGGGTACGCCAGCCGTTTCACCTTCCTCCTAGAAGCTAAAGGGGTCACCAACGACGCCAAGAAGAGGGCGATATTCTTCAGCGTCTGCGGAGAGGAGACGTTCGAAATCGCCCGGGCTCTCCTTGCACCTGACGATGTCGCAGCCGTTCCTTACAAAACAATAATGGAACGGTTGAAGGGGCACTTCTCACCGCAGCCCTCGGTGGTGGCTCGTTGAAATGCCTTCTACGCAAAGCGGCAAGCCCCCGGGGAAACCATAACTGGATTTGTTACCTGCCTCCGCCAAGCCGCTCGGTTCTGCAACTTCTCAGAGTTGGAGAACATGCTTCGTGATCGCCTCGTCGGTGGCCTGAGGGACGAGAAGCTGCAACGACGCCTCTCCGTCAAGAAGGACCTAACGTTCCAGGTCGCTCTGGAGGAGGCCCTGGCAACAGAAGCCGCCAAGAGGTCGACGCAAGAGGTACGGGTGAGCCTGCCGTCCCAACCAAGGGTCCACCACGAGGACCTCACCGACGACTCAGGATCTGACAGGGAGGAGGTGCACAGAGTACAGCGGCGCACTCAAGCAGTGCACACACCACAGCTGCCTCGACCAGAAGGAAGGAACTGCACAAGCTGTGGGGAGAGTCACGGGAGAAGGACCTGCCGCTTCCGCAACGCAGAGTGCAGGCAGTGCAGAAAATCAGGTCACATCGCCCGGGTGTGTCACGGCCAGCCCACCCGACGTCAGGCATCAGACGACCGACCCAAGAGCCCCAGGTCCCGGGGTCTAACGCACCAAGGCAACTCGACGGAGATCACGGACTGCCAGGTATACCAGTTGCCCCACCCCAACATAGAGAAAATTTATGTAGAAGTACAGATAGAGGGGGCCCCATGCCGCATGGAGCTGGACACAGGTTCAACACTATCCATAATCTCGGCACGGACCTTAAGGGAACTGTGCCCTAGTGGGGGTCCCAAACTCAGGCCAGCCCCATTCACCCTTCGGGACTTCCAGAAACGCAAGGTCCCCACAATGGGGGTGGGGACCTTCAGGGTGCAATATCGAGGGCAGACACGGCAACTGGACTTGCTTGTGGTCAAGGGCCCCTATGTTAGCTTACTGGGATTGGCATGGTTTGGACCACTGGGGCTAGCCGTCACCGGGGTGAACCGTACTAGCTTACAAGTGGACGTGGACGCCATATGCAAGGAGTTTCCGGGGGTTTTCGATGGAAAATCGGGACAGTATACGGGCCCCCCCCCATTGCCCTACAGCTTGACCCCGCAGTACGGCCTGTCAGGCACAAGGCCCGCCGGGTCCCGTTCGCCCTGAAACCCCGTATAGATGAGGAATTAGACCGGCTTGTGGAGCAAGGAGTGCTGGAGCCTGTGCCTAATGCCCCCTGGGAAACCCCAATCATCACACCCGTCAAGCCTAATGGTTCGGTCCGCATCTGTGCAGACTACAAATGTACCATAAACAAGGCCCTCACGGCCCATGCATACCCAGTGCCAGTGGTCAGCCATGTCCTCGCCACCCTGGCGGGGTCAAAAAATTTTGGCAAGCTGGACTTGGCCCAAGCCTATCAACAGCTGCCGGTAGATGAGGCCACAGCAGAGGCAGACGATTGTGACGCACAGAGGAGCGTTCAAGGTAAAGTGGCTGCAATTCGGTGTCAGCGTGGCACCAGGCATATTCCAGAATCTCATGGACCCTCTCCTTAAAGGGATTCCTGGCGTCACCCCCTTCTTCGATGATGTGTTGATTGCCGGGCCCACGCCAGAGGAGTTTGAGGACCGCCTCCACACCGTTCTGTACCGTTTCCAGACGGCGGGTCTCAAGGTGAAGCGGGAAAAGTGTCTACTAGGAGTGCCTCAGGTGGACTTTCTGGGATTTATGGTGGATGCAGAAGGGGTCCACCCGACTGGGGACAAGGTACGGGCCATTTGTGATGCCCCAGCGCCCAAGGGCAAGACTGAACTTCAGGCTTTCTTGGGACTATTGAACTTTTACCATGCCTTCCTTCCCCATAAGGCGGCGGTAGCGGAGCCTCTACACAGACTCCTGGACAAGCGGGCCCCTTGGGTGTGGGGCCAGCGCCAGGAGGCTGCATTCCAGGCAGTCAAGGACTTGCTCGTCTCAAACTCGGTCTTGGCACACTTCGACAAGAGGCTGCCGGTGGTGCTAGCCTGCGACGCCTCGCCCTACGGCATCGGCGCTGTCCTGGGACACCAACTCCTGGATGGAAGAGAGGTACCAGTGGCATACTTTTCCCAGACGCTCGCCGCAGCTGAGCGGAACTACTCGCAAATCGACAAGGAAGGTCTGGCAATTGTGAAGAGAGTAAAAAAATTCCATGATTTCTTGTACGGGCGGCCCTTTACCGTGGTGACTGACCACAAGCCGTTGCTTGGCTTGTTTGCCCCCGAAAAGCAGACCCCCCCCAAGTGCTGTCTCCTCGCGTCCTCAGGTGGTCAATTTTCCTTGCCGGCTACCAGTATGCACTGATTCACCGCCCAGGGAAGGCGATGGGCCACGCAGACGCCCTCAGCAGGCTACCACTACCAGAAACAGGCCCCGACCCAGCGCCCGCGCAAGAGGTTATGACCCTGGAGCTGCTTCCCGACCGCCCCATTCAGGCACAAGAAGTTGCGCACCATTCCAAGAAAGATAGGGTCATCTCCCGGGTCCTGGACTGGGTGTGGAGGGGATGGCCCAGCAGCAGTCCTGAGCCAGAATTCGCTGGCTACACAACTCGTAAACATGAACTGTCTGCCCACAAGGGGTGCCTGTTATGGGGAAGCAGGGTCATCGTTCCCCAGCCCCTCCGAAAAAGGGTCCTTACAGCCCTACATGAGACACACCCGGGGTAGTGAGAATGAAGGCCCTCACCAGGAGTTATGTGTGGTGGCCAGGGATTGACAGAGAGATAGAGGCCTGGGTCAAACACTGCCAGGCCTGCCAAGAATCCCGCCCGGATCCCCCAAGGGCCCCAGTCCAGCCCTGGGAGTCCGCCCGAGCACCATGGTCACGCCTGCACGTGGACTTTGCTGGCCCCTTCGAGGGGAAAATATTCTTCATAGTGGTGGACTCCTACACCAAATGGCTGGAAGTCGCACTGGTACCGTCCACTTCTACATCTGCAGCCATCCGGGTACTACGCAGGCTGTTTGCAACCCACGGGCTCCCTGACACTCTTGTCTCAGACAACGGAACCGCATTTTCGTCAGAAGAATTCCAGACCTTCACAGCGCAGAATGCCATCCGCCACATCCGCTCGGCGCCATTCCACCCTGCCACCAATGGCCAAGCAGAGCGCATGGTGCAGACCACCAAGGACACCCTCCGCCGCATGACGCAAGGGGACTGGGAGTACCGCCTTGCCACGTTCCTTCTAGCACAGCACAGCACCCCCAGCTCAACGACTGGCCGGAGCCCCACTGAACTACTAATGGGCCGGCGCCTCGCAATCAGACTGGACCACCTTCACCCCGACAGAGCTCAGGATGAGGTAGTGGTGGGGGAAGGCAGGAACCCCCGGACTTTCATGGCCCAGGACACCGTGTATGCCAAGAATTTTGGGGCAGGCCCGGCATGGTTACCCGCCACAGTCACCAGGGTGACTGGCCCCGTGTCGTACGAGGTGCTAACGGAGGGGGGGCAATGCTGGCGCTGCCACTGCGACCAGCTACAGCGACGATTCCCAGGCGAAAACCAGGAGGAGGACAGGTCAGAGGAGTCCCAAGGGAACAGTGGGGCAGCGAGGCCCGTAGAGCAGGAGGGGCCGGCAAGGGAGGCAGAATCAGAGGGGACCCGCGAGGCCGAAAGGACACCGGAACCAGAGCAACGACTTAGCGAGCCGGTTGCGCCAGACCAAACAGCCCCATCACAGCCAGCAGCCTCGGAACACGAGCCAGAACCCGAACCCCTGACCAGGGATCACCCCAGGCCGCAACGCATATGTAGGCGGCCGGCGTACCTTGAGGACTATGAATGCAACCTCCCCGGTAGGACTGGAACTTAAAGGGGAGGGGTGTTATGTACTGAGTTGAATAGGATCCAAAGTGCAGCAGTCTGATTGGTCTTAGAACAATAGGATTCAGAATGCAGCAGTCTGATTGGTCCTAGAACAATAGGATTCAGAATGCAGCAGTCTGATTGGTCCTAGAACAATAGGATCCAGAATGCAGCAGTTTGATTGGTCTGCAGGAGCCACCCAATCCAGCTCCAGGTGGAAGTGAATCCGCAACCTAATTGGCTTACAGGAGTATCCTGGAATTAGCCAATCACGTGGGGCCCATTGTGTAAATAATGTATATAAAGCAGACGTTCTGGGGGAACTTCCATTCCTCTCTACTATGAGCTGAATAAAGAGCATGAAATCCACACTCGACTCCGAGTATATTTCAGACTTGTTCCAAGAAAATTATGAGAAACTATGGAAGGACATAAAAAAGAAATTGGACAATTGGGCTAAATTAAAAATCTCCTTTTTAGGGAGAATATCAATCAATTAAAATGAATGTCCTTTCAAAAATTAATTATTATTTCCAGAATTTACCAATGTTTTAGATCTAGAAGGAGTGGGCCTAGGTTTTGGATGGCATTGGTATTTAATGGAGGAAAATTTAAAAACGCATAGTACTTTTATGAATACTGTTATAAGGAAGTCACTATACAAAATATGGAGGAAACATCGAGGAATACTGGAACCCAAAACACCATGGTGGGTATCGCCGTTGGAGATTGTTGCGGTGAAAAGACGAAATATGGATACAAGCTGGCCAACATATAAAGATTTAATAGAAAAAGAGGATGGGAAGCTAAAAATTAAGAGATTATAATGAAATTAGACCCTACCTAAAAAGTTGGCTACAGCATTTTCAAATGATTCAGAGGTTTCAGAAAGACAAAAAATTAGGCTTTGATAAAGAAATCTCCAAATTGGGTAAAATATTATTAGAAGGCAAAAATAAATACATAAAAAAATATGATTTACTATTAGAATGGGAAACAAAGGATGAACAAATAAAAGAAACAATGATAAGATGGGGCCAAGATTTGGGGAAAATAATTACGTTAAAGAAATGGGGAAATTTATGGTATAGCGATATCAAATTTACACCTAATTATGATTTAAAGGAAAATGTAATGAAAATGCAATATAGGTGGCACTTAACGCCAGCAAAGTTAGCGAAAGTGATAAAGGAAGCGACAACAAATGATGGAGATGCCATAGGGAAGTTGGTACATTTATACATATCTGCAATGATCCAGCTCTCATTTCCCTACATCACTACTGGCAAAACCATTGCTTTAACTATACGGACCTTTGTTGGCAAGGTAATGTCTCTGCTTTTTAAGATGTTGTCTAGGTTTGTCATTGCTTTTCTCCCAAGCAGCAGGCGTCTTCTAATTTCATGACTGCTGTCACCATCTGCAGTGATCATGGAGCCCAAGAAAGTTAAATCTCCCACTGCCTCCATTTCTTCCCCCTTCTATTTGCCAGGAGCTGATGGGACCAGTGGCCATGATCTTAGTTTTTATTACGTTGAGCTTCACACCATATTTTGTGCTCTCCTATTTCACCCACATTAAGAGGTTCTTTAATTCTTCCTCACCTGGAGCAGGAACCAGCAAGCCACTCCCATATCCCATACAAGAAAACTTCATGGACAAATAGAACAGAAGTCCTTAGCAGTCCACTGCAAATCAGCAATGAATCTCCCAGGAGGTACTTGGTGACTCAACTGGGGGCATTTTTCCTGGTTTTGCTTCCTCTACATCTTGCCACAGGCCAAGACTTCTTATCTGTTCATATCTACATCTTGTTACGGGGAGGACATGCCAAAAGGAACAGCAGAGCGCAGTGAGCTCATAACGTCCAATTTTTGGAGATGCAAAACTGGGACATGCATCTTCTGTGCTGCGCTCATTGGCAAGTCACGTGACCCATGCCTCTCTGTGCCCACCCCCCAAGGCACTATTTGAGGGGCAAGATCACGCCTTACACCCAAAAGTGCACTTGGCAGGTATGTGAGCTAACGTATGCCTCAAATAAAGGCTCTTTAGTCCACCTCATTGGACTTTTCTGGGGGATCCTCACATCTCTGCAACACCTTATACAAAACGCTGCCTATGAAGATGGTTCAGAATCTTCAGCTGCTGCAAAATTCGGCCCCCAGGTTGCAAACGAAGACAAAACAGTTTGAGCATATTATACCGATCCTGACCTGACTGCCAACTACTTTCCAAGTGGAATTCGAACTGCATTTTGTGATTTCCTCTTTGACTTCTATACAGTGAACTGTCCTGAGATCCTCCAACTAGAAATGCTATTGCCAGGCTGTTACACAAAATCATGGATTTGGATCACTCTGTGCAGTTCTGGTGAACCCTCTTGTAAAAGGATATTGTGGAGTTGGAAAAGCTTCAGAAAAGGCCAATCGCAATCATCAAGGGCATCAGACAACCACCTTATGAAGATTTTGGTTATTGGGACAGTTACCATCAAAGCAATCACCATCCATTTCATAGAAAGCATTGGGTTGTCCATGGAGAGAACCTCACTGCTTTTCAGCTTACTAATGAGTACTTAGCCCAAACCCAGGAATTTGCTTTCAGTACCAGAACTGAAGGGAACAAATGGTCCTTCCATACAAAATACACTCTTGGTTACCCTCAAAGCTTTCTTTATTTGAGGCACAAAGTTTTCATGGAAGGGGCAGCAGACCATGGAGGATGGACACTCTTTGCTGTTCTCTTAAACAATTGAGATTCAAAGGCCCGTATCGGACTGCTGCATATCAGCCCATGGATCAACCAGGAGGTACTTGGTTTCTCAGCTGAGTGCTTTTTCCTGGTTCTGCATCCTCCAGGTCTCGACACAGGCCAAAACCTCTCATCTCTCCATCTCATTCTAGGGGATACACTGTGCTTATGGCTTGGCTAGAGGCCCCACCTTCCTTCAGGGCATGGTGATGTCCTATTGGAGTTTGCAGAGCAGTGGGAGGAAACAGCTTCCTAAGGGGCTAGAAATATGGGAAGCTCAGTGCTTCCAACCCCAACAACCTTCTGCCTTGTAGCCCTGCATTGAGCCTCACTCTATCACTCCATCATCACCAAGCCATGAAGGTCCTTCACCTGTTCTGGGCTGTCCTATCTCTGCTGCTGCTGGCTTCAGGTAAGAGATAAAGAATAAGAAGGGAGAGGGAAGCTGCTGTTCCCCTCAGGTTCTGCACAGGAAACAAAACTAACAGTAGTCAGGAGTTTTGAGACCACATCATAATTTTAATCTAGCAGCAATGGGCAGCAGTGCTGGGTCAGGACTTTTCTTTGCCCTAGGTGATTCTAAAAGTGATGCACGCCCACCATGAAACCCTGTCAAAGCTGGGATTGCATGAGAGGGAAGAGTCAAAGGAAGAAGAGCAATCTCCTTCCAAAGGCACCACCACATTCATGTGCTCTTTCTAAGCCACATTTTAGCTCAGCATGATATGAGTACGTGGTAAAGAAAGAGAGGTGCATTTCTCTTGGCCCTCTTTCCTGACCATAAACATACACTTTTCCTTTTCTCTTAATGTATGCCAGCTGCATTGTGTACGTGTGTTGCGCAAATGCTCCCCGTTCTTCTCCCGGGGCTGCAAAGGTGTTAGTTGAACTTCCATTTGCGAGTAAAAGCGAATCACTGTGTCATGAAATGATACATGTCTAAAAAGTGTGTCACCAACATGAAAAGGTGGAAATTCTCTGCTCTAAAGAAGAACAACAAATGGTGACTCATGGAACGTCCGTTGGGTGGTTCCAATTAAATCCATTTAGACATATTCCCCATGATTCCATGGTCTACAGGTATGCCATGCATGCCCACACCTAGGTGTAGAGTGTAGCTTGCAATATAAGGCCCCACAAGGAAAGGCGTTGTAGCATTTAGCTCAGTTTCAAAACTACATGGGAAACGAAAATGAGGGAGACAACTGGTGAGGGGAAATGGAGTATGTCCTTCTAAGACAGTGATGGGCTAAACTTGACACTCCAGATGTTTTGGAACTACAACTCCCATCATCCCTGACCACTGGTCCTGTTAGCTAGGGATGATGGGAGTTGTAGTTCCAAAACATCTGGAGTGTCAAGGTTAGCCATCACTGTTCTAAGACCATCTCTGCTAGGACATGTGAACTGGGTTTTAAAAGGCACCACAGATGCCATTATAATTCTATCAAACTTTCTGCATCGCTTCCAGCTCCAATCCCTTGTGCTGGAACAAGGGCACCTATTTCCATTTGTGGTGGGAGTGCCCACTGGTGCAGCTATTTCGCTTCAATATTTTTGCAGAGATGAAGAAGATAGTCAGAGGCCAGATTCATTTACCACCCAGATTGACTTTGTTTTCTTTGTTCAAGGGAGTAAAATTTGCTTATAAAACAAAAAGATCGACAGAGGATGCGGTGGCCCTCCATGCTGTTCTTGCACATTTGGAGCAGCGGGGGGGGGGGCCTATGCCAGACTGCTTTTTGTAGATTTCAGCTCGGCATTTAATACCATTCTACCACAACGTCTGATGTCTAAATTGGGAGATCTGGGGCTCCCACTATCACTTTGTGGGTGGATACTGGACTTTTTGTCAGATCGCCCCCAGAGGGTTCGGCTGGGCCCTTTTACCTCTAATATGCTCAGGACTAACACAGGAACACCACAGGGATGCGTTCTCAGTCCGCTCCTTTACATTCTCTATACGAGGACTTCCGGTTTTGACCGCGACCGGCAAGGACGCGCTCCGGGAGAGCTCTCCCGAGAAGCGGTTGTCAAGGGGGAACTGTGGGGCGACACCAAGGCTACGTGACCCCAAAAACACCCAGAGGGGGCCTCTGGGTGGAAGATATCCAGTGGCGCCAGGACGGGCTCCAGACCCCATCGCTCAATCCGTAGCGGAGAGGGTAAGGAGAACGCGGCGCGTGGAGTCAGCAAACCCCGACAACAAGCCTCAATAACGAGCCGGTAAGAGTTGTGGCAGGATTTCCAAGAATATTATACCCTAACAAAATTCATCTGGCCGATAAAAAAAAAAAAAAACAAACTGGATATAATATAAAACTCCAAACACAAGTTTTAAAAACTATAGAAGGAAAAGGAATAATCGGGAAAGCAAAGGATAGATGCAAGCGCCCGGAAAGAGGGTAGCGGCATATGAAGATTTTACAAGGATAAAGCTACCCCGTCTGCCAGATAAAGTATAAAGAGGATAAGATAAAGGGAAAAATACCTGGATTACTACGTGGAACTTTTTTACATTGTATTTGGCAAATATACACAGCGATACAAAGTCTCAACTTAAGGAAAAGACTACTATATTTTACAAAAAACTCCGTTGGCAACCTTTGTGGCGCTCTATGGATACAAACTTTCCGCAAATAAAGACATAACACAAACGGAAGGCGGCAAAGGAAATAGGGCGAACAAGAGGAGTATGTGACCAACTATAAGAAATTAAAATAAATATCCAAGCAGCCAAATTGCCACAACAACAGTGGGACAAATAAGCAACAAATAAGAAATAAATAAAGGACTAAAACAAAAGGAGGAAGGCAAGATAGACCATGGTGAGAAAGAGCCTCGGTGGAAAGTAAAAAGATTGGATGCTTTTTCTTTTACCTGAATTCAAGGGATTACAAAAGAGCGATATGAACATGGCGCAGCGTTCTCCGTAAAGGGGACGGAAAGGGGGAGGGGTTTGAAAGATAATGAGGAAAGCAGACAACGAGCTGAGAACTGAGAACAAAGAGAAGAGGGGAACTAATAAAGAAGGTGGTGAAGGTACTGGGTGAATACGAGCAGCAGCGCCATCTAGCAGTGAATGAGAAGAAAGACAGCCCTATATATAAAAATATACAAAAACTTATAAGTTAACAAAGGGCTTTAAGGGAGAGGAAAAGGGAAGGAGGAATTGGGGAAATTGCTATTTTGTTAAGTTAAGACAGAAGGTTAGGGAAATACTGTCTTGTATTGTCTTTAATGCAACTTCAGTGTCTACCTCATAGAATATAATTGTGAAATTGAACTGAATTACCCCCTACCTCCCAATCCTTCTCCATTTTGTGTATAAGTAGTGAAATTGCAAAAACAGAATGTCAGTAAATAAGAAACCAAACTCAGGGGCCACCCATAATCTACAAGGTAGGAAACCCTCCCTATTAGACCAAGACATGGATTTAAAGGAACTGATATTGAGTTTGAAAGGAGATATCGGGGAAATGAGGAAAGAATTTTCAGATTTTAGCTTAGAAATAAGCAACAAAGTACAAGGGCTGGACGAAAAAATGGAAAGAATGACTGGAAAAACTGAGGAAAATACCAAAGCTATTACAGAATTGCAAACGCAAACCAAAGAATTGCAGGAAGAAAATAAAGAGAATAAAAAATTGATAGCAGAATTAGAAAATAAAATTAAACAAATTGAAGAACAGTCAAAAAAAATGGCCAAAGAATTAAAGGACAATAAAAAAGAATGTGAAAAGCTAAAAAGAGTCAGCGATGAGTTCCAAATTACTCAAGAGGCCACATGGGATGCCATGTCCATCCTGCAGATGCAGGCTAAGGAGAACATTCTGAGAATACGGGGGATCCCGGAGATACTTGAGGAAAATATCCAAGATATTGTTATTAAAGGATTGACAGAATGGCTAGGACTAAGGGAGGAAGATGTAGCAGAAAATGTGGACAATATATTCAGAGTAAATTCTAAAAAAGCAAAAGCTAACAAGTGGCCAGGAGACTGCCTGATGACAGTTAACTCAGTCAAATTAAGGAATCTAATTCTGCAACAGAGGAGGAGGAAGGTATTTAGAATACACGGAGAAGAGGTAGAAGTCCTTAAAGAAATTCCCCCGAGATTGTTAAAAAAGAGAGGAAAATACCAGTTCCTAACGAGACCCCTTAAGGCCAAAGGTATTCGGTTTAAATGGGAATATCCGGAAGGAATTTCCTTCACATTTAAGGGGAAAAGAAGAAGATTCGAAACGGTAAAAGATGCGGATAGATTCCACAGGACATATAAAGTGGAATTAGGAGCAGAGAGTCAAATGACTGAGGATGAAACAAACCCAAATAATATCCCATTGGAGACTGTGAATGAGTAAGAACAATGAAACCACAATAAGGATGTTTTTCCGAGTATAGAATACAGTAGTCAATTTTAATGATACACTTTTAACCCCCCCTCTACCACTATTATTATTGTTTATATCATTTTTGTTGGAGAATTGAATAAATTTTTGAATAAAGTAAAATTGAAATGGCATTAAAAATATTGTCATGGAATATTAACGGTTTAAATGACAAAAAGAAAAGGAATAAAGCCCATCATATATTGTTAAACCAGAAATTAGACATCATCTGTTTACAGGAAACACATGTCAATAAGGAGCATAAAAGAGTGTTAATTAATCCTAAACTTGGACAAGAATTTGTCTCAGCAGATCAAACAAAAAAAAAAAGGAGTGGTATTTTATGTTAAACCTAGATTAGAACCCAAATTCATATTTGCAGACCCAGAGGGAAGAATAATAATAATTAGGATAACAAACCAAGGAGAAAATACCATCTTGGTGGGAATATATGCACCAAATGACCAAAAAGCGGCTTTTTACAAGAAACTGGAAAATAAACTATTAGAGTTCCTCGGAAATAGAATAATTTTACTAGGCGACCTTAATGGCGTGATAGATCCAATAAATGATAGATCGGACGGGAAAAAGGGTCAAGGAAAATTACCAAAGAGTTTTATAGATCTGACAGAAAATCTAGATTTAATTGACACCTGGAGGTACAAGAACAGGACAGAAAAAGATTATACCTATTTTTCTGAACCGAACCAGTCAGCAAGTAGGATTGATGCCATATGGGCAACAAAAGATTTATTAAGAAAGGTTCAAAAAGTAGAAATTCTTCCAAAAACTATATCTGATCACAACCCGGTCTTCCTATTACTAGGAATTGAATGGAATACAGGAAGAAAAAGATGGAGGCTAAATGAATCACTACTAAATGATGAAAAGATTGTAACAGAGGCAAGAACGGTAATGAAAGAATACTGGGAAATTAACAGCCAATATGATACTGATTTACGAACACTATGGGACGCCAGTAAGGCAGTTATCAGAGGATTTTTTATAAATCAAAATGTTCGGATGAGGAAGGAAAAGGAAAAAGAAAAAGCCAATTTATTGGATGAAATAAGGAAAAAAGAAAAAGAACTAAATAAATCCCCAAATAACGATAAAATTAGCAAAGAGATTAAAATGCTGAGGGCAGAATATAGCACTAAATTAGATCAAGAATTAGAATGGAATTTGAAAATGTTAAAATGTAAAAATTTTGAATCAGGAAATAAAATTGGGAAATACTTAGCTTGGCAATTAAAAAAAAGAAAAAATGAAAAGCAAATCAATAGATTAAAAACAGATGAAGGAATTCTAGATGATCCCAAGGAAATAATTAAAAAATTTGTAAAATATTACGAAGATATATATAAAAAGAATATAGAAAACGAGGAAGAAATAGAAACATTTATAAAGAAATACAAGCTTCCAGAAATAGACTCAAATAAAATAACTAAATTGAATGAAATAATATCAATACAGGAGGTTAGTAATACAATAAAAAAAGCCCCAACAGGAAAATCACCAGGACCTGATGGTCTGCCAGCGGAATTCTATAAAAAGATGGAGGATACAATTATTGAACCACTAACTAATATAATGAATGAGATCCTTAAACTAAAGAAATTTCCAAATTCATGGAAAGAAGCGTATATCACACTAATCCCCAAAAAAGGCGATACAGAATTAATATCTAATTTTAGACCGATATCACTATTGAATAGTGATTACAAACTGTTCGCCAATATTATCGCAAATAGACTAAAGGAAATCCTCCAAGAAATAATACACCCAAATCAATCTGGTTTCCTACCACAAAGACAAATTTCTGGAAATACAAGGAACATCATTGATATTATAGAATATCTAGAGATAAGAAACGAGATAAAAGCAGCAATGCTACTATTAGATGCGGAGAAGGCATTTGACTACGTTTCCTGGGGATTCATGAAAAAACAAATAGAATTAATGGAGATGGGGGACCAATTCAAAAATGGTATTGAAGCTATATACAACCAACAATCTGCACGGCTTATTATAAATGGTAATATATCAGATAATATCAAAATAGAACGAGGAACAAGGCAGGGATGCCCTCTGTCCCCACTATTATTTATATTGGCCATGGAAGTGTTATTACACAGTATTAGAGAAGAAAAAAAGATAAAAGGGATTGTAATAGGGAGGAAAGCCCACAAGGTAAGGGCTTTTGCAGACGATTTAATCGTCACAACCCAAGACCCATTAACAGGTATACATACATCACTGGAAACAATTAAAGAATACGGAAAAGTAGCAGGTCTAAAGGTAAATTATGAAAAAACTAAAATATTGACAAAAAACCTAACAGCTGAGGAGAAAAAAGAATTGGAAGTAGTAACAGGATTAGAAATAAAAAAGAAAGTGAAATATTTGGGGATTTGGCTATCGGAAAAGAATATCAATTTGTATGAGGATAACTACGCAAAAACTTGGAATGAAATAAAAAAAAATATGGAAACTTGGAATAAGCTCCACCTCTCTCTGCTGGGTAGAATAGCGGTGGTGAAAATGAACATTTTGCCAAAATTTATGTTTCTATTCCAAACAATCCCAATCCTTGGAGGCATGAAATGCTTCCAGGATTGGAGGAAGGAATTGGCAAAATTTGTTTGGAACGGAAAAAAACCGCGAATAAAACATCAGATTTTGATCGATAGCAGAGAGAGGGGGGGATTTTCTTTACCGGACCTAGAACTTTACCATGCAGCATCAGCTTTAGTCTGGATTAAAGACTGGATCACCTTGGAGGACTCGGACCTGCTTGATCTAGAAGGCCACGACAACCAATTTGGGTGGCACGCTTACCTGGTATATGAAAAAGGAAAACAACATAAAAGGTTCCTGCACCACATAGTGAGAAGATCATTATATAAAATATGGGATAAAAATAAGAAAATACTAGAACCCAAAATACCATTATGGACCTCCCCAGCAGAAGCTATAGCTGTCAAAAGGAAAAATATGGGTGACAATTGGCCAACTTACCGAATGTTATTGGAAAATCCAGAAAAACAACCAGTGTTAAAAAAATACGAATTGATTAAAGATAAATTAAATAGCTGGATTCAATACTTTCAAATAAATGAAAAATTAAATTTGGATAAGAAAGAAGGATTGGCTGGTGAGAGCTCTAAATTTGAGAAAATACTAATGAATAAAAATAGGAAATATATATCACAAATCTATAGCTATCTGCTGGAGTGGGAAGTAATGGACGAACAGGTAAAGGGAACTATGATCAGATGGGCCCAAGATTTCGGCCATAACATTTTAAGGACTCAATGGGAAAGGCTATTACAGAGAGACATTAAGTTTACACTATGCAGCAACCTAAAAGAAAATATAATGAAAATGTTGTATAGGTGGCATCACACTCCAGAAAAATTGGCTAAAATGTACAGAGGTGTGTCACCAATATGTTGGAGATGCAGGAAAGATAAGGGAACGTATCTCCATATGTGGTGGAGCTGCATAGCGATAGCTAATTTCTGGGACAAATTATATAACGAGATGAAAAAGCTGCTTAAAATAACATTTAAGAAAAAACCAGAGTTTTTTCTCTTGGGAATTTTGCCAGAAGAAACAAAAAAGGAATTAAGGCCACTGTGTATGTACGGAACAACCGCTGCCAGGATATTGATAGCTAGAAATTGGAAATCAGAAACAGCCCCAACAATAGAGGATTGGCAAGTATTGATGATAGAATATTTAGAGCTGGCAAAAATGTCAGGAAAAATAAGAGGATTATCGAACCAGAAAATATACAAGGAATGGAATTTATTTAAGATATACTTAAATACTAACTATCCAAATAACAAATTATTAACGGACCTGAAGTGAGATTTGAAAAAGGAATGAAAAGAAAAAATTTTGATATAAGAGAATAAGTTAAAAAAACAAAGAGAAGTTGAAATAGAGTGTGTAAAAACGGAATACAAAACGACAATATAAATACAATGCAAGAAAAATTGGAAGTCTTTTTTATTATTGTTTATTTATGTTTGTTTAGTTTAAGGAAGTTAGTACAGATAAAGGAAAAATAGAGGGAAGATAAACAATTGTAAAAAGCAAGCACTGTACCAAAACAAAGAGACTTATGATATAATTTTGATTTGTTATTGTTTATGTTTGTTTGTGATATTTTGTTGTAATTGTTGTTTATTTGTTTATTTGTTTGTCAGTTTCTATTTGTGAATTGTTTTTAAAATCAAATAAAAAATTTTAAAAAAAAAATACATTCTCTATACGTACGATTGTGTCGCTGCTCACCCTAGTAATAGGGTTGTCAAATTTGCAGATGACACAACCATCTCTGATAAGGAGGGTGAAACGAACTACAGAGATGAGGTGGAACAGGTGACAAAGTGGTGCAGAACTAACAACTTGCTCATAAATACAAAGAAAACAAAGGAGCTTGTGGTGGACTTCAGGAGAAAGAAGAATGATGTCCAACCACTTTTGATTGATGGAATCTGTGTGGAGAGGGTAACAATGTTCAGATTTCTGGGCATTGAATTACAGGAGGATCTGTCCTGGAGTGCAAACATAAGGGGGCTTGTGAAGAAGGCGCAGCAGAGACTGTACTTCCTGAGAGTTTTAAGGAAAAACCATCTTCCACAAAAGCTGCTGCTTGCCTTCTATCACTCTGCCATTGAGAGCGTGCTCACTTATGGCTTATGTGTGTGGTACGGAAGCTGTACTACCAAGGACAGGATGGGGTTGTGCAGAGTTGTTAAGGCAGCAGAGAGCATTGTTGGCTACTCGCTCTCCACCTTAGAGCAGATTTATGCCATGAGGTGCCACAGAAAGGCACTGGACATAGTAAAAGATCCATCGCATCCTGGTCACTGTCTCTTTGAACTTTTGCCATCGGGACGGAGATACAGGACGATGACAACAAGAACAAGCCGTCTTAGAAACAGCTTCTTCTCCAGAGCAATCGCGGCCTTGAATGGGAAGCCTGGACTTTGAAGTCATCTAATCTTACCTGTTATATTTTATCATTGTATGGTTTTAATCAGCGTGTATTGTTTTAATCAGTGTTTTTGTAGTTGTTTTGTTTTTGCGTGGAGTGCCCTATCTGGGTGGATGGAGCAGCCAAGTAATTTCGTTGTCCCCAAAGGGGACAATGACAATAAAATACATTCTATTCTATTCTATTCTATTCTAAAAGAAGTAATAATAATGATAATAATAATTTATTATTTCTACCCCGCCCATCCGCCTGGGTTTTCCCAGCCACTCTGGGCAGCTTCCAACAGAATATTAAAATAACATCGTCTATTAAACATTAAAGTTTCCCTAAACAGGGCTGCCTTCAGATGTCTTCTAAAAGACTGGTAGTTGTTTTTCTCTTTGACATCTGGTGGGAGGGCGTTCCACAGGGCGGATGCTACTACCGAGAAGGCCCTCTACCTGGTTCCCTGTAACTTGGCTTCTCGCAGTGAGGGAACCGCCAGAAGGCCCTCAGAGCTGGACCTCAGTGTCCGGGCAGAACAATGGGGGTGGGGTGCACCTTCAGGTATACTGGACCGAGTCCGTTTAGGGCAGTGTTTCCCAACCAGTGTGCCTCCAGATGTTTTGGGACTACAACTCCCATCATCCCTTGCTAGCAATACCAGTGGTCAGGGATGATGGGAATTGTAGTCCCAAAACATCTGGAGGCACACTGGTTGGGAAACACTGGTTTAGGGCTTTAAAGGTCAGCGCCAACACTTTGAATTGTGCTCGGAAACGTACTGGGAGCCAATGTAGATCTTTGAAGGGCAATTAGGGCAAAGGATCTCTTAATATGTCCAATAATAGCTGTTCATTGTACAATAGTTGAAAAATGGAAAACTTTATCTGCTGACAAGGTTGCAAAATGGTGGGACAATGTGTGGAATTTAGCCCCTCAGGTATGTCAGATGTTTGAATGGGAAACCAAAAATGGCCTCAAGGCTCATGGGATTTATTGAATATACCAACAAGTACTGTTAAATCTTTCTCTTCCCACCCCTTCACCCTGGCACCCCAATATATGAGGGACAAATGAACCTCTCCATTAATAATCCATGGTCTGTTTATTACAAGTTGTACTTTATATTTCTTACTGTACATCATAGTGTCAACTATTACATAACTCTCTGCATAGCAAAATGCTCTTCCTCCCTCATGCTTGATCTTTCACTTTATCTCAATTTAGTTGACTTACGTTCCAAATGTTTAGATTTCCTACAACATTTTGCGAGTCCGTGAATTTCTGCTTCCCTTTCTTCCTATTCTGAATTTACTTTGCTCTTCCCAATACATGGTGATCTTTTTTTTCTCTCCATTTGCACAGAATATGTTCAGGACAAACCAAAGACTAGGGAAGACTGTGCTAAATATAATGGAATTTGTGCCAAAGAATGTCCCGAAGACTTCGTTAGGATTGGCCGTTGCTCAAGAATTAGTAAATGCTGCAAAGAGTAAGCTTGGCTCAACAATGGAGGGAGATCAAACATGCTTACAGATATTATAATCATCTCTCTCTCTCTCTCCCTCTCTCTCTCACACACACTTGTCCCACTGTCCAAACCCTCTAGACTGAGCATGTCAAGGAAGCTCTGAATCAAAAGACTTCTGGCTGCCATTCTCAGTACTGTTATGAGTGAGTCATTTCTATGAAACACAGAATGTGATTTGCTCTGAAGGAAGCACAGTTCCATTTCCATTGAACTCAATCCCTGAAGTCCCATTCAGAGTTTAAATCTGGTTCATAGAACTGTAGGATAATAGAGTTGGAAGGGACCCCGAGGGTCATCCAATCCAACCCCCTGTCATTCAGGAATCTCAGCTATAGCATCCATAACAGATGGTCACCCAATCTCTGCTAAAACACCTCCAAGGAAGGAGAATTCACAGCCTCCAAAGAAAGACTGTTCCCCTGTCAAACAGCTCTCATTATCAGAAAGTTCTTCCTGATGTTTAATGGGAATTGTCTTTCTTGTAATGTGAATCCTTTGGTGCAGGTGCTACCCTTGAGAGCAGGAAAAAAGCAGCTTACACCATCTTCCATGTGACTGTCTTTAAGATATCTGAAGACAGTCACCATATATCCACTCAGTCTCCTCTTTTCAAGGCTAAACATACTCAGCTCCTTCAACCATTCCTCAGAAGGCTTGGTTTCCAGACCCTTGATCATCTTGGTTGCCCTCCTTTGCACACGTTGCAGCTTGTCAATATCCTTCTTCATTTGTGGTGCCCAGAACTGGAGACTGTATTCTAGGTGTGGTCTCACCAATGTAGAATAGAGTAGTACTATTACTTCCCTTGATCTGGACACTATCGTTCTGTTGATGCAGCAAAGAATAGCATTCGTTTTTTTAAGCATCAGCATCATGTTAAGCTTGTGGTCCACCAAGACCTCTAGATCCTTTTCACATGCACTGCAAGTAAGCCAGGTGTCCCCCATATTTTATTTCTGCATCTGGTTCTTCCTGTCTAAGTACAGAACCTTACATTTGTCCCCATGGAAACCCATTTTTGTACTTTGGGCTCAGGTCTCCAATCTGTTCAGGGCACTTTGAATCCAGATTCTGATGAGTATCCCCTCCAATTTTTCTCAAAGCCATCATAAGCAAGTCAATGAGATGGTGTGGTTGTTGTACTATATTTCAATGATTGCTATCCCAGTTCACTTTGAGTGTTCATGATGATCTCCTTCTGCTCTCCCTGGTCTGTAGAAGTTAGAATTTTACCAGAACAGAAGTTTGGCCATGTTGGATTTAGGCGAAAGGAACTTCTGAGCTAAGACTGCACTTTTATTACGTGCATTATGGTAAGGTCCATAGCTGTTTTAACAAAGGAATAAAAGGTTGTGATGACTTCCAGTCCCTGTTGACCAGGATCTCCGAGGAAGTGGCATTTGCTTCCTGAATGACCAGAGGCCGGACACTCAGCTCCTCCCCTTCTGGCCATATGGGTAAAGCAAGGAACAACTTGGGGGGCGGGTTCCGTTGTGCCACTACAAATCAAAAGCTGTACCTGAGACCATTTGGAGACCATTGTAGGATTCACCACCACAATCAGTTTATGCCATGCTCCATAGTGAGTTGACAGGGAAGGCAGCGTCTTTGCTATTGCAGATTGCGTCACTATTGTCAGGGTCAGGGAGCATTTTTCCTAAAAGCAAACAGGCTGCTCTGCAGGTTTTCACCCACCTCATATTAAAAGGGCTGAGTTTTGGCCATTGAGGCATTGGGTTGGATCCTTTGCTGATCAGGTGCCCTGTTTAAGGGTGCAGGAATGGGTGTTTACATTCATGATTTTGACTGCTGATTCCAGGTGAAACAGAAATAACTTATATATATTTTCTTTTCTTTTTAAGGTTTAACTAAAGCTTTCCAATAGTGATTCCTTCCTGATTACTGAGGATCCTTTGAATACTGGGGGCTGTTCCATCACTTGTAGAGCCGCTGGATCCTACTTCAGCACCAGCTAGAGTCTCCTTCTGCCTCTTCACCAAAGTAGCCAGATCAAAAGAAAAAGCCCATGCGCCATTCTTGCATGATTACATGATCTTCTCCCTTGCAATAAAAGCAAATTCAAATGCCCTTTTCCCTCTGCTTCTGATTTTCAACGATGGGTGCCATTGCTCATGAAGAAGGTGTCATCACATGTGTTTCTGCAGAAGCACAGCATGTCTTTAGAAATGAGGCCTAAAACGGGTGAGGATGCCTAAAAACAGTCCAGTGCGGAGGAGTGAGAACACAATGAGAAGAAGGAGGAATGGGCAAAAATCGGAAGGAGGGCATGGGAGGGAGGGAGAAAAAAATACTATTCAATTCACATTGAAAACTAAACCAACCTTATTCTTACTTACTGCAAGTATATGTGAACCAAAACACACCTTACCTTCAAAATTAGTAACTGTAATGGCTTGGGTCTCCCCCTGAGAAGTGAGACAACTCCAACAGGAATTATCTCAGATTTATTGCTCAAACTCAAACTCATAAATCACTGCGGAGCTCAGTCTTCGGCGTCTTCCCCAAGTTTGATGTTGTCGAGTCTGAGATCCACTCCCTTCTTCCAATGGACAAGCCCCCACCATCTCTTCCGCTTTTTATCGCTCCTCTCATGAACTTTCATAGCTCGACAAGATTTGGCAGAGATCATTTCTTGAAATTCTGTGTCTGTTTCACTCTCAGTGCTCTGCAACTGTCTTTCTTCTCTCTGTGTTCCGTCCCCCTCCTCTGTGTGTACAAAGGTGAAATTCCTGGGGCTAATTGCTTCCTCCCCTTCCCTTAGGAATTCTCGCTGTTCTTGCACTGTTCCAGGTATCGTTGCAGCATAGCATTGGTTCTCTGTGACTCCCCGTTGGTTTGCGGGTGTCTCGCTGAGGTCAGACACACTTCTATTTCCCAAAGCTGCATCAGCTTCCTCCAAAATTGCAAGGTAAATTGTGTCCCTCTATCTGAAATCACTCGCAATAGCAACCCGTGCAACTTGAACACGTTTTCGACAAAGATCCACACCATTTCCTGTGCTGACAGCAGCTTTGGGCATAGCACAAAGTGCACCATATTCGTGAACAAGTCCACCACAATCCTGACCATTGTCTGTTTCCTGGAGGCTGGCAAATCCATGATAAAGGCCATCATGATCGCCTCCCACAGTCCTTGTGGAGTCAGAAGCGGCTTCAGCAGTCCAGCCGGTGCTGCCCGTGCCGTTTTTGCTCACATGCCCTAAAATACTCCTTAGCCTCTTCTCTCATTCTGGGCCACCAAAACCATCTCCTTAGCTGTTCTACGGTCTTGTACTGTCCAAAGTGGCCTGCTGTCAGGTTGTCGTGCCACTGCTGCATGACTCGCGCCCATAAGTCACCTTCTGGTATGTAGAGCGCCTCTCCCTTGAACAAGAGACCTTCCCATTTGATGAATCCTTCAGTATCGTCCTCAGGACCGGTGCCAGGGATTCTGGTGCCCTAGGCGAGGGGGGGCACTGTATGTCATGTGCAATGACATACGGTGCCCCGCCCCCTGCGCGCTAGGCACCCCGCGCCGCCGCCATTTTCGCCACTGGGCGGTGGCGGGGGCGGCGGGCAGGCTGGCCAGCGCCCCCTCCATTTTGGCGCCCTAGGCAGTTGCCTAGTTGGCCTAAATGGAAGCGCCGGCCCTGATCGTCCTCAACGCTCTATATCACTGTCAGTTTCTGCTGCACAAATTCATCTCCACCCTTTCTCTTCCTCCCCTTCTCTTAGGAATAATCGCTGTTCTTCCACTGTTCTTTGCCAAAACAGGTCCAAAACCTAATTGAAATCAATCTAGAAAATCAATGTTTTTAATACACATGGTGGGGGGGGGGGGAGAGCATATGAAGCCCAGGAATTTGTTTTCAGTACCAGAACTGCATGGAGTTTGTGGTGCTTCTACACCCAAACTCACTCCTGGTTTGCTCCAAGCTTTCTTTATCTGAGGCATAACATTTACCGGTAGATGGATGGGCAGTAGAGCAGGAAGGATGCCCTGTTAAACAATTGATGCACTTTGCTGCCCTCTTAAACAATTGGCATACAGAGGCTTTCAGGCTACTGCAAATCAGCCACAGATAGACCAGGAGGTCCTCAGTGACACAGCTGGGTGCTTTTTCCTGCTGTTCCTGCAAGAGGCCAAAAGTTCGTATGCCAACATCTCGTCATCTCATGTGAGGGAGGGCACTGTACTTATGGCCTGGCTAGAGGCCTGACCTTTCTTCAGGGCATGGTGACAATCTGCTGGACTTTGCCGAGAAATGAGAGCAAACAGCTTCCCAAGCAGCCTACAAATATGGGAAGCTCAGCCCTCCAATCCCTGACAATCTTCTGCCTTGTAGCCCAGCATTGAGCCTCTCTCCATCCATCCATCCATCCTCACTGAGCCATGAAGATCCTTCACCCATGCTTAACTGTCCTGTCTGAGCTGCTGCTGCTGCTGTCTTCTTCCTCATCAATCCCTGCCAGTACAATGAAGCCTGTGCGGTCCCCTCCATTCCTTGCTCATCTTCCTCATTGTATCCTTTCATGAGGCCGTCCCCAACCTCTTTCTCATGGTTCCTCAAAACCTTCACACTGTCCATCTATTCTTCTTGCTGCAGAGCATTCTCACTTCCAGTGGCCTTCCTTTCTACAAATCACACACTGATTCCTTCCTAGCGGCTGACCCCTTCCTCTGCCTCTTCCTTGGTTGAAGCATCCCCTCTGGGGACCTCCTTCTATCACAGGGCCTTGACTGATGGCTGCCACCAACAATACCACTTTCTTCCTTATTCAACATCTTTATCAATGACTTGGATGATGGGCTTCAGGACATCCTGATCAAGTTTGCAGATGACACCAAATTGGGAGGGGTGGCTAATACCCCAGGGGACAGGATCTCACTTCAAAATGACCTTAACAGATTAGAGAATTGGGCCAAAGCAAACAAGATGAATTTTAACAGGGAGAAATGTAAAGTACTCCACTTGGGCAAAAAAAATTGAAAGGCACAAATACAGAATAGGGGACACCTGGCTTGAGAGCAGTACATGTGAAAAGGATCTAGGAGTCTTGGTAGACCACAAACTTGACATGAGTCAACAGTGTGATGCAGCAGCTAAAAAAGCCAATGCAATTCTGGGCTGCATCAATAGGAGTATAGCATCTAGATCAAGGGAAATAATAGTACCATTGTATTCCGTTCTGGTCAGACCTCACCTGGAATACTGTGTCCAGTTCTGGGCACCACAGTTCAAGGATACTGACAAGCTGGAACGTGTCCAGAGGAGGTATGATTCTATGATTCTATGATTCCTCATCTCCTTCTCTTTCTCTTTCTTTGCTTCCATTTCTCTATTCACAAAAACTCTCTGGGCAACCAAAATGGTCAAAGGCCTAGAAACGATGCCTTATGAGGAAGGCTTAGGGTGCTGGGTATGTTTAGCCTGGAGAAGAGAAGGTTAAGGGTGATATGATAGCCATGTTCAAATATATAAAAGGATGTCATATAGAGGAGGGAGAAAGGTTGTTTTCTGCTGCTCCAGAGAAGCAGACACGGAGCAATGGATTCAAACTACAAGAAAGAAGATTCCACCTAAACATTAGAAAGAACTTCCTTAGTAAGTTCTGTTAAGAGCTGTTCGACAGTGGAATTTGCTGCCAAGGAGTGTGGTGGAGTCTCCTTTTTTGGCGGTCTTTAAGCAGAGGCTTGACAGCCACCTGTCAGGAATGCTTTGATGGTGTTTCCTGCTTGGCAGGGGGTTGGACTGGATGGCCCTTGTGGTCTCTTCCAACTCTATGATTCTATGATTCCTCATCTCCTTCTCTTTCTCTTTCTTTGCTTCTATTTCTCTATTCACAAAAACTCTCTGGGCTATAGTCATGAGCTGCTCAAGATTCATACCTTCAAATCCCTCTTGCTTCTGTAATTTCTCCCTAATATCAGGGGCACTCTTGGCCACAAAGGCTGCATTCACTATCTGGCAATTGGCCTGTGCCTCCGGGTCAAAAGGGGTGTAAACCCAATATACCTCAATCAGACGCTCAAGAAACTCAGCTGGCGCCTCGTCAGCCTTCTGAAGCACTTCTGCTACTTTGGACATATTAGTGGGCTTTCGAGCTGCCCCCATTATACCCCACAGTACCATTTGCCTATAAGTACTCAGAGTCTTACTGTGTCCTTCATTATTAGGATCCCAGTTTGGGTCTGAAAGGGGATACTCCTTACGGACCCAGCCCTCCGGATCCGATTCTCCTGCTGGTACTGTTCCCCTCAAATACTGCTCGGCCACCGCATCTATTCTTCTCCGCTCCTCAGTGGTGAAGTGGGTCATTAGGAGCTGCCTATAATCTTGCCACGTAGGTAAATGAGTTACCATGATTGAGGCCATAAGATCCTGCAATGCTTGAGGCTTTTCTGAAAAGGGAGGGGTATGGGTTTTCAATTCAACAGGTCTGTGGTTGTGAAGGGGACATACTGCCTGGTAACTTGGCATGGGGGTAAGATCCCAGCGTTATCACCAACTACTGGGGCTGGCTCTTGATGTCCCAGGATTGCTCGCAAGGGCATCATTGGGGCTGAATCCCCTCCTCCCTGCTTGGTCTTTGAAGGAAGCAACTTCTGCTTATATGGCGGACTCAGTATTAGGTCTTCTAGGTCCTTCAGTAGGTCGTCTTCTTCATCTGCCTTCCTTATAATCTTTTCTAGGGATTCCAACACTTCGCTGTAAAGCCTCCCAGGGTCCTTGCAGGGGTCTTTCAGGAGTATCTATATAACTTGGTGGTGGGGTGGGGCTTATTCCTCCAGCCGCTCTTCAGGCAGCGCCCTGGGCCTCAAGGTCAAGGGGGTCTTGGCCTTCTTCTCCCTGTGGCCCGGGTGGGGCCTGTGGTGGGGCAGGAGGTAAGGGTGCAGCCGGTAATGGTAGTGGATTTCGGGTTGTGGCGCATAAGGAGGTGGAAACAGAAAATTCTCTTCCTCAGGGGGCCCCTGATACACAGTCTTAAGGGGGACTGGAGGCTTAGGCTTAGCTATATTTTTCCAGGCCTCTTGCTTAACTACAAGTATTTGGCAAGCTGCTCCTTTGCATCTCTTCATCCATGGAGTATTCTTGATGCAGGCGTCATACCACTGGTCAATGTAAGGAAATTGGTCTGGGTGACCTCCCGGATCTCTGGTTACTGAGATCCACACTTGCCTACACAATTCTACATCAAAACTGCCTTCTGATGGCCATCTCAGAACCTGACTTGGCCAATTCAGTTCACAATGGGTCCTCAAGGTCTCTGGGGTCAGTTTGACACTGTAATCTCCCAAGAAGGCTTTCTTGAAATTTTCAATCATACAGTCTAACCAAGTGTTTGCTGTTGAGCAACCCCTCCCATTATTATATCCCTTGTGAAGTGCCTTTCACCAAACTCTCAAAGAGGACTCCCCTGCTCAGCGCCTGAGGGCCCCAGTCCAGCCACTCACCACCTGGCCTAGGGCAGAGCCTGACAGGCCTATAAGAACTGCTGCAGCTGCTACCACCCGGGAGGACTCCCCTGCTCAGCACCTGAGGGCCCCAGTCCTGCCACTTACCACCTGGCCTAGGGTGAGGCTCTATAAAGGACCGCTGCCGCCGCCGCTTGGCAGAGAGGGCTCAGTTTTGTTTTGTTTTTGTTTTTCGTTTAAATTTCTGTTATTTTTTATAACAGTTCTAAGTTATAAGAGTTCTAAGATGGTGGTCCCCTTCATGGATCACTGCCTTGTCGTGGCGAAGGGGCTTGAATTACTCAGGGAAGCTATGGACAGGTCAAGATGGACAGGTCATAGTGGAGAGTTTGGACCAAACGTGATCCACCTGGAGGAGGAACTGGCAAGCCACTCCAGTATCCCTGCCAAGAAAACTCCATGGGCAAAGACAACAGGCATATAAAAGATATGATCCAAGTTTATGCACCAACTACCAGTGCTGAAGAAACTGAAATTGACCAATTCTATGAAGACTTACAACACCTTATAGAAATGACACCAAGGAAGGATGTTCTTCTCATTATAGGGGATTGGAATGCTAAAGTAGGGAGTCAAGAGATAAAAGGAACAACTGGCAAGTTTGGCCTTGGAGTTCAAAATGAAGCAGGCCAAAGGCTAATAGAGTTCTGCCAAGAGAACAAGCTGGTCATCACAAACACTCTTTTCCAACAACACAAGAGACGACTCTACACATGGACATCACCAGATGGGCAACATCGAAATCAGATTGATTATATTCTCTGCAGCCAAAGATGGAGAAGCTCTATACACTCAGCAAAAACAAGACCCGGAGCTGACTGTGGCTCAGATCATCAGCTTCTTATAGCAAAATTCCAGCTTAGACTGAAGAAAGTAGGAAAAACCACTGGGCCAGTAAGATACAATCTAAATCAAATTCCTTATGAATACACAGTTGAAGTGAAGAACAGGTTTAAGGATTTAGATTTGGTGGATAGAATGCCTGAAGAACTGTGGATGGAGGCTCGTAACATTATACAAGAGGCAGCAACGAAAACCATCCCAATGAAAAAGAAATGCAAGAAAGCAAAGTGGCTGTCAAATGAGGCCTTACAAATAGCGGGGGAGAGAAGGCAAGCAAAATGCGAGGGAAATAGTGAAAGATACAGGAAATTGAATGCAGATTTCCAAAAAATAGCAAGGAGAGATAAGAGGGTCTTTTTAAACGAGCAATGCAAAGAAATAGAGGAAAACAACAGAATGGGAAAAACCAGAGATCTGTTCAAGAAAATTGGAGATATGAAAGGAACATTTCGTACAAAGATTACCACAATTAAGGATAAAAGTGGAAAGGACCTAACAGAAGCAGAAGACATCAAGAAGAGGTGGCAAGAATACACAGAGGAATTATACTGGAAAGATATGGAGGTCTCGTACACCCCAGGTAGTGTGGTTGCTGACCTTGAGCCAGACATCCTAGAGAGTGAAGTCAAATGGGCCTTAGAAAGCCTTGCTAACAACAAGGCTAGTGGAGGTGATGATATTCCAGCAGAACTATTTAAAATTCTAAAAGATGATGCTGTTAAGGTGCTACACTCAATATGCCAACAAGTTTGGAAAACTCAGCAGTGGCCAGAGGATTGGAGAAGATCAGTCTACATCCCAATCCCAAAGAAGGGCAGTGCCAAAGAATGCTCCAACTACCGCACAATTGCGCTCATTTCACACGCTAGCAAGGTTATGCTTAAAATTCTACAAGGCAGGCTTAAGCAATATGTGGACCGAGAACTCCCAGAAGTGCAAGCTGGATTTCGAAGGGGCAGAGGAACCAGAGACCAAATTGCAAACATGCGCTGGATTATGGAGAAAGCTAGAGAGTTCCAGAAAAACATTTACTTCTGCTTCATTGACTACGCAAAAGCTTTTGACTGTGTTGACCACAGCAAACTATGGCAAGTTCTTAAAGAAATGGGAGTGCCTGATCACCTCATCTGTCTCCTGAGAAATCTCTATGTGGGACAAGAAGCTACAGTTAGAACTGGATATGGAATAACTGATTGGTTCAAAATTGGGAAAGGAGTACGACAAGGCTGTATATTGTCTCCCTGCTTATTTAACTTATATGCAGAATTCATCATGCGAAAGGCTGGACTGGATGAATCCCAAACTGGAATTAAGATTGCCGGAAGAAATATCAACAACCTCAGATATGCTGATGATACAACCTTGATGGCAGAAAGTGAGGAGGAATTAAAGAACCTTTTAATGAGGGTGAAAGAGGAGAGCGCAAAATATGGTCTGAAGCTCAACATCAAAAAAACTAAGATCATGGCCACTGGTCCCATCACCTCCTGGCAAATAGAAGGGGAAGAAATGGAGGCAGTGAGAGATTTCACTTTCTTGGGTTCCATGATCACTGTAGATGGTGACAGCAGTCACGAAATTAGAAGACGCCTGCTTCTTGGGAGAAAAGCAATGACAAACCTAGACAGCATCTTAAAAAGCAAAGACATCACCTTGCCAACAAAGGTCCGTATAGTTAAAGCTATGGTTTTCCCAGTAGTAATGTACGGAAGTGAGAGCTGGACCATAAAGAAGGCTGATCGCCGAAGAATTGATGCTTTTGAATTATGGTGCTGGAGGAGACTCTTGAGAGTCCCATGGACTGCAAGAAGATCAAACCTATCCATTCTTAAAGAAATCAGCCCTGAGTGCTCACTAGAAGGACAGATCCTGAAGTTGAGACTCCAGTACTTTGGCCACCTCATGAGAAGAGAAGACTCCCTAGAAAAGACCCTGATGTTGGGAAAGATGGAGGGCACAAGGAGAAGGGGACGACAGAGGACGAGATGGTTGGACAGTGTTCTCGAAGCTACCAACATGAGTTTGGCCAAACT
This sequence comes from Darevskia nairensis, assembly GCA_034642065.1. Classification (NCBI taxonomy): domain Eukaryota; kingdom Metazoa; phylum Chordata; class Lepidosauria; order Squamata; family Lacertidae; genus Darevskia; species Darevskia nairensis. The sequence goes on along the minus strand of JAWWNI010001125.1, from coordinate 467,032 downwards.
GCGAGAGGCAGTGGAGGATAGGTGTGCCTGGCGTGCCTTGGTCCATGGGGTCACGAAGAGTCGGACACGACTGAACGACTGAACAACAACAACAACAAGATGGTGGTGCGCATAGCCGCAGCGGCTGCTAAGTGCTCTCCCTTATTTTTAAGTGTTTCGTATGGCTTTTACTGCTGTTACTCGTGTTGAGTACCTTTTTGGTTGGGGAAACAATTGTTTAAGTGAAAAATGAATTTATTTTTTTTAATTATTTTATTATTATTATTATTTTAAATCCAATTTCGTTGTACTTGTACAATGACAATAAAGATATAAAGAAAGAAAGAAGATACGCTTCCCTCCTGACTGAATGCGGTCGCCTGATTCAGAACTGCAGTACGTAGGAGGTCCACACTCAGTGCCCTGGTGCCCTGGTACTGTCAATTCCTTTGTGGTCTTCAATCACTCACATTCATTCACACAGCACTTCACCACACAGCTAACTCCCAAATCCTTCCTTAAGCTGACCCAGGTTTCTCCACAAGGACTCCCTTTCCTTGGAAGTATTGGTGGGTGGCAGAGGTTGATCAGACCTCTCTTCCCCTTATGGAGGGTCCTATATAACCGAAAATCCCCTTTCTCTAACTCACTCTATTCCGGCGCACTTCGGTCCTGGTTACTTTTGATTTCTCCGCACGGTCCGTTGCCGCAGCAGGCGAGGCGCAGTGTGGTGGAGCATGGTTTCCCTCCTTGGAGAATGAGTCCAATGGAGCCTGGGGGAGCTGGCGAACCCACAGTGTCCCACCTTGCCTGGTAGGCAAGGGCCTGGGGTCCCTCTGGTCCCTCTGACCTGCTGTCCGAATCATGGCACCAGGAAATGTAGCATGGCACCCTGGGACCTGTAGTTCATTGGTTTCTCAAGGATTACAGACACAGCAGTTGGAGAAATAGAAAGTAAGTTTATTGCTGGCAGCAATAAGGCACAGTGGAGTATTCTCACAAAGGCTGATCCCAGAGCAACAGTGCTCTGAGAGAATTAAGCATTACATTCATATACTGCAGCAAAAAACAGCCAATTAGCTTGGACATCACCCTTCCTTTGTCCTTTTAAAGATTACTTCTTCTTTTCTTGCAAAAGCTCAGCATTCTGTTACATGTTCCATTTTAGGCATTTCCTTAGATACTGTGATATAGGCAAGCTAAGCAAAAAACCCTTATCTACCAGACATCCTATAGGGAAACCATCCAGCTTGAATATCCTGTTTGGAAAATATATTGTGATGGAATGTGACTGTGATGGATGGTTTCCCCCTTCCAAACTACATGTTGTCTGCTAATGCAGCTATAAGGCATAATAGACATAGAAGGCACAGCAATTTGGCTTTCTCTAATAAGGGAGTATAATATGCTTTCTCTGGGTAGCCTTGCCACAATAGTATACCCTGCAGTACCTGTTCCACCTTTGGAACTACCCGCGACTGGACTGGCCTTGTGCCTGACCTCTTTGCACTTCTGGTTAGCTTCCTTCCATGGGACTAGAGCCTTAGCTCTGTTCCTGCCTGCGGAAATAGTGTTGACCTTTGCAGCCTTTGGGCGTGGTTTCGCATCCTTTGAGGACAAACCCTGTACCCCTTGCAAGACCTTGGGTTTCAAAACCTGTCTCAAGGTACTAGACACAGCTACATTTACAACAGCTGTATTAGCATACTCTCAAGTATACCTAGTCGGTGGCTTACCCTTCATAGCTCTCTCAGATCTGCATGAGATGCAAGTCTTCCAGACTGGGTTTCTCCTGTGGAGAATAGTGGCTTATTGTGTTCCTCCAATTCTCGATCAGACTGTTCTGATGGTCTGAACGATGTAATTGCACTCTTAACCACTGTGGTGTAGTGGTTAAGAGCGGTAGACTCGTAATCTGGGGAACCGGGTTCGCATCTCCGCTCCTCCACATGCAGCTGCTGGGTGACCTTGGGCTAGTCACACTTCTCTGAAACACTCACAGAGTGTTTGTTGTGGGGGAGAAAGGGAAACGAGAATGTTAGCCGCTTTGAGACTCCTTCGGGTAGTGATAAAGCGAAATATCATATCAAATCCAAACTCTTCTCTTCTTCTTCTTGTAATCCACTGTATCAGTGGAACTTACACCAGTGGAACTCACATCAGTGTCGTTGTCAGAGTCCTTATCTGAGCCATCATCAATGGGATAGCTTTGGAAAACAGCTACATTTCCCCCCTTTTGCAGTGTATTCAACCTCCCTAGTGAATATAACCATCTTGGTTTCAGACATCAGTACTCTGTATGAGCCTTTTTCATGACCTAAGAAAATTCCATGCACACCACGTATGCCGAGCTTCTCGCTTTGTGGTGGCTCCACTCACATGTCAGACCAAAAGATCCTGAGATATTGGACAAAAGGCTTTTTCAGGAACAGTTTCTCATAGGGTGTGCAATTCACATTTTTGGCATCACTCCTGTTAAGAATATACACATAACAATTCAGAGATTCAGCCCAAAACTCATTTGGCAAACCTGCATCATGCAATAGTGCTTGCATGCCCTGTTGCAACTCTTGGGTCACCCTTGCACATAAACCGTTGTTCCAGGAAGACTTCTGGGTAGCAACTTCATGCTTTACCCCTTGCTCAGCCAGAAAGCTCACAAATTCCTTTCTCTGATCTGTGAAAAGACAATCAATTTTCACATCATGAATAGATTTCACCCATGCACAAAATTCCATGAACTTTGTTAAAATCTGATTCTTTTTCTTTAGCATATAAACCCATGCATATTCAGAATAAGAATCAACCAAAACCAGGTAGTACTTGGTATTGCCTCTAGCAGGTGATAGAGGAGCAATCACATCAGCATACACCTGCTGAAAAGCCTTTTTGGCTGTCTTACCAAGCATTTTGCCTTTTTGAGTCACCTTGACTCTTGTCTCTGTACATGTCTTACAAAGCATGTGATATTTGCATGGCTGTACCAGTAAAGCGAGATGAGCGCCGCAACCCCAGAGTCGTCCACGACTGGGCCTAATGGTCAGGGGTCCCTTTACCTTTACCTTTTTACCTTTAATCCCTGCATCACATTCTGCATCTGGGTGATTTCTTTACATTCAAATGAAAGTAAATAAAGGTCATCTTCATTATAAGCATACAGAAGATCTTCTCCATCCTTGACAATGACGCTCTTCTCCCTGCTAAAGGAAACACAAAAACCTTGTGCAATTAGCTGAGAAACACTGAACAAAATATAAGTCAGTTCCAGAATAAACAGTACATTGTTTGCCATGGTTTGGATGCTCTCAAGGTATACTGTCCCAATACCTTTACTTCACAGACACGGTTCATCTGCCTGCTTGATGGTGCCACGATGCTCCTTAAAGGTGATAAACAAACCTTTAAGACCACAAATGTCAGGGTCGAGACAGATGAGGAGGAGTGGTGGCAAGCCCCCCCTGACAAGGCAGCACCCACAGAGGAATCTGAGGAATTTGTACCTGGGGAAGACTGGTGGCGGCACTCCTCGGAAGAGGAGGAGGAAGCTGACAGGGAGGAGGGAAGTTCAGAGCTACAGGAAGAAGTTGAGACAGGAGCAGGACCCAGTCAGGGGAATCGGCCGATCCCCTCCCCTCCTCCCTTCTCAGCTGTAGAACGCCGAGCTGATAAGCGAAGACAACAATTGGAGACAGCTGTAACTCACAGGAAACGTGGGAGTGAGTCACCTATTTAAGGAAACTGGCTTCCCCAGTCTGCAGCGTCTGCAACAAATGTGCTGTGGAGACACTACCGGTACGATCTTCTGGCAGCTGCCTGCTGGCTTTCGGCCTGACATCCTCAGGTACCATAACAACAAAGATGAAATGTTGCCCCGGATTCTACAACAAACATATTCCGGGTAAGTGGGATGGCTCTTGGCGTGATCAAAACAAGTGCCTGGGTAGGGCTGGGCTGGGCACGACCCTTGCCTCCGGCCCCTCCAGCCCTGGAGCTCTTTGTAGCTTCTTTGGGTTTCTGTCGTTTCCTGCATTCACGCTGTAGGTGGCCCTTCTCCCCACACTTGAAACAACGTAGGGCTTTTAAAGCAACAGCCCCCTTTGTATCTTGTGCTGCCAACAGGGGTGCTTCAGAGGCTTCAGCCTCCCCCTCATCAGCAACTAATGCCATCCGGTGATCAGCTTCAATCAGAAACGTTGAGCAGACTCTCTGGACCGTTAACTCAGCAGCTGGCAAGGCTCCAAGCTGTGGTGCAACAACTGCATATGACACATCCATGATGTTGGTGATCATAAAACAAAACAGGTACTCTGGAAGTGGGACCTCCCTCTGCACCAACTGGTCATGCAGAAATTTCATCTGCATCAGGTGCTTCTGGAGATTTCCCCCAGCTTTCAGCTTCATATTCAAAATACAACAGGGCGGATCTGGCTGCAACGCGAAGATGTGTTTCTCTAAGAGCAAGCCACACTTCCTGTGCTGTCGCTCATCCCTGGATATGGATCAGTTGGTCATCTGATACAGACAACGTGATCGCGGCCCTCGCTTGTTTATCAGCCTCGTGCCACCCTCTGTTCGGCACCTGTGGCATTGGGTCATCTATCACGTGCCACAAACGTTGCCTCTGCAAAAATGCTTCCATTTTCAGAGACCATCCTGAATAATTATTGTCCGTCAAAGGTGGACAGGACGACAGTCCGATTCCATGTTTGGAATCCATTTCAGCTTTGCTTTATAGCCAAAGCCTCCACAGCAGCAAACAGCAACAAACAGTCATACATTTCAGCAAGCAGCTCCGGCAATTAGTGCTTGCTTCCCTGAGGGTTTTATTGCCTTGTAAATTAAGGTACTCACAGATCCCCGCTCCAGTAGCAGGCTGGTATGCAGGTCTGTTTTCTGTTTTCAGCTTCATTCTGAACCCCGTACCTCAGTACCTCTGAGCTCCATGCTTCTGTGCCAAGGAACAGGCTCCCCCTGGAAGTACAACCAGTGTCGCTGCTCCAGAGGGTCGATGGATCAAAACCATCCTCTGCTACCATTGTTGGAAAACACCCTGGGGTGCTCCTTCAGCCCCTACTGTCCGAGCGTCCTTCTGGCATAACACAGCAAGAAGCGTGAGACATTGTAGCGCTAAACTACGTATTTTTTTACACACTATGTGTAAAACAAAGAATCATGGCGTCCTCTCTCCTCAGCTCCGAGAGAGAAACAGGAACAAGTAAAAGCAAAAGTACAGTACAAAAGAACATACAACGGAAGAGATAATACTGTCTTCTGTTCCCACGCTCTTCCCAGAGAGGCCTGTGATTTACACCAATCATATCTGCAGCATCGGAGGAGTGAAATACTAACATGGCAGCCCTACTTTATGCAGCTATGCAAGGCATGGAGAAAGTGGATAAATAAACATTTTTCTCCCTCCTTCATATGAAGTTCCATTGTCCTGATCCAGCAGGCTCTTCCTACCTTCCTAGGTTCTTAACTCATGTTTGGAGGGGAGAGGACCTAGCCATGTTCCTCCTGGTTAGCCATCCATCACAAATTTCCTTTATTTTTAGGCATATAACGTGGAATAGAAGGAGCAACAGAGCAGGGAGAATGGCTACTTTTGGCTGCACTGCTAAACACCTGGGAGTCAGAAGACCTTATTGATCTACTGCAAATCAGCAATGAATCGCCCAGCAGGTTGACTCAACTGGGTGCTCCACCCCCCACCCCCACCCCGGTTTTGCATTCTCCACATCTTGCCACAGGCCAAGACCTATTATCTCTTCATATCTACATCTTGTTCCAGGGAGGACATACCAAAGGACTCAACAGAGCGCAGTGAGCTCATAATGTACAAATTTTGGAGACGCAAAACCGGGACATGCATCTTCTGTGCTGTGCTCATTGGCAAGTGACATGAGCCAAAAGCACTTTTTGAGAGGCAGGATCTTGCCCTACACCCAAAGATGCAATTGGCAGGCATGCGAGCTAGAATATGCCTCAAATAAATGCTCTTTAGTAACTAGAAAAACCAGTGTTTGTAGACCCCTGTGAATTCTCTGATGAAAAGGGGTTAGTAGACTTTGGCCCCTTTGGAAGAAGGGCTTGATATCAATTTCATAACCAAGATAAATAATTAACTGTTGCTGGTGAAGTTTCTTTTGTTCTCTGTTCCAGCTCACCATCACTTGCCTCCAAGATCCTCCACACCTCCTTTCCCTCACTTTCTCATTTTTCCAGTCTTAATCCGAGTTCTTCATGTTTCCAAAGAAATATTTTCAGTGGCCAATTTCCCTAAAACATTTTTCTTTTTCTTTTTCTTTTGCAAAGCAGTATTCCCCAATATAACACATTTTTAATGAAACAAAATAAAAAAAAATTCCTTCCAGTAGCACTTTAGAGACCAACTAAGTTTATTATTGGTATGAGCTTTCGTGTGCATGCACACTTCTTCAGATACCTAATGGGTAGACTTCGAAGGATGGATGTGTTTCAGTCCACATAAAGGTAAAGGTGCCCCTGACCATTAGGTCCAGTCGTGTCCGACTCTGGGGTTGCAGCATTCATCTCACGTTACTGGCCGAGGGAGCCGACGTACAGCTTCCGGGTCATGTGGCCAGCATGACAAAGGCACTTCTGGCGAACCAGTGCAGCACACGGAAATGCAATTTACCTTCCCGCTGGAGCAGTACCTATTTCTCCACTTGCACTTTGACGTGCTTTCGAACTGCTAGGTTGGCAGGAGCTGGGACCGAGCAACAGGAGCTCACCCCATCGCAGGGATTCGAACCGCTGACCTTCTGATCAGCAAGCCCTAGGCTCTGTGGTTTAACTCACAGCGTCACCTGGGTCCACATATTGTTTCACAAAATGACTATTAAATTGGTTTACTTTTAAATGTGAATGGAGAATAATTTCTTCTCCCTCTCTTCTATTTTCCCCTTCCCATTTTCTCTCACTCTTCTTTCTCTTCATTGTGACTTAGTCCTCCTCACTGGATTGTTCTGGGGGATCCCCACATCTCTGCAACACCTTATACAAAACACTGCCTCAGAAGACATCTTCGTCTGGTGAAGAATTCGGCACCAAGATTGCTCACCAGGACAAAACAATTTGAGCATATTATACCAATCCTGACCCGACTGCCCCTGCTCCAAATTAGTTTTCATGTTTCCAAGTGGAATTCAAACTGCGTTTTGTGCTTTCCTCTTAGACTTTTATACAGTGAACCAACCTGAGATCCTCCAACTAGAAATGCTATTGCTAGGCTATTACACAAAATCATGGATTTGGATCACTCTGTGCAGTTCTGGTGAACCCTCCTGTAAAAGGATATTGTGGAGTTGGAAGTGGTTCAGAAAGGGGCAATCGCAATGATCAAGGGCATCAGACAACCACCTTATGAAGGTTTTGGTTATTGGGACAGTTACCATCAAAGCAATCACCATCCATTTCATAGAAGGCATTGGGTTGTCCATGGTGAGAACCTCACTGCTTTTCAGCTTACTAATGAGTACGTAGCCCAAGCCCAGGAATTTGCTTTCAGTACCAGAACTGAAGCGAACTCATGGTCCTTCCATACAAAATTCACTCTTGGTTACCCTCAAAGCTTTCTTTATTTGAGGCACAAAGTTTTCATGGAAGGGGCAGCAGACCATGGAGGATGGACACTCTTTGCTGTTCTCTTAAACAATTGAGATTCAAAGACCCATATCGGACTGCTGCATATCAGCCCATGGATCAACCAGGAGGTACTCAGTTTCTCAGCTGAGTGCTTTTTCCTGGTTCTGCATCCTCCAGGTCTCGACACAGGCCAAAACCTCTCATCTCTCCATCTCATTCTAGGGGACACACTGTGCTTATGGCTTGGCTAGAGGCCCCACCTTCCTTCAGGGCATGATGATGTCCTATTGGAGTTTGCAGAGCAGTGGGAGGAAACGGCTTCCTAAGGGGCTAGAAATATGGGAAGCTCAGTGCTTCCAACCCCAACAATCTTCTCGCTCTATAAGTCCATCATCACCAAGCCATGAAGGTCCTTCACCTGTTCTGGGCTGTCCTATCTCTGCTGCTGCTGGCTTCAGGTAAGAGATAAAGAATAAGAAGGGAGAGGGTAGCTGTTCCCCTCAGGTTCTGCACAGGGAACAAAAATAACAGTAGTCAGGAGTTTTGACTTTTGAGACGACATTGGTAATTTTAATCTACTGTAGCAGCAATGGGTAGCAGTGCTGGGTCAGGACTTTTCGTTGCCCTAGGTGAACCTGAAAGTGATGCACGCCCACCATGAAACCCTGTCAAGGCTGGGATTGCATGAGAGGGAAGAGTCAAAGGAAGAAGAGCAATCTCCCTCCAAAGGCGCCACCACATTCATGTGCTCCTTCTACACCATATCTTAGCTCAGCATGATATGAGTACATGGTAAAGAAAGAGAGGTACATTTCTCTTGGCCCTCTTTCCTGACCCCAAACATAAACTCTTCTTTTTCTCTTAATCTGCCATAGCCATGAGGTCTGTCATTGCTCCACTCCTGTTAACGAGAAATTGCATATCCTTGCCAATCTTAATATGTGCTAGCATGTCTCATTGCATCTAAATTGTGTGTCATGACCCATTAGTGTGCCAGCTGCATTGTGTAGGTGTGCTGCGCAAATGCTCCCCATTCTTCTCCCAGGGATGGAAAGGAGTTAGTTTAACCTCCAGCTTGATAGTAAAAGTGAAACACTGTGTCGCAAAATGATACATGTCTAAAAAGTTAAAGAACAACAACAAATGGTGACTCAAGGAACGTCCGTTGGTTGGTTCCAATTTAATCCCTTTAGGCATGCAGTATTCTCCATGATTCCATGGTCCACAGGTATGCTATTACCCAGGTGTAGAGTGTGTCTTGCAATATAAGGCCCCACAAGGAAAGGCGTTGTAGCAGTTAGCCCATATTACAATTGCAAATCTGACCAGTTTCAAATCTACATGGGGAATGAAAATGAGGGAGACAACTGGTGAAGGGAAATGGAGTGTGTCCTTCTAAGACCATATCTTAGAACCAGGGAACCAGGCAGAGGGCCTTCTCGGTAGTGGCGCCCGCCCTGTGAAATGCCCTCCCAGCAGAGGTTAAAGTGATAAACAACTATCCTACATTCCGAAAATACCTGAAGGCAGCCCTGTTTAGGGAAGTTTTTAACCTGTGATATTTTGATGTATTTTAAAACTGTTGGAGGCCGCCCAGAGTGGCTGGGAAGACCCAGCCAGATGGGCCGGGTATAAATAAAAAATTATTATTATTATTATTATTATATCTGCTGGAATATGTGAACTGGCTTTTTAAAGGCACCACAGTTGCCATTATACACCTATCAAACTTTCTGCATCGCTTTCAGCTCCTCTCCTTTGTGCTGGAACAAGGGCACCTGTTTCCATTTGTGGTGGGAGTGCCCACTGGTGCGGCAATTTTGCTTAAATATTTTTGCAGAGAAGAAGAAGATAGTCAGAGGCCAGATTCAGTTACCACCCAGATTGCCTTTGTTTTCTTTGTTCTAGGGAGTAAATGTAGAAATTGAGGCAAAGGATCTCTTAATATGTCCAATAATAGCTGCTCATTGTACAATAGTTGAAAAATGGAAAACTTTATCTGCGGCCAAGGTTGGAAAGTTTTTGGGTGGCATGGATATTTGTGATATGGTAAGATAGAAGCACACAGGGGATTTGCCAACCATGCAGTGAGGAAGGCTCTACTCGAAGTCTGGGAAAGAAATAAGGCATTAATAATATCTTGAACACTGTGGTGGTTATCGCCCATAGAGTCATTGGCCATGCATAGAAATAATATGAAAGACAATTGGCTAACATATAGGGACTTGGTGGAGGAGATCAATAATTGCCCAAAAGTGAAAAAAATTGAAGAGCTAAAACAAGGAGGGATGAGCTGGTTAGAATATTATCAATTAATAACATTTGAGAAGGATAAAAAATTAAAGGGCTTTGATAAAAACATATCGGTCTGGGAAAAAGAAATATTATATAGTAATCAGAAGTCCATTTCCAAAATCTATAAATTATTGCAAAAAGGACAATCAGAGATGGAAGAAAAGGGAAGTACCATTAAGAAATGGGAACAAGATTTAGGCCATGTAATAGAATATAAAGAATGGGAAAGGTTACGGACAAAATCTATAAATTTTACGGCATGTTATTTGATTAGAGAGAATCTTATGAAAATGTACCACAGGTGGTATCTGACCCCAGAAAGGCTGGCCAAAATGAGCAAAACATATCCAAATAAATGCTGGAGGTGTTTGAAACTAAAAGGGACTTTCTACCATATGTGGTGGACATGCCCAGGGATTGGTAAGTTTTGGGGCATGATCCATGAAGAATTAAAGAAAATATTAAGAATCAATCATAGTAAAAACCCAGAAGCATTTTTATTAGGAATATCGAATAACGATATTCCAAAAGATAAAGCAAAAATCTTTCTATATGCGACAGCTGCAGCAAGAATATTGGTGGCGAAGTATTGGAAAGGGAGGCAAACACCTACCAGAGAGGAAAGGTTGTGCAAATCATGTGAATATTTGGAATTAAAAACAAACAAAGTACAGTAAAGTAGTGGTGCTGATAAGCCAAACACAACAACAAAAACCACCACACTCTGGCTGACACTCAAGTAACAATAGCATAAAAACTCTAATGAGGAACTGATAATATTATGATGAAACCAAATACAACCATGTAGATATCGCATGTATAACAAAAATCAACACAGTAGAACCATTCAGCAATAGATGTAATAACGAAACTCAGTGCCAACAAAAAGTTCTTACAAGGTTGGTAGTAAATGGACCGCAGCAGATGAATACAAAAATGTCAGTAGTAGCATACGATGATAGGTGAAGTCATAATCCAGTAATGTCACCATCAGTCCAAACTCAACAAGAAGGCAACTGAGAGGAAAAGGCGATGAATAAACAAAGGAGAATAGAAAACCTGTCCTCTGGATATTGTCCAGGTTTCGCACTTAATGCTTCATCAGTTCTTCATGATACACTTTGGTTAACAAAACATGCAGATATCACAGGCACAAATTGACAGATATAAGGCATAAATCCTAAAGCTTAGTAAAAAAAAGAATGAGAATGCCTGAATGAATATTTTAAAAAACTGGGTTCAAGATTGAATATCTGGTTGAGTTTAGAATGATCCCGTGAAGAAAAAAAGGAGATGGAATAATGATTTATACAATCTAAATATAAAGAGGTTTAAGAGGATAAGGAAAACAGAAGAATGAAATGAGAAACAAATGATGTGTTGGGAGGTTGGGGGAAGTCTTTATTTCATTTAGCATGATAATGTAAAGAAGATCAGGGTACCGAGAAGAAATATTAATTAGTTTATTCAAGTCTTCTTGTGCTATATCTGTTGTTTTTGTTTTCTTTCTCTTTCTTTCTTTCTTCCTTTCTTTCTTTTCTTTTCTTTTTTTTGTATTTCTTTCTTTTTTTCTTTTTGATTGTTGTGTTATATTGTGTTATGATGATATTTCATGAAGTGATTATCAATAAAGTTTCTAAAAAAAAGAAAAATGGAAAACTTTATGTGCTGCCAAGGTTGCAAACTGGTGGGACAATGTGTGGAATTTAGCCCTTCAGGTATGTCAGATGTCTGAATGGGAAACCAAAAAACAGCTTCAAGTCTGGTGGGATTTATTGAAAATACCAACAAGGACTGTTACATATTTCTCTTCCCCACCCTCCACCATGGCACCCCAATATATTAAGGACAAATGAACATCTCCATTAATAATCCATGGTCTGTTTATTACAAGTTGTACTTTACATTTCTTTACATCTCTTGAGAGTCCCATGGACTGCAAGAAGATCAAACCTATCCATTCTTAAAGAAATCAGCCCTGAGTGCTCACTAGAAGGACAGATCCTGAGGTTAAGGCTCCAGTACTTTGGCCACCTCATGAGAAGAGAAGACTCCCTAGAAAAGACCCTGATGTTGGGAAAGGTTGAGGGCACAAGGAGAAGGGGACGACAGAGGATGAGATGGTTGGACAGTGTTCTCGAAGCTACTAACATGAGTTTGGCCAAACTGCGAGAGGCAGTGGAAGACAGGAGTGCCTGGCGTGCTCTGGTCCATGGGGTCACGAAGAGTCGGACACGACTGAACGACTGAACAACAACAACTTTACATTTCTTACTGTATATTGTAGTGTCAACTATTACATAACTCTCTGCATAGCAAAATGCTCTTCCTCCCTCATGCTTGATCCTTCACTTTATCTGGATCTAGTTGGCTTAAGTTCCAAACGTGTAGATTTCCGCCAACCTTTTGCGAGTCCGTGAATGTCTGCTTCCCTTTCTTCCTATTCAGAATTTACTTTCCTCTCCCCAATAGATGGTGATCTCTTTTTTTTTCTCCATTTGCACAGAATATGCCCAGGACAGACCAAAGACGAGGGAAGATTGCTATAAATATAAAGGACTTTGTACTGAAGGAGAATGTCCCGAAGACTACTTTAGAATTGGAAGATGCAGTAAATTGAGCAAATGCTGCAAAAGGTAAGCTCGGCTCACCAATGAAGGATGATCAAAAAAGCTTACAGAGATTATAAGAATCTCTCTCACACACACACTTGTCCCACTGTCCAAACCCTCTAAACCGAGCATGTCAAGGAACCTCTGATTCGAGAGGCTGCCATTCTCAGTACTGTTATCAACGAGTCATTTCTATGAAACACAGAATGTGATTTGCTCCCAAGGAAGCACAGTTCCATCTCCATTGAACTCAATCCCTGAAGTCCCATTCAGAGTTTAAATCTGGTTCATAGAATTGTAGGATAATAGAGTTGGAAGAGATCCCGAGGGTCATCCAATCCAACCCCCTGTCATTCAGGAATCTCAGCTAAAGCATCCATGACAGATGGTCATGCAATCTCTGCTTAAAAACCTCCAAGGAAGGAGAATTCACAGCTTCCCAAAAAGACTGTTACCCTGTTGAACAGCTCTCATTATCAGAAAGGTCTTCCTGAGGTTTAATGGGAATTGTCTTTCTTGTAATGTGAATCCATTGAATCATAGAATCATAGAGTTGGAAGAGACCACAAGGGCCATCCAGTCCAACCCCCTGCCAAGCAGGAACACCATCAAAGCATTCTTGACAGATGGCTGTCAAGCCTCTGCTTAAAGACCTCCAAAGAAGGAGACTCCACCACACTATCACTATCACACTATCATGGCTATCATATCACCCCTTAACCTTCTCTTCTCCAGGCTAAACATACCCAGCTCCCTAAGCCGTTCCTCATAAGGCATCGTTTCCAAGCCTTTGACCATTTTGGTTGCCCTCTTCTGGACACGTTCCAGCTTGTCAATATCCTTCTTCATTTGTGGTGCCCAGAACTGGAGGCTGTATTCTATGTGTGGTCTCACCAATGTAGAATAGTGTAGTACTATTACCCTATATACTCGAGTATAAGCCTAGTTTTTCAGCACATTTTTTGTGCTGAAAAAGCCGCCCTCGGCTTATACTCGAGTGAGGCAGGCAGTGGCTCCTATGAAGCTTTCCCAGGTTTTTTGTGGTAAAATTGGGTGCCTCGGCTTATATTCGGGTCGGCTTATACTCAAGTATATACGGTACTTCCCTTGATCTGGACACTATCCTTCTGTTGATGCAGCAAAGAATAGTATTCATGTGTTTTTTTTGCTGTACCATCAGCATCATGTTAAGCTTGTGGTCCACCAAGACCTCTAGATCCTTTTCACATTCACTGCAAGTAAGCCAGGTGTCCCCCATATATTATTTGTGCATCTGGTTCTTCCTGCCTAAGTACAGAACCTTACATTTGTCCCCATGGAAACCCATTTTTGTAGTTTGGGCTCAGGTCTCCAATCTTTTTCAGGTCACTTTGAATCCAGATTCTGATGAGTATCCCCTCCATTTTTTCTCAAAGCCATCTTAAGCAAGTCAATGAGATGGTGTGGTTGTTGTATTATATTTCAATGATTCCTATCCTAGTTCGCTATGAGTGTTCATGGTGACCTCCTTCTGCTCTCCCTGGTCTATACCAGAATAGAAGTTTGACCATGTTGGATTTAGGCGAAAGGAACATCTGAGCTAAGACTACACTTATATTATGTTCAACTTTTTTGTACAGGGAAGAATCATTGAAGAGGGTTTATATGATGCTTGCTAGATTTATCCATACATTTCTTTACATGTTTACAATGTTTCTAAGATAACTATTCTTTTGTGCGTTATAGTGAGATCCATAGCTGTTTGAACAAACGAATAAAAGGTTGTGATGACTTCCAGTCCCTGTTGACCAGGATCTCCCAGGAAGTGGCATTTGCTTCCTGAATGACCAGAGGCCGGACACTCAGCTCCTCCCCTTCTGGCCATGTGGGCAAAGCAAGGAACAACTTGGGATCGGGTTCCGTTGTTCCACTATAAATCAAAAGCTGTACCTGAGACCATTTGGAGACCATTGTGGGATTCACCACCACAATCAGTTTATGTCATGCTCCAAAGTGAGTTGACAGAGAAGGCAGCGTCCTTGCTATTGTAGATTTGGTCACTGTAGTTGGGAGGATTGTTCCTGCAAGCAAACTGGCTGCTCTGTAGGTTTTCACCCCCCTCATATTAAAAGGGCTGAGTTTTGGCCATTGAGGCATTGGGTTGGATCCTTAGCTGAGCAGGTGCCCTGTTTAAGGGTTCAGGAATGGGTGTTTACATTCATGATTTTGACTGCTGATTCCAGATGAAACAGAAATAACTTATATATATATATATATATTTCTTTTTAAGGCTTAACTAAAGCTTTCCAATAGTGATTCCTTCCTGATTACTGAGGATCCTTTGAATACTGGGGGCTGTTCCATCACTTGTAGAGCCAATGGATCCTACTTCAGCACCAGCTAGAGTCTCCTTCTGCCTCTTCACCAAAGTAGCCAGATCAAAAGAAAAAGCCCATGCACCATTCTTGCATGATTACATGATCTTCTCCCTTGAAATAAAAGCAAATTCAAATGCCCTTTTCCCTCTGCTTCTGATTTTCAATGATGTGTGCCATTGCTCATGAAGAAGGTGTCATCATGCATGGTTCTGCAAAAGCACAGCATGTCTTTAGAAATGAGGTCTAAAAGGGTTGAGCTTGCCTAAAAACATTCCAGTGAGGAGGAGTGAGAACACAATGAGAAGGAGGAGGAATGGGCAAAAACGGAAGGAGGGCATGGGAGGGAGGGAGAAAGACTTCTCTTCGGTTCACCTTGAAAACTAAACCAACCTTATTCTTACTTACTGCAAGTATATGTGAACCAAAACACACCTTACCTTCAAAATTAGTACCTGTAATGGCTTGGGTCTCCCCCAGAGAAGTGAGACAACTCCGACAGGAATTATCTCAGATTTATTGCTCAAACTCATAAATCACTGTGGAGCTCAGTTTTCGGCGTCTTCCCCCAAGTTTGATGTTGCCGAGTCTGAGCTCCACCCCTTCCTCCAATGGACAAGCCCCCACCGTCTCTTCTGCTCTTTTTCGCGCCTCTCATGAAATTTCATAGCTTGACGAGATTTGGACGAAATCATTTCCGGTCGTTCTCATTGAATTCTCATTGAATTCTCATTGTTCTTCCAGTCTCTGTCTTGCCTGTCAGAGAATCCTGTTCTCTGACAGTACCTCTCAAAACCTTGTGATGCAGTTCTCCAACCATGGAATGTATAAAAAGGAAACACCTATAGTTTGGGAATGTGTGCAAATTGTATTTATGCTAGTGAATGGAGGGAGTAAGAAACCAAGAGTCAAATCTGCCCCAATATTTGTAAGACGTTTGGAGTTTCTTTACACTTCCAAGCCACGTGCAAATGAGCCTCACAGGAAGAGCAGAGGGTGGTAAGACATAGGGCAGAGCCCTGTGTTTGAACTAACCATTCCAAGAGGCGCGTTTTTGGCACTAAGACAGATAGTGCTGATGGGAGGTGAATTTCTAGGCATAATAGGGCTTGTGTTGCGTACGCTCTGTGTTGTGTACATTTGAGTTATGCACCTCCGCATCCCGGAAGTCCTCCACGGAGTGCACATGACGCGCGGGTGTGCAGAAGTGTTCTCCGCACTTTGTGCATGCGCAGAAGCGCAAAAAGCCATGAACCTCCGGGTTTTTTCTCTCTCTTTTTGTTACGTACGCCCGGGTTATGTAGCCCAACCCGGAACGGATCATGTACATAACACGGGGTACCACTGTACATGTAATGGCTTGGGTCTCCCCCAGAGGTGAGACAACTCCGGCAGGAATTATCTCAGATTTATTGCTCAAACTCATAAATTACTGCGGAGCTCAGTTTTCGGCGTCTTCCCCCAAGTTTGATGTTGCCAAGTCTGAGCTCTGCCCCATACTCCAACAGACAAGCCCCCACCTTCTCATCCACTATTTTTCGTGCCTCTCATGAACTTTCATAGCTTGGCGAGATTTGGCAGAGATCATTTGCATGGACAGGCAGAGTCCCCCAAACCCTAGGCGACTCCTGAGCGTAATAATGACTCAAGACAATGTGCTATTGGATTAAAATTGGCCATAACTTTATTAAGATTCAGATGTAGGGAGACTTTGGCTCAGGCATTGGGTGTTTATCCTTCCCAGTCCCCAGCCAGGGATCCGGGAGACATCAGGGTTATTCAGAATGTGTGGGGATTGGGCTGGATCTGGAGAATAATAATAATAATAATTTATTATTTGTACCCCGCCTATCTAGCTGGGTCCCCCCAGCCACTCTGGGCGGCCTCCAACAGATATTAAAATACATTAAAATATCACAGGTTAAAAACTTCCCTAAACAGGGCTGCCTTGAGGTATTTTCTGAATGTCAGATAGTTGTTTATCTCTTTGACCTCTGTTGGGAGGGCGTTCCACAGGGCGGGCGCCACTACCGAAAAGGCCCTCTGCCTGGTTCCCTGTAGCTTTGCTTCTCGCAGTGAGGGAACCACCAGAAGGCCCTTGGCATTGGACCTGAGTGTCCGGGCTGAATGATGGGGGTGGAGACGCTCCTTCAGGTATACAGGACCGAGGCCATTTAGGGCTTTAAGGTCAGCAGCAACACATTGAATTCTGCTCGGAAACGTACTGGGAGCCAACGTAGTTCTCTCAGGACCGGTGTTATGTGGTCCCAGTGGCCACTCCCAGTCACCAGTCTAGCTGCTGCATTCTGGATTAATTGCAGTTTCCGGGTCTCCTTCAAAGGTAGCCCCACGTAGAGCGCATTGCAGTAGTCCAAGCGGGAGATAACCAGAGCATGCACACTCTGGCGAGACAGTCTGCGGGCAGGTAGGGTCTCAGCCTGCGTACCAGATGGAGCTGGTAGACAGCCACCCTGGACACAGAATTAACCTGCGCCTCCATGGACAGCTGTGAGTCCAAAATGACTCCCAGGTTGTGCACCTGGTCCTTCAGGGGCACAGTTACCCCATTCAGGACCAAGGAGTCACCCACACCCGCTCGCACCCTGTCCCCCCCAAAACAGTACTTCTGTCTTGTCAGGATTCAACCTCAATTCAACATATGTTCAAGCAGAGAACCCGCCCCCCCTGTTCACTGCCTGTGGAGGGGGAGAGCAATGACAACCTCTCAGTGTATGGCCAATGCCTCCCCCCAAGACCTCTTTAACGAGGAACCCTGGTATCGCCACCATAAAGGGGACATGGGTCACCACTTCACACACACACCCCATTTATGAAGATAGACTAAAGGATTCCGCCCAAGGCCTGACACCGCCAAAGTTGTGACTAACTGCTACGGAAAAGGCGAAACCTGCCAATGCAGGGAAATTCCTTTATGGCGCTTCAACAGCGGCCTTGACATAGCAGCACCTACATACCTGTGGAGAAGGGGTTAACCTGCAAAATAAGACTTAATTGAGGGAGTGGAGGGTGGGAAGAACTCTGGAGCCTGGCTGCTGTTTGCAGGTAAGCTACACCTTCTATTGTGGTGGCAGGGCAGTCCCTCCCCTTACCTGGCCAATCCCCTGGCAACGCCTCCCCAGGTGGGATTGGGCGGTCGACTGAGGTAGGCGGTGACACCAGGTTTCCAGCCTAGGGAGGATGAAGCCAGCCCGAACTACCAGACGCCGCACTGGGATCCAGGGGGCTGAGCGCGACCACGCAAAAGTCGCCTCCCATTTGATGTGGGGAGCGGTCCTTCCTGTCGTTCTGTGTCTGTTTCACTCTCAGTGCTCTGCAACTGTCTTTCTTCTCTCTGCGTTCCGTCCCCCTCCTCTGTGTGTACAAAGGTCAAATTCTCGATACGGGCCTTTGAATCTCAATTGTTTAAGAGAACACCAAAGAGTGTCCATCGAAATTCTCATTGTTCTTCCAGTCTCTGTCTTGCCTGTCAGAGAATCCTGTTCTCTGACAGTACCTCTCCAAACCTTGTGATGCAGTTCTCCAACCATGGAATGTTTAAAAAGAAAATGTCTACAGTTTGGGAAAGTGCGCAAAATGTATTTAGAATCATAGAATCATAGAGTTGGAAGAGACCACAAGGGCCATCCAGTCCAACCCCCTGCCAAGCAGGAACACCATCAAAGCATTCTTGACAGATGGCTGTCAAGCCTCTGCTTAAAGACCTCCAAAGAAGGAGACTCCACCACACTCCTTGGCAGCAAATTCCACTGTCGAACAGCTCTTACTGCCAGGAAGTTCTTCCTAATGTTTAGGTGGAATCTTCTTTCTTGTAGTTTGAATCCATTGCTCCGTTTTATTTATTTAATGGAGGGAGTAAGAAACCAAGAGTCAAATCTCCGCCACTATTTGTAAGATGCTTGGAGTTTCTTTACACTTCCAAGCCACATACAAATGAGCCTCACAGGAAGTGCCGGGCTGTGTGTTGCTCAGCATCCTGCTCACTCGCTCCTGGTGAGCCACCAAGTGGATTTGTGAAGGCCTGCTCTACTATCACATCTTTTAGAAGAGAAGAGGGTGGTAAGACATAGGGCAGAGCCCTGTGTTTGATGGAAAGGGCAGCAGACCACGAAGGATGGACACTCTTTGCTGTTCTCTTAAACAATTGAGATTCAAAGGCCCGTATCGGACTGCTGCATATCAGCCATGGATCAACCAGGAGGTACTCAGTGTCTAAGCTGGGTGCTTTTTCCTGTTTCTACATCCTCCAGGTCTCGACACAGGCCAAAACCTCTCATCTCTCCATCTCATTCTAGGGGACACACTGTGCTTATGGCTTGGCTAGAGGCCCCACCTTCCTTCAGGGCATGGTGATGTCCTATTGGAGTTTGCAGAGCAGTGGGAGGAAACGGCTTCCTAAGGGGCTAGAAATATGGGAAGCTCAGTGCTTCCAACCCCAACAATCTTCTCGCTCTATTACTCCATTAACAAGCCATGAAGGTCCTTCACCTGTTCTGGGCTGTCCTATCTCTGCTGTTGCTGGCTTCAGGTAAGAGATAAATAATAAGAAGGGAGAGGGAAGCTGCTGTTCCCCTCAGGTTCTGCATAGGGAACATAAATAACAGTAGTCAGGTGTTTTGAGACCACATCATAATTTTAATCTAGCAGCAATGGGTAGCAGTGCTGGGTCAGGACTTTTCTTTGCCCTAGGTGAACCTGAAGATGATGCACGCCCACCATGAAACCCTGTCAAGGCTGGGATTGCATGAGAGGGAAAAGCCAAAGGAAGAAGAGCAATCTCCCTCCAAAGGCACCACCACATTCATGCGCTCCTTCTACACCATATTTTAGCTCAGCATGATATGAGTACGTGGTAAAGAAAGAGAGGTGCATTTCTCTTGGCCCTCTTTCCTGACCCCAAACATACACTCTTCCTTCTCTCTTAATCTGCCATAGCCATGAAGTCCGTCATTGCTCCACCCCGTTAACAAGAAATTGCCTATCCATGCCAATTTGAATATGTGGCAGCATGTCCCCTTGCATCTAAACTGTGTGTCATGACCCATTAGTGTGCCAGCTGCATTGTGTAGGTGTGTTGCGCAAATGCTCCCCGTTCTTCTCCCGGGGCTGGAAAGGAGTTAGTTTAACCTCCAGTTTGCAAGTAAAAGCGAATCGCTGTGTCATGAAATGATACATGTCTAAATTGTGTGTCACCAACATGAAAAGGCAGAAATTCTCTGCTCTAAAGAAGAACAACAAATGGTGACTCAAATAACTTCCATTGGGTGGTTCCAATTTCATTCATTTAGACATATTCTCCATGATTCCATGGTCTCCAGGGATGCCATGCATGCCCATACCTAGGTGTAGAGCAGTGATGGCTAACCTTGACACTCCAGATGTTTTGGAACTACAACTCCCATCATCCCTAGCTAACAGGATCAGTGGTCAGGGATGATGGGAGTTGTAGTCCCAAAACATCTGGAGTGTCAAGGTTAACCCTCACTGGTGTAGAGTGTATCTTTGAATATAAGGCCCCACAAGGAAAGGCATTGTAGCAGTTAATCCATATTTCATTTACAAATCTGACCAGTTTCAAATCTACATGGGGAATGAAAATGAGGGAGACAACTGGTGAGGGAAAATGGAGTATGTCCTTCTAAGACCAACTCTGCAAAGGACATGTGAACTGGCTTTTAAAAGGCACCAAAGATGCCATTATACTCCTATCAAACTTTCTGCATTGCTTCCAGCTCCTCTCCCTTGTGCTGGACTTTAGAATTTGTGGAATTTAGCCCTTCAGGCACATCAGGGATATACTGATTTATTGAATACTGGGATTTATTGAATATACCAACAAGGACTGTTAAATCTTTCTCTTCCCCACCCTCCACCCTGGCACCCCAATATATTAGGGACAAATGAACCTCTCCATTAATAATCCATGGTCTGTTTATTACAAGTTGTACTTTACATTTCTTACTGTACATCATAGTGTCAACTATTACATAACTCTCTGCATAGTAAAAGGCAATCTTCCTTCCTCATGCTTGATATTTCACTTTATCTCAATTTAGTTGACTTAAGTTCCAAACGTGTAGATTTCCTACAACATTTTGCGAGTCCGTGAATTTCTGCTTCCCTTTCTTCCTATTCTGAATTTACTTTGCTCTCCCCAATAGATGGTGATCTCTCTTTTTTCTCCATTTTCACAGAATATGCCCAGGACAAACCAAAGACAAGGGAACAGTGCTATAGATATAAAGGACTTTGTGCTCAAGGAAAGTGTCCTGAAGACTATGCTAGGATTGGAAAATGCACTCCAATTACCAAATGCTGCAAAATGTAAGCTCAGCTCACCAATGAAGATTACAGATATTATAATAATCTCTCTCACACACACTTGTCCCACTGTCCAAACCCTCTAGAGTCTAGACTGAGCATGTCAAGGAAGCTCTGAATCAAAAGACTTCTGGCTGCCATTCTCAGTACTGTTATCAACAAGTCATTTCTATGAAACACAGAATGTGATTTGCTCCGAAGGAAGCACAGATCCATTTCCATTGAACTCAATCCCTGAAGTCCCATTCAGAGTTTAAATCTGGTTCATAGAATTGTAGGATAATAGAGTTGGAAGAGATCCCGAGGGTCATCCAATCCAACCCCCTGTCATTCAGGAATCTCAGCTAAAGCATCCATGACAGATGGCCATCCAATCTCTGCTTTAAGACCTCCAAGGAAGGAGAATTCACAGCCTCCCAAGAAAGACTGTACCCCTGTCGACCAGCTCTTATTATCAGAAAGGTCTTCCTGATGTTTAATGGGAATCATCTTTCTTGTAACGTGAATCCATTGGTGCAGGTGCTACCCTCCAGAGCAGGATAAAACAGGCTTGCTCCATCTTCCATGTGACAGCCCTTAAGATCCGATATAAACTTGGGGGTGGGTGCCGTTGTGCCACTATAAATCGAAAGCTGTACCTGAGACCATTTGGAGACCATTGTGGGATTCACCACCCATAATAATAAGAATAATTTTTTATTTGTACCCCACCCATCTGGCTGGGTCTCCCCAGCCACAATCAGTTTATGTCATGATCCAAAGTGAGTTGACAGGGTTGTTGCTATAGTAGATTTGGTCACTATAGTCAGGGCCAGGGAGGATTTTTCCTGCAAGCAAACTGGCTGCTCTGCAGGTTTTCACCCACCTCATATTAAAAGGGCTGAGTTTGGGCTGTTGAGTCATTGGGTTGGTTCCTTAGCTGATCAGGTGCCCTGTTTAAGGGTGCAGGAATGGGTGTTTACAATCATAATTTTGGCTGCTGATTCCAGGTGAAACAGAAATAACATATATTTTTTCTTTTCTTTTTAAGGTATACCCGTAAATAAAGCCTTCCAATAGTGATTGCTTCCTGATTACTGAGGATCCTTTGAATACTGGGGGCTGTTCCATCACTTGTAGATCCACTGGATCCTACCTCAGCACCAGCTAGAGTTTTCTTCAGCCTCTTTACCAAAGCAGCCAGATCAAAAGAAAACTAGGCAAAAAAAGACAATCACGGGAATAACCAAATTACAACAAAGGAAATCTACACCGTGAAAGATCCCTGACAATCTTCTGCCTTGTAGCTCTGGATTAAGCCTCTCTGCATCTATTCACCCTCACTGAGCCATGAAGATCCTTCACCCATGCTTAGCTGTGCTGTCTGAGCTGCTGCTACCACATTATCAGAATACCAAATTACAATACAATTAAATAGCCATTTATTCAAACACCAAACTAAACAATTTTGGGTGACTTCCTGTGTGCTGGATTTCAGGGTACAAACTTCTTATTTCTTTCTGCTTCTATAATCTTGATTATTTCAATTATAACAGTTCCTCTATTTAACAGCCACTGGCTTCTTGACTTTCATCCTCCCTGCTATAATCCAACATATACAGCTCTCTGCTTCCACTTTTTCGCTGTCTGTCTTCTCACAAGGGCTGAATTTTTCACTGCGTCGCACGCCATCTTGTTTGTCAAGGTCTAACAAAAGATCTGCCATCCCGCCATAGCCCCGGGCAGTTCTCCAACTTATCTTTCTCCCCCAACACTCTGTGACTAATGATCTGGCATCCCACCAAAGGGATGGTAGATCTTCAAAAGCCATAGCCCTAATTGTGATTCAGTGGAAGCGAGGTGCTTTAAATCATATCAGTATTCTCGCACAGTTCCATATATTTTGTAATAATCCATAAAAGTGATCTTGTTCTCATTGATTTCCTCTTGCTTTTTATCACTCCATTATAATAATAATAATTTATTATTTATACCCCGCCCATCTGGCTGGGTTTCCCCAGCCACTCTGGGCGGCTTTCAACAGAACATTAAAATACAGCAATCTATTAAACATTAAAAGCCTCCCTAAACAGGGCTGCCTTCAGATGTCTTCTAAAGGTCTGGTAGTTGTTGTTCTCTTTGACATCTGGAGGGAGGGCGTTCCACAGGGCGGGTCCCACTACCGAGAAGGCCCTCTGCCTGGTTCCCTGTAACTTGGCTTCTCGTAGTGAGGGAACTGCCAGAAGGCCCTCGGCACTGGATCTCAGTGTCCAGGCTGAACGATGGGGGTGGAGACGCTCCTTCAGGTATACTGGACCAAAGCCATTTAGGGCTTTAAAGGTCAGCAGCAACACTTTGAATTGTGCTCGGAAATGTACTGGGAGCCAGTGTAGGTCTTTCAGGACCGGTGTTATGTGGTCTCGGCGGCCGCTCCCAGTCACCAGTCTAGCTGCCGCATTCTGAATTAATTGTAGTTTCCGGGTCACCTTCAAAGGTAGCCCCACGTAGAGCGCATTGCAGTAGTCCAAGCGGGAGATAACTAGAGCATGCACCACTCTGGCGAGACAGTCCGCGGGCAGGTAGGGTCTCAGCCTGCGTACCAGATGGAGCTGGTAGACAGCTGCCCTGGATACAGAATTAACCTGCGCCTCCATGGACAACTGTGAGTCCAAGATGACTTCCAGGCTGCGCACCTGGTCCTTCAGGGGCACAGTTACCCCATTCAGGACCAGGGAGTCCTCCATTAACTCTCAGGGGGAGGTTTGCCAAATAAAAAAAGCAGCAAACATGGTATATATAAAAAAGGGTCTCCTCCCCCAACATACCGCACTTCGCTACAAAGAAAATCTTCTTCTCTCCAGATCAAAACATTGCCGCTCAGTGGTTTATTCATTTAGCAGATTATCTTGCCCCATTAGTCCAGTAAAGGTAAAGGTAAAGGGACCCCTGACCATTAGGTCCAGATGTGGACAACTCTGGGGTTGCAGCGCTCATCTCGCTTTACTGGCTGAGGGAGCTGGCGTTTGTCCGTAGACAGCTTCCAGGTCATGTGGTCAGCATGACTAAGCCGCTTCTGACGAACCAGAACAGCACACGGAAACACCGTTTTATCTTCCTGCCGGAGCGGTACCTATTTATCTACTTGCACTGGTGTGCTTTCGAACTGCTAGGTTGGCAGGAGTAGGGACCAAGCAACGGGAGCTCACCCCGTCGCAGGGATTCGAACCACCGACCTTCTGATCAGCAAGCCCTAGGCTCAGTGGTTTAACCCACAGTGCCACCCATGTCCCTATTAGTCCAGTACAAATATGTAAATTAGATCCAATTTCCTTCTAATAAACAGAAGAACCTCTGCTGATAATGGCTGCCTCGGAGGGTTACCAATAAGCGAATTGCTTTGCACTCAGCGCCTCCTGCCTCCCGCTATTCATGTCAGAACGAGAGCCAGGTATCAGATGATCTGCAAGTGGAGCTCACACACACCCCCGACCCTGGGGTGGGGGACTTGCAAGGACAATTACCCTCATTAGTCCTTGTTTATGATCCTCTACCGATCTCCGCTAACATGGGAGCTATCTCCATTAAGGCAGGAAGAACTGGAAGTCCTGTACAGGGCATTCTCTAGCCATCTAGAGCGGCTAGAGAAAAGCTTGTGTCCCTTTCTCATAATGCTTAAACTAATGAACATTCAGTGAAGGTCAATGTTGGAAGATAGAAGACAGAGAACAGAAAGTACTTTTTCGTGCAGTGCGTCACTAAGTTATGGAACCGACTCCTGTGGGAGGCATGGATGACCACCAAGCTAGATGGTTTTAAAAGAGGATTGGACACGTTCATGGAGAAAGCTATAGATGGTTACTAGCCATGATGGCTGTGCTCTGTCTCCACACCTCGAGGCACGGAAGCTTCTGAATCCCAGTGGCTGGAAACCACAGGAGGGGAGAATGTTCGAATCCTGCTTGCAGGTTCCCCACAGGCATCTGTTTGGCCACGGCGAGAACAGGATGCTGCAGTACCCTGTTTCCCCTTTTTTAATACGTAGTCATAAAGTAAGCCATGGCAGGGGTTTTTTTTACCTTTGTGAGAAGTCAGACATACCCCAAAAGTAAGCCGTGGTGCCGCCATTGTTCCTGTCGCCTCCTCAGCCCCTCCTGCATGTGCAGGGAGCCAACGAACCAGTGAGAGGCACGGGGGGAAACGCGCCTCTTTTGGAGTTCTGCCCCGCCTGCTTAGCGCACAGGGAGAGGCGTGCGGGGGGGGAGGGAGACGACTCTTCCTGCCCCGCCTGTTCCCCGTGCTCAGGGAGCCAGCGAACCAGCAAGAGGCGCTGGGGGAAAACGCGCCTCTTGCGGAGTTCTGCCCTGCCTGCTCAGCGCGCAGGGGGAGGCTGTACCATACCATAGCCTACTGATGTAGTAAAAATAAGACATCCCCCTGAAAATAAGCCACCCTGTGTTTTTTTGAGGGGAAAAAATTATAAAACAGTGTCTTAAAAATGGGCCATTGGCCTGATCCAGCAAGCTCACCTATGTTCTGAATGCACATTGGGGGAGCAGGGGAGGAACCTAGTGTACGCAGCCCAAGCCCAGGAATTTGTTTTCAAATGCAGCTCAGGGTCTTTCCACTCAAAAATTCACTCCTGGTGACCCTCAAGCTATCAAGATGGAAAGGGCAGTAGAGCAGGGAGGGTGGGCTCTCTTTGCTGCCCTGTTAAACAATTGAGATTCAGAGGCCCTTATCAGGCTACTGCAAAGCAGCCATACACAGTCCAATAGGTACTCAGTGGCACAGCTGAGTGCTTTTTCCTGGTGTTCCATCCTTCAGGTCTTGTAAGAGGCCAAAGGTTCTTATCTCTATATCTCGTCGTCTCATTCTAGAGAGGACACTGTGCTCTGCAAAGTCCGGCAGCCCCACCTTCTGTCAGGGCATGGTGGAGACCTGCTGGACTTCACAAAGAAGTGGGAAGAAGCAGCTCCCCAAATAGCTCAGCTCCTACAAATAGCTCAGCCTTGCCAACCTAACAACCTTCCGACTTACAGCCCTGCATTGAGCCTCTCTGCATCCGTCCATTCTGACTGAGTCATGAAGATCCTTCACCTGAGCTTAGCTGTCCTGTCTGTGCTGCTCCTGGCTACGTCAGGTAAAGGATGGAGGGAAAGAAGGGAGAGTGCTATTGCATTCAGGGTCTGCATAGGGAAAAATAATACAGTGGTACCTCGGGTTACAGATGCTTCAGGTTACAGACGCTTCAGGTTACAGACTCCACTAACCCAGAAATAGTACCTTGGGTTAAGAACTTTGCTTCAGGATAAGAACAGAAATTGTACTCTGGCGGCGCAGCGGCAGCGGGAGGCCCCATTAGCTAAAGTGGTGCTTCAGGTTAAGAACAGTTTCAGGTTAAGAACAGACCTCCGGAACGAATTAAGTTCTTAACCCGAGGTACCACTGTAGCAGTAATTTAACCCAGCAGCACCAGGGAGCAGTGCTTGCCCTGGACATTTGGCTGCCTGGGGTGGACCAGAAAATAATAATAATAATAATAATAATTATTATTATTATTATTATTATTATTATAATAATTATAAGGTCCGTATAGTTAAAGCTATGGTTTTCCCAGTAGTAATGTACGGAAGTGAGAGCTGGACCATAAAGAAGGCTGATCGCCGAAGAATTGATGCTTTTGAATTATGGTGCTGGAGGAGACTCTTGAGAGTCCCATGGACTGCAAGAAGATCAAACCTATCCATTCTTAATGAAATCAGCCCTGAGTGCTCACTAGAAGGACAGATCCTGAGGTTAAGGCTCCAGTACTTTGGCCACCTCATGAGAAGAGAAGACTCCCTAGAAAAGACCCTGATGTTGGGAAAGATGGAGGGCACAAGGAGAAGGGGACGACAGAAGATGAGATGGTTGGACAGTGTTCTCGAAGCTACTAACATGAGTTTGGCCAAACTGCGAGAGGCAGTGAAGGATAGGCGTGCCTGGCGTGCTCTGGTCCATGGGGTCACGAAGAGTCGGACACGACTGAACAACAACAACAACCCCGCCCATCTGGCCGGGTCCCCCCAGCCACTCTGGGCGGCCTCCAACAGATATTAAAATACATTAAAATATCACAGGTTAAAAACTTCCCTGAAAAAAATCCCTAAAATGCTTCACCCTCACCATGAAACTGTGTGGAGGCTGGGATTGCATGAGGCAGATGAGCCAAATGGAGAAAAGTAATCTCACTCCAAAGGGCTGGACTAGATCTGATTGAAATAAGTTACAAGAGGGTTAGTTCCCCACACCACTTGGAAAGACCATGAACTTGCGCTCCCCTTTCTCCCCCTTCTGATTCTACTTTGCTCTCCACATTGGTCCATGAACGTTTTTTCGCCCTTTGCTCAGGATTCACACAGAATATACCAACGACAGGGAGGCAATGTGTGAAAATAGAGGGTGCTGAATGTGTTGGAGGTGGATGCCCCTATCCCTGGCTTGAGATTGGAAAATGCAAAGAAGAAAAGAAATGTTTTCAGCTCACATCATGATGATGATGATGATAATAATAATAATACCTTTATTGTCATTGTACAGCCTGTGTACAATGAAATTAAATGAGCTTCCCCCCCCCAAACATGTAGGAACGTTTATATAATATGGTTGCAGAGTTAAACGTTTCCTTATTTAAACCTGCACAGCGGCAAATGGATTGCTGAAAGTCCTTCGTCCTTTCTTGATTGTCAATCCCTTTTATCCCTCTTAAAATAAAGATACACATGAATCTGATTAATAACCAAAATAAACATATTTACTGGCAGATTCATTCATGTACATACTTAGGTTACTGAACAAAAGATATAAACTATATATTACATTAGTGAGTCCTGAGCGACTCCGTCAAAGCATCTACAACCAGCAGCAGCAGCCTAACTGACCAACGGACCTAACTGACAGATTTATAGATGGCAGTTAGTCATCTCATGGAATGTTGAATTGACTGACATATCCCACAAAACACTCAGTCTCGTTGCACTCTGTGTGCTTATTGAACAACACACCACCTTGCAAGTCAATTTCACTATGTTATTTTCCTTTCAACAGCCTAACAGCCCACAGATAGAAGCTATGGCTGTTGGTACGGCTGATTATACTTCTTTATCTCCTGCCCGAGGGTAGAAGATTAAAGAGGTGATTGCTGGGGTGTGAGTCATCCCTGTGAATTTTTCTCGCTCTCCTAAGCATAGCTGTCAACCCTCCCCTTTTTTGTGGGGAAACTCCCTTATTCCAATGCCGTTTCCCGCTGCTATCCCCAATAGTTGATATCCCTTAAATTTCCCGGATTTCAAAGGAAGCAGCTCCTCTCCCTCCCTGCCGGCCAGGGAGGCTCCTCCTCTGCGTTGCTCGGCTGCCAATAAGGAGTCTGAGACCGACTGGGGGCAGAGCTTGCATGCCTTGTGCAGCCAGACCCTCATGCCCAACCAGACAGACAGCCTGCCTGCCGTCTATGCGCTCGCTCTTTCGCTCACCCGTTCGCGTGCAGCCTCTGGAGCGCAGGGTGGCGAGGCTACTTGGTGCCATTGCACCGCCCTCGCGGCATCCCTTATTTTCAAATCCGAAAGTTTGAAAAAATCCCTTATTTTGAAATCCGAAAGTTGACAGCTATGCTCCTAAGGCAACCATCCCTTGCGATGTCATCTAGCTGACTCAAGGGACAGCCCATATCATGTGCTGTATTCACCACCCTCTGTAGAGACTTTCTGTCCGTGGCTGTCAAGCCAGCATACCACACTGTAATACAATATGAAAGGACACTTTCTATTGTGGACTTTTCTCCAAAGAAAAGTGATCAGACAAGCTCGCTGACATAAGCATCATCTCTCTTTCACCCACCCCTGACCCACTGCCCAAACCCTGTAGACTGTCTGATCTGTAGCCTCTGATCTGAACGACTTCAGGCTGCCATTCTCAGTACCTTTATTAATGAGTCCTTTCTATGAAACACAATGGGACTTACTCCCAAGGAAGCACATTTGGTTTTTGCAACACTCTAAACCATGGGTAGGCAAACTATGGCCTGGGGGCCGGATCCGGCACCTTCTAAATTCGGCCCACGGATGGTCCGGGAATCAGTGTGTTTTTACATGTGTAAAATGTGTCCTTTTATTTAAAATGCATCTCTGAGTTATTTGTGGGGCCTGCCTGGTGTTTTGACATGAGTAGAATGTGTGCTTTTATTTAAAATGCATCTCTGGGTTATTTGTGGGGCCTGCCTGGTGTTTTGACATGAGTAGAATGTGTCCTTTTATTTAAAATGCATCTCTGGGTTATTTGTGGGGCCTGCCTGGTGTTTTGACATGAGTAGAATGTGTGCTTTTATTTAAAATGCATCTCTGGGTTATTTGTGGAGCATAGGAATTCGTTCTTCTTTTTTTCAAAATATAGTCTGCCCCCCCCCCACAAGGTCTGAGGGACAGTGGACCGGCCCCCTGCTGAAAAAGGTTGCTGACCCCTGCTCTAAGCCAGTGTGGTGTAGTGGTTAAGAGTGGTAGACTTGTAATCTGGTGAACCGGGTTCACATCTCCACTCCTCCACATGCACCTGCTGGGTGACCTTGGGCTAGTCACACTTCTTTGAAGTCTCTCAGCCCCACTCGCCTCACAGAGTGTTTGTTGTGGGGGAGGAAGGGAAAGGAGAATGTGAGCCGCTTTGAGACTCCTTAGTGATAAAGTGATAAAGCGGGATATAAAATCTTCTTCTTTTAAGGAAAAAGGGGCATTGGCATCTGATTCCAGGTGAAACAGAAGCAAATTTTATATACATTTTTTTTTTCAGACCTTAACCTCGTAAAGTGAGATTGCCACAGGATCCTACTTCAGTCCCAGCTAGAGTTTCCACCTGCTTCTTCACCAAAGCATCCAGATCAAAAGAAGAAGCCTTGCAAGATTCTCCATGATGATGAATTTCTGAATTTCGAGCCTGGGTGTCATTGCTTATGTTGTCAAAATGGTACATTGCACTTATGAGAAGGAGGTCTCAGCAGGCATGGTGGTGCAGAATAACAGCATGTCTTTAGAGAAAAGAAGTCTAAGAGGGGAGAGTTATCCAAGGGTGATCTTGGAAAGTACAGGCCGGTTAGCTTCCAGTATGTCCTCAGAAAACTGGTGGAAAGTATTCATAGAATCATAGAATGGTAGAGTTGGAAGGGACTCTGATGGTCATCTAGTCCAACCCCCTGCAATGCAGGAACCTCTTTTGCCCAAGGCGGGGCTCGAACCCACAACTCTGAGCTTAAGAGACTTGTGCTCTACCGAGTTCTTGCTCTCTGTGTGCCAAGTAAAACAACTCTGCTTGAAACAACAACTGGTTTGTGTTGGGGGGCTGGACAGCTTTGCTGAAGCTTCCCTGGCGCGCAAACAGAGAGCAAGATTAATAAGTGTGGACGATAAACACACACCAACACTGGATACCAGTGGCTGGAATCCACAGACGGCTGGGATAGCTCTTGTGCTCGAATCCTGATTGCTAGTGTCCCAAAGCGTTGGCCACTTTGGGAACTGAATGCTGGACTGGATGGGGCCCTGGCCTGATCCAGCAGGCTCTTTCTTCACACAGGTGGGGGTGGGGCAGTGATGACATCACCGCATTTCAGGCCACTAATGTGTGCATAGCCCAAGCCCAGGGATTTCTTTTCAGTGCCAGAACTGTGAATGTGGCTCATTGTCCTTCCAAACAAATCTCACTCCTGGTTACCTTCCAAGCTTTTGTTATCTGAGGCATAACATCTAGAACGGAAAGAGCAGCAGAGCAGGGAGGATAGAGGCTTTTTGTTGCCCTGTTAAACAATTGGGAGACAGCGCCTTATCAAACTATTGCAAATCATCCATGAATCTACCAATGGGTACTCAGTGTCTTAGCTGGGTGCTTTTTCCTGGTTCTGCATCCTCCAGGTCTTGCCACAGGCCCGAACCTCTAATCTCACCATCTCATTCTAGGGGCCACACTGTGCTTATGGCTTGGCTAGAGGCCCCACCTTCCTTCAGGGCATGGTGATGCCCTGCTGGAGATTGCAGAGCAGTGGGAGGAAACAGCTTCCCAAGGGGCTACAAATACGGAAAGCTCATCCCTCCCAACCCTGACAACATTCCGCCTTGTAGCCCTGCATTGAGCCTCTCTGCATCCTCCCATCCTCCCTGAGCCATGAAGATACTTCACCTGTTCTGGGCTGCCCTGTGTGCGCTGCTGCTGGCTTTTTCAGGTAAGGGATGGAGAGAAAGAAGGGAGAAGGAGACTTCTGTTCCGCTCAGGTTCTGCATAGGATATATATTCAAATGTTTTGAGAGAAGCTCACAAATTTTAACCCAGCAGCACCGGGAGACTGTTTAAGAAGAGGCAGGCTGGAATTCTGCAAACTCACAGCAAAGTTTGCAATATTGGAGCTGTGCACATCTAAGTCACATCAAACGTATCCTGCTGAACATAATTAAAGATACAATTGGATCATAGCCAAAATTGTATAATGATAAGGAAACAACAAATAAAGAGCGGCCAAGTGGGTAGTAACATCACAGTGCTAGTTCCAAGCTCTTCAAACGTCTCTTTGCACCGGTTGGCTCCCTTCATTTACAAGAATCACTAAGACTGCAATGACTGTGATGTTACTACCCACTTGGTCGCTCTTTATTTGTTGCTTCCTTATCATTATACAATTTTGGCTATGATCCAATTGTATCTTTAATTATGTTCAGCAGGTTACGTTTGGTGTGAGTTTGCTCTTGGATTTACGTAACCGTGGTATATATTGTTGGTTGGATAGTGCACATCTAAGTAGCAAGGGAATTCTGTGGCATCGAGCCCTGCTTCACACTTCACGGTAAACCAGATTTTGGCTTCCTGAGACTATGCAAACACACCAGCTCCTAGAGAGGAGTTTCTACCCTGGTCCTTTTATTTCTTTCATTTCCTTTTGCAATGTTCATATGCTACTGTAAATCCTGTAATTCAGTGGTTTTCAACCAGTGTGCCATAGCACCGGGGGTGCCTTGAATGATGGTCAGGGGTGCTGTGGGCAACACTGCCCTCTGTCCCTCTTTCCTTCCCTCCCTCCTCCGATAGATTATTGTATTTTAATGTTCTTTTGGAAGCCGCCCAGAGTGGCTGGGGAGACCCAGCCAGATGGGCGGGGTATAAATAATAAATTATTATTATTATTATTATTATTATTATTATTATTATTATTATGCCCTCTTGCGTCTCTGCCTCCCAAAGCCTTGCACAGCTGTTTGTTGCAGCAGCCCTGACTACAAGCTCCCCAGGGGAATGGTGCCTCTGGGCTGACCTGGGGTTGCTTCCTGGGCCCCTGTGGGGCAGTGGGATGACGCACTTCTCTGGAGGGCAGGGGCAGCAGCTGGAGCTGCCTAGAGCACTCCCAAGGAGAGGGGAGAAGAGAGGAGGCAGAGAGAACACTCCACAAGGGAGGGTTTGAAAAGGGGTAAGGGGCTGCCAGATCTGCAGGCAAGGGGTGAAATAACTGGGCTCCTGAGCCCCACAGGGGTGCCACAGAAAGAATGCAGTTGGTCAAGGGAGCCTTGAACCCATAAAGGTTGAAAACATCTCCTCTAATTGGTATACACACACAAAACAACCAACCCAACAATGAGGGATTTTTTAATCTCAAAATGCCCCCCCCCATAATTATAAATGTTGACTCGAGAAATACCCATTGAGTGGTTCCAATTTCATCAGGTTGCGGATATTCTCTATGATTTTATGATCCCTACGCATGCCAAGCACACCTTTACTCAGCGTGGGAATGTATTTTTAAAAATAGTCCCACAGGGAAAGAATTTAAAGCAGCTATGTAAAAAGCCTTAGTCAATATTAAGTTTGGAGATTTGACCAGTTTGAAGATTTGACCAGTTTGAAATCTACATGGAAGAAGGAAGAATATTGATGGAGGAAAATGGGAGGGGATTATAGAGAGTGCCTCCTTTTAAGACGATATTTGCTTAGACACATGAATTGGCTTTAAAAATGCATTTGATAAGGTATTGTGTTCCTATCAAGGTTTCTATGTCAATTCCAGCTCCTCTCCTTTGGCTGGAAGGGATACAGGAACAAGGGTACTTATTTCCATGTGTGGTTGGAGTGCCCACTGGGGCTGCCATTTTGCCTAAAGTTTTTCACTGAAATAAATAAGATTATCGGGGATCAGGTTCAGTTTTTGGTTTCAGATTGGTTTTTGCTGTCTTTTCTCCTAGATCTAGTTTGCTTAAATTACAACAACAAAAGAGTAGACTCCCTGCTCCTGTTCCACAGTCTGTGAACCTTTGCCTCCCTTTCCTCCTATTCTGAATTTACTCTCCGCTTCCCTGTGGACAGTGATTTTCTCTCTCCACTCACCCCCTTTCTACAGGACTTGCCCTGGAAAGACCAGAGGGCAGCAGGGATTGCAATCCTGGTGGCTGTCCCCACAATGGTTAAGATTGGAAGTTGCGGAAATGTGAAGGGATGTTGCAAAAGGTAATGTCGGCTGCCCACCCCGAAAAAAAGATCAAACATCATCTCACACACAGCCTGTTCCACTCCCAAAGCCCCCTAGATCTAGCATGTCAAGGATCCTCTGATATGGGGGAGGAGGAAGAGGAGGAGTCTGGATTTGATATCCCGCTTTATCACTACCTGAAGGAGTCTCAAAGCAGCTAACATTCTCCTTTCCCTTCCTCCTTCACAACAAACACTCTGTGAGGTGAGTGGGGCTGAGAGACTTCACAGAAGTGTGACTAGCCCAAGGTCACCCAACAGCTGCATGTGGAGGAGCGGAGACGCGAACCCGGTTCACCAGATTACAAGTCTACTGCTCTTAACCACTACACCACACTGGCACATTGACTTCAGACTGCCCTCCTTTAACAATAATTCATCCTTTACTAATGATTCATCTCCATGAAACAAAATGGGGCTTACATACTCCCAAGGAAACACATTTCTGCTTTCCATTTCTCTGAATCAGGCTTCCTCAACCTCGGCCCTCCAGAAGTTTTGAGACTACAATTCCCATCATCCCTGACCAGTGGTCCTGGTAGCTAGGGATCATGGGAGTTGTAGGCCAAAAACATCTGGAGGGCCGAGGTTGAGGAAGCCTGCTCTGAATCCTGGATGTATGAGTATTCATGTCGACCTCCTTCTACCCTCCCTGGTCTTTATAAATTAATAACTTACTTGAGCATTAATTGGCCACTTTGGATTTTGACTGACGGACCTGCTGAACACAGAAAGTACTTTATATCACGTATAGCTCAGATCAAATTTTGTGCAGGGGAGGGTCACTAAAGATGCTTGCTTGTACGATGCTTGCTAGACTTAACCATACGTTTCTTTACAGGTTTACAACATTTTATACAGTATGCATATTTGAAGGAAAGAACTGAGAAATAAGAAACAGATGTGTACATTCAATTTAAGAAAATACATGCAAGGGGAGATGACAGGAAGTTATTGTGGTTATTTACAACATTTTATACAGTATGCATATTTGTGTGCATTCTTGTAAGATTCATTGCTTGCAGGTATCAAAGGCTTTCCATGGGACAGCGTCTATAATACGTTAAGAGGGTGAAATGACTTGTGGTGTAATCCTGTACAAGCCCACATGGGTAGCAGTGCAACCTGTAGCTGCGATTCTATACTTAGTGTATTTCCATTTATTTGGTGCTTTTGCACAAACCAACAGCAATTCCATAAATAGAAACTATGCGCATATGTAACATTTAGTTTTAAAGGAAACCCCCATATACATTGTAGTCCTCAGCTCCTTAGCATATCCTTAAAAGAAAAGAAAAAATGTCATTCTCTGTGTTTCCAGAACAGCAGAACTGTTTGTGGGAAGGTGCAATCCAATTTTAGTCCCTGGGTTTCCTCATATTCCTCCCATAACTAATTCCTTTGATTATGAATTCTAAAAAAAAAAACCTCATGTTAATATCTCTAGAGTGTTTCTTCTTTTGTACATTCTCAAAGATGACCTTGTTATTGGGATATGTCATTATTTGTTCATTGGAATGTGACAGAACAGCCCTAGGCATGTCTACTCAGATGTAAGCCTCACTAAGTTTAAAAAGGTAAAGGGACCCCTTGACCATTGGGTCCAGTCGTGACCGACTCTGGGGTTGCAGAGCTCATCTCGCATTATTGACCGAGGGAACCGGCATACGGCTTCTGGGTCATGTGGCCAGCATGACTAAGCCGCTTCTGGCGAACCAGAGCAGCGCACGGAAATGCTGTTTACCTTCCCACCGGAGCGGTTCCTATTTATCTACTTGCACTTTGACGTGCTTTCGAACTGCTAGGTTGGCAGGAGCAGGGACCAAGCAATGGGAGCTCACCCCGTTGTGGGGATTCGAACCGCTGACCTTCTGATCGGCAAGCCCTAGGCTCTGTGGTTTAACCCACAGTGCCACCCATTTCTCACTGAGTTTAATAGGACTTAATTCCAAGAATGTGAAACATTTGGCCTGAGTTCATTTTGAGAAATAAATGTTCTGAAGAATCACCTAAATTCTTCCTCCTTCCTTTTCTTTAGATCTATATTTTACCTGCTTGTATTGTCCATATCTTCCCTTTTCCACTAAGTGATTTTTCATTTGTTGCTGTTGTTCAGTGCCAAGCTGAGCTAGATCCTAAATAAAGATGTAAAACCATGACAGGACATTTATCTTGTCTCCAAGGTCCCCCCTTCCCCCCTTCAATGATTATTCTTAATTGTGTTGACTCATTAATTTCCTCTACAGTGGTGCCTCGCAAAGACGAAATTAATTCGTTCTGCGAGTTTTGTCGTCTTGCGAGTTTTGTCGTCTTGTGAAGCACGGTCCTGCGAAGCGCGGTTTAGGGCTGTTTCCCATAGGAATGCATTGAAGCGCGGTTTCCCATAGGAATGCATTGGGAACTCGCAAGACGTTTTCGTCTCGCGCAGCAAGCCCATAGGGAAATTCGTCTTGTGAAGCGACTCCAAAAACGAAAAACTCTGTCGTCTTGCGAGTTTTTCGTCTTGTGAGGCATTCATCTTGCGGGGTACCACTGTACTATTATTTCATAGTTTTCTGAGTGCTGCTGAAACAGAAGTAACTCTTATAATTTTTGCTTGTTTTTTAAGCAAACTCAAGAATTGATTGCTGCTTGATTACCCAGGATCCCTTGAAAAATCAGAGGTGTCCCCTCACTATGAGAGTCGCTGGATCCTTTTTCATGCACAGCTAGAGTCTCCTTCTTCTTCAATCCACATCAAAATAAGTCCTTCTAACGTTTTCGGTGATTATATGAGCTTGTCTCTTGGAATAAAAGCAATTAAAAATCCCCATTCCATCTGTTTCTGATTTTCGGGATTGAGTGTCATTGCTTATGAAGCCAGGATGGTACCCTTATACTCCATGGGTAGGAGGTGCCAGCATGCATGGTTGTGCAGGGCGCACAAAATGTGTTTAGAAAAAGAAGCCTAGATAATGAGGTAAAGGTAAAGAGACCCTTGACCATTAGGTCCAGTTGTGGATGAATCTGGGGTTGCATGGCAATTTCCCTCCCCTCCCTGTTGAGAATAATGACACTGACACATTGTATAATTTTAATGGGCATGAAGGCCACAACTTTATTGGTTACGGGATGTTGAGCGGTATTGGCTTAGGCATTTGGACCCTAACAAACTATACAACCCAACAGACTAACAACCCAAACAGATTGAGGTTGAATCCTGACAAGACAGAAGTACTGTTTTTGGGGGACAGGGGGCGGGCTAGGTGTGGGGGATTCCCTGGTCTTGAATGGGGTAACTGTGCCCCTGAAGGACCAGGTGTGCAGCCTGGGAGTCAATTTTGGACTCACAGCTGTCCATGGAGGCGCAGGTTAATTCTGTATCCAGGGCAGCTGTCTACCAGCTCCATCTGGTACGCAGGCTGAGACCCTACCTGCCCGCAGACTGTCTCGCCAGAGTGGTGCATGCTCTGGTTATCTCCCGCTTGGACTACTGCAATGCGCTCTACGTGGGGGCTACCTTTGAAGGTGACCCGGAAACTGCAATTAATCCAGAATGCGGCAGCTAGACTGGTGACTGGCAGTCGCTGCTGGACCACATAACACCGGTCCTGAGAGATCTACATTGGCTCCCAGTAGGTTTCCGAGCACAATTCAAAGTGTTGGTGCTGACCTTGAAAGCCCTAAACAGCCTCGGTCCTGTATACCTGAAGGAGCGTCTCCACCCCCACCCCCTCTGCCTGGACACTGAGATCCAGCGCCGAGGGCCTTCTGGCGGTTCCCTCACTGCGAGAAGCAAAGCTACAGGGAACCAGACATAGGGCCTTCTCGGTAGTGGCGCCCGCCCTGTGAAACGCCCTCCCATCAGAGGTTAAAAGGATTAGCAACTACACGACATTTAGAAAACACCTGAAGGCAGCCCTGTTCAGGGAAGTTTTTAATCTGTGATGTGTTAATGTATTTTAATGTTTGCTGGAAGCCGCCCAGAGTGGCTGGGGAGACCCAGCCAGATGGGCGGGGTACAAATAATAAATTATTATTATTATTATTATTATTATTATTATTATTATTATATCCGACCCCAACCCATGTGTTGGAAGTCCGGGAAGGGTTAACCACCAGTAAGGAGCCCCAGTGATGTACATCGACTGGAACTCCCCCTGTGATCACCGTTAGGGGCGTGCCTTGGGCCCTAACCTCCCTAGGCTTCGGACATGGCCACGCCCCCGGAATCCTTTACCGGAATACCCTTCAAGATAAGGGGCAGGTGATGGCGCTACCTCCCCTCCTCACCTCTATGGAGACTTCTTCCAATGCCTAACCGCCAAACCAGGAGTTGTGACAGATTGCTATGAGGTAGGTGAAAAAACCCATTTGGCTAGTCCAAGTGGGAAAAAGAACTACCAGGCCCCCTGGCCAACCAAGGTGACCAACCGAAGTCCATAGCAAGGTCAAAGCTAGACTTAAGGGCGGGATGGCGGGTGAGCCTAAACAGCTGGGGAGCGGGGTGAAGAAGTAGGGTTTCCCACCCGCTTCTTGCTTAAAGGAAGCAAGACCCGCCCCCAGGTCGGCATGGCCTGTGAGCGATGTGGGCAGGAAATCCCCCAATCGGAAAGGGCTGAGCTCTCAGCCCGTGTCCGCATGATCGGGTCGGTCGTGATGCCTGCAATTCCACCTCCTGCTCCAGGGCGGAAGTGGGCTTACAGTGCTCATCTTGTTTACTGGCCGAGGGAGCCGGCGTACAGCTTCCGGGTCATGTGGCTAGCATGACAAAGCCGCTTCTGGCGAACCAGAGCAGCGCACAGAAACGTCATTTACCTTCCCGCCAGAGCGGTACCTATTT
Source organism: Darevskia nairensis (assembly GCA_034642065.1). Lineage (NCBI taxonomy): Eukaryota > Metazoa > Chordata > Lepidosauria > Squamata > Lacertidae > Darevskia > Darevskia nairensis. The sequence goes on along the minus strand of JAWWNI010001125.1, from coordinate 428,519 downwards.
ATCTGCTTGCACTTTGACGTGCTTTCGAACTGCTAGGTTGGCAGGAGCTGGGACCAAGCAATGGGAGCTCACCCCGTCACGGGGATTCAAACCGCCAACCTTCTGATCAGCAAGCCCTAGGCTCTGTGGTTTAACCCACAGCGCCACCCGCGTCCCTTTATAGGGTTTACAGACAAATAATTCATATAAAATCCAATCAAAAGTTGCAAACATCAGCAGAGGGTAGCTGGCAAAACACCCATTGGATACAACTGTCTGGGTGTCCAGCCTGCATCTTGACCTGTCTCCAGCGCTTCTAGGGCCCCTCGCTTCTAAAGTTCTGAAGCCTACATAGATACAAGCCTACGTACTAAAGAAAGGAGAATTGTAGTCTGTGATTTATGTTCACCTAGATAACAAGCCTATATGAGGGCAAGTTGTCCTTGGTAAGCTGGCATAGCCAGACTCCCAACTGTCAGACTCCCATAATTTTGCTATTTCCAAGTTCACTCCTGTCTTGCCAAATGCAAGATGTTTCTTTTAAAATTAGATGCAGAATCAATACAAACGCAAGTGGTTGAGAAGATTACAGATTTTATTCCAAATAGCAAGCAGTATCTACGTTACCAAGCAAGTACTTCAATTGGCCACTGGGTAGCCCACTCAGAAGTGGCGAAGTGACCCCCCAGGTAGTCTTGATGCACAGCACTGTGGCCACAGTCTATGCAGAGCTCCCGACTGGCATGCTAAGAAACTAGGTATTTTATAGACCTGTGTCCTATTGGACTAACACAGGCTCAACCAGAGCTACTCTACATCAAAGCCTTTGCTGACCAGTTTCATCAACACATCAAGGGCCTTTTCACAAAGGATATTGAAAGCAATAAAACACAGTAACCAGAGTCAGGAGGGAATAACCCAAGACGGAAGAGCTGACCATGCCAGATCACTAGAGAAGGTTAAGGGGTGGTATGATAGCCATGTTCAAATATATAAATGGATGTCATATAGAGGAGGGAGAAAGGTTGTTTTCTGCTGCTCCAGAGAAGCGGACACGGAGCAATGGATTCAAACTACAAGAAAGAATATTCCACCTAAACATTAGGAAGAACTTCCTGACAGTAAGAGCTGGCCCTTGTGGTCTCTTCCAACTCTATGATTCTATGATTCCTCAAAGTACAATAATCTCCCGCGATAATTATCCCATAGGTAAAGGTAAAAGGTAAAGGAACCCCTGACCATTAGGTCCAGTCATGTCCGACTCTGGGGTTGCAGAGCTCATCTCGCTTTATTGGCCGAGAGCTGGCGTACAGCTTCCGGGTCATGTGGCCAGCATGGCTAAGCCGCTTTTGGCGAACCAGAGCAGCACACGGAAACGCCATTTACCTTCCCGCCAGAGCGGTTCCTATTTATCTACTTGCACTTTGACGTGCTTTCGAACTGCTAGGTGGGCAGGAGCTGGGACCGAGCAACGGGAGCTCACCCCGTCGCAGGGATTCGAACCGCCGACCTTCTGATCAGCAAGCCCTAGGCTCTGTGGTTTAACTCACAGCGCCACCTGGGTCAATTATCCCATACAACTCCTCAATATCATTCTTATCTGGTCTCCCACAGCCAAGCAGCAACTGGACTATGTGTCTTTTATGCACAAAAGGGAACTGTTATGGGCCAAAAAAAGCCAAGGTGTTTTTTTTTTAAACTGAACCCCAATGTCTCATTCAATTGGGGCTTTTTATAGGTTTCTCACACAAAGCATATTTGGGGGGCACTTGGGGTCCCCCCCACCAGGAGGCCATACTTAAAGCCATTCACTGCAAAGGCCCCGTTTGTGATATCAAGTCACCTTCCAGAAGCAGCAGGTGTGAGCAGCCTTTGGGGATCGACTTTATTTTTTTACTAGAATCCCAAGATCCCCAAAGCCACACACCTAGAATGAAAGAATTGCAAGGTAGGCCACTCATTGCCTCTTAGTCACGCTCCACAATGCTTTGAAGCCAAGAACTTAGGGCGCTATGGCAACCCATATGATCCTGTAGCTTCTTGAGAAACACTCCTGATTGGTGCACTTTCCCTCAAACTGAACTCTATCCAATTTGAAAATGGAAGCTAAGGCTGAGCTGAGGTGTTTGCATTTCAGGAGGCATTGCGCAAGTGCCGTTGACAGCTCAGTTGGTTAGAGTCCGGTGCAGATAAGAGTGTGGTGCCGATCAGTGGCATAGCGTGGGTTGCCAGTGCCCGGGGCCTCATGGAATATGGGGAGGGAGAGAAACTGACACAGTACACATGCACATTCAACTGCCTAACAGCGTCTGCGTCACCCAGGAAACTGCAGCCACAGAAATAAGAAAAGAAGTCATTCCGATGTCTGGAGAGGTCACTTCCTGGTTCGCATCAGAGAAGCCATTTACAACAGAGCCCAGTGATGGAAGAGCACAGCTATATTGAGGTAGCACCAGATGTCAAAATTTTGCACCCCTAACAAGTTTGCTCCCGAGGCAACTGCCCCTGTGACCCTACCACTGGTGCTGATAACGCAAAGGCTGTAGGTTCAATCCCTGTAATGGACAGCTGCATATTGCTGCACTGAACTTCAGGGTGCCTTCCAACTCTATGATCATATGATTCTGTGACAGCTTCAGTAAATTGGAGCTTGGTGCAGGGAAACCAATCAGGCAAATGGGCATTCAGCGAAGACATGCCCATACCCTCTCGGGCCTGTCGAACAACATAAGAAAATGACTTGAAATGCCCGCCTGTGCGTGAGGAACGGCCATCTCAACGTTTGACAAGGCACTAATGTACATAGCGCCGTAGAATTGATGCTTTTGAATTATGGTGCTGGAGGAGACTCTTGAGAGTCCCATGGACTGCAAGAAGATCAAACCTATCCATTCTGAAGGAAATCAGCCCGGAGTGCTCACTGGAAGGACAGATCCTGAAGCTGAGACTCCAACACTTTGGCCACCTCATGAGAAGAGAAGACTCCCTGGAAAAGACCCTGATGTTGGGAAAGATGGAGGGCACAAAGAGAAGGGACGGCAGAGGACGAGATGGTTGGACAGTGTTCTCGAAGCTACCAACATGAGTCTGACCCAGGGGCGTAGCGTGCCGCTTGGCTGCTGGGGGCGGCAAGCCAAGCGGCACCCCTGGGGGCGGGGCGTCGCTCCGTGTGCATGACACACACCAACACTGGATACCAGTGGCTGGAATCCACAGACGGTTGGGAGGGCTCTTGTGGTAGAATCCTGATTGCTAGTGTCCCAAAGGCATTGGGTTGGCCACTTTGGGAACTGAATGCTGGACTGCAATGTGGTGTTCTTCTTATCATCATCTTTGCGAGATTCAATCCATGGTGTTTGCAGTTCTCTTCTCTTCTTTTGGAATGTACTGTCCTTCATATTCTCATCTTTGAAAAATCCCACCTCTGTACCTTCTCCTTTGCAGAACAGTCCTTTTAAATTAGGTGTCATACCGCTCCTTCCTGTTTTTTGTTGTACTCCACTTAACAAAAGGATAACCACATTGCAAAAGAAGAGAAGAGAAAGTCATCCGGCATTGATTGACTTTTGGGTTTGGAAATTTGTGAGGGTTAGGGTGGGATAAAGAGGATATACTTGGATTTGTTTTTTCCTGTCTAAGTGGTTAAGATATCTGGATACTGGCGTTAATGATTATATGTTAAAAATTAGGAGGTTAGTAGTGGGGAAAATAGCTAAAAATTTTGAGACCGGAGGGAGGTAAGGGTGTAAAAAGAAGAAAAGTAGGAGTTTTAAATTAGGTGGGAGTTAGGGAATTTGATAAGGCTTGAAGAAAGGACCAGAAGTAATGAGGTGCTGAGGTATGGGAAAAAGGAGTTAGTTTAAGTAAAATGATTTTGGTATTTTATATTATTGTGAAGTTATGAATTTGGAAAACTGATAAAGAGGATAGATAATGAATTCAACAGAGGGGGACTTGAGGAAGACATCCGAAATATGAAATTGAGGAAATGAGGAATACCTGGCCCACAGAAATGGGCCAGGCCTAAGCAATGATATTTAATATGTTAGCTACATTAAATGTATAATGTCTACGGTTTTCCCGGTGAGAGAGTGAGATGGAAATTTGCTTCCCTCACTGAGAGGGGGAAAGGGTGAAAATTTAACGGTATTGTTAAGTGCTGAAAATTGTTAAAATCAATAAATAAAAAAAATGGGGGGGGGAGAATGCTGGACTGGATGGGGCCCTGGCCTGATCCAGCAGGCTCTTTCTTCACACAGGTGGGGGTGGGGCAGTGATGACCTCACTGCTATTTCAGGCCACTAATGTGGGATTTCTTTTCAGTGCCAGAACTGTGAATGTGGCTCATTGTCCTTCCAAACAAATCTCACTCCTGGTTACCTTCCAAGCTTTCGTTATCTGAGGCATAACATCTAGAATGGAAAGAGCAGCAGAGCAGGGAGGATAGAGGCTTTTTGTTGCCCTGTTAAACAATCAGGAGACAGCGCCTTATCAAACTATTGCAAATCATCCATGAATCTACCAATGGGAACTCAGTGTCTTAGCTGGGTGCTTTTTCCTGGTTCTGCATCCTCCAGGTCTTGCCACAGGCCCGAACCTCTAATCTCACCATCTCATTCTAGGGGACGCACTGTGCTTATGGCTTGGCTAGAGGCCCCACCTTCCTTCAGGGCTTGGTGATGCCCTGCTGGAGATTGCAGAGCAGTGGGAGGAAACAGCTTCCCAAGGGGCTACAAATACAGAAAACTCATCCCTCCCAACCCTGACAACATTGAGTCTCTCTGCATCCTCCCATCCTCCCTGAGCCATGAAGATACTTCACCTGTTCTGGGCTGCCCTGTGTGCGCTGCTGCTGGCTTTTTCAGGTAAGGGATGGAGAGAAAGAAGGGAGAAGGAGACTTCTGTTCTGCTCAGGTTCTGCATAGAATATATATTCAAATGTTTTGAGAGAAGCTCACAAATTTTAACCCAGCAGCACCGGGAGACTGTTTAAGAAGAGGCAGGCTGGAATTCTGCAAACTCACAGCAAAGTTTGCAATATTGGAGCTGTGCAGATCTAAGTAGCAAGGGAATTCTGTGGCAAATAGCCCTGCTTCACACTTCACAGTAAACCAGATTTTGGCTTCCTGAGACTATGCAAACACACCAGCTCCTAGAGAGGAGTTTCCACCCTGGTCCTTTTATTTCTTTCATTTCTTTTTGCACTGTTCATATGCTACTGTAAATCCTGTAATTCAGTGGTTTTAAACCATAGCCATAGCACCGGGGGTGCCTTGAATGATGGTCAGGGGTGCTGTGGGCAACACTGGCCTCTGTCCCTCTTTCCTTCCTTCCCTCCTCCGATGCCCTCTTGCGTCTCTGCCTCCCAAAGCCTTGCACAGCTGTTTGTTGCAGCAGCCCTGGCTACAAGCTCCCCAGGGGAATGGTGCCTCTGGGGCTGACCTGGGGTTGCTTCCTGGGCCCCTGTGGGGCAGTGGGAGGACGCACTTCTCTGGGGGGCAGGAGCAGCAGCTGGGGCTGCCTAGAGCACTCCCAAGGAGAGGGGAGAAGAAAGGAGGCAGAGGGAACGCTCCACAAGGGAGGGTTTGAAAAGGGGTATGGGGCTGCCAGCTCTGCAGAAAAGGGGTGACATAACTGGGCTCCTGAGCCCCACAGGGGTGCCACAGAAAGAATGCAGTTAGTCAAGGGAGCCTTGAACCCATAAAGGTTGAAAACTTCTCCTCTAATTGGTATACACACAAAAAACAACCAACCCAACAATGAGGGATTTTTTAATCTCAAAATGCCCCCCCACCAATAATTATAAATGTTGACTCGAGAAATACCCATTGAGTGGTTCCAATTTCATCAGGTTGCGGATATTCTCTATGATTTTATGATCCCTACACATGCCAAGCACACCTTTACTCAGCATGGGAATGTATTTTTTAAAATAGTCCCACAGGGAAAGAATTTAAAGCAGCTATGTAAAAAGCCTTAGTCAACATTAAGTTTGGAGATTTGACCAGTTTGAAGATTTGACCAGTTTGAAATCTACATGGAAGAAGGAAGAATATTGATGGAGGAAAATGGGAGGGGAGTATAGAGAGTGCCTCCTTTTAAGACGATATTTGCTCAGACACATGAATTGGCTTTAAAAATGCATTTGATAAGGTATTGTGTTCCTATCAAGGTTTCTATGTCAATTCCAGCTCCTCTCCTTTGGCTGGAAGGGATACAGGAACAAGGGTACTTATTTCCATGTGTGGTTGGAGTGCCCACTGGGGCTGCGATTTTTGCCTAAAGTTTTTCACTGAAATAAATAAGATTATCGGGGATCAGGTTCAGTTTTTGGTTTCAGATTGGTTTTTGCTGTCTTTACTCCTAGATCTAGTTTGCTTAAATTACAACAACAAAAGAGTAGACTCCCTGCTCCTGTTCCACAGTCTGTGAACCTTTGCCTCCCTTTCCTCCTATTCTGAATTTACTCTCCGCTTCCCGGTGGACAGTGATTTTCTCTCTGCACTCGCCCCCTTTCTACAGGACTTGCCCAGGAAAGACCAGAGGGCAGCAGGGATTGCTATCGAATGAGTGGTGGCTGTACCCACAATGGTTAAGACTGGAAGTTGCGGAAATGTGAAGGGATGTTGCAAAAGGTAATGTCGGCTGCCCCCCCCCCGAAAAAAAGATCAAACATAATCTCACACACAGCCTGTTCCACTCCCAAAGCCCCCTAGATCTAGCATGTCAAGGATCCTCTGATATGGGGGAGGAGGAGGAGTTTGGATTTGATATCCCGCTTTATCACTACCTGAAGGAGTCTCAAAGCGGCTAACATTCTCCTTTCTCTTCCTCCTTCACAACAAACACTCTGTTAGGTGTGTGGGGCTGAGAGACTTCACAGAAGTGTGACTAGCCCAAGGTCACCCAACAGCTGCATGTGGAGGAGCGGAGACGCGAACCCGGTTCACCAGATTACAAGTCTACCGCTCTTAACCACTACACCACACTGGCACATTGACTTCAGACTGCCCTCCTTTAACGATAATTCATCCTTTAGTAATGATTCATCTCCATGAAACAAAATGGGGCTTACATACTCCCAAGGAAACACATTTCTGCTTTCCATTACTCTAAATCAGGCTTCCTCAGCCTCAGCCCTCCAGATGTTTTGAGACTACAATTCCCATCATCCCTGACCACTGGTCCCGGTAGCTAGGGATCATGGGAGTTGTAGGCCAAAAACATCTGGAGGGCCGAGGTTGAGGAAGCCTGCTCTGAATCCTGGATGTATGAGTATTCATGTTGACCTCCTTCTGCCCCCCCCCCCCCGGTCTTTATAAGTTAATAACTTACTTGAGCATTAATTGGCCACTTTGGATTTTGACTGAGGGACCTGCTGAACACAGAAAGTACTTTATATCACGTATAGCTCAGATCAAATTTTGTGCAGGGGAGGGTCACTAAAGATGCTTGCTTGTAAGATGCTTGCTAGACTTAACCATATGTTTCTTTACAGGTTTACAACATTTTATACAGTATGCATATTTGTGTGCATTCTTGTAAGATTCACTGCTTGCAGGTATCGAAGGCTTTCCATGGGACAGCGTCCATAATACGATAAGAGGGTGAAATGACTTGTGGTGTAATCCTGTACAAGCCCACATGGGTAGCAGTGCAACCTGTAGCTGCGATTCTATACTTAGTGTATTTCCATTTATTTGGTGCTTTTGCACAAACCAACAGCAATTCCATAAATAGAAACTATGCATATATGCAACATTTAGTTTTAAAGGAAACCCCCCATATACATTGTAGTCCTCAGCTCCTTAGCATATCCTTAAAAGAAAAGAAAAAATGTCATTCTCTGTGTTTCCAGAACAGCAGAACTGTTTGTGTGAAGGTGCAATCCAATTTTAGTCACTGGGTTTCCTCATATTCCTCCCATAACTAATTCCTTTGATGATGAATTCTAAAAAAAACCCGCTCATGTTAATATCTCTAGAGTGTTTCTTCTTTTGTACATTCTCAAAGATGACCTTGTTATTGGGATCTGTCATTATTTGTTCATTAGAATGTGACAGAACAGCCCTAGGCATGTCTACTCAGATGTAAGCCTCACTAAGTTAAAAAAGGTAAAGGGACCCCTTGACCATTGGGTCCAGTCGTGACCGACTCTGGGGTTGCAGAGCTCATCTCGCATTATTGACCGAGGGAACCGGCATACAGCTTCTGGGTCATGTGGCCAGCATGACTAAGCCGCTTCTGGCGAACCAGAGCAGCGCACGGAAATTCTGTTTACCTTCCCACCGGAGCGGTTCCTATTTATCTACTTGCACTTTGACGTGCTTTCGAACTGCTAGGTTGGCAGGAGCAGGGACCAAGCAATGGGAGCTCACCCCGTTGTGGGGATTCGAACCGCTGACCTTCTGATCGGCAAGCCCTAGGCTCTGTGGTTTAACCCACAGTGCCACCCATTTCTCACTGAGTTTAATAGGACTTAATTCCAAGAATGTGAAACATTTTGGCCTGAGTTCATTTTGAGAAATAAATGTTCTGAAGAATCACCTAAATTCTTCCTCCTTCCTTTTCTTTTAGATCTATATTTTACCTGCTTTTTCCACTGATTTTTCATTTGTTGCTGTTGTTCAGTGCCAAGCTGAGCTAGATCCTAAATAAAGATTTAAAACCATGACAGGACATTTATTCTTGTCTCCAATGTTTCCCCCCCCCCTTCAATGATTATTCTTAATTGTTTTGGCTCATTAATTTCCTCTACTATTATTTCATAGTTTTCTGAGCGCTGCTGAAACAGAAGTAACTCTTATAATTTTTGCTTGTTTTTTAAGCAAACTCAAGAATTGATTGCTGCTTGATTACCCAGGATCCCTTGAAAAATCAGAGGTGTCCCCTCACTATGAGAGTCACTGGATCCTTTTTCATGCCCAGCTAGAGTCTCCTTCTTCTTCAACCACATCAAAATAAGTCCTTCTAACGTTTTCGGTGATTATATGAGCTTGTCTCTTGGAATAAAAGCGAATTAAAAATCCCCATTCCATCTGTTTCTGATTTTCGGGATTGAGTGTCATTGCTTATGAAGCCAGGATGGTACCTTATACTCATGGGAAGGAGGTGCCAGCATGCATGGTTGTGCAGGCGCACAAAATGTGTTTAGAAAAGAAGCCTAGATAATGAGGTAAAGGTAAAGAGACCCTTGACCATTAGGTCCAGTTGTGGATGACTCTGGGGTTGCATGGCAATTTCCCTCCCCTCCCTGTTGAGAATAATGACACTGACACATTGTATACTTTTAATGGGCATGAAGGCCACAACTTTATTGGTTACGGATGTTGAGCGGTATTGGCTTAGGCATTGGACCCTAACAGACTATATCCGCCCCCAACCCATGTGTTGGAAGTCCGGGAAGGTTTAACCACCAGTAAGGAGCCCCAGTGATGTACATCGACTGGAACTCCCCCTGTGATCACCGTTAGGGGCGTGCCTTGGGCCCTAACCTCCCTAGGCTTCGGACATGGCCACGCCCCCGGAATCCTTTACCGGAATCCCCTTCAAGATAAGGGGCAGGTGATGGCGCTACCTCCCCTCCTCACCTCTATGGAGACTTCTTCCAATGCCTAACTGCCAAACCAGGAGTTGTGACGGATTGCTACGAGGTAGGTGAAAAAACCCATTTGGCTAGTCCAAGTGGGAAAAAGAACTACCAGGCCCCCTGGCCAACCAAGGTGACCAACCGAAGTCCATAGCAAGGTCAAAGCTAGACTTAAGGGCGGGATGGCGGGTGAGCCTAAACAGCTGGGGAGCGGGTGAAGATGGAGGGTTTCCCGCCCGCTTCTTGCTTAAAGGAAGCAAGACAGGCCCCCAGGTCGGCCTGATTGGTTGGCCTGTGAGCGATGCGGGCAGGAAATCCCCCAATCGGACAGGGCTGAGCTCTCAGCCCGTGTCCGCATGATTGGGTCGGTCGTGATGCCTGCAATTCCACCTCCTGCTCCAGGGCAGAAGTGGGCTTGCGGTGCTCATCTTGTTTACAGCTTCCGGGTCATGTGGCCAGCATGACAAAGCCGCTTCTGGCGAACCAGAGCAGCACACAGAAACGTCATTTACCTTCCCGCCAGAGCGGTTCCTATTTATCTACTTGCACTTTGACGTGCTTTCGAACTTCTAGGTTGGCAGGAGCTGGGACCGAGCAACGGGAGCTCACCCCATCGCGGGGATTCGAACCGCCGACCTTCTAATCGGCAAGCCCTAGGCTCTGTGGTTTAACCCACAGCGCCACCCACGTCCCTTTATATGGTTTACAGACAAATAATTCATATTTGTCTCTGGTATTCTGCTCTGGTCAGACCCCACCTGGAATACTGTGTCCAATTCTGGGCACCACAGTTCAAGGAGGATACTGACAAGCTGGAACGTGTCCAGAGGAGGGCAACCAAAGTGGTCAAAGGCTTGGAAAAGATGCCTTATGAGGAACAGCTTAGGGAGCTGGGTATGTTTAGCCTGGAGAAGAGAAGGTTAAGGGGGTGATATGATAGCCATGTTCAAATATATAAAAGGATGTCATATAAAGGAGGGAGAAAGGTTTTTTTCTGCTGCTCCAGAGAAGCGGACACAGAGCAATGGATTCAAACTACAAGAAAGAAGATTCCACCTAAACATTAGGAAGAACTTCCTGACGGTAAGAGCTGTTTGACAGTGGAATTTGCTGCCAAGGAGTGTGGTGGAGTCTCCTTCTTTGGAGGTCTTTAAGCAGAGGCTTGACAGCCACCTGTCAATAATGCTTTGATGGTGTTCCTGCTTGGCAGGGGGTTGGACTGGATGGCCCTTGGGGTCTCTTCCAACTCTAGGATTCTATGATTCTATGAAAAGGTAACTACAGCTCACCAAAGAAAAGTTCTCAAAGCAGGGGTAGGCAAACTAAGGCCCAATCGCCTTCTCAATCCAGCCCGTGGAATCAGCGTGTTTTTACATGAGTAGACTGTGTCCTTTTACAGTCGTTCCTCGTGATACGAACGCTGCGTGTTGCGTTCATCGCGCGTTACGAACGCGCCGAACCCGGAACGCCAAGATTGCAGGTTCGATCCCCGTTTGGGACAGATGCATATTCCTGCTTTGCAGGGGGTTGGACTAGAATGATCCGCAGGGCCCCTCCCAAGTCTATAATTCTGGGGATGCTGCCTTGAGCTTTTCAGAGGAGGGCATGGTCTCAATTCAAATTGCCCTTGTAGTATTTTGTAGTTTTCCCTTCCTTCCAGGTGGTGGCATCATATGCTCACTTTCAGAAGAAGAAGAAGAAGAATTGGAGGGAGGGAGGAAAGAAAAGTTTTCCCTTTGGTGGATGCATTTCTGTAAACTTAATAATAATAATAATAATAATAATAATAATAATAAAGGAGAGCTCTGTGGTCTGGTTTTATTTCCTGTGTTAAGCATGAACAAGGAGCACCTTAAAGAATCACACATCTTATTGCATCATAATAAGGTTATTTCAGAGACAGGCTTATCCTTTAGACACTCAGTAGATTGCTGCAGCCCACAGGAGAGCTTCTCCTGCAAATTCCAAAGATATAAGAAGCCAGCTCTGTGGTAACTCAGAGCAGGGCTTTTAGTGTGGCCGGCTCTGTTCTGTGGAATAGCATTCCTCTTGAGATATGGCACTTTCTGGAAACAATCAAATACTTTTTTGTTGTTGTTGTTGCAACAGGCTTTTCCAGTTGGAAAAACCAGTCTTTTCCATGACTGTACAGTACAGTTTTCATTTTGGTTTATGTATATGTATCTGTAGTTTGGGTGGGGGTGAGTCTGGATGGTCCTTTCCAACCCTGTGGTCCTGGGCCCAGAGAGGTTTACAGTCTATAAGACAGGCATAGGCAAACTCCGCCCTCCAGATGTTTTGGGACTACAACTCCCATGATCCCTAGCTAACAGGACCAGTGGTCAGGGGTGATGGGAATTGTAGTCTCAAAACATCTGGAGGGCCGAGTTTGCCTAGGCCTACTGTAAGAAGAGGTCACTGAAATGGTCAGATAGCTGGCCAATTAAGTACTATCGTTTTCATGACCTCTGATGGGAGGGAGTTCCACAGGGCGAGTGCCACTACCGAGAAGGCCCTCTGCCTGGTTCCCTGTAGCTTTGCTTCTCGCAGTGAGGGAAACGCCAGAAGGCCCTCGGTGCTGGATCTCCGTTTCCGGGCTGAACGGTGGGGGTGGAGACGCTCCTTCAGGTTTAAATTGCTGCTATTTTTTACCTATGTCATTTTAAACTGTGATACTAATGCTGTATTTTTAGTTTTAGATTTTGATTTATGTGGGGGGAAATTTCCATTGCGTTGTGTATTTTTTTGATGTGCTTTATTTATTTATGACTTTTGTAATTATGTAAATCTTGTCATGTTGTACGCCGCCTTGAGCATTGTTTTTAACTGTGGAAAGGCGGAATACAAGTAAAAAATGATGATGATGATGATGATGATGATGATTATAAGAGGATGAACCATGTGGGGGAGGAGCTCTGTTTGTCAGAGAGAGAGAGAGATCTGGCTGATTCTGGAGGCTGGAGACACAGAGGCTGGTCTTGCTGTGTGCTGAAACCCAAAGCCCCTCCATCATATGCTCACATCACGTTGCACATATGTGAAAATAAAACCATAGAACCTAATGACACCACAGTCTCCGTCAGTCTTCATTCCAGGGAAACAGAACCCTGGGTAAACGTTGGAATCTCTTAGCACACAGAGATTGATTTGCATGCAATAGCAAAAAGAGCAGTAATTATGGTTTAGTAATCACAGATACCCTTATTTTCCAGGAACTCCATCATTCTCTCTCTTCCCTCTTTCTTCCCTCTCTCTGGTAGTCAGAGGGAGATTCACCTTCAGTGATTGATCTGGGTTTTGCATCCTCCAGGTCTTGCAACAGGGCGAAACCACTTATCCTGGCATCTCTGCCTGCTTACGCCAGTGTGCTTGTGGCTAGGACAGCGGCCTCACCTTCTTTCAGGTCATGGTGATGCCACGCTGGACTTTCCAAGGCAGCAGGAGGAAACAACTTCTCAAGGAGCCTACAAATACAGGCAGCCCAGCCCTCCTCCAATAAAGTTGGGCACCCCGTCTGGCTTGTAACGCTGCATTCAGCTTCGCTGCATCAGTCCACCCCAACTGAGCCATGAAGATCCTTCACCTGTGCTGGGCTGTTTTGTCTGTGCTGCTCCTGGCTTCCTCAGGTAAGGGATGGAGAGTAAAGAAGGGAGACAGAGGGTGCTCAGCCAATAGCCGAGTGGAAGGGAGAAAGGTATTGAGATGTTCTATTTCCTCTTAAAGGAAAGGAGCATTTGTCTCTAGCTTCTCTACCGTAGAAGGTAGAGTTGGAAGGGACCCAAGGGTCATCTAGTCCAACCCCCTTGAAATGCAGGAATCTCCCGACGATAGATTGGTTCTGTCTTGGGCCCAGTCTTATGACTTGGATGATGGGCTTGACGGCACCCTGATCAAGTTTGCAGATGACACCAAATTGGGATGGGTGGCTAATACCCCAGAGGACAGGATCACACTTCAAAATGACCTTAACAGATTAGAGAACTGGGCCAAGGCAAACAAGATGAATTTTAACAGGGAGAAATGTAAAGTACTGCACTTGGGCAAAAAAAAAATGAAAGGCACAAATACAGGATGGGTGACACCTGGCTTGAGAGCAGTACAAGTGAAAAGGATCTAGGAGTCTTGGTAGACCACAAACTTGACATGAGTCAACAGTGTGATGCAGCAGCTAAAAAAGCCAATGCAATTCTGGGCTGCATCAATAGGAGTATAGCATCTAGATCAAGGGAAGTAATAGTACCACTGTATTCCACTCTGGTCAGACCTCACCTGGAATACTGTGTCCAGTTCTGGGCACCACAGTTCAAGAAGGATACTGACAAGCTGGAACGTGTCCAGAGGAGGGCAACCAAAATGGTCAAAGGCCTGGAAACGATGCCTTATGAGGAACGGCTTAGGGAGCTGGGTATGTTTAGCCTGGAGAAGAGAAGGTTAAGGGGTGATATGATAGCCATGTTCAAATATATAAAAGGATGTCATATAGAGGAGGGAGAAAGGTTGTTTTCTGCTGCTCCAGAGAAGCGGACACGGAGCAATGGATTCAAACTACAAGAAAGAAGATTCCACCTAAACATTAGGAAGAACTTCCTGACAGTAAGAGCTGTCTGACAGTGGAATTTGCTGCCAAGGAGTGTGGTGGAGTCTCCTTCTTTGGAGGTCTTTAAGCAGAGGCTTGACAGCCACATGTCAGGGATGCTTTGATGGTGTTCCTGCTTGGCAGGGGGTTGGACTGGATGGCCCTTGTGGTCTCTTCCAACTCTAGGATTCTATGATTCTATGAATGGCAAATGAAGATGATGGACTTCATGGAACTCGCTGAAATGACTGGGAGGCTATGGGATCTGTAGGAGGAGACGTTTGAAGAAGATTGGAAAAAAATTAAAGATTATTTAAAGAAATATTGTAACATATAGTTGATTATTTCCCTTAGAAAAGCCAGTATAGGTTGTAAGTGTTAAAATATGAATTCGAAAACAAGATTGCAAATATAGAATAAAGTAAAAGAATAATTGACAATGAGTAATTAAATCAATAAAAGGTCATTAGACAATGTGGAATAAACTGCTAAGGATGTATTCCAATGAAATTCAGATGGAAGTGTTCGAGGGAAGTCAACCTATATTTCTATAACCTATGTTATAGAAATGAAGTGAAAGTTAGAATTATCTATTTGGTATTTGTTGTTGTTTTTTGTGTCTTTTTTCTGTTGTTGCTGTTGTGGATTTTTGTATAATAGTATTGTTGTTGGTAGTACTTGTAACTGTATTTCTTATAAAATGAAGAAAAAATATTGGGGGGGGGGATGAAATGCAGGAATCTCAGCAAAAGCATCCAACCTCTGCTTAAAAACCTCCAAGGTTTCCTATACCTCTAGGTCCAGTGGTCAGGGACGATGGGAATTGTAGTCCAACAACTTCTGGGGGCACAAGGTTGGGAAAGACTGGGAACTGAACAGCAGTGGCTCTCCAGGAAGTTGGAATGCAACAGGAGTTCTGGGGTTCTCCACTCCTCTCATCAAGCCTGAGAACTTGTGCCTCCTTTTTCTTCCTCTTCCTAATTTACTTTGCTCTCTGCAGTGGACCGTGATCTCTCTCTATCTCCCCCCTCTCCACTTTCCACAGGATTTGCCTTTTTCAAACCACATAGCAGACGGCAATGCTACGAAGCCAACGGTGTTTGCAAAGTCTTCAAGTGTCCCTCTCCCATGGTTCAGTTCGGAAAATGCGGAATCCTGAAGAAATGTTGCAAAAGGTAACTTCAGCTCGCCAAAGGAGAGGTCATACAAGTTGCTTATGCATCTGGGTTTAGCTGGGCTGGTGTTGCTGTTTTACCCCAGGTGAAGCCTCCAAAGGGTGCCATTGAGGCTCTCAGCTTGTGTTTGCGTGTGTATGCAAATGTTTGTGCCAAACTGGGTCTTTGTCCCGGGTGAAATAAAGCCTAGTTTTGCCCTTGTAAGAAGCCCCTGATTTGAAGGGCATCAAATACCATATCCATCGTCTTAGCAGATGCCCAGCAACTTCTTGCTCAGAAGTAGGCAATATTTATTATTAATATTCAATATTAACCTTTATAATTTTTACATCGGATTCAAGTTTAGCATCCTCTAATTTAGCATTTATCCTCTGTTAAAATCCATTCAATTTTTCCATTTAAATTCTTCTCCATTACCAGAAATCTTGATCCATACAAAAACTTCCTTCCTTCCTTCCTTCCTTCCTTCCTTCCTTCCTTCCTTCCTTCCTTCCTTCCTTCCTTCCTTCCCTCCCTCCCTCCCTCCCTCCCTCCCTCCTTCCTTCCTTCCTTCCTTCCTTCCTTCCTTCCCTCCCTCCCTCCCTCCCTCCTTCCCTCCCTCCCTCCCTCCCTCCCTCCCTCCCTCCCTCCTTCCTTCCTTCCTTCCTTCCTTCCTTCCTTCCTTCCTTCCTTCCTTCCTTTGACTTGTAACAATCATTCTATTTCTTCCCAAATCCAAAAGACAAAAAAATAATGTAGAAGCGTGTACACTTTCACTGTTGTTCTTGAAGGGAATTACTGATTATGCAGCTTGCTAGATTTATAATTATCTTAACTATGTAATTGTTAATTGAACAGGCACTGGTTGTGCTAAGTATAACTTGGACAGCTTACGAAGTAAATGCAATTTCAGTTTAATGGGCCAATGAGTACTATTTGCATATCCCATTAGTTACACACAGTGTATCAAGTACGTAACTTGTTAACTGCTCAGAGTATGATAGGAACATTGCACTATATATGTAGTCTTTTAATTGCACAATTGGTGGCCCAGTTAATGTCACAAGGCTTGCGAAGGGTCACAATGAACTTTTTAAAAGCGAAATTTGCATACCGATGGCGAGAACTGAACTTAAAATGCTGAAAGTGAGAAACTGAGATTGACAGAGTTACTCAGTGGGGTTTCGGTATGTTTCTGATGGGCCAACATTGCTTCCTTTGCTTTTCCGTGTCTCGAACATTGCGACTTGGCAATGAAATTGTGAAATAATTATTGTTGTTTGCTTTTAAGCCCAATGGGATAGAAGGCTAATTGCTGCCTGCTGACCCAGGATCCTTTGAAAAATGGGAGGTGTTCCCTCAACTTTGGGAGCTACTGGATCTTGCATCACCCCCCAGCTGGAGATCCCTTCCGTTTATTCACCAGAGAATCTGGCTCAAAATGAAGGAGCTTTTGCAACATTTACAAGGAGAATATGAGCTTGTTCCCTTGCAATAAAAGCAAATTCAAGAGATCTGTCTCCTCTGTTTCCAGTTTTCAGGCCTGAGTGCTGTTGGATATCTAGCCCAAATGCCACC
Source organism: Darevskia nairensis (assembly GCA_034642065.1). Classification (NCBI taxonomy): domain Eukaryota; kingdom Metazoa; phylum Chordata; class Lepidosauria; order Squamata; family Lacertidae; genus Darevskia; species Darevskia nairensis. The sequence continues at coordinate 411,643 of JAWWNI010001125.1, read as the reverse complement.
TTACAGCCATGAGAAGGAGGTGTTAGCAGGCATGGCTGTGCGGAAGTCCAAAATATAATTAGGGAAAAAAGCCTAAAAGGGGGAGAGTGGCCCCAAAACAGTCCAATGAGGAAGGCTGAGCAGCCCTTGGCCCTCCAGATGTTTTGAGACTACAATTCCCATCATCCTTGACCACTGGTCCTGCTAGCTAGGGATCATGGGAGTTGTAGGCCAAAAACATCTGGAGGGCCGAGGTTGAGGAAGCCTGAATTAGGATGAGGAAAGAGAAAATGAGAAGGAAGGAGGTAGCGGGGGGGGCAGCCTGAATATATATTTATGGGGGAGCCAGGTAACAGAATCGATCACAATACGCAGCACACAGACAGCCCATTTGACCGGCAATGCACATCAACTAGCACATCAACTAAAATATTTTATTGGGGAGAGGCAAAGGGAACTCAGTCCCTAGCAGTTGGCTTCTATGGGAGGGAGGGAGAAGAAATTCAATTTGGTTTTAAAGGAGAACTAACCTAACTGGCAGTTCCTGAAACAAACATGCGAAGAAAAACACAGCCATCTTTCAAAATTCACAGTTTTCTCTGAATTTTGTGACGCATTTCTCCAACCATACAATCAGGGCCGGATTTAGGTTTGATGAGTCCCTAAGCTACTGAAGGTAATAGGACCCTTTATATGTCCAGCTGCCCTTTGTCAACAACAAATTGTCGCTGTTTTTTGTGTTGAATATACGCTACATGGTAATTTATGGACCTAAAGCCATTTGCGCATGCTGCCATGCAACCAGTCCATGCAGAATGTCGGCACCCTATATGTAGAAAGGAGCAAACCAGTGATATTTTAGGGAGCAGGCTAGCAGGCGGGGACCATGACTTACATCATAGGAGCCTACACAACACAAAACACTGTTGCTGTATGCAGGTTTTATTTTATTTGTTCTTTATCTTCTCTTTTGGAAATGTACATGCAGTGTTTTTTAATTCCACCCTGCCTTTAACTCATTTTCTTGCCAGAGCACGTTACAGTTTAAAAACACAGGAACACCGCATAAGTCCACCTATCTCAGTGGTGCACCTATCTCAGTTTTGTCTGGCAGCAAGCTCTCCAGAGTTTCAGACCAGGAAGATTCCCATCCCTATCAAAGATTAAACCTGGGGCCTCCTGTACGCAAAGCTGATGCTCTACCAATGAGCTATGGTGCTTCCGAAAAGGTGGCAGGGCTGGGGCACGGGAGGCGAACCAAATAGCAACCTTGATTTCGGGCTGCAACAGCTAGCCCCAGCTCCAGAGCTCATTGATTTTGTGATTTTGTCATTGCAGTATTTGAAGAAAGTGTTGCGAAACTCAAGAAGGGTAATGCCCGCAATTGCAAAATAACACAGCCCAGTCTCAGTCACCCGGGTCAAAGAGTCAATGAGGGTTAACGATGCCCGTAATGAGCGAGGGTGGAGGACATTTCTTCACAGACTTGGCAAAATCAGCGGACGGCACCACTTCCAAATGCCAGCAGAACAGACGAGCTAGGTTGCTTAGAATTACAGAATGGTAGAGCTGCATGGGACCCAAGGGTCATCTAGTCCAGCCCCCTGCAATGCAGGAATATTTATTTCACACGGACAGGGTGCTGCTCGCGCCCGGGAGCCTGGACGGACTCCGCATGTGCGACATTCCCCACATGCGCAGTCCGTCCGGGTGCGAGCGGCAACCTTATGAGCTACCTCCGCACGGACGGGGTGTCAGGCGGTGGGCTTCAGCTTGGGACTCGTGGGGGTGGCGCCGAGTGCCACCCCCCATTGCTCCGCCCCTGCTAGGTTGGCAGGAGTAGGGACCGAGCAACGGGAGCTTACCCCATCGTGGGGATTCGAACCGCCAACCTTCTGATCGGCAAGCCCTAGGCTCTGTGGTTTAACCCACAGCGCCACCTGTGTCCCCAAGAGAATGGGGCCCGAAGCTATAGCTTGTTTAGCTTATACGTAAATCCAGCACTGATTCTGGGACACTTGGAGGGTTATTGACAGTTCAGGCTTCAGGACCTTAAAAATGCAGATCCGCCACTGTTTCCATGATGTGCTTCATTTTCTGTTTCTCTTGGGTATTCAAAGGCATGCTCAGTGACTCAGCTGGGTGCATCCTCCAGGTCTGGCTGCAGGCCCAAACTTCTTCTTATCTCCGATTCCAGTTAGGCCAGTGTGGTTTTGGGTGGGCCAGCTGCCCCGCCTTGCTCAGGGCTTCGTGGAGGCATTCTTTCTAAAGAAGCAGGAAGAAACCCGGGCGCGATATATCCAAGCCAGCAAGGAGAAGAGCCACGACTGCCGCATGACCTGCGCTTGGGCTGCCTGCAAAGACACAGAGCGTGGCCTGTCAAGCAGAGACTCCCGGGGTGGTTATTTACTAGCTTGGCCTGCCATGCAGCTGTGCCCCTGGCCCCTTCACCGTCTGTCGGGAACTGGTGTAATCTGAGTCCCAGAAACCCAGCCCTGCCGGGGAAATCCAGTCTAGGCAGGGATGTGACCTGCATCAGCTTAGCTATTGGTGCAAAAAACCTGGATTCTCCTTCCTAGACTGGGAAGGGGAGGAGAGGGGACTTATGCACTGGAAGGATACAAAGGCTGAAGAGATGGGAAGAAAGGACTCTTGTTCCTGAAGAAAAGCAAATGAAGTCTTTTAGGTTGGCATCAGTACTTTGGAAGACTGTTCCATACCCCAAGTCAGTGATGGCTAACCTTGACACTCCAGATGTTTTGGGACTACAACTCCCATCATCCCTGACCACTGGTCCTGTTAGCTAGGGATGATGGGAGTTGTAGTTCCAAAACATCTGGAGTGTCAAGGTAAGCCATCACTGCCCTAAGTAATTTCTCCGATGAAGATAGGGACACCCTATTCAAATAATAATAATGATAATGGTATCTGAAGAAGGGGATGCGGGTGGCGCTGTGGGTTAAACCACAGAGCCTAGGGCTTGCCAATCAGAAGGTCGGCGGTTCAAATTCCCACGACTGGGTGAGCTCCCGTTGTTCGGTCCCTGCTCCTGCCAACCTAGCAGTTCGAAAGCACGTCAAAGCGCAAGTAGATAAATAGGTACCACTCCAGCGGGAAGGTAAACGGCGTTTCCGTGCGCTGCTCTGGTTCGCCAGAAACGGCTTTGTCATGCTGGCAACATGACCTGGAAGCTGTACGCTGGCTCCCTCGGCCAATAATGCAAGATGAGCGCCGCAACCCCAGAGTCGGTCACGACTGGACCTAATGGTCAGGGGTCCCTTTACCTTTACCTGAAGAAGTGTGTATGCACACAAAAGCTCATACCAAAAACAAACTTAGTTGGTCTTTAAGGTGCTACTGGAAGGAATTTTTTTATTTTTTATTTTGTAATGGTGGTGATGATGATGATGATGATGATGATATCCCACTCATCTGACTGGCTTGCCCCAGCCACTCAGAGTGGCTTTCGACATATATAAAAACATAATAAAACATTAAAAACCTTCCCTACACAGGGCTGCCTTCAGATGTCTTCTAAAGGTTGTATAGTTACTTATCTCCTTGGCTTGGGAGTCGCATAACTTCATACCCTCCCAAAGTTGTCCCATGAAAATAGGGATGTCCTAAGGAAAAGCGGGACATTCTGGGATCAAATCAGAAACAGGAACGGCTCCTGTAAATCCGGGACTGTCCCTGGAAAATAGGGGCATTGGGAGGGTCTGCTGTTCCCAGTAAAACCAGACAGGGACCTGCAACACTGGTATTTTGTGGCTTGCTAAAGACCTTTAACAGGGACCAGGTGGCGCTGTGGGTTAAACCACAGGCTTGCTGATCAGAAGGTCAGCGGTTTGAATCCCTGCGACGGGGTGTGCTCCCGTTGCTCGGTCCCAGCTCCTGCCCACCTAGCAGTTCGAAAGCACGTTAAAGTGCAAGTAGATAAATAGGTACAGCTCCAGCGGGAAGGTAAACAGTGTTTCCGTGCGCTGCTATGGTTCGCCAGAAGCAGCTTTGTCATGCTGGCCACATGACCCGGAGGCTGTCTTCGGACAAACGCCGGCTCCCTCGGCCTATAGAGCGAGATGAGCACGCAACCCCAGAGTCGGACACGACTGGACCTGATGGTCAGGGGTCCCTTTACCTTTACCTTTTTAAAGACCTTTAAGAACATAGAGAGAGACCTGCTGGGCCTTTTTTATGTTTTGCCATGTTTTGTACAGAGATAATTTGATTCAGGACCGGATATTTGTTCTGTATTTTATGGTTTTACAATGTTATGGTTCTTGCTTCCTGGAGGTTAATAAACCAGCTCTGTTGGCAAATACACCAATTGGTGCTCCAATCTTTTCTGCAACTATAGGATCACTCTGCTCCATCTAGGTCATGTATGAGATTGGACCTTGTAGCCAAGTCACAGATAGTTCATGAGGGTCATAGAAAGTTCACGAGGGGAACATTTTATATTGAACTTATGCCAGCTGTTCTAAGGTCACGGTCCTTAGAAATGAACCATACATAAAGTTCAGCCTGCAACCCATCATCACACTGCCTACTGCATTTTCATAGAATTGTAGAGTTGGAAGGGATGCAGTAACAATATACAGGACCGTTTTTCAAAGCAGCAGAGTATGCTAACAGGGGAGAATATTTAGAAAGCCGTACATAGCAAATTGCTCTTGGACCTGTGCTACCATGCCTGAAGTCTTAGCTTTCTTTAAGGGCCCAACATAGTGTAGTGTGGGTTGCCAGTGGCCAGGGCAAGGCAAGTATTGCATCCCTTAAGGCAACTATTGCACCCCTAACTGGAGCGTCCATGCAGTGCTGCTGCCGGACAGAGCTGTGGAGCAGTGGTGGGGCACATGTATGCATCTCCTCGGACTGGGGCACTGCCGCGAGCCCCACCATCTGCCCGCCTCCCCTGCAGGGCCAAGGGATGCAAGGGCCCATCTTCTCCTGTTCAGGTAAGGTACAACCAAGAAGAATATTTAGAAAGCCGTGCATGGCAAAATGCTCTTGGACCTGTGCTACCATGCCTGAAGTCTTAGCTTTCTTTAAGGGCCCAACATAGTGTAAGGAGCTCAAATTTCAACAATGGTAGAAGTTTTGCTTTCAGTATGAAAGTTCTTGTATCCAGGTTTTTTTCTTCCTGTTGCTCAAGTTGTACATTACGGGTACTTGGATATTTCCTGTCTCTTTTGAGGCAATCAAATACCTGCAGGATGTTTGATGAAGCCATTGCAGATCCTAATAGCTCTGATTCTTTGCTTTCTCTTTCAACATTAGAACTGTTGTGCCTCTCTTTCAACCTTCAACCAGAAATAAACAATTGCACAAGGTTCCTGTTTCCAAGAAATGGGTGCATTCTGGGAAAGTTGTCTGCGCTGTGGATTCCTGTTCTTCTGGGTTCCTTTTGGTTTCTGTTCTTTGCAAACTCCCCCACCTGCCCTTCAAAAAGTGGGCCCAGATCCAGCATCAGCCCCTAGCTCCTCACCTGTTCACAAAAGTTCATCACAAGTCCTATGTTTATATTAGCATGGTATTTATAGGGTTTGTGACATTTCAATGGTTTGCAACAGTATGGTTTGTAACATCTGCAGGAGCATTAAATTGGTAGCAGCAGCACTCATCTCAGTCAATAAAGCATGAGAATCAATCTCAGGGTCGTGGGTTCGATTCCCATGTTGGGTGAAAGATTCTTCCTTTGCAGGGGGTTGGACTAGATGGCCCCAGTGGTCCCTCCCAACTCTACAAATCAGTGATTCTATGATCTGCGCTGGCCCAGAAAGACTGCCTTGCAGAAAGGTGCAGAGAATCTGATTCTGGCAGCTGCTCTCAAAAGGAGTGGCCTCAGAGATCATTCTAAACCAGTGCCACAGAGTTCTGCCCATAGCTGTCAACCCTCCCTTTTTTTGAGGGAAACTCCCTTATTCCAATGTCGTTTGCCGCTGCTATCCCGGATTGTTGATATCCCTTAAATTTCCTGGATTTCAAAGGAAGCAGCTCCTCTCCCTCCCTGCCAGCGAGGGAGGCTCCTCAGCTGCGTTGCTCGGCTGCCAATAAGGAGTCTGAGACCAACTGGGGGCGGAGCTTGCATGCCTTGTGCATCCAGACCCTCATACCCAACCAAACAGACAGCCGGCCTGCCGTTTAAGCGCTCGCTCTTTCGCTCACCCGTTCGCACGCAGCCTCTGGAACGCAGGGTGGCGAGGCTACTTGGTGCCATTGCACCGCCCTCGCGGCATCCCCTATTTTCAAATCCGAAAGTTTGAAAAAATCCCTTATTTTCAAATCCGAAAGTTGACAGCTATGGTTCTGCCCTGGGCCCTGTCCTGGTTGTTCAAAGTCTTTATAAATAACTTGAAGGAATTGAGGTGATTTCTCATCGAATTTGCAGATGACAACAAACTGGGAGGGGTAGCTAATGAAGGCAGAATCCGGATTCAATATGGCCTCAGCAGACTGGAGAACTGAGCGCAAGCTAACAAAATGTATTTCTATAGGGACAAATGTAGAAATGTAAGAACTAGCTGCACAAATATAGGAGTGGGGACACCTGGCTTACTAGCAGTAAATGTGAAAAGGATCGAGGGGTCTTGGTGGACCACAAGCTCAACATGAGTCAACAGTGTGATGCAGCAGCAAAAAAGGCTAATGCTATTCTAGGCTGCATCAACAGAAGTCTAGTGTCCAGATCAAGGGAAGTAGGCTAATAGTACTACTCTATTCTGCCTTAGTCAGACCACACTTGAAACACTGTGTCCAATTCTGGGCACCACAATTTAAGAAGGATGGTGACAAGCTGGAACATGCACAGAGGAGGGCAACCAAGATGGTCAAGGGTCTGGAAACTAAGCCTTATGAGGATCAATTGGAGGAGTTGGGTATGTTTAGCCTGTGAAAGAGGAGACAGAGAGGAGATATGAGAGCCATCTTAAGGGCTGTCACATGGAGGAGGGAGCATGCTTGTGTTCTCCTGCTCTGGAGGGTAGGACTCGAACCAATGGCTTCAAGTTACAAGAAAGGAGATTCTGACTTAAACATTTGGAAAAACTTTCTAACAGCTGTTCGGCAGTGGAATACAGGTGGTGGACTCTCCTTCCTTGGAGGTTTATAAACAGAGGTTAGATGGGCACCTGTCATCGATGCTCTAGCTGAGATCCCTGCATTGCAGGGGGTTGGACTAGATGACCCTTGGGTCCCTTCCAACTCTAAGATTCTATGATTAAAAAATAATAGTTGGGCCATTCTCCTGATCCAGCCAGCTATTCTCATGTTCTGTGTGATGGGCATATTGTGGGGTTCGTTCCTGGGAAGAGAGGGATGTGTTTGGGTGGTATGGCAGGGGTCAGTATTTTTCTAAGACCACAGATTTGTTTGGGGGTGTTTTTTTTTCTGTGTTCATCCCCCCCAGAAAAATTCCAGGGAAAAAATCCAGGTCAATCCAACAAGTGTTCACTCATCTCTTCTTCTTATATCACTTCTAGATATCCTGTTTATTGAGCAAAGGGCCAGATATTTTTGCAGAGATGTTAGATGACCACAGCTATGGACTGGAAGTTCATCATGGTGTTTTGGAGATGTTAGATGATGTTGCACCAAGCAATGGTTATCCCCCCCGGGGTGCCAACTTGAATAAAATATTGGGGGGGGGGGTCCAGGTAAGCCCCACCCCACTTAATTGATCACATGACAAAGCCCGTGTACACCATTTGAATGGCAATACCCAGTAATTTTTTTTGGGGGGGGGAGTTTGCTCCTATGCTCCTACCCTTTCCCGTGGATTTTACTGCAAAAAGTCTTTGGAGGCAGCCCTGGACATATTAGAGAGACTCTGGACCTATCGAGAATGTGCTCCCCTTACTGCAGGGTAAGCAAAAAGAAGAAGCAAATTTGGAACACTCTTAAAAACTGAAAGCACACCTGTCTCAAGATATCAGCCCCAGGGTCGGGATTCTGTAATACACACAGTTTTTTAAAGGAAAGGCGGCACAATGGAAACAAAAAAAAAGCACTCTCTTTTAATATCAATCTGCCACAATGAATATAAATTTCAAGAAAACAGCCGCCTGCATTTGCTAAGGCATCGCCGAGAGCCCTTCATTCCCTGCTCTGATAAAAGAAAGCCAGCGTTCAGTGTCCACTCAACTGTCTCGGTTGCCTTTTACTTCTCTATCTTCAACAGCTCCTTCCTTAGGTCTGGCACCTTGAAGGTTCTAGGGGAGAAAAATCCAAAACCAAGAATCTTTCACAGCAAATATTGCACTGCCTGCTTTCCTGTTTGACACATGACACCTAGGGTCTGTAGGCTTTATTCTTCCGCACCACCAAATTCCACCTGGACCAGGGGTTTGGTAAACTTCGTGTGCAGCTCACTGGATAGATGCAAAATTTTGTGAAAGCACTGTGGGGGACAGTCCTGACACGGATACCATGAGTGCTTGCTATAACAAATTATTATTATTATTATTATTATTTATTTATACACTGCCTATCTGGCTGGGTTTCCCTGCATTCAGCCACTGCTTCACTTGCTAACGGGGAGAAGCTCTTTGTACCCCTCCTCTGTTCACAAGAAGAACCTGGATGTCCAATCCTGGATTCAAAGAAAATGTGGGGACTTGGAAGGGGTGTGTGTTCAGTGTAAGACAGGCATAGGCAAACTCGGCCCTCCAGATGTTTTGGGACTACAACTCCCATCATCCCTAGCTAACAGGACCAGTGGTCAGGGATTATGAGAGTTGCAGTCCCAAAACATCTGGAGGGCCACGTTTGCCTATGCCTGGTGTAAGAGATGCCAAGTCAGTGTAAACAGGAACTGAATGGGAAGAGCAAACAGTCTCTCATGTACCGTGGATTTTTGAGGGGGTATTCAGTGAGACCATTCATGGAGGCCAAAAGGGATACTGGCAGCCTCTTGGCAACCCCTGGTAAAGTGTGTCTGGGCCTTACTGTAGAATAATTATTGTTGTTATTTATTTATTTATTTATTTATTTATTTATTTATTTATTACCCGCCCATCTGTCTGGATTTCCCCAGCCACTCTGGGCGGCTCCCAACAGAATATTAAAAACACAATAAAACATCAAATATTAAAAGCTACCCTAAACAGGGCTGCTTTCAGATGTCTTCTAAGCGTCACATAGTTGTTTATTTCCTTGACATCTGATGGGAGGGCGTTCCACAAGGCAGGCGCCACTACCGAGAAGGCCCTCTGCCTGGTTCCCTGTAACCTCACTTCATGCCAGAACTGCCAGAAGGCCCTCGGCGCTGGACCTCAGTGGCTGAACGATGGGGCTGGATATGCTCTTTCAGGTATACTGAGCCGAGGCCGTTTAGGGCTTTAAAGGCCAGGACCAACACTTTGAATTATGCTCGGAAACTGTTAAAAGATGTCTGGAAGTTAAAGGAGACCTGGAAACCAAGCCTTATGAGGATCAGTTGGAGGAGTTGGGTGTGTTTAGCCTGGAAAAGAGGAGTGGAGATAGGATAAAAGGTAAAGGGACCCCTGACCATTTGGTCCAGGGACCCCTGACCATTCGTGTCCGACTCTGGGGTTGCGGTGCTCATCTCGCTTTATTGGCCGAGAGCCGGCATACAGCTTCCGGGTGATGTGGCCAGCATGACTAAGCCACTTCTGGCGAACCAGAGCAGTGCACGGAAACACCGTTTACCTTCCCGCTACAGCGGTACCTATTTATCTACTTGCACTGGTGTGCTTTCGAACTGCTAGGTTGGCAGGAGCAGGGACCGAGCAACGGGAGCTCACCCCGTGGGGGGGATTCAAACCGCCGACCTTCTGATCAGCAAGCCCTAGGCTCTGTGGTTTAACCCACAGTGCCACCTGGGAGATAGGATAGCCATCTTCAAAAATCTCAAGGGCTGTCAAATGGACGAGGAAACAAGCTTGTTTCCTCCTGCTTCTGAGGATAGGACTGGAAACCAATGACTTCAAGTTACAAGAAAGGAGATTCCAACTAAACACGTGGAAAAACTTTCTGAGGGTAAGAGCTGTTTGACAGTGGAATGGTCTCCCTCGGGAGGTGGTGGAGTCTCCTTCATTGAAGGTTTCTAAGCAGAGGTTGGGTGGCCATCTGTCAGGGATGCTTTAGCTGAGATTCCTGCATTGCAGGGGGTTGGACCAGATGATTCTAAGATTTGCCCAGGTGGGGGTGGGCAAGAGGTTGCAGCTATTAAATCATCTTTCTGCATTTCAATATATATATATATTTAAATCCTCAGAAAGGGCAAGAAACTTGCCTGGAAAGTTGGTGGAGCATTTTTCATTTCAACCTTCAAATGGGTGAATTCAAGCAACTGGATTTGGAGGAGGAAGCGGGGAAAGAGGGACAATTAGCCACATGAGTAAGTCACCATCAATCCTAGATTCATAAGAAATACATTATTCAGCAGTCAAAATTGCCAAAAAACAAACAAACCACAAAACACCCAACCCTTAAAAAAATGGACTCTGCATGATTCAGCATTCTATATCTGTAATGCTTTTTAGAAGCAAATTGTAGCGTAAACAGGAGACGAGGGAGAGCTGGAAACCTGAGAATGGGTTTTGCTAGATTATTAATTTTTCCCAGCGCGGTTTACCATTTTGAAAGCTGCAGTCATTTATCTCACATGGCTAAAGTGTAAGATTCCTCCCTTATTTCACCCCTGAAAAGTACCTGCCAGGAAACAGACTATTGATTTAGAAAGAAGAAACTTTGTTTTCATGTGTGAGTGGGGTGGGTGGGTGTTTTCGAATCAGGTTAGCCAGATTGATTCTTATGCTGTTGGCGGATTCTTGTCGTTTTCTTGTTGGGATGTGTAAGTGATAAAGCAGAGCCATGCTGGGGTGAAGGCATCTTCTTCCATTTGTCCCCGTGTCAGTCTCAGTTTATTGGTTAGTTAATTTTTTCTAATAAGGCTGTTTCCCATGCTATTGGGTACCATTGGTCCATGCTTACTCCTGACAGGTCTCTCCAGTGTCTGGGTATGGTCTTTCTGGCTGCTGAGAGTAGGTGGGTTATGAGCTCTTTGTGATGGGAGTGTGGCAAGGCTACATGAAGAAAGTATATTATTGTACCTGTACCTCATACTTTTATGCCTTATTACTGAAACTAACTCTCTATGCTTTAAAATAAGGGCTTTGTTTAAGAAATCAAGATGCTGTGTCTCACTGTGCCTTATTGCTGCGTTAGCAGAACATGTACAGTATTTTTTGCTCCATAACGCACACTTTTTTCCTTCTAAAAAGGAAGGGGAAAAGTCTGTGCGCATTATGGAGCGAATGCATGGTCCCTGGAGCTGAATTGCCCAGGGACCAAAAGAAGATCGAGCTTTTTCTTTTACAAAGGGAGAAGGGGGTGTTGAAAGGCTGCCGCTTTACAGCTGATCAGCAAGAGATCGGGAAGAGAGATAAGGTCGCTGCAGAGAGAAAGAGATCGGGAAGAGAGATAAGGTCCTCCTGCAGAGGAGGCTGTTTATTTCCCCAGCGACCTGTGACTGGCTGATTAGATTATCTGTTTGGAAACTGTAGAAAGGGCTTTGAGCTGATCCTTTTGCAACTGGGGCTTTTCTTTGCAAAAAGAAAAAAAAGCACAACAACTTTGAGCTGCTCCTTTTGCAAATGTTTCTTTTCTCCTTTGCAAAAGCAGCAGCACAACAACTTTGAGCTGCTCCTTTTGCAGATGGGTCTTTTCTCCTTTGCAAAAGCAGCAGCACAACTTTGAGCTGCTTCTTTTGCAAATGTGTCTTTTCTCCTTTGCAAAAGCAGCAGCACAACAACTTTGAGCTGCTCCTTTTGCAAATGTGTCTTTTCTCCTTTGCAAAAGCAGCAGCACAACTTTGAGCTGCTTCTTTTGCAAATGGGTCTTTTCTCCTTTGCAAAAGCAGCAGCACAACAACTTTGAGCTGCTCCTTTTGCAGATGGGTCTTTTCTCCTTTGCAAAAGCAGCAGCACAACTTTGAGCTGCTTCTTTTGCAAATGTGTCTTTTCTCCTTTGCAAAAGCAGCAGCACAACTTTGAGCTGCTTCTTTTGCAAATGTGTCTTTTCTCCTTTGCAAAAGCAGCAGCACAACAACTTTGAGCTGCTTCTTTTGCAAATGGGTCTTTTCTCCTTTGCAAAAGCAGCAGCACAACTTTGAGCTGATCCTTTTGCAAATGGGGCTTTTCTTCTTCCAAAAGAAGATGCACAACTTTGAACTGATCCTCAAAAAGGGGGGCTTTCCCCCTTTCCTCCTCAAAAAACTAGGTGCGTTATGGTCCGGTGCGCGTTATGGAGTGAAAAATACGGTATATATTTAGCTATGTTTTCAGTCTGGAAGGAAAGACGTCCATCATGGGCATAACGGTCTCATAGTCACAAGATGTTTTTTGGCAAACAGCCTATCAAAGTTGGGTACTTTCCACATAGGATGTCTGATTTTTGGCTTGGTTTGATTATATCATAGGAAAGCCTAATATGGTCAATGTAACTAAAAATTAAGAAAAGAGAAGTAATCTTTAAAAGGACAAAAGGAAGGGCGATGTCAATGCTTATTGGTTTAATTTTGCTGCAATGTATGAATATGTAATATCTGAAGAGATCTATAAAACCTCTGGACACCATTGTTTCGATGTCCAGATTTTTGGAGGTTACTCACTGGACCTTATTGGTCAGCAATAAAACTTACTCTCAATTTCTCTGAAAACGGCGTTTAGTAATTATTCTAAGAACTAAGGTTCCCATTCTCGTGCAACATTAGTGGGCATTATTATCTTGGAAGATGTTTAGTAGGGCCAGTTCTGGGGTGAAAAGAGAAGAAACAGAGAAGGTTGCCTTGAGTGCCCAAGGCTGGTGACATCGCAAGGAGCCCCTAAGGCAGTGATGGCTAACCTTGACACTCCAGATGTTTTGGAACTACAACTCCCATCATCCCTAGCTAGCAGAACCAGTGGTCAGGGATGATGGGAGTTGTAATCCCAAAAATATCTGGAGTGTCAAGGTTAGCCATCACTGCCCTAAGGCCTTGCAAATGAAGCTCAGATCCTGCCCCCGCCCCAATTTGGGCATTCCCTCCCACCTGTTCTTATCACAACCTGGAGTGCATTAACAATTCAAACAATTCCCTGCAGCCCAGGGTCAGACACCAAGAGATTTCTGTACTCACCACGCTTTCCATTTTTTCAAATAGCTGACTGGAGAAGGGAAGATAAGAACGACAAAGAGATGTTATGACCCTCATACACAAGTATTTTAAATGCCATTTTTAAACTTATAAACGCCATCCCCAACTCCTCGAAAGATTCCATCAACGGTGTTTCAAAAAAAAAATTACACATCACTTGGGAAGACAGGCAAACTAATACCAGTGTACTGGAATTAGCAAAGATGACCAGTGTTGAAGCAATGATTCTTCAACATCAACTTCGTTGGACTGGACATGTTGTGCGGATGCCTGATTGTCGTCTTCCAAAGCAACTACTCTATTCCGAACTTAAAAATGGAAAGCATAATGCTGGTGGTCAACAAAAGAGGTTTAAAGACTCTCTCAAGGCAAATCTAAAAAAATGTAGTATAAACACTGACAACTGGGAAACACTGGCCTGCGAGCGCTCCAGTTGGAGAACAGTCTTTATCAAAGGTGCCATGGGCTTTGAAGATGCTCAAACTCAGGACGAAAGGGAGAAATGCACTAACAGGAAGGAACACTTGGCAAACCCTCACTGTGATCAATTTCCGCCCGGAAACCTACGTCCCCACTGTGGAAGGACATGTGGATCCAAAAATGACCTCCACAGTCACTTATGGACTCATTGCTAAAACCATGTTTATGGAAGACAATCTTACTCGGCCATGAGTGTTCGCCAAAGAAGACACAAGGATTTGGATGAAACGACACTTCCATGCCCTCTAATCCCAAACGAGTTCAATTTAGACTTACTCTGAAAGTAGTGTGCAACGTATTGCAGTCTAAGTGAATTTCCTTGTTCAGCTGATGGGTGGGAAATCCATAAACAACGGAGTCCCAGAAATCCTTTGCGGGAGGTGTTTGTGTGGGTGCATATAGAATCCCTCATTGTGTATATGGGGGGGGGGGACTGGATCCAGCTGTCAGGCCAGATTCTTCTCTTCCCTCCCCATCCTCCCATGGGCCAACTCTCGGAGGTGAGAGGGACCACAAGACCTGTCAATCACCTGACATCATGACACCAGGTGACTGACACCCGTCAAAATTCCAAGAGGGGAGGGTGATCATTTTGATCATGGCTATATTGCCGGGATGCAGGTGGCGCTGTGGGTTAAACCACAGAGCCTAGGGCTTGCTGATCAGAAGGTCGGCGGTTCGAATCCCCATAATGGGGTGAGCTCCCATTGCTCGGTCCCAGCTCCTGCCAACCTAGCAGTTCGAAAGCACGTCAAAGTGCAAGTAGATAAATAGGTACCGCTCCGGCGTGAAGGTAAACAGCGTTTCCGTGCGCTGTTCTGGCTCACCAGAAGCGGCTTAGTCATGCTGGCAACATGACCTGGAAGCTGTACACTGGCTCCCTCGGCCAGTAAAGCGAGATGAGCGCCGCAACCCCAGAGTCGGACACGACTGGACCTAATGGTCAGGGGTCCCTTTACCTTTTGTGGGAATGTTTGGGAACGTGGATGATGATTTATAATTTAATATATCTCATCCTAACTTGCGCTTGCAAGTTCAACTAGCAGAGTAACATTCCCTTTTAAAATACACACAGCGGAAGTTGCTTTGATTCGCTAGAATCAGCTTAATCTAGTTTCCTGGTTTGTTACTATATATTTCCCCTTTGTCCCTCTTACAAATAAGACACAACACACGTCTTCTATAAAAAGATATAAAACGTTTACTCACGGACATTCAATTGAAGATCCCAAGACCCCAAAAGAAGGCCGGCTTATTCTTAGTAAAGATATTTACAATTGGAATCTCTCCATGTGGGAGAGAAGTCAATTAGGCCCCAGTTGGTTGGAAGCCAACTGAGCATCCTCCCTAAGATGTTACTTTCATGAGGTAGTAGATCCAAGAGAGTGAGAATGGCTGCTGACCAGTGGCTTTTGTTGATACCTTCCCAGGTGAAGCCACTCCCACTTCTAGCTTGCAAAAGGAAGTTATCTCAATCCAGGTGACCAGGAAGTTGTGGCTGGAGGACTGAGATACCTTCTAGCATTGTTGTACTTGACTGCTCTAGTGTTTACATCCCACACCTTTACCTTTACATTGTCTGAGAGAGTGAAATTCATGTTGTTCCATCTCTTTAGGTCTTTGTTAATTTGTCGCCACAAGTGCTTGGAGTTGTGCAGGTACAATTTATTGAGGTTTCTGGTTATTTGTACGCCTAGGTATCTGAACATGGTGTGGCAAAGTTCTATCTTGGTGACATTAGTTAGTTCTTTTCCGACCCCACCCCCCACTCACCTCTCCCCCCTCCACCTCTCTCTCCCCCCCTTTTCTTCCTAATGTCTCAACAAATGAAACTGATCTGTAAAGAATGTTACTTGGAAAAAAGAGAGAGACATTGCACATACTTTTGTAAACCAAGAAAATATTTAAGAAAAATACATTAAGAAAAAAAATTCCAAGAGGGGGCTGTTGCTTCAATCACTGACTAGCAGTTACAATGAGCCCCTCTGGGATCTCTGCAGAGGGCAGGTTTACTTTCTCAGAGGGGGGTTTACTTTCTCTTCTTTTGTTTTCATTTTATCTTTTTTTTTCTTTTTTATATTTGTGTACTTTGATGAAGTTGTTTTGAAAATTTTTGCTTGTACTGTATGTTTTGAAAATTCAATAAAGCATTAAAAAAAAAAAAAGAATGGAGCATTCCCTCTGCGGAGAAAGCAGTTTGGATACACAGTGCTTCCACAAACAGATGTGCACCCAGATGTGCTGAAATCATAAGGCCCAGTTGTGAATCCCCATGCAGGCCACTCGTTTCTGCATGTGATGGACCAGCATCTAACTGCATTCCTCAAAACATTAGAAAGGCTCCCTGTGCTCTTTCCCCCACAGGAATTCATGTTAAGGAGAACGGCACAGGATTATTCCTGTATTTTGAGAATGGCTCGGGTGTACGTCTCTGAAGTTCTTTTGATTCAGCTGGCCTTTAAAGCTAGACTTAAACTGGTAGAGTTAAGGGTGTATGGTACACACCCTGCACACAGTTGGTTGGCACTGAGAGCCCCCAATCGCCCCATAACACAAAATTGAATTTTGTGACTTACTGGGAACTAGCCAATAGGGACTTGTCCCTAGCAGAAGGAAGCAGCAAGAGAGAAGCTGCCAAAATAGATGGGTTACAAATAAGTCTATCAGAGAATCAACAGGGGGATTTGGAGCATCTGTGCAACGGGCACACCTGCAAACAGTATTATGCGCGGCCAATTCCACTGCTCAAAGGTCTAGAACCCACCTTTATATTGTATCCCCTGCTCAATAACACGCGCATCAGAAAGGGTGCACTCACCAGTCCCAGTCTCTCTGCAGTTGGGAAATGCTCTCCTGCAGAAGGTTGTCTGCCATTGTCTAAACACAGAAAAGATCGCACAATACTGGCTATGTTCCTTGCACCTCCTTTGGTCCCAAGGGGCACATTAACCTAATGACTTTGTTAAAACCTGCTTTTGGAGCTACCCTCATTAGGTGGGTGAGGAATATGCGCCTCCAGTTTCAAGGTGACAAAAAGTGACTTGGGACATAGGCACAGTGTACCTATAAGGGACAGGGGAAAATTCAGTTCATATTTTAAACATCATATTTTAAAGATCTCATTTCAACAAGGACTTCCCTAGATTTGGCCTTCCCAAAGCTATCGGTTTCTGCGTTATCCCCTCAGAAGTTGCGGCCCATTCTGGCAGAAAATACATTCCTGTTTTTTTAAAAAAATAATAATCAAAAGTTACTTAACCAAACACCCTTGGATTCTGCCTCAACTTTGGCAGTCTTGATCCACTCTGGATGGGTAACTTTGCCTGCAAATTTCACCCACTTATGTAAAAAGAGGGGAAAATATATAGCCATTTTTAGATTCCCCGTTGTGGTCAATGTGGTCAAAACAGAGTTTTGGGTTTAACAGATCAGATTCAGATCTGAATAATGAACTGGAGTTACACACAGCAGATCCAAAACAGATTGGGCTGCTTCCAAATGCTACAGATACAGATGAAAGGTGAATCTTGCGGTTTCTCCACATCCCTGGTCCTTAATAAAGACAGTGTCCTGGACACAGATATTCCAAAGCAACATAAATAAATATTTTTGTACGCAACAGCGGCCGCCAGACTATTAATAGCAAAAGGGTGGAAAGATAAAGAGGCTCCTGGAATAGAGAACTGGCAACACAAATTGCAAGAATTCGCGGAGTTAGCTCTTTTAACAAACAATTTAAGAGGGCATTCCAAAAGGAAATTTGCTGAAAAGTGGGAGGGCTATAGAAAATATGTTTAAAAATACAGTAAAAACTCGATCTCTATGGTGGCATTTGAGGACTAAAGTAAGGAAAACACTGGAGGAAATCAAATAAGGAACAGCTAAGAAGTAGAGAATGTAAGTGGAAAATGTCTGTAAGAAGGGGAGTAGAGTTATGTACATTAAAGGTAAAATATGATGTAAAGGTGATGGTAGGAAGTCTGAATGGGCACCTGGTATTGGGGGAGGACATTTAGTTATGTATTTGTTTATGTTTGAGTTTATCTCACTATTTTGGAGATAAGTGGAATCCAAATTTACTGTATATTATTTTCATATGTTATGCAACTATAGAGTTATAAAACATTCAATAAAAATTATCAATAAAAAAATAATAATAATAAAGACAGTGTCACTGAATAGCCACAACCTTGGCATGTTTTCAGCTATTAGAAAACACCAGTCCTGCATAACAAGAACTTACCAGAAACCACCTGGCTTTCGCCGTTCCCAAACTCTGGACACAGAAATGTCCTCAGACTCCAGTTCTTCTGAACTAATGATACAACTACAGAACTGGAATTCGGAGCCTAGAAATGTCTCACCACCACCAACAGTCACACAGCTCCATAGCAACGCAATAATCATTTGGAAAGGAAACCATCTTGTGGCTTCAGGAATGGCTGACCACACTGGGTATCAGAAAATTGGTTTAGATGGGCTTTCAGTCTGACCCTGTGGTGCTGCTCTTATCCAGACTATACAACCAACGAGATGTTCTTGTCTGACTTACTTGGAAAGAAATGTATTGCCTTCCCACATAGGGTGGTGTTCAACTAGCTGTTACTCAGAGCAGACCCACTGAAATCAATTACAGTGGTAAAGGTAAAGGGACCCCTGACCATTAGGTCCAGTCGCGGACGACTCTGGGGTTGCGGCACTCATCTTGCTCTATAGGCCGAGGGAGCCGGCGTTTGTCCGCAAACAGCTTCCGGGTCATGTGGCCAGCATGACTAAGCCACTTCTGGCGAACCAGAGCAGCGCACGGAAATGCCGTTTACCTTCCCGCTGCAGCGGTACCTATTTATCTACTTGCACTTTGACGTGCTTTCGAACTCACGGGGATTCGAACCGCTGTGGCGGTGGTAAAGTAAAGGTAAAGGGATCCCTGACCATTAGGTCCAGTCGTGGACGACTCTGGGGTTGCGGCGCTCATCTCACATTATTGGCCGAGGGAGCTGGAGTAGTTTCCAGGTCATGTGGCCAGCATGACAAAGCCGCTTCTGGCGAACCAGAGCAGCGCACGGAAACGCCGTTTACCTTCCTGCTGCAGCGGTACTTATTTATCTACTTGCACTTTGACATGCTTTCGAACTGCGGTGGTAGTGTCCATTAATTTTGATGGGCCAGATTCAGCTACTGCATTCCACCAGCAAAAACCAGCACAAGGACTCCTGCTAGCACAGTGGGGCTCCCCCCTGGCCTAGCCCCCCAAATCTGCTCTGGAGGGTCAGGGAACCCCCAGAAAAGTAAAGGGGGTTAGATCCCCAACAACATCCTCAAAGCTATTTCTTTTTTGGCCAGCCATGGATGTTGTGGTATCATCCTAATAAATCCTGAGATTTGGTCAGACAGGTACTCTGCTCATGCTCATATCATTTATTTCTGGGGCTCACTATTTCTTTTCATACCCAAGTCCTATATCTAGAAAGCTAACTTAAAATTCCCCCTTTCTGCCACAAGCTCACCTTATGGTATTGGGTAAATACTCCTGGTACCGTGTCAAATGAGTAGCAGGAATGGGGCAACAGTCCAGTAGTACTCTAAAGGCTACCAAATGTATTACCACCTAAATTTTGGTGAATTGCCACAAATGATGCAACTGTCAGGTATAAAATCAACAGAAATAGCCTCTATGGATCTAAGGCTAAGACTTATTCAACAACAAAAAATATTCAGAGTCCACTGGACTCCAGCAAAAGTATACCAGAATAACAGGTGCAGACAATTGCTGGAGATGTGGGAGTAAAAATGCAAACTTAATACATATGTTGATTAACTGCCCGATGAGAAGATCATTTTGGTGCGAGGTGAGGATATTTGACTTTTAGAAGACATCTGAAGGCAGCCCTGTTTAGGGAAGTTTTTAATGTTTCATGTTTTATTGTGCTTTTAATATTCTGTTAGGAGCTGCCCAGAATGGCTGGGGAAACCCAGCCAGATGGGCAGGGTATAAATAAATAAAAAATATTATTACTCTGCCTGAACACCTGACCCAGGTAAGCCCTTCCGAGCAGGCAGCCACACACTGGATTTGCTGAGGATCTGTATGTAAAGTCTGTTTGTAGTCATGAATATCCTAGATGTGATGCAAGGGACACCAAGGGTCATCTAGCCTGACCCCCTGCAATTACAGCTGAAGAGCCCCTGACAGATGGCCATCCAACCTGTTTAAAAGCCTCCAACAAAGTAGAGCCCAGTACCTTCAGAGGGAGTCCACTCCATGTTGAGCAGCTCTTCCTATCAGGAAGTAATTCCTGTTTTGAGTTCAATATATTGTAACTTAGCGTTGCTCTGCTTATAAGCCACCAAGAGAATATTCACCTATATGGGCAGCTATAGAAATTAAATAATGCAGACAACATTGGTGGCAGGTGACTCTAGTTAACATTTGGGTTGCAGTGTAAATAGAAGCAAACACATACACCTTTGCATTTAGGATTTTATTCAAGTAACCATTATTGATGTCTTACAATAGATTGGGGTGCGGTGCAGTCCAGAGAGAAGACAAAATCCTAAAAACTGGCACATAAGAGATACAGAAGCCAAGTAGCAAAGCTCTTCTCAGAAATAGGAATTTATTTTTGTTAAAACAAAACTGCAGAACTTAGAAAGATGCAGAATAAGGTGGTTTGCTTACTTCCAACACATCAAGCTGTAAACCAACAGGA
Organism: Darevskia nairensis; assembly: GCA_034642065.1. NCBI lineage: Eukaryota > Metazoa > Chordata > Lepidosauria > Squamata > Lacertidae > Darevskia > Darevskia nairensis. The sequence continues at coordinate 391,315 of JAWWNI010001125.1, read as the reverse complement.
TTTAGTTGCACTGCACATTGGGGGGCAAACCCCAAATGACAGCACCCCCTTAAATGTGTCCTCATATTAATAGTAACTTCACCTACAGCCCAAATCTTAACATAAGATCATGATGGTATGTTTGACTTCTTGACACCTCCTCTTATTCACCTCTCACCATCACAGAATAAAGGACACTGGGAAACATTTTGCTTGTGAATTACTGCTTCTTATTTATATTGTTCATTGAACGTAGTTAAAGGAAATGGAGAAAACAAAACAAGAATGACAGGTGCAGGCGGGTTCCTCCTCAAGATCTTGAGGAGCCCTAAAACGTATTTGATCAAGATCAACTTTGTAGACCCACTGGGCCAAATCTTATAAATTTGAACTGTTTGGCAACAGAGAATTGACCAGAAGTTCAAATTTATCTTGGAACTGTAAATATTACGGACAAAATCTGAACATGGCAACACAGGTTTTTTTCCAGATGAAAGTACTTTGGGTAAGAAATGAATGAAAGAAGTACATCCTTGTACCTACTGAGAAAGGAGGAGGGGGCTGCAGTAGACAGCCCTGAAGATGCTGAATGCAAGAAGCCTACTGAATCAGGCCAAACACATCTGTGTGGTCCAGCATCTTGCGTTCCACAGCGGTCAAAGAGATGACCCCAAAGTCTACAAGTGAGACATAGCCCTTTCCTGCTGCTGCTGCTGCTTCCTGGCAACTTGTATTCAGAAACATATCGTCCCTGAACCAGTGGCAGGGGCAAGAGAGGAAGATAATACATGCAGTTTGGTTAAAAATGCCTCTTCCATGCCAGCTTCTCCCCACCCCATATTTTGAGTGTCTAAAATATAAAGCCTACAGACATGGTACAAAAGGATTGTCAAGTGAAAGATGCTAATATAACTTATTTCTAACTCTCAAGGGAATTTTCATCCCTAAACGGCCAAGATAATCTGCATCAGCCTAGAACACCTGGAGTTGGCATCAGCCATTATTATTACTACCAATTAAATTTGTATACCATCCTATACCCGCAGCCATGTTATCCAAAAGATGAAGTGAATAAACATTGTTCTTTATTTTGCAAGGGCAGATCTAATGTTGATTTTAGGATTGCACCCCATGATCAACACAACTGAACGCTCAGTTGACAGGCAATGTGTGCTTAAGGTGAGCCCCACAGATGACCTGTTCACCCCATAGATTGATTCCATTCTCCCCATAATGATCACCCGCTGTCTATTCCCATTATCGTAGCAGCTTCAGGGTTAAGACCATATATCATCCTCAACACCCTCCCATCAATGTATTAACTGCAACCTGGAATAAAGTCTCAAGGAGATTTGCACATAAAATAATTTAAAAGTCAAGAACGCAAACACATTTTAAACAAGGTGAAAACAGGACCAAGTAAAGACTCATTTATCCAGCTGGGAAAGACTATCAGAACAGAAATATCCCCAATTGTTTCCAGAAAGTGCAGACAGTGAGAGCCTGTAATATCTCTATGTGAATACAATTCCACAGAATATCATCCAGTAACTAAGCCAAATATTTTATGACATGGAAGAGATACTCAAGAGGGAGAGGAGAATGTCGCTGTGAACATTTGTTGGAGCCTGAGGCAAACAAGTTGCACATTATGAGACAGGAATGGTGTTTTTTTGGGGAACCCAGGAGCTACACAGCATCCAGAAGTGCTTTTGAAATTATCTATGTATATCAGGGGTGGCCAACTCCTAAGAGACTGCGATCTACTTTCAGAATTAAAATCTGGCAGTGATCTACCCCCATTTTTTAAGCGGTTCAGCTCAAAGGAGGAAAGCCACGGTTTTGGGGGGTTATGGTGCAGGCTTTTTGGGGGGGGAGGCAAGGGACGTTGGGGTTAAGTCACTCACAAAAACATCGCTATGGATGGAAACAGCCGCACAGAGGGAGCTCCGTCTTCCCTTCCTCAGTTCAAATAAACAATGGAGGGAGTCAGATTTACCGACGCAGAGGAAAGGGAGCCAGAGATTGACCACGATCTACCAAAACATTGTGGGGATCTACCAGTAGATCACGATCGACCTGTTGGACATCCCTGATGTATATGATGCATGTGCACAGGAGATGGGGGGGGGGGCAAACAGGAAGAAAGATGAATGGAGATATGAGCAAGCCTTCCTAGAAGATGGTATTCTGATGCTGTGCTGCTTCAAGACTTCAAAACAGATGAACACTCAGCATGGCTCTGCCCAGGTTTTGCCAGCTGATCACTTGAGGCTGCATCACACCTGGAGAGTCAATTGATCTGGGCAACCCTGGAAATGGAGCGGGCCGAGTCAAGGAAGTTGAACATGGTGTTCACCAGGTCTGGTAGATCATAATCGTGTTTCCATCCCCAATCTTGGCGAGCATTGCTGTCGTCAAAAATCATCGGCCAACTGTCAGCTATAGTGTTGGAAAAAGACAAAGCAGATTGTGTCATAAGCAAATTCCTCCTCGCTTTATGCTTACCGGTAATTCAATAACTTCAATGGCTCTCCCCACCCCACCCCACCCCAAAAAACCCAGGTTTGCTTTTCTACTTCTAAAAGAAGAAAAAAAGAAAAGGAACAGCAGCTTCAGCAGTGAGAAGTTTTGAAACAGAAAAGCATCAGGGAGGGGAGAGGGAACAAATCTCTCATCTCTTTACCAAAAAATAATGTTCCAAAGGGAGGAGTTTCCTTCTTTCACTGGGATCTATATATTATATACAAGGTATTTGTAGGACTGTTTGTGATGGTAAATATGTCTCTGGAACCCTTCATTTGAAAGTCACCTCCTTCATGAAGTAGAAAAAACTTCTGCCTAGGTTTAAAAGCACACATTTCCCCACTTGGCCAAAGCAATGTTCACCTGGCATTAACTGAGAGATGTTGCCTGTGGGGTGCGGGGAGGAAGACAAGATTCTTGTGGCGCTGAAGGTTTTCACTGGAATGTGTTATGCATTTTATAATGACGTTTTACTATTTTGTAAAATCTAGTGGTTGCTGTACCATTTTGAGGCTCTGCTTCCCACACCCCAGTACGTCTTTTAATGCTTTCCTGTCTCCAAAGAGCAAATTTGAGCATCCCCATTGCCTATATAGCACCAGACCTCTGCAGACCACCCACCCACCAACTCTTCTTAGCAGGTGAAAGAAAGCTCCTCTGATTGATCTGACTCCTACATTGCTCACTGCGAATAAAATCCGACATGATCCACCTGTAAGACTCCTCTCTTGTTATCAAGATGCCTTACAAAGTCAGACCTTTAGTTCTGCTGAGCCCACTGTATGCCAGTTGACAGGAGACCACCAGCTGAAAAGTGTTTTTCCAGGCACATCCTTGCTATCTGAGGTCCCCGCCTATACTTAGCAACTTTTAAGTAGTACTTAAGGTAAAGGTAAAGGGACCACTGACCATTAGGTCCAGTCGCAGGCGACTCTGGGGTTGCGGCGCTCATCTCGCTTTACTGGCCGAGGGAGCCGGCGTACAGCTTCCGGGTCATGTGGCCAGCATGACTAAGCTGCTTCTGGCAAACCAGAGCAGCGCACGGAAACACCATTTACCTTCCTGCCATAGTGGTACCTATTTATCTACTTGCACTTTGACGTGCTTTCGAACTGCTAGGTGGGCAGGAGCTGGGACCGAGCAACAGGAGCTCACCCTGTTGCAGGGATGCGAACCGCCGACCTTCTGATCGGCAAGCCCTAGGCTCAGTGGTTTAGCCCACAGCGCCACCCGCGTCCCTATGTAGTACTTAGATCAGCCTTAACCAACCTGATGGCCTTCAGATGTTGTGGGTTACAGCCATGTTGGCTGGGGCCAATAGAAGCTATAGTCCAAAAGTTCTGGAAGGCACCAGGTTGGTGAAACCTAGTTACATCTATCATGCCTTGGCCCAAAGCCCAGTGCCATTCATCTGAAAAGGAACAATGGGATAGAGCCAAGAGGAACACCCAGACCCAACTATAGCCTATTTTAAGACCCAGCAACAAGATGAACACACATTGCAGCAAAAGATCAGAGCCCAGTACTGACCTATGGCTTGTCTGACAGCATCTACTTTGTAGGCAACTTCAAGTTCTGGAATATGCTTCTGGACCTCTTGAACCAGCTCCTCGGGAGTAAAACTCATAGCGCTGATGTTGTATGTCCTCATGCTCAGCCCTTCAGCAGGGGCTTCCATGATCTCCAAGGTAGCTCTCAGGCAGTCATCGATGTACATCATGGGGAGGCGGGTGTCTGGTTTGAGGTTGCACTGGAACTTGCCCGTCTTCATCGCATCGTGGAAGATTTGGACGGCATAATCTGGAGATGAGGAAAATTAAACACAATGCTAACTGATAATGCTTCTGATAAGAAGAGCCTTTCGGATTAGACCAATGGCCCATCTAGTCCAGGCGTCCTGTTCTTACAATAGCTGGCCAGAAACCTACAGGAAGCCAGCAAGCAGAGCCCAAGCAAAAGAGCACTATTTCTTCCTGCTGTTTCCAATAACTGGTGTTCGGATGCATTCTGTCTCCAACAGTGGAAGCAGAGCATAGCCATCGTGGCTAGTAGCCACTGACAGCAGTCATCTGCATTAATTTGTCTACTCCTCCTGTAAAGCCATCCAAGTAGACGGCCATCTGTCACACACAGTGAAGAAGGAGCTGCTGAATGCCTCTCTCTCCTTGATGTTCATCTTCCCTTACATACCAATCTCCCCTAATAGTTGAGAAGAACAAGTAAAATTACCAACTAGGGCAAGGATAACCAGGCAGAGGGCCTTCTCGGCAGTGGCGCCCGCCCTGTGGAACGCTTTCCCACCAGATGTCAAGGAAATAAACTATCTGACTTTTAGAAGACATCTGAAGGCAGCCCGTTTAGGGAAGTTTTCAATGTTTGATTTTTTTATTGTGTTTTTAATATTTTGTTGGGAGCTGCCCAGAGTGGCTGAGGAGCTACAGCCAGATAAAGGTAAAGGGACCCCTGACCATTAGGTTCAGTCGTGACCGACTCTGGGGTTGCAGTGCTCATCTCGCATTATTGGCCGAGGGAGCCAGCGTAGCTTCCAGGTCATGTGGCCAGCATGACTAAGCCACTTCTGGCGAACCAGAGCAGCACACAGAAACGCCGTTTACTTTCCCGTTGCAGCGGCACCAATTGATCTACTTGCACTTTGACATGCTTTCGAACTGCTGGGTTGGCAGGAGCAGGGACCAAGCAACGGGAGCTCACCCCGTCGCAGGGATTGGAACCGCCGACCTTCTGATCGGCAAGCCCTAGGCTCAGTAGTTTAACCCACAGCGCCACCCGTGTCCACAGCCAGATAATAATAATAATAATAATTATTATTATTATTATTATTATTATTATTATTATTTATTATTTATACCCCATCTGGCTGGGTCTCCCCAGCCACTCTGGGCGGCTTCCAAAAGAACATTAAAATACAATAATCTATTAAACATTAAAAGCCTCCCTAAACAGGGCTGCCTTCAGATGTCTTCTAAAGGTCTGGTAGTTGTTGTTCTCTTTGACATCTAATAATAATAATTAGCGGGGTATAAGTAATAAATTAATTATTATTATTATTATTAATAATATCTACAGTTATTAACATGAGGACCTCCAGACATTGTGGACTACACCTCCCATTAACTCTGGCCTCTGACCATGCTGGCTGGGGCCAATGGGAGTTGGAATCCACAGAAGGTATCACACTGGCTAGTCCTGCACTAGAGAAAGAAGTAAAGGATGATAGTGTTTATGTGTGAGAGATACCTATTCCCTCCACCATTCTCTTCTCCTATGGCACATGAAATGTTCTGCCATGATCGAAGGCAAGACCCCCATTTCCCCCACCCTTAGTATCACTATTGTATTTTATAGGCTAACTTAATCTGTCCAAGCAGCACTGGCTCCCTTACCAGTTGTTCCCCCACCAGGCTGGGAATCAGCTGAGATAATACCAGGGTATCTTAGGCACCGGAAGTCTAGTCCATACCTGTAATGGTAATACTGAACAAGAAAAGAAAATATACAATTAGCTATTAATAATTCTACAGTAGCAACTCTGGCTACCTGGTGTTAGCAGCTTCTTAAAATGTTTACAGAGGAAATTGGGGAAACAGACTGATTTTAGGAGCAAGAATGGGACATTTGCTGCAACTAAGTCTTGTGGAACCTTCAAAACTGAGAGATTAATTGTGGCTGATGATAGCATTTCACAACCTATCAGCTATTTTTGTTTAATTAAATTTATATCCTTGCCTTTCCTCCATCAAGGAACCCAAAGCAGCGTACATGCAGGTCCCACTTTCCGAATGCTCACGATGTGAAAAAGCAATTATCCAGCATGAAGAACTGGTACCTAAACCTCACTATGCACACCACAGATTCAGCTATCAGAGCAGATGGCATTTTCTCACTTTCTTACTTGTTTATGTTATGCTAAATTGTGGCAGCCATATGGCGAGGAAAGCAACCATGCAGGGAGATTGGACAAACCAGTTTTCCCCTTGTCTCTTCTTTGCTGTTTGGCTGCAGCCATTTCAGGAAGAAACCATGGAGGGAGCGGGGAGAGAGACTGGACAAATCACGGATTAGAAATGCTCCCATAGGAAATATTGGAAATCGTCAGCTTGCTAGGCAAACACTTGCCTAACGAACCATTTCCTGGGAACGCATTGTGTCCAGAAAGCGGAACTTGCGTGTACATGCAGTTCTCAGGCAGTCAGCCCATCCACAAACCAACCAGAACCAGACCTGCTTAACTTCAGCAAGGTGGTGGCCTGGTATACCTTCATAAACATAGCTAGGGTCATTGGTAATACAGAAGTTTGTTTATATTCTCTCTTAGAATGGAAAAAGGCCTGAAAAGTTAAGAATGTCATTCCAGATTTCATGGAGTGCGAGGAGAGAGGGAATGTTCCACAGTGCATGTCACATTTTCATACAGTTGTACCTTGGAAGTCGAATGGAATCTGTTCCGGAAGTCTGTTCAACTTCCAAAACATTCAGAAATCAAAGCACGGCTTCCGATTGGCTGCAGGAAGCTCCTGCAGCCAATCGGAAACCGCGGAGGACGTACGGCTTCTGAAAATCGGAACACTCACTTCCGGGATTCGATCATTCGGGAACAGATTTGTTCGGGAGCCAAGGCGTTTGAGATCCAAGGTACGACTGTACTGGCATTTGATGAATTCTCTTGGATTGGTACAGGTAACTTAGAAACAAAATACAGTGGTACCTCTGGTTAAGTACTTAATTCGTTCCGGAGGTCCGTTCTTAACCTGAAACTGTTCTTAACCTGAAGCACCACTTTAGCTAATGGGGGCTCCCGCTGCGCCGCCAGAGCACCATTTCTGTTCTTATCCTGTGTAGGGGAAAACTACGCGGAAGACATTTGCGAGGAGATAGTGGCATGTCCTGGAGTCTTCCCCATACTTGAGCTGCGCCCCAAACTTAGCTCCTGTGTGGATGTTCCTTTAAGGGAAAAGAGAGCTTGTCAGCCACAGGTGTTGCCACTTAGAGGCAGGCTCTCTATAAAAAGCAAGCAGGGAGGGGGCTGGAGGAGGAGTGGGAGAGAGGAGGAGAACCAAGAAGGAATGTAATTGGCGCAGAGCTTGAGTACTATGGGCATCGGGTATGTATGTTTTGCTGTTTAATGTTTGTAATAAAGGTTCTGTGGTTCACCTTCCACCTGTGCCGTTTCCTTGTCCTGATATCTTTCAAAAGAACCTCTACCTTTGGTAGAACATCCTGAAGCAAAGTTCTTAACCTGAAGCATTATTTCTGGGTTAGCGGAGTTCTTAATCTGAAGCGTATATAACCTGAGGTACCACTGTACAAGAAATTCATTTAAGCAAATTTAAGCACTTTCATTCAGCCATGTACCGCTTTTAGCAGCATTCGCTGTCCATCCACAACACCACAGACAGATGCTCATGAAAGGGGAACCACCTCCACATATTGAAAGGGGCTGGAGGCATCTGCATAAGGAAAGGGCAACTCTTACTTCTCCCATGAGCTCAGCATGAACTTTGGAAACACCGTAGATTGTCCTTGGCCTCTGGATGCAGAGATCGGGAGTTGGGTTCCTAGGGGACGTGGGTCCAAATGCTCCAATTGTGCTGGGGACAAAGAGTCTCAAGCTGTGCTCAGCAGCAATATCAAGAATGTTGTGCAATCCTGGGAACAGCAAACAGAGTTATCAGGCTTGAAACCAAGCGTTAACACTCCCAGAGGGAGGCAGGAACAGCTAAGCAAACAATATGAAGCAAGCTGACATCTACCAGTGATATTCACAGATCTTGCCAAAGGGACATTGGCTTCTCCAACAGCGCTGAGCAAAGCGCTGTAATGAAACAGCCACGTAATCCGGTTGTTCACCACTATCTCACGAAGGTTCTTGTAGTCCAAAATGTCAGAGTAGATGAAAGGACCTAAGAGGAGGAGGAAGGTGAAAGCATGAAGATAAGAGGCAGTGTAAGAACCTACAAACTGGAGAGAGTCACCTGCCTTTTGGACAAAAGCCTGTTGACGGTAAACAGAATCTCAAGGAATTCCATTCTCATGTTCCTTGCGGAACACTGCATGTGTAACCAACTTCATACACAAGTGTGTGCATCCTTTCGTGTACATACAGAATGATCCATTACAAACAGGTGCAAAACTGTTCCGATCATAATGTTGTGCACACGTAAATCAGCAGGTGTCCATGGCAGTCACCCCCCAAACATACATGCATCTACTGCATAGCAGCTAGGCCAAATTTGACACTCATTTCAGTTGACCAAGGCGCTGTTTGAAACACCACAAGAACTGCAAAACTGATTTCGCCAGAGACCTTCAAAGTATAAAAAAGATGAGTGCATGCGCAACAAAGCTAAGGACAACTTAGCTACAGCATCTCCAGCTCTTGAAAAACTATGCATTGTTCACAGAGCCAGATCTCATTTGATGCAAACATTTTGCTTCGTTTGAGCGTCCACTTGGAGGATCTTTTTGCTTTGATCAGTTTCCTTCTGCATCAGGAAAATACCATTGACAAGGCAAACTGCATGGTGAGATTTAGAGAAAAATGTATCAGGCATATGAGGAAAAAGTTTCCCACACCACCTTTTACAAAACTAGTAGCTTGGTTAAACTGGTTACTTCACTTTTTGTGTGCTGTGATAAGCATGCAAGGGATCTATAGCTGGAGAAACCACTAAGCTGGACTGTCAATACCGCATGCATAACCACTAAAGAGTTGGTTAAAATACAGAGCTGCATGCATGGAATACCACACGGGATTTTCTTACATGCCTGGGGTCACTATGATAAAGGTTAACAATATGCCCTAAGCTGGAACCAGACAATAGCTTTTAAGAAAGGTAAAAGGATGATAAAAGCATTGTTTTCCACTGGAATACACACTCATTTATTTTTCCTGCCATTGGCTACTGTCAAACAGGATTTACAAGGTTTTGAAGTACTGCAATAATACCCTGTGAACCAAAAGCAGCAGTGGAATGAGTATACCACAAATTAGGATGTCTCTTCATTCCACTTTTCAACTCTATTGCCTCTCTCCAAACCAGAACATCACACTGTTGCCTGTTCAGCACGATTAGATGTGGCATACATTTAATGTACAGGTGTCCTTTGGTTCGTTTACCATTTATGTTCACACAGAAATAAGCGAGTCAATTCAATTGCTGTTGCACTAGCATCAACACAAACCCTTTCTAGCTATACTGCATACATGTTGGCTTTGTTTTTTGGAAAATATGAAAACTATTGGGCAAAGATTCTTTCAAAATACTTACACCATTATTTTAATATGCCAAATGCCCATTTTTTATTAACACTGCAGTTTAGGTCAGCAAATTCAGGTGAACTGGAAGAAACAGGAAGGTGAGATATAGCATATAACTAAGTTTTCAAGATCCTTTGCCAAAGAGGATCACTGCTGCTGGAATATAATCATAGCGTGGCTCAGTGTGGCTCTCTCATCATAATCTGGTCACTTACCGCTATGAAAGACATTATCAGGGGGCTTCCTAATATCCGATAGGATTACATTATTCTTTCCAAAGCGTTTTCTAGAGAAGACAGAAAGATTAGACTCAGAACAGCTCTTCTGAATTCATTTTAATTAGCGTGATAGGCTCTGGACAAGACTCTTTGAATAGAACTAGTTTTGCTAGATGCTGTGCATTCTAGCCCAAAGTTCCTGCACTCTGAAATAGCAGCATCGACAACCCTCCTGCATCAGAAAACATCAGCCGACGACATATGGATTCAGTTTTGTGATCAACCCAGATCAGTGCACAATGCAATCTCCGTTGCCTCCCTGCTTTTCTTCCCTGGGCGCAACTTTAGGATTGTGAATGAGATGTATGTGCCTGATTTTCACCTTCTAACTGCAAGTAAATGTGATCATTCATGGAAAATCTTAACCTATATCTTCAAAAAGGGCACCAGAACTTCTAATTGTAAATAGAAATTACAGCTTACCTCAAGAGTTTAGCAAGTCCTACTCCAAGCTGGCCAAGTCCCCCTAAAAAGCAAGATTAAATGTTTTACAACACCTGAAATGTTATGCCTTATAACAACATAAATAAAAATACTTTATGTTCTGGATGCAGAGACTGAGAACTTTAGACATAAACTCAATTAACAGAAGCCATCAAAGGAAGCTACAGATGGGTTATTTACTTTAGTGACTTTGACCTGAACAATAATGACCTGTAGCATACTAATCCTCAAACCTCAAAATTACTACCTCACGAAACGCTGGCATCTCAAGAGAGCTTTGGCTCGAGAAAAAAGTGGCAGATGATCCCTCATCTACAATAATCAGAAGGAAGCTGAACCCTCTTTTTCCAGGACTACATTTGGAGCAATGCTCCTGTTCTCTACTTTGGCTCAGTGGTCTGGAGTGAGGCAGAATGGACAGGCCAATGTGTACAAGGGGATAAGGGCTCCAAGATGGTTCACAGTTTTTCTCTAAACCAGAATTTACATATAATCAGATGAATATCAATGCATGTGGCCTGGTACAAAGAAATACAAACAGAACAGAGGAAATCAACTGCAGAGTACTGCCTAACAGCAGACTGACCTGTAATTAACACCCGTGGATGGTCGGATTCCGAGAATGACACGGAGTGAAAGCTGGCGTCTGAAGCTACCTGCCGTGGTGAGAAACCAAGACACCTAACCGGCACAACAGCAACTTGACAGCCACAGCCAGGTTTCTGCAGCACCTGCTTGACAGCTCGGCTCAAGCTCCTCATGGCTGGCATTTTTCAAGGCTGCTGGAAGAAAAGGAAATTTTACGGTCACTAATAAGAGGTTCCACCCGCAGTCATTTTTCATAAGCGCTTCAGAAAAACCAGCTCTGCCTGAATTACCCAACGATTCATTAGCTACAATAGGAGTAATCATATACTCTCAATGGTAGAGCTGCTGGTCGACAGTACAGGTAGCAATAATGGCTAGTATCTATGTCAGGCACCCCCAACCTTCGGCCCTCCAGATGTTTTGGACTACAATTCCCATCATCCCTGACCACTGGTCCTGTTAGCTGGAGATCATGGGAGTTGTAGGCCAAAACATCTGGAGGGCCGCAGGTTGGGAATGCCTGATCTATGTCCTGTATTGGAGGCAGCATGTCTCTGAATACCAGTTGTTAGGGAGAGTGTTATTGCATTCAGGTCCTGCTTGTTGACTTCCCATGGGAACAGACTGCAGAACTAGAAGGGCTTTTGGTTCTGATCCAAGATGGCAACTCTTATGTTCTTAGAATGCTCTTTGCATCTTCACATAGGAGTCTTTCCAGGAAACCATAGGAAAATGCTGCCAGTCACAGACAATACTCATGTAGTTGGAACAGTTCGACTCCGCAACACAGTTTACTATGCGCTCAGAACATTGGCATGCCACTGTCAGAAAGAGAAGTGCCTGAATCAACACAGGGCCAGCAAAAAATTGCTATCCCAATACGGCAATGTGCTTGAGGGCCACCCCCCTTGTTATAACTGTTTATATAAAGCAAATTTTCAATTCTGACAGCTAAATTGTCATGTCTGCTCGTCTACACGGTCAAAGTCTACATCAGATCCATGTTGGTGACGCACTTTCTACATATGCATCATTTCGCTACATAGTAATTCAGTTTTACTAGCAAATCAGAGGTTAAACTAACCCCTTTCCAGCCCCGGGAGGAGGACGGGGAGCATTTGCGCAAATAACCTACACACTGCAGCCAGCACACTAATGTGTCGTGACACACAGTTTTGAAAGCTCTGGCCTACGCTATATTAACAACACAGAATGCTATCCAGAACTACTCTTGGACAAGGCCCATTGAAATGAACAGATGCTAGAGAAGAACATATTATTTCAGGGACTACATTAAATCTGTACCATGCTTTTCCGCAGCCATCAAGTTCTGCACACGCTACTTAACTCAGTAGAGCATGAGACATTTAATCTCAGGACTGTGGGTTTGAGCTCCATGTTGGGCAAAAGATTCCTGCATTGCAGGGGTTAGACTAGATGACCCTTGTGGTCCCTTCCAATTCTACGATTTTATTAATCAGTTAAGATTAGCTTTGATTGTAAGAGAACCCTGAATAATGTTAAGACCAGAATGAAGACCAATAATAAATCTTCACTGGTGTAATATAATAGCATAGATACTTTAAAAAAAAAATCACAATACAATACTGCAGTAAAAATAGAAATCATATTGCATACTAATATTTCTATCATAAATTCCTGCTGTTCAAGTATGAGGGATATTTTTGAAACTTCTAAGTAACAAATAAACGCACGCACAACACAGTATTAAGTACCATGCCCGCTGGTTTGCTACCTAATGTCACAGCTCCTTGAAGGCAGCCAGAATCAGCAAGATCCTGGCTACACCTGTTGTCTATAAATCTAGTGCAGAGGGGTTAAGAAGTCTGACTGCAGGCTCATGCAATTCATTAAATTTGCAGTACCTTTCCTCACAACCGTGCAAAGAAATAGGGATTGGATTAGAGAGAACACACCTATTACATAATACAGTATATACCATTTTCTTGTACCCCCCCCCCACAAAGTAGAATCTTGCTCAGCCCAACTTAATAAGTGCTCAAAGCTTACTATTAATAAAGCTCAGCCAGAAATAAATTAGTGAGACGCATACATTGTGGGGGTGGGGAGGTAGAAGGCCAGACATCACACTTATTGACACATTTAAAAAATAATATATAATAAAGAGTTCCCCCCACCTCATGTTCACACTGCAAGAATATAGCTGCCCAGGGGTCCTTTACCTTTTTACCTTTACCTAGTCAACAAGTGTTCCATCTAGCTAGATGGCCAGTCTAGAAGTAAAGGGTAATTGACAGCTGAAGTCAGGCTAGGGTGAAAGCTTCACAGTCATCTTGGGGTGCCAAGTTCTTGCCCCATGATGGCTGTCAGTCTGGAGTTCTTAATACCTTAGTACCCCCAGCTGTTAAAAGAAATTGATCATTTGACCTCCATCTGTTTGCAAATGCATACAGTACTGAAGTTGTTTTTTCTGTATAGGCAAAGCACTTGCACAATGACTGCAGGTTTTCCAGCCTTATCATGATGTTGCTCGTCTTTTTGGGGAGACTGTGCACCGGGTGTCCTGGAAGTCTAATTTCCATCCATTATGCCTCTGGAGTTTCCCAATACTGAATGTGACTTTCAAGAAAAGTTGCTCTTATCCCATGTTTTTCTTTGTTGCAAAAGGCAGAGTTCTAATGCCCTACTTACCTATGGCCCTATACATCTCTTTACTCTAGCTTTTGATACTTGAGATTCATATTTTTTGGACTTGCTTTGTTTCTGTGTTGTTTAAACTGTTTTTAACATTGTTTTAATTGTTGTAACCTGCCCTGGGACCTTGGAGAGGACAATAGCTAATAATGGCTATTTCACTCTCTCAGCATCCAGTCAGAAATCCATTCTTCACACTCACACAGTTCATAATTGATTACATTATATAGGGGCATTAAAAGATTAAAATAATAGAAAAGGGCATTAAAGTGCTTCAATAAGGTTAAAAGCTACACACCTTCTAAAGTTGATATACATGAATACAAGAACACACATTATATTCTCGGAACTTACATAAATCCTCACATCACCATCTGACGGAAACTACTACTTTTCATGTAGGTAACAGTGCTAAGCCTTAGCACTTGAAGGAAAAATGATATCTGTGTCTGGTTATTAAAATTTTGCTGACTGCTACACACTGACTGGGTCCCATTTAGCATCTAAGAGAAGCCATTCAAACTAGAGATAATTCATTTATTCTAAATGCAACTGGAAAAAAAATATCTAAAAAGCATATATTTAAACAGTGTCTTCCTTCTTCCCAATAGAGTAAGATTATTTTTCTCAGCTTACCTTCCCTTTTTTGCCAGTGGCTTTGCAAAGCAAGAAGGAAAAGAGGAGGGGAGAGACATTTATAGGGCACAGCCTCTCTCCCATCAAGCCAATTGGAGTTCTCGAAAGGGTGGGCGTTGTCCATTACACAGAAAAAGGGTGTGTGAGAGAGCACATGATATCAGCACAAAACACACATCATAATCCAAGTTGTTTGATTTAAAAATAGCGTCACCACACAATGGGTACAGAGCTGTGAAGACAAGAAGCAACAGCAATGCTGCTTTTCTAATAATGCAGGGCCTGCTTGCCTGGTTCACTGGATTAATACTTTATCCTAAATTAACACCTGCCGTTTTAATGGAAACCATCCACAGTGGCAACCTGAAGTAATGGTACTATAAACTGGATTTGTTTGGCTTTAAAAAAAGAAGATAAAAACTCTTAATAGTATTTCAATTTACACAACTGATAAACTAAAAAGCCTCTAAGGTTTAGTCTGCAATGAATACTTAAATTTATTAACACAAACTTGATGGACCAATGGTGTGACTCATCAGTACCAGGCAGTTTCCTATGTTCTAAAAACAAAGTTATGTAAGCCTTACTGCTGGCAGATAGGTAATAGAATTAATACTCTCTGGCTGCAGCATGACAGATCTCCAGAGTGATAACGTAACCTAGGCACCTGCTACGCACACAGAAATTGAGAACATTTTGCATAAATTGGCAGCCCTCAGGTTCATTCAGCAACAATAAGGCTATTCAGAGAGAGTTAGGGACCCTGAAGGTCTTATTTTGCTGTAATTAACAAATTTAGGGGAGAGGGTAGCAATTTGAAGCATGAAATCAATAGAAGGCCTCTAAAGAAAAGTGAGGAACTGGACTATGACCCACCAGCTGGTTTTCTACAGAAGAAAACTGGTAGCAATAAGCATGCTTTTATGAAGGGTAACTTAATGGACCACATAGTTTGGTCCTTAGGTAGGTAAGCTGAATTGAAGCTTTTAAGCGCTGTGGACCCCAATGAAAAAAAATGTGAACACTAGAGATCGTGTTATATCAATCTACTGTAATTCTTTCTCTGATGTACTTAATAGCTGTCCAACTGAACACACTGCAATTTGGAGAAGCCATCCAAAGGGACAATATTCACACCCAAGGTTTTCAGCATTAGAAAACTGCAAGTTAGTCCTGCAACAAAATGTTGCAGTGTGCAATACAGTGGTACCTTGGATTACAGACGCTTCAGGTTACAGACTGCTAACCCAGAAATAGTACCTCAGGTTAAGAACGGACCTCCAGAACGAATTAAGTTCTTAACCCGAGGTACCACTGTACTCCTTTTCAGGGTTCCAGATATCCAACTCCTCACCTGGCATCCCCCCACTCCACCCCCCAAAAAACCCCTCCTCTCACACACAGTTTGCTCAGTGCTCACTGAGTTGTTTCGGGAGTTCTCTCCTGTTAGGGGTTTCCACCTTTTTCCATTCCGCTTGCTATTTCTGCAAACATCAGGGCTCCCCTGAACATGCCAATACCTCCCTCTTGTGCCTGGACGGTGCCATTTCTGCTGCAAATGGATTGGCAGTCAGGAAGAAGTTTGCAATTAGTGCAGACTCTACTACTGAGCAGAGGTCACCAACACTGCACCTGCAGGTGCCAGTGTCCACAAAGGCACACAGGAAGGGAATCCAAACTCTGAGCAATCATTAAAAAAAAAATAATCATAGCCCTCCTAGAAATTAAGCAAATTGTGCAAGTACTTTTCTAAAAAAATAATAATTTGTGAAACGACCCAGCCTGGCTGCTCCCACCTATCCATGTTTTTAGCCAATGAGTGAAGCCAATGCAGTGACTGATGAGTTGTATTCATACCAAGCAACAGGAATCCCTGGGACCTTAAAGAGCTGCTGTTTCCCCCTCTGCTTTACTGTCCTTTCCCATTTTCTAGTAGACCTTGGAATCTCCATATTTTGCACTTCCTGGGGATCAAAAAATTTAGAGGAGGAGTGGAGAGGAACTGACAGGATCCATTTCATTCCACTTGCAGAGACATAGGGATGGCAGTAGAAGTGAGAAAGCCGCATTCAGCCAACCTTCACTTCTATGTTCTTTTACAAGGGAAATATAATTTCCAAATGGAATTTCTTTTCCCCTTAATTGATGGAGAAGTTTTGCAAAACCCACCCCACCCAACGTGCTGTAAATGATCAGAGAATGCAAGAACGTTGTTCAATGGCTTTTTCCTCAACCATAATAAAATATTTTGTGCACTGTCCCTTTTAAAAAAACAAAGCCTGCATGGGACAGTGTGGGGATTTATCAAAAATACTACAAATTAACTCTTCCCAACTGCAATCAGAGATTCAAAAGTACTTACTTGGGCTGAATTGTACCCTACATATTTATTATGTCATTATTCAGGGGAGCGGGTGGCGCTGTGGTCTAAACCACTGAGCCTCTTGGGTTGGCAGTTCAAATCTGCACAATGGGGTGACCTCCCACTGCTCTTTCCCAGCTCCTGCCAACCTAGCAGTTTGAAAGCATGCCAGTGCAAATAGATATATATGTATGATGTGGTGGGAAGGTAAACAGCGTTTCTATGCTCTCTGGCATCCGTCATCATGTCCCGTTGCGCCAGAAGCGGTTTAGTCATTCTGGCCACATGACCTGGACAGCTGTGGACAAACACCGGCTTCCTCGGCCTGAATTGAGATGAGTGCCGCACCCCATAGTCGCCTTTGACTGGACTTAACCATCCAGTGGTCCTTTACCTTTTACCCATGTCATTATTGTTGCAAGGCAGTTTTAGACCAGACGTATTATCCATTTCATTTTTAACTTTTTGGCAGCACTGAACAGTGTGCAACGTCACTCCCATGTTTACACAGATTCTCACTTTTATGTCTCTAGGTCTATTACAGCAAGTTCCTTTCCTGGAATTGCTTTTAACGCTGCAATTTCCATTTTGATTTCAAGGCACTCTTAAATTACAACCCATAACTCTTAGTTCATGACAGCCAAGTGCTAGGTTAACCTCTGGCTCACACACTGCATTGAGCAATATAGCTTGTGCAGCAGTTACTACGCACTGCCTGCAGCACAGTTAGTGGACGATTTATGGGTCTCCCATTGCCTCTTCAGCTACTGCAGGAATGTAGTGCTACTGCAGCAACACGTGCAAGGGCTTTTTTTTTTAATGCTGATGAAACAGAAGTTCAGAGGAAAGTGAAAGACAAACGTTGGAATTCTACATTAAGTGGCACTGAAATAGAATCCAGACCATGATGCGTTTTATTTCTGGAAGGCGGCAGGCAGCACCTTTGCCATTAATTTCCATGCAATTTGATACCTGAACTTTGTAGAACT
The DNA here is from genome assembly GCA_034642065.1 of Darevskia nairensis. Classification (NCBI taxonomy): domain Eukaryota; kingdom Metazoa; phylum Chordata; class Lepidosauria; order Squamata; family Lacertidae; genus Darevskia; species Darevskia nairensis. The sequence continues at coordinate 373,558 of JAWWNI010001125.1, read as the reverse complement.
TTTGCAAAGTGCAAAATCAAGCATAGTTTGTTTTCTCTTTTTAAGCCCACATTGCCAGCATGTTCGCACTTCTATCTCAACAACGTCTTCACTGGCTTAGTCATGTACACAGAACGGAAGATGGCAGGGTCCCCAAGGACATGCTCTGCAGGGAGCTGGCTTCAGGGAGGCCTGTTGGCAGACCAACTCTCTGTTACAAAGATGTATGCAAACATGATATGAAGGCTGGCAGCATCAACCCTGCTGTGTGGGAATCCATTCAGACAACCACAGTGCCTGGAGACAGACAGTCAGGTTGTGTATCCACAGCAGGGACCAACAGAAGTGACTGCAGGGATGATTGCAGCAGAAGAAACGCCATGGTGCATCTGCAACAGCACAACTGGACACCTTGTTCTGCCCCAGCTGCAACAAAACATGTCTCTCCCTTCCAACAGTTTGACTTCACCCCCATTGGTGCACTCTTCCATTGTCTCTTGGAACAGACAATTGCCACCTTGCATTTCCGGCATAGGCCTCCTACAGCACAACAGGATGCCACGTTGAATGCAATCCAGAGAAAGGTGGTTGTGCTCTCATCGCATTAAAATGAGTATAACTTAAATTATTAACTAGCAACTTGATAAAGTGGGACTTCAACACAATTAACTACAGTATACACATATCTTTTGCACATTTTAATGGCAAACTCTGGAATGTAAGAGGAAAACTCCCTCTTCTCTGCACCTGCACTATAAATATTCTCATTGGGAAGCTACAATTTGCGCTAGATTCTTAAGGCATGTGTTTGCAGTTAGGGGAGGGGGGGAGATGAGGAAAGTTGGTATTAGCATTATGCAACTCCCTCTGAAAACAAAAGTTTCACCAATATGAGGAGTGACCCTTATGGCCTTGTTAAGTCATTGCCTCACCTCCCCTTGAGGACACGAGATGAAAATTGTCAAGTATTGTGTAAACGGAATAGTATTACAGAAATAATCCTCTTTCTACACTGGGTGCCCAAATAGGCCAGGGAGAAATAAAGGTGGTTTCCTTTCTTTCTTTAAAAAAAACACGAAGAGAAAAAGCAATAGCTTTCCCAAAATGCCCAAACTGACTACAGGCTACACATGTACATTGCTCTCCTGTGATCATGCTGCCTCAGCAGCAGAAAGCACCATAAAGCACCATGCAGGCAACCCTTATTGACTAAGTTTAGAGACTACTGTATAGGGAAAGAAGTTGCCTACTGCTTGCCTGCCTTCAGCCTGGGGCAGTACAGGAGAAGAGTCCAGCTGAGGGGAAAGTATGAGACCTGTGCCCAAGCCCCTGACTCCATTGGATTCTTAAAAGCGCTAAGGGGACCCACACACACTTGCGCACACACACACACCAGTTTAAAAGGATCTTGGAGGCGAGAAAAGCTTTTGGGGAAGCATGCCTTCAAATGTACTCCCACATTCCTGGACCAATTCCCTCCCCAGCAAAGACAACACTAGGTTTACTGCAGCCTCATTTTTCAAGAGCTGGCTGCTATGAGGAGGAGAATGTGAGCAAGGAATAGTCCATGCATCCAGCTAGGATGGCAGGACCCACAGCAGCAAGGGAAATAAATTAGCCAAAGGTTTCAAAGAGAGATGAGCTTCACACATCTTACTTGCTGCCCTTCACATTGGAGCCAATGTGTCAGGAACCTTTTTCAGCCATGGGCCAGTCCACCATCCCTCAGACCATGTGGTGGGCCGGACTATATTTTTTTGGGGGGAAAGAATGAATTCCTATGCCCCACAAGTAACCCAGAGATGCATTTTAAATAAAAGCACATATTCTACCCATGTAAAAACACCAGGCAGGCCCCACAAATAACCCAGAGATGCATTTTAAATAAAAGGACACATTCTACTCATGTAAAAACACACTGATTCCCGGACCGTCCGCAGGCTGGATTTAGAAGGCGATTGGGCCGCATCCGGCCCACGGGCCTTAGGTTGCCCACTCCTGTGTAAGGTTGCCCACTCCTGTGTAAGATTTTTTTCTCTGTACAAGCATACCAGCAATTTCACCACATGGGATGGTGCTACTTAGCTGCCCCTGTGCAGAGGTGGAGCAGCTGGAGCTCAAGAGGGTTGCGTTTCAGGATGGGGAGAGATAAAGTCAGGCATGATGCAGGCGGTGATAACAAAACATCTTGGCAGCCAGGTTATTGAGAAAAAGGAAGTCAACTTCAAACAGGTTACCCTTTGCCCTTTAAGCTACTCTCTGAGACCTTTTAACTTTTTGCACTAATTTAACAGCAATCTGGTGCATGGGGCAGGCAAACAGACTCTACACATCCCAAGAGTGTGTTTCAGGATGGGAAGAGAGAAGCTGAGCATGTTGCAAACACCAGTGATGCACTGGTGTCTGTGGGGGTCACCTCAAATGTATCCATTTGGTGTCTCCCCTTCTGGGACACCATTAGGGAACAAGGACTATGGCCCTGCAAAAGTGGCAGAAAGACTTTCAGTGACAGGAAAGAGAGAAGCTCCTGTCTGGAAGGGTCTATCATGGAGCACGGAAAATAAAGGCTAGAGAAGTGCATGCACTTGTACAGTACATCATTTCTGCACTTTACAGATATCTTGCTGTTGATTTGGTATGAATAATCTTCTAAGCCTCTGGGCTTAAGCCTCATCCCCTACTGAAACAGAGCCTAAAGGCAGATCCACAACTTAAAGCACATGAGTTCTGGGAACTTTAGTTTAAAGATGCTGGGAATTGCAGCTCTGAGAGGGAAACTACAGTTCCCCAATATTCTTTGGGGGAAAGTAATGTGTTTTAAATGTTAATGGAACACACAAGCCTTCTGCCACCTCCAGCTCCCAACATATTAAATTTTCAAGACTGTGAGCACCTCAGGGCAGGGACCCACACTTTTTGCCTCTGCTGTGTAAAGCACCAGGAATAAGGATTGCAACATGAAGGGCTGGGAATGCTATTCAGCAAGCAAGGTAGGTCTGATTCAATATAATAACCAAAATAAAGCAGCACAGAATATAAAATAAATTGCCACATGGGGGCATACATCAGGGAAGAAAGTGGTTTGCTGGTTGTTGTTTTTAAGGGAGGGCTAAGATTTTTCAACCAAAACAAAACAGCATAGATAATAAATTTAAATAAAATGCTATTTCAGTACATTTGCTGCTGAGACAGAGGCAGAGAGATTGAGATTGCTGAAAAATCTTAGTCATTCCATTGGGAGGGAAAAACAAAGAGGAGTTTAATAAGATTACACCACAAAAAAGCCAGCCAAGAAAACAAAAACCCTTTGTTCTTTCCTGTTTGAAACTTACCATTTTATTCTGATCTTTGTTGTTAGTTACCCTAGAAATACTTTATAGTTATTATTAATTTCTATACCACTTTTAATTAAAACAACCACCCAGCATCAAAGCAGTTTACAACCAACATTAAAGCACCTAATAAAACCACCCAGGATAAAACATTACAGAAGAAAGTCAAGTATAACGTATTACATTCAAAATGCATCCTTGTTCTCTCTGTGTGTGCGTGTTTAAAGAAAAATACATAAATGTATCCAATAAATGCCCAGGAGACAGTGGAGGCTTGATGGAAGCCAGAGCAGCGGGTGGAAGAGATGAGGCTTACCTCTGAACATGTGCAGAGTCCCTCTCCTCATCCCTCCCCCCCACAAAGAAAAACCCTCTTAAATTGAGGTGGAGCCTCTGGGGTCCCACCACGTCACTAGTTAAGAAAATATGGTATTTTGAAAACTCGAGTATTCGGTTTTTGTTTTATTGTGATCTCGTTTTTTATTTTTTTTCTGTTGCGAACCGCCATAACAATAAAATAAAATGGGAGGGAAAGGAGGACAAAGGACGGTTCTGAGGAGAGGAAATAAATACGCGCTCCCTCACTCACCTGCTTTCTTTCTTTTTTTCCCAAATTCTTCCCGCACCTCCTCCGCCGCCTCACGACCCACCTGACGCAACGGCTCCGGCACCTGCCCTTATATAGCCTAGCGCCGGCTCGCGGCGCCCCGCCCTCCGAGCTCCTGCCTCCTGATAGGCTGGTGTCGGGCCGCCGCCTCCCTCCCCCGCCGCGCCTCCCTCGACGTAGCGGAGGGAAAGCGGCCTCGGCCAATGAGGGGCGCTGCGCCGGCAACTGCCGAGCCGCGCGGGGTTGCTATGGGAACCGCTTGGCGGCGGCCTGGCAGAGGCTGCGCTGCTAAAGCGAAGGCCGGAGCGGTAGTGACGTCACCCCCCACACCTGCCGCGTCGGCGCCTTCGCCTCCTGACGTCATTTCTGAAGGTTTATAAAGGCAGGACCACATGGAAAGGAAAAGGGGGTGCTGCTTGGGTGGGTGGCAGACAAAGAGTAAAACGGGAAGCGGATCCAATTTTAGCATTTCTTACAACGCAGAAGATCAGCATTTAGGAAGGACACGCCCCCCCACACACAAAGGGGATTCTAGCCAGTGTTCCCCAACCTTGGGCCTCCAGATGTTTTGGGACTACAACTCCCATCATCCCTCGCTAGCAAGACCAGTGGTCAGGGATGATGGGAATTGTAGTCCGAAAACAGCTGGAGGCCCAAGGTTGGGAAACACTGATCTAGTCGACCCCCTGCAGTGATGGAACAGGCCTGACAGATGGGAATCTCCTTCCTTGTAACTTGAAACCATTGCTTCTGGTCCTACCCTCTGGAGCAGGAGTAAAACAAGCTTGCTATATCTTCCATTAAGCAGCCCTTATTTGAAGATAGCTTTCATATCTCCACTTTCTCCTCTTCCAGTTGCACCTTAGAGTTCCTTCCAGTAGCACCTTAGAGACCAACTAAGTTTGTTTTTGGCATGAGCTTTCATGTGCATGCACACTTCTTCAGATACATTTTTTTTTTTTTTTTTTGACTACGGCAGACCTACACGGCTACCTACCTGTAACTGTTCCTCAGTCATAAGGCTTGGTTTCCAGACCCTTGAACATCTACAATAGCACTAGCCTTTTTTGCTGCTGCATCACGCTGTTGACTCATGCTAAGCTTGCAGTCTACTAAGGCGCCTAGATCCTTTTCGCAAGCAATATTGCCAAGCCAGGTGTACCTCATCTTATATTTGTACAGCTAGTTCTTCCTGCCTAAGTGCAGAACCTTACATTTGTCCCTAGAATAGAATCATAGAGTTGGAAGAGACCACAAGGGCCATCCAGTCCAACCCCCTGCCAAGCAGGAACACCATCAAAGCATTATTGACAGATGGCTGTCAAGCCTCTGCTTAAAGACCTCCAAAGAAGGAGACTCCACCACACTCCTTGGCAGCAAATTCCACTGTCGAACAGCTCTTACTGTCAGGAAGTTCTTCCTAATGTTTAGGTGGAATCTTCTTTCTTGTAGTTTGAATCCATTGCTCCGTGCCCACTTCTCTGGAGCAGCAGAAAACAACCTTTCTCCCTCCTCTATATGACATCCTTTTATATATTGAAATATATTTTGTTAGATTGTGCACAGTTCTTCAGTCTATTGAGGTCACATTGAATCCGGATTCTGCCTTCATTAGCTACCCCTCCCAGTCTGTTGTCATCTGCAAATTTGATGAAATCACCTCAGTTCCTTCATCCAAGTTATTTATAAAGACTTTGAACAACCAGGACAGGGCCCAGGACAGAACTCTGTGGCACTGGTTTAGAATGATCTCTGAGGCCACTCCTTTTGAGAGCAGCTGCCAGAATCAGATTCTCTGCACCTTTCTGCAAGACAGTCTTTCTGGGACAGCGCAGATCATAGAATCACTGATTTGTAGAGTTGGGAGGGACCACTGGGGCCATCTAGTCCAACCCCCTGCAAAGGAGGAATCTTTCACCCAACATGGGAATCGAACCCACGACCCTGAGATTGATTCTCATGCTTTATTGACTGAGATGAGTGCTGCTGCTACCAATTTAATGCTCCTGCAGATGTTACAAACCATACTGTTGCAAACCATTGAAATGTCACAAACCCTATAAATACCATGCTAATATAAACATAGGACTTGTGGTGAACTTTTGTGAACAGGTGAGGAGCTAGGGGCTGATGCTGGATCTGGGCCCACTTTTTGAAGGGCAGGTGGGGGAGTTTGCAAAGAACAGAAACCAAAAGGAACCCAGAAGAACAGGAATCCACAGCGCAGACAACTTTCCCAGAATGCACCCATTTCTTGGAAACAGGAACCTTGTGCAATTGTTTATTTCTGGTTGAAGGTTGAAAGAGAGGCACAACAGTTCTAATGTTGAAAGAGAAAGCAAAGAATCAGAGCTATCCTGTTTGTTTAGCTATTAGGATCTGCAATGGCTTCATCAAACATCCTGCAGGTATTTGATTGCCTCAAAAGAGACAGGAAATATCCAAGTACCTGTAATGTACAACTTGAGCAACAGGAAGAAAAAAACCTGGATACAAGAACTTTCATACTGAAAGCAAAACTTCTACCATTGTTGAAATTTGAGCTCCTTACACTATGTTGGGCCCTTAAAGAAAGCTAAGACTTCAGGCATGGTAGCACAGGTCCAAGAGCATTTTGCCATGCACGGCTTTCTAAATATTATTCTTGGTTGTACCTTACCTGAACAGGAGAAGATGGGCCCTTGCATCCCTTGGCCCTGCAGGGGAGGCGGGCAGACGGCGGGGCTCACGGCAGTGCCCCAGTCCAAGGAGATGCATACATGTGCCCCACCACTGCTCCACAGCTCTGTCCGGCAGCAGCACTGCATGGACGCTCCAGTTAGGGGTGCAATAGTTGCCTTAAGGGATGCAATACTTGCCTTGCCCTGGCCACTGGCAACCCACACTACACTACTGCAGGCGGTCCTCAGGGAATTAGGGTCCTGAGCCACATAGGGTGGTGGACGAGATGGGCTTTGGATCTGATCCAGCAGCCTTCTCCTCTTACTCTTCCTTCCCCTCTCAGATTAACATTTCTGTATTGTCCTATTGTAAAGCCTGTACCTTCCCCGGGATTGGAGCGATGGGTCTCAAGCAAAGAGGCAAAAACACCAAGCAGGGTTCAACAAGGGTTTATTTGGATTGTATATACAGGCCAAAGGCACAGAGCGATAGCTCGCAATCTGCGCGCCCACCTATGGGTGTGTGGTCTTTTTATACATTCTTCCGGTGAATTGAAACTTATTCAGTTGAGCACGTGATTTCCCAGAAAGCATGTGATTTTCAGGAAACCAAAAATGCTGACATTCCTTTACATGCTACTTTCTGATTACAAACCCAGACTATATTCCTTTGATAAGGCAGGTGGCTTGATAAAGATACAAAGAAGAAATTCTTGGGCACATTCCCAGACAGTGTTAAAAGAATCATCAAGAGACCTTGGGCACATAGGCAACTGGGAGCCATCCATAAGAAATTGAAACTTTTATAAACTAATACTTTGCTTTCTAATCCCTTTACCTCAATACATGAAGCAAGCACACATAAAGAAGCAGGATCAATAATTGGTTATAATATATAGAAGCAGGATCAACACAAAGATACATATTTGATTATAATATACAACACATAGGGGGAAAGAATGTCCTTTTAAAAGAGGCTTCAAAAGGAAGATTCTATTTTTGACACCCCCTCCCTTAAAGCTTACTGCAAACAAAAGGCTTTTAAGAAACTTTCTCTCTGCAGCTGCATCTTATCTAGGATAAATGTTGCAACTATATATATATGCAGGCTTAAATGTTGCAAATTCTCTGTCCAGCGCTTCTTCAGCCTTGAGTCTGGAGAGACAAGTGTTGCAACTTGCAGATTCCACATTTAGAAGAGGCCTTTTCAGGAAAACAATTCGTTACTTATAGACAGACATTTTCCAATTCATTAAGCACTTGTTAGACTAATCACAGCCTGGCCTATACAATACAACTGGCCTAATATATATAAAATACAATAAGCATATACATGAGCTTTCATTGGGATACAATAGCTGCCTGTTATAATGTATGACCCTTCACTATAGTTTAGGTATCTTAGTGCAGGCATAGGCAAACTTGGCCCTCCAGATGTTTTGGGACTACAACTCCCATCATCCCTGACCACTGGTCCTGTTAGCTAGGGATGATGGGAGTTGTAGTCCCAAAACATCTGGAGGGCCAAGTTTGCCTATGCCTGTCTTAGTGCTTGTCTCATAATGGCATTTTGTGGGGCGGGAGGGGAGCACGCAAACAATAAAAAGTTGAAAGCAAATGGGAAGAAAGCAGCCTATTTTGCCAGACCACACACTCAAACACCCTACCTCATCCATCAGAAACGGCATTAGCATAATTAAATACAAAAGACACACACACACAAAAGGGAAACCGGTAGAGAGGGCCAGTCGCTTCTAATCTCAGCACATTTTCCTTTTGACTTTTGCATCAGGGATGCATACAATACTTCACACTGATGCAGCACTTCAGAGCGCCAGGATTGCTTCACAAACATTGCTGTAAGCCGTACAGAGATCCTGTGACACAGAACAGTATGATTGCAAAAGTTTGCAAAAGTTTGGAAACATGGAGAGGAAGGGAGAGGCCAAATGTTAGCCTATCACACTGCCTTCTAAGCAGACATCTGCAGGACTGAGCTGTTGAACACTTCCTGAGCAATAGAAGAATAAAAAAAAGCAGTATTGTCCAGCACTTTGAAGACTACAGCAGAATCTGTATTAATAATAAAATAGCAGATTTATTGTGGCAAGAGGCTTTTGGAGACAAGCGTGTCATTAGAAGCATGAGGCATCACCCTCATCTAACAGAGGGCGAGGTCTTGGCAGAGCTGACACCCAATTAAAGAAATCTTAAATCAATCTGATTAGTTTAAGCTGATTAAAAAGTGCAGTCCTGACCATGTCTGCTCACAATTAAATCCCAGAGTTTGGTACTTAGCCTACTCTCGGGAAAGTGGGGCTAGGAATGCAACCCAATTATGCAGGTTTGCATGCAGATTACAGAAATATCTGTTGATACAAGATTTCTGCTTTTATCACACTGTTTTATGTTTGTACTTTTGTATGGTGCTTTGATATTTTAAATATGCAGCAGTTTAGAAATGCTTTGAGTATATAGTAAGACCAGGGGCAGAAAGCATTGTGCATCATAGCAGGTGTGGTCTTAAAAGACCGAACACTGAGATCATCTGCAAGAGCGCCTCTGGTCATTCTCCAAGTTGGTGAGGCTCATTTCACAACAAGAAACAAAGCCTTTGGTGTCATCAGGCAAGTCTTGTGGAACTCTCTGCCACTGGTACTCCAATAGGCACCTTCTGTTCCTCCTTTTAACTGCCTGAAAACCTATTTATTCAGCCAGGCTTATATATGTAATTAAGAATACCATATTGCCACAAAGGATAATTGATGTGTCCTTAATTTTTTGTATGGTTTTATGTATTTTTGTCATAAACTGCATTGATTTTCTTTTATGAAATAAGGGCCTATCTATCTATCTTCTATCTATCTATCTATCCATCTATAAATTAAAATACGCATAGCCTGCTTTTCACTTCTAAAAGCAATCTCAATCACTAGAAGATATCAACTTTAGTCTCTATGTGTGTGAAAGAGGAAGATTCCAGATGACTCCCGAATTGTATTATTTGGGTATATGAAAGAAATAGTAATAAAGAAAGATCAGGAAAGGGCAATTCATTTACTTACAGCAGGCAGTTCAAATGGCCATAGCATAGACATGAATAAAGCTTAATCCAAAGAATTATGGGAACTGTTGTTTGTCGAGTGCTGAGAGTTCTTAAGAGAACCCTATTCCCTTCAGAGAGCTACAATTCCCAGAGCTGTGAAGAGGGATTGAACGTTGAACCACGCTTGGGAATTATAGCTTGGTGAGGGGAATTTAGGGGTCCTCCTAGCAACTCTCTGCACCCTTAACACACCACGGCTCCCAGAGTTCTCTGGGGGAAGCCATGACTGTTTAAAGTAGCATTATAATACTATCAATATATGGTGCTGATGCATAGCTGTCAACCCTTCCTTTTTTTGCGGGAAACTCCCTTATTCCAATGCTGTTTCCTGCTGCTATCCCGGATTGTTGATATCCCTTAAATTCCCCGGATTTCAAAGGAAGCAGCTCCTCTCCCTCCCTGCCGGCCAGGGAGGCTCCTCAGCTGCGTTGCTCGGCTGCCAATAAGGAGTCTGAGACCGACTGGGGGCAGAGCTTGCATGCCTTGTGCAGCCAGACCCTCACGCCCAACCAGACAGACAGCCTGCCGTCTACGCGCTTGCTCTTTCGTTCACCCGTTCGCATGCAGCCTCTGGAGCGCAGGGTGGCGAGGCTACTTGGTGCCATTGCACCGCCCTCGCGGCATCCCTTATTTTCAAATCCGAAAGTTTGGAAAAATCCCTTATTTTCAAATCCGAAAGTTGACAGCTATGTGCTGATGTGATCTAATAACACTGCTACCACCCTGGGAAGTTGCTGCAAATGAGTAATAAGTAAGTCTTTGTAAACGAAGCCTTCACAAGCTCTGAGGTTCTCACACACCCTATGGGAAGATGTTGGGCGTTGCCACCCTCTTCACCCAAAAAGGGCAATGCAAACTAGATTTGTCCGATAAGAGATGCTCCCGCAATTTAAGGCGGTGCGAGAGTTCACAAGTCCTGATTTTCCCTTCAGGGGGAGGAAGTACTGACTTGCATTGGCTAGGAGGAAAAGCAAGTCTGAGAGCCAGGAGCAAAAACAGGAATTATCTTAATGAGCCTTTTGAATTGGACAAAAGGAAACATTGCAGAATCGCTCCAGAAGGCAGTCGCTTTACGCCTTCCCTAGGCTTGCTGCTACATTTCTCTCCTTGTTTTAGGGGAGGAATTAAAAACCTTTTCACAGAGCTAATTAAATCTCTCCTCTACCCATTTTTGTTTCAGACTTGTCTGGAACTGACTTTGCACAGGCAACAAAACAGTATACAATTCTATGCCAAGTAGTATTTTCCAAATTTCATGGACCTAATGGTTTGTTGACGAGATGGAAGAATAGCAGTGTTCTGGATGCAGAGAATGCAACTCCCTCTCACACAGAGAATCATAGAATTATAGAGTTGGAAGAGATCACAAGGGCCATCCAGTCCAACCCCCTGCCAAGGAGGAAACACAATCAAAGCATTCCTGACAGGTGGCTGTCAAGCTTCTGCTTAAAGACCTCCAAAGAAGGAGACTCCACCACACTCCTTGGCAGCAAATTCCACTGTCAAACAGCTCTTACTGCCAGGAAGTTCTTGCTAATGTTTAGGTGGAATCTTCTTTCTTGTAGTTTGAATCCATTGCTCCGTGTCCTCTTCTCAGGAGCAGCAGAAAACAAATTTTCTCCCTCCTCTATATGACATCCTTTTATATATTTGAACATGGCTATCATATCACCCCTTTAACCTTCTCTTCTCCAGGCTAAACATACCCAGCTCCCTAAGCCGTTCCTCATAAGGCATCGTTTCCAGGCCTTTGACCATTTTGGTTGCCCTCCTCTGGACACGTTCCAGCTTGTCAGTATCCTTCTTGAACTGTGGTGCCCAGAACTGGACACAGTATTCCAGGTGAGGTCTGACCAGAGCGGAATACAGTGGTACTATGACTTCCCTTGATCTAGATGCTATACTCCTATTGCTGCAGCCCAGAATCGCATTGGCTTTTTTAGCTGCTGCATCACACTGTTGACTCATGTCAGGTTTGTGGTCTACCAAGACTCCTAGATCCTTTTCACATGTACTGCTCTCAAGCCAGGTGTCACCCATCCTGTATTTGTGCCTTTCAAGTATGGAAGATATGTGTTACAAAGGCACACTTTTCCGGACTACCCTAAAACCTGCTCTCATCGCTACCTCTGAATAGTTTCCCCAAAAGAAAATGCAGAAAATGTTCACAGCTCAGGGGAGGGCCATAGCCCAGTGGTAGATCATCCACTTCCCATGAAAAAAGCTCCTAGGCTCAATCCTGGGCATCTCCAGGCAAGGCTGGAAAAGACCCCGGCCCGAATCCCAGAGAGCTGCTGCAGGTCAGTGTAGACAATACTAACCTCGGTGGGCCAGTGGTATGACTTGGTAGGAGGCTGCTTCCTATGCTCGAGACACAGGCCTGGGTTCTCACAAAGACAAGGGCTGATGGTGGGCAGGTGTGGGGGACCCCCTGGTCCTGAATGGGGTAACTGTGCCCCTGAAGGACCAGGTGCACAGCCTGGGAGTCATTTTGGACTCATAGCTGTCCATAGAGGCGCAGGTAAATTCTGTGTCCAGGGCAGCTGTCTACCAGCTCCATCTGGTGCGCAGGCTGAGACCCTACCAGCCCGCAGGCTGTCTCGCCAATGGTGCATGCTCTGGTTATCTCCCGCTTGGACTACTGTGATGTGCTCTACGTGGGGCTACCTTTGAAGGTGACCTGGAAACTACAACTAATCCAGAATGCAGCAGCTAGACTGGTGACTGGGAGCGGCCACCGAGACCACATAACACCGGTATTGAAAGACCTACATTGGCTCCCAGTACGTTTCCGAGCACAATTCAAAGTGTTGGTGCTGACCTTGAAAGCCCTAAACGGCCTCGGCCCAGTATACCCAAAGGAGCGTCTCCACCCCCATCGTTCTGCCAGGACTTGAGATCCAGCGCCAAGGGCCTTCTGGCAGTTCCCTCACTACGAGAGAGATATTTAAAATTTATTATTAAATTTTGTTTTATGATTTCAAATAAACATTTTACATACTTATCAATGACTTTCCTCTTCTCTTTCCATAGTACATTTTGCATCTCTTCCATCCCTACATATTTTACAAAAACTATTCCAATTGGTTTGCCGTTATTACATCCGTCAAAGATTACTTACGCTGTTGAATTTATCTTAATGCTGCCAGCATTTTCAGCTGTAGTTATTTTCCATATACTCAATAAACGTTTTCCAATCTTCTTTAAACGTATGTTCTTCTTGCTCTCTTATTCTATATGTCAAGTCTGCAAGTTGGGCATATTCTGTCAACTTAAGCTGCCAATCTTCTTTAGTTGGAACCTTGCTCACTTTCCATTTCTGGGCTAACAAAACGCAGGCCACAGTTGTTGCATACATAAATAACCTTTTCTGACACCTGGGGATTTCAGCCTGAGTTATCCCCAACAGAAAGGACTCTGGGTTTTTTTGAGATAGTAATTTTAAACATTTTTTTTCAATTCATTATGAATCATTTCCCAGTACTCGTTTACCTTTTTACATGACCTACCTTACTGATCTAGTCAGTTGTCACTTTTGAAGTGGGAGTTAGCAGGTCTACCAACTTCCTTATTTGCACAGGCAATTTCTCTTTTGGGGGTGGGGGAAGAAAGTTCAGCTTGAAACCAAGCCAGGATCATAAAGGGACGCCGCTGCATTTCCCGACACAGATGTCTTGCAGTATTGCTGCATTTGTTTCGATCGCCTGCTTTCGTTTCTCCCATACTCCCTTCCACCAAGATGGAGAATTGTCTTTGGAAAAGACCACACTACCCAGATGCTTATGCTGAGGAGCAAAAACACAGGTGGTAGAGACATTGGGAAACAGCACATCACGTAAAGGTTCTACTGTGCAAATACTAGGAACCTATAAGCCAAAATGAGTCAGCTGGAATGCTAGGATTCAAGGGAGATTTTGGTGATAGGAGTGTAACAGAAACCTGGTGGAATGGAGATATTTGGTGGGGCATGTTTATTTCTGGATACAAATCCTAGAGGAAAGACGGAGAAGGGCATGCCGGAGGTATATTGCTATGCAGGTCAAACAGTCCACAGTCCACCATGCTATGCTGAACTTAATAGCACTGTATTCACCATGCCCAATCAGCATCTTACATCAGGTCCTGGGCGCCACTTAAGATCAAGCCCATGTTTGTTTCCATCATCTGTCTCATGGCACAGTCTCCGGATGTATATTACGCTCTACTTAGCAAGACAAAAAAAACCCCTCTGTGTTGCAATCTTCAAATAGAAACCAAAAACGAGCAACACGACGGCCAATGAAAGTAGTGTATATTTTTTTCTTGTATAATAACAGAAAGACAACGGACAGTGATCCGGTATTGACACTGTTTCGTGTATGTCTTCTTCAGCATAAAATAACTCAACATACAATGGAAATTTTCAAGGAGCAGTGGTCATATGAATATGAGCAGTGGTTACATATTCATATGACCACTGCTCCTTGAAAATTTCCATTGTATGTTGAATTATTATATGCTGAAGAAGACGTACACGAAACAGTGTCCATACTGGATCACTGTCCATTGTCTTTCTGTTATTATACAAGGAAAAAATATACACTACTTTCATTGGCCGTCGTGTTGCTCGTTTTTTGTTTCTATTTGTATATTACTCTCTAGCAGGCTTGGTTTTGGTTAGAATTGAGTATACACACTTCCAGAGTTAATGCTACAGTTAATACATTACTTATGGGAAATGAGCCGCCATAGCTCAAGGAGGCCATGAAAATTTGTGTCCAGGACTTTTTCGACTCGTCTACCCATGCACTATCCGAAACCAAAGGAGTGCATTGGTTGCCAATGTGTTGTTGTTTTTCAGCTCTCCCACGCCACTACAGTGGTACCTCTGGTTAAGTACTTCATTCGTTCCGGAGGTCCGTTCTTAACCTGAAGCACCACTTTAGCTAATGGGGCCTCCCGCTGCGCTGCGCCGCCAGAGCACAATTTCTGTTCTTATCCCAGTGTTTCCCAACCAGTGTGCCTCCAGATGTTTTGGGACTACAATTCCCATCATCCCTGACCACTGGTATTGCTAGCGAGGGATGATGGGAGTTGTAGTCCCAAAACATCTGGAGGCACACTGGTTGGGAAACACTGTCTTATCCTGAAGCAAAGTTCTTAACTTGAAGCATTATTTCTGGGTTAGCGGAGTTCTTAACCTGAAGCGTATGTAACCTGAGGTACCCACTGTACTGAGTTCCTGGTTGTACTGAGATTTGAACCCGGGACTTCCTGATTCAGAGCTCAGTCTCTCTCTCTCTCTCTCTCTCTCTTGTTCATAGCAGCTTGAGGAACATTTGTTGGGCTTAGGAGAGGACTCTGAGCATCATCTGCCCCCAATATTGGCTTTTGTTACCACCACCTTTCGGGGGGGGGGGGGAAGAGGCAGGAGCCAAAGGGTACCATTGTTGAATGCCAGCAACAGCATCTGATATTCTGGATCCATTACTGTTCGGGGCAATATTACATGGGTTGCCATACGTTTGGATTTCCCATTGATTTCATTTAAAAAAGCACAGCAATTTTCTGTTTTTCCTAGGGGGTGAAAAGTTCAACAACTTTCACGGTGTCCTGGTTTTTACTTTCTGAAATATGGCAACCCTACCTATACTTCTGGCCTTGTTGATGTGAACCACTTAGAGACAGTTATGGCTGAAAAGCAGCATAAAAATACTGATCCAAATGGTTTCCCACAGAAGGCAGGATATATTTAGAAAGGGCGGGGAGGGAGGGAGTGGATCTCCTGGAGTTTGTAACCCAGGTGGCGCTGTGGGCTAAACCACAGAGCCTAGGGCTTGCTGATCAGAAAGTCGGCGGTTCGAATCCCCGTGATGGGGTGAGCTCCCATTGCTCGGTCCCAGCTCCTGCCAACCTAGCAGTTCGAAAGCACGTCAAAGTGCAAGTAGATAAATAGGAACCGCTGTGGCGGGAAGGTAAACAGCGTTTCTGTGTGCTGCTCTGGTTCGCCAGAAACGGCTTTGTCATGCTGGCCAAATGACCCGGAAGCTGTACGCCGGCTCCCTCGGCCAATAAAGCGAGATGAGCGCCGCAACCCCAGAGTCGGACACGACTGGACCTAATGGTCAGGGGCCCCTTTACCTTTACCTATGCGTAAATCAGTTTGAGTGCAAATTCCTCACAAATTTCATAAAATAAATGACACTGGAAAGGCAGACAAGAAAGATACAAGTGTAGCAAAAAAAGTCTTTAAATATTTTAATTGAGATCATTTACGCTACACCCACAAATCTAAAAGCAAAGTTGATAGCTATTTTTCCACTGCAGCTTTCCTAAAACAGATGAATAAACTTCAACACCTTCCCCACTCTCTTTTTAAAATTTATTCCCCTCTCTGAGAAAAGGCCATGTAACAGCGTTTCCAGATTCTGTACAGAAAACGGCAAACATTCTCCAGCATGTGAGCGCACGATTCCCCCCAGATGCTCCCAGGTTTGGTTCGCTTGAAAAAATGAAAACTTGGAAGCAGCAGAAGGCCCACATTTAGGACTGAGATGCAGTTACAACTTAGTTTGTAAATAGTTAACAGACATGGTGTGGTACAGTAGGCTACAATGGTTCTACTCCGCTGCACAAAGATCTGCTAGTACAGCGTTTCCCAACCGGTGTGCCGCGGCACAGGAGTGTGCCGCAAGACACCGGCTCCTGTGCCGCGGGAAGACACCGGCTGCTGTGCCACCCTGGGCCGCTTCCGCTTCCGGGGCGGTCCGGGCGGCTGGCGTCGCCTCGGCTCCGCTTCCCGCTCGCCGACCGCCGCCTTCGCCAGGGCTGCCGGGCGCTTCGCCCGCTGCCTCTGCCGCCCCGGTCGCGGTCGGGGACGGGCGGGAGGTGCCGGTGCCACCGGGCTCGCTCGGGGCCGGGTGGAGGTGCTGCCGGGGGGCTGGGTGCGGGAGGGGGGGCAGGCGCCTGGCCCGCCGATCTCCCGCTCCGTTTTCGCCCGCCTGGGTCCTTCCCCTCCCTCCCGCCTGGGCGTGCGGACACCCCGCCCCCCGGGGCGGGGGGGTCGGGGTGCATGTGGTGGTGGTGTGCCGCGAGATTTTTTTCGTGGGACAGGTGTGCCGTTGCCCCGAGGAGGTTGGGAAACACTGTGCTAGTATACTGGAGTTTTCCTGTTTTATAAAGAAAAGCACTGCTTTTTCTTTTGCAAGGCTGAAGAAAGCATCAAAGCGCCAATATGCCAATAAATATCAGAGATGGAGGAGACAATAGACAGTAGTGCACTTGAAAACAAGATTGCCACATTCAAGAAAATGCTCAGACCCAAATACAATCAAGCTGCAGCCCTCGCCATAAAGGTGCAATGCCCACTACTGCATTCAACTCCCAACGTGCAAAATCAAGTCATTTTTGGCAAACTGTGTACACGCTTGTGGGGCTGGGTGGGTGGGGTGTCCTATGTGCCGCTGAAGGGCAGGGTCACTATAGCCAGGCACCCCAAGCCGCACGGGAAACAGTAAAGCTTGGGTACAATCAGAAATGCTCAGCGTTCGATGCAAACAATCTACAAGGAAAGTGTTTCCCTTTGGAAGGTCGACCATGGCTTCCTACATTCTACCTTTCTCAAGAGTATCCAACATTAACCACAGAATAATTAAGGTATGGGAGATATTGGCAGGAGGTATGGGTAGCAGGGGTAGCTATAGGCTTCCACCTGGCTCATGCTCTGGCAAGTAGGATTACTTAAAAGGCGTTGCGTTTTGAAGGTTGCACAAGCTCCCGAATTTAAGAGGAGGACTGGCACCAGGAGTTTGGGATGCCTCGGGCAAAGCCGTCAGGAGCCATCCCCTACTGGGGATGGATGGAAACATGGACACAAGTGAAAGAAGTGCTTGGCTCCATCACTGCCCAAGTCTTTCCTTCTTCCCTGGTCCCAGGAACCCAGTGTGAGACCTTGCCTCCCCCCTCTGCTATCCTGATCTTCCTCTGGCAAAGTACAGTTGGTGACGCAGTGAGTTTGGTGAGTTCTCCATCAACATTCAGGAGGTCTGGGGCATTTGCGCAACCTCACACAATTTCAAGCGTTAGCCACACCAGCAGGGATGTATCCAGCTGATACAACCATAGCAAAGCAATGTGGGCCAAATTTAAAGCTCTTGAGCATTTCTGCTAAGCACATTAATTATGGTGGAGGGTTATATGTCCTGCAAGGGCACACCACAATGCCAAGTACTTGAAAAGTAAGCAGGTACCCGGGCCTCTTACTGTGGAACAGCAGAGGTTCAAAGAACCACGTGGTAGAGGAATATGGATTGATCCAACAAGGGAATGAGTTGTTTCCTAAATGTGTGCTAATTTCAAAAATCAAGGTAGCGGAGTCTTCTTGAATGCCAGAATGAAGCCGTAACTTCAAAACATTTAAAGAGGGGGACTCGACAAAGTGAAAATTGGAACAGGAACACATCTGCAACGTGCCGAGAATCTGACACCTATCAATCACAGAAAGCTCGCCAATTTCTTCAGATGCAAGCATTCAAGGAGGGAGATATACAGCTAGACAGTTAGCAATTCGACTACTGAAAAATAGCTTTTCTCTGTTTTCACAGTAACTCACTGAGCCCATAACTCATTTGCATCCATCAGAAATAGGTTGAAGATTCGGAGTGGTATTCAGCTAAGCTTTACTCAAGAGCAGACCTATTGAAATTAATGGTCTTAACTTGGCCGTACTCATTCATTTCAGTGGGCCTACTCTGAGCAAACATAGCTGAATATCATTCTTTGTACAGTAGTGAACTTGAGAAAAAATAATTATCAGTAGCATAATTTCATGTCACCCGTTGCAACAGCATCAAAAAAAGAAAGAAAGAAAACGCAGTTTTACTGCTTTAGCTGGGGGGGGGGGGAAAATCACTTCGAAAAACAATTAGCCAAGCAGATTTTGGTGTCCTCACACCAATTTTTAACCAACACCTATGTATATATACAGAAAAATAAAAATGGGAGAGGGGATTTACGACAGGTCCAATCATTAGGAATTGTGATTCTATGAAGGCCTTTTAGAATACATCTGGAAGAATTCCCAACCATCTCCCAGGACTACAATTCCCAGAATTCTTTGTAGTGTAGAAATGCACTTGGAAAAGATGCCTTCAGGGGAGTCCCAGGCAATCCCAAGATCCTTTGCCCCAATGAAACTCACATGGGCCTCTAACAACTGGAATCAACATGATTAATGCTTTGGCTGGCAACATTCATCAAACAGTTTCAAAACCAAGCAACCAACATGAAATAATAATAATAAAATAATAATAATAATAATAATATTACAGACTGTATGTACAACTCCCTTTAACCAGATACTTAAAAAAATTAAAAGCACCAAAAGATTAGCTGTTTTCAAACAGTGCAATCGGGATTAAGAGCCATACAGTGCCAGCCTTCAAAGATTATGAACGCACTTTAAAAAAATCCTTTAAGAGTAAGGAAGAAGAAAAGAAGGGGGAGGAGGAAGAAAGAAGAACTATTTCAAAACCAGGCAAATTTGAGAAGGGACTGAAACTGAAACCAGTTCTGGAATTAGGTTTGATCTTTCTTAGGCCTCCAGAAACTGAACTGTGTCTATGCAGGCTTCCAACTCCCCTCCAGTTTATTGCCCAAAACTTAAAAAGACTGGGAGCATAAGGATGATGCCCCATAGATCAGGGCTGAAGCTGAGGGGGGACAGAGCTAGGATGCATCTAGGGCAGGGGCAAGGAGCCTATGGCCCTCCAAAGGTTGTTGGGCTACAGCTCCCTTCACCCCTGACCACTGGGCATGCTGGATAGGGCTAATGGGGCTTGGGGAGTCCCTCTGGAAAGTCACAGGAACCCCCATCCTTGGGGGGGGGGGAGTCTAACGGAAGAGAACACAAGGTGAAGCTGACAGCAAATGCACTCAAACTGAGCATCCTTTTACCCTGAGATTTTACTCTTTCCCCTGGAAACGCAGAGGAGCAAGCAAACCACTAAAACGACGCATTTTCAACCAGCGCTGTCCCTTTTACACTGCAATGTGATGCAAAGCCAAGGAAAGGTGTCCAGAGACCTACTTGGCAAAGACTTGGAGGGTGCCCAGCAGCTCCAAGCTCCCCCCGTGGCTTGGGGAAGGCAGGACTGCTGTCTCCTTGCACCAACCCAAATAAGAGAAATCCCTGCCTCTCCGCCCAGGGCTCTGTCCATGCCAAAAGACCTGGGACGGAGTGTTCATTGCAAACACCGACAGGGGCTGTAGCTAGCTAGCCCAGGATGTGCTGGCCCTCTCCAACAGGGACAGAAATGTGTGCTGTTGGGAATGGCAAGGACGCTGTCCCTGAAGACCACTCCCTAAGTGCAGGGATTCCTTCTCCCCCCCCCCCAAAAAAAGAGACAGAATGGGGGAGAGATGCAAGTCAGGTAACAACCGTCGATTGCCTATTCTAGATTTAGAATTCCCAGGGCAGCGGCAAGTTCTAAAGAGGAACAAGTTGTAACCTCTCCAGGAAGCGTTTTGCTAACCTCAGTTAGCGACAGTGGAACCTGTATTTCAGCCCCATAAAAATATTGGTTTGCAATGAGCCACTGGTTTCGCAAAAGTGCCTCCTGTTAGAGCCAATCATCTGTTGCATCTGTTGGGGTGGGAGGGAAGCCTTGGCAGCAATTGGCCAAGCTGATGCGGCGACGTCTTCAGCTGCCCAGCAAACCTTTGGTGTCCTGGTTCTGTGAGGGAAGTGAGAGCTGTCAGTTTGGCAGGGACCTATCACAAGAGTTGGAAACTCTCCAGAGAGGGGACTTGAGGAATTTCACACCCGCGGAGGGGCCGTATGAGAGGAGGAGAGGGTTAAGAGATAGGGAGTCTGCAGGAAGTGGGGTGAAAGCAGCCGTGAAAGCATTTCAATACTATGAGGAAAAACAGCTGCATAGATGGCAGTCAGAATAAAAAACATCTAGGCCACAGCCACCTGAAAAGGGAGGCAAAGATTTTAAGCCACAGGAGGAGCTATAATATATATATATATATATATATATATATATATATATATATATATATATATATATATATATTCAAACCGCACAGCCAAAAAGCACAGCAATGTTCTCCAAAAGGCTTTGACTCACTCGAGGTTCCACAATAAGACGCGATGGCAGTGGCCACACCAAGCATTAGTCACCCATTGCCAAAGGATGAGCAGCTGCAAAGACACACACAGCAGAGGAGATGGTTATCTGGAGATCCTGATTCCATGAGCAGGCCTTAGATCCACAGGATCAAAGAAGGGAGCTCAACCCACACCAAACTGATTGCACTTGCGAGCTAAGCTGAATACAGACGAACAGCTGGGAACGGCAAGCCTAGCAGATATTCAGAATCTATCCTATTCGGAATCTATCCCACACAGCAAACACAGGGACTGCCTTGTTCAGTTTGGTGGGCTGGAATTCCGTTATTCCACTTGGAAGCCTTTAAATCATGGGCTTCATCGCCCACAGAGCAAGTCTTAAGATTCCATGGCGTTAGTTAGGACAGTGATGGCGAACCTTGGCACTCCAGATGTTTTGGGACTACAACTCCCATCATCCCTGACCACTGTTCCTGTTAGCTAGGGATGATGGGAGTTGTAGTCCCAAAACATCTGGAGTGCCAAGGTTCGCCATCACTGCGTTAGGATAAGGCTTTGCAAAGCACACTTGCCATCATGGCTTGACCTCCTTTTTCTTCCTGCCTATTAAATAACATATGCAACACTCAAGTTTGGGAGATTATGGAGACGTGGTTTTGGCATGCATGCCCACAGTGCACACTTGCAAAAAAGCTTCTTCCTACGTGGGATGCCTGCTGATCCTCAGAGCCGAGATCCTCACCAGCTTTCGCAAACCTGGTGCGCCCTCCAGAACTACAATTCCTTGGGGGGGGGGTATGACGGGAGTCCAAAACATCTGGAGGGCACCAGGTTGGTGAAGGCTGGTTTGAGGCAGGTAGGTCAGCGCAGAGTACAGCCCTCCCAATAATGTGCCGCTCCTGGGAGCAAGCGAGAGGACCATCAGTTTGGATGTTTCCTCCGCAGCAGAAACATTCTCTTGTTCGGCTGCCCTGTCCCTTCGGAGCAAGGTTTCCTGCTTGCGCAACAGGAACCGCCCTCCCTAAATCGGATCCCAAGGCTAGGAAAGGTTCAGGGGGCATGCAGGGGAGTTCTGCAACGTAAGCTGAAATCCAAAGCTGCACCAGAGGGATGATTTGCTTAGCACCTATCCTGTAAGAAGGTAAGAGCCTGCTGGACCAGGCCAATGGCCCATCTCGTCCCGCATCCCGTTCTCAGTGACCACCCAGGTGCCTGTGGAAAGCCAGCAAGCAGGATTCTGAATGTCACTCGCTTTGGGAGAACAGCAGGAAGGGCCGTTGGGGCTTCCTGGAGGCATCAGGCTGTGAGAAAACGGGATGTTGGGCTAGGTGGGCTTTTGATCTTCTCCACTCATGCGCTTATGCAAAGCTGGCAAGCCATTCTCGCTTTCCACATGCAGGGCTTAAGAACAAACACAATGGGCAACCTTCCAACACCCCCACACGCATAGTGTGAAGTGGTACAGTCCTTAAAGGGCTCTACCGTACGCTTTATCCTGCGCCCATTCAGATATCTAAACTAAGATGCCAGGGTGGTGTAGTCTAGCAAGGAGGCACCCAAGGAAAGTGGTAGAAAAGAGTCCCTGCCTTTTGCGAGGGATGCTCTCCACGTTTACCGTCTGCGTGCCTCAATGACAAGCACGGGAAGATGCCATTTGGATTTGGGATTAAGCTGAAGCACGCCGTCTAACCCAGGAACAAAATCAAAAATCAAAACCCATGCGTTTGGGAGAAGCAGGATAGACGCGTCGTCAAGACAGCCTTTCTCAGGCCACGCAAAGATCGCAAGACACCCGCCAGGTCCTGAATGAATGAAACCTCTCTCGAGTCCAAAGACCAAAAGGCACCCCCTGCTGAATGCCACGGGGAATGAGGTTCGGGAGCGGCTAGCGCTGACACTGGAACTGTACACACCATTTATTAGAGGCGACAAGAGCCACCGGGAGAGGACAGGCAGAGGAATTAAATCAAGAGTCTGCTCCTGTAAACAAAAGAGAAATGCCGCCATTCCAAACGGAAGGGGTGTGTGTGAGTGAGAGAGAGGGAGGGAGAAAATAGTGTCAAGTGAGGAACTG
Source organism: Darevskia nairensis (assembly GCA_034642065.1). Taxonomy (NCBI): domain Eukaryota; kingdom Metazoa; phylum Chordata; class Lepidosauria; order Squamata; family Lacertidae; genus Darevskia; species Darevskia nairensis. The sequence goes on along the minus strand of JAWWNI010001125.1, from coordinate 350,687 downwards.
AGATGCAAAAATAATAATAAAGACAACGGGGGGGGGGGAATGTTCGACTCGACTGCACCAGAAAGGAGCTCGAGCGCATGCAAGTCTTGGAGGGTTTAGTGCTTTATAGTGTGTGGGGGCGACTTGCCCGACAGAGAAAGGGGCACAATCTGGCCCGCGGCAGGGAGCCCGGCGCAGCCTCAGGGGCTCTCCGGCACCCCGTCTTCCTGCGTGGTGTCGTCCGTCTCCAGCTCGGCCAGCTGCCGCCTCAGCAGGTTGACTTTCACCTGCAGCTCCTTATTGTACTTGATGATGTTGATCATTTCTTCGTAGGATTCATCCAGGAATTTGGACGGCCGGTTCCAGCGGAGGAAGACACCTGGTGCGGCAGAGATTTTTTTTTTTTCTCAGACAAGTGAGAGATATGGAATAACACACAAAACGCAACGTATTGAAACCTTTGACTGTGAACTTAAGTCTTTGTGCTGTGTCTTGGGGCACAGGGGTGAGGGAATGGAAGCAACTGGAGGACACAAAACATAGGTAAGATGTAGAAACAGCAATCTGGAAGACCAAAAGGGGGTAGTTTTTAAGATGAAGACCAAAAATAAATAAAAAAGGAAAAAAAGGTTGGAGACTATAGTAGGCTCAGTTTCCTGTACTTGGGAAAGTAATTTTATTTCAGGAGACCAGATTGCTACTGCTATTAACAAATGGCATTTAGTGATTTTTGTGTTTTAATGGATTGTGGCTTTTTTAATGTATTCTTCTTGATCAGTTTTTATCGTAAACCACCTGTGCAAAGGGTGACATATAAACCACCTTTCGTCCACCTTTCGTCTTTAACAATAACCCTGTAAGGGTGAGACACAGTGATTGGTGCAAGGTCACCCAGCAAACATTATGGCTGATTGGGGATTTGAACTCGGGTCTCCCAGGTCATAGTCTGAACACTCTAACCATAATGTCCTCCCAGGCACTTTATCTGCTCAAAATCCCCTTTGCACAGATGGTTTTCCCACTAGCAGAGGGTGAAAAGGTCATGCAACTTTTCTCCTGCAGTCCAAGAAAAGAAAGGCCACGTAATCATTGAAACATGCTGTGTGCCCTGTTGCCAAACCTGTGATGCGAGGAGGAAATGGAGCAGGACCTCTGGTGGTGAATGTATGGGAAGGTGACTTCAAGAGGCATAGAAGGCTGGGTGGGCATCTAATCCTGGCATCCAATGAAATGTGACCATGTTGACTGGGTGGGTGAGTGTTCAATGCAGGAGAGGCTGAGTGAGTGCAAACAGGAACTGAGCAGGAAGATTAAATGGTTTCTCACGCATTGTGGATTTTTGAGAGGATACTTACCGAGATCCTCTGTGGGCAAAGGCAGACACACTATTGCCCAGGGGCAACATGCTGGCATCTTATTTATTTACAAAAATATTTGTATACTACTGTGTCCTTAAAAACACACACACACACACACACACACACACACACACACACACACACACATTGGAGCAGTTTAAAGCAATAAAAGCAAACAATAAAACCATAAAAAGCTTAAAATAGACATCAATTGACCATTGTGTATTATTAACTACCTGCATAGACCTGGCGGGATAGACAAGTTTTCAGCAGGTGTTTAAAAGCAGGAACAGAAGGCACCTGCTGAATATCTAGTGGCAGAGAGTTCCAGAGGACTGGGCCGATGACACGAAAGACTCGGTTTCTCACTGTTGTCAAACGAGCCTCACCAACTCAGGGAATGACCAAAGGCAGATGTTTCTGTGATGATGTTAAGGCACGGGTGACTATGGCCAGGAATATCTTCCTTCCCCAAAGAAAGGGGGCAGCTAGCATGCCAGTCTAAGCAGGCAGAAATTGCTGCCAGCCACTGCCACCACCTGGGCATCCGGGAATTGCACCAGATCAAAGAACCTCTCTAAGCCACCTTGGGAACGACCTACCTTCCCAGAGCTGCAGGCTCTGCGGTGCCACAGAAGGCCAGATGACCAGGCAGTTGGCCTCAAAGAGGGGGTTCTTGAATCTGTTGAGCTCTTCCGGCCGATTCACCCAGGACCACAGGGACATCGTCTTCTGGGGCAGCTTGAGCTTACACCTGGCAAAGAGACCAGCCGTCAGCCACGTGTCTCTTTTGAGCATAAAAAAGATCAACTCCACTCACAAAGTCAAGCCTAAGGGTTCAGAAAGCATGGGTAAATAAAAGAAAGCAAATAAAAGTGATGCTTCCGCAGCACTGCCCAGCAACATGATGCACGGCTTCCCTCTTGTGGTGGGAAACATAAGCGCATGTGGATTAGCGGGTTGTTATTATACAGTTCAAGGTCACCTCCGAGATATAAACACGGCGGGTTTGCACAAAAATCCAGGCCCACACACTGTGATGATTATTTATTTAATTTGTATACCACTCGGCGGTTCACTACCTGCTCATCACCCGCTATCCTAGAAAGCAAAACTCTAAACTAGCTCAGTTGAAAAAATAAAATAAAGGAAGATTACTGGATGTAAGCAATTGATTAATAAATCAGTGATGATCATAATTATTGATTTGTTGATTGCCTTTTTAGGGAAGCCCTGTTTAGGGAAGTTTTTAAGATTTAATGCTGTATTGTTTTTAACACTGATTGGGAGCCACCCAGAGTGGCTGGGGAAACTCAGCCAGATGGGCGGGGTATAATATAATAAATATAATATAATATAATATAATATAATATAATATAATATAATATAATATAATATAATAATTATTTTATGCCACCGCAAGAGGCTTGTAGATTCCTCATTATGCACCTCATCCATATTGCACAGTGCAACTGAGACTGCCTAGACCCTACATCCCTTCGTGTTTTCTCATCCATGATGCAGAGCGCAATTGAGACTGCCTAGGATGCCGACAGCCCTCCCTCTTTGCCTCAGGGAACCCCAGAAGCAAAGAGCTCGCCTACCTTTCGTTTTCATTGTTGCCCAAGAAAGTGCCGAACTGGGAGGCGTACGAATGCTCAAAGAGCATGATCAGGAAGTGGTAGTTGAACTCGAAGGAGCAAGGGAACTGGCGGAGGATCTGCCAGACGCAGTCCAGGAAGAGAAGGAAGACGGGGGCCTCCCACTTCTGCTTGCTGTTGGAGTAGGCGGACTGGGCACAGCGCTGCTGGAATGGGTGGCCGGCCTGCGGGGGCAGGAAATAAATAAATAGAGAGCGGGTCTTCCGTTAGGCAGAGCAAAGGGCACAGCTAGCAAAGAGTTCTTTAAAAAATCTGTAACATGGCAAGTCTAAAAAACAAAGAATTCTTTTTTTTTAAGATAAAACAATCTTTATTAAATATTTAAACCAAACATTCCAAAATTAAAATCATTCAACATAATACAAATTGATTCCATATAACTTAAGCTACAAATCATAACAAAACAAAACAGAAAGAAAGAAAGAAAGAAAGAAATAGGCTTCACATTGCTCTTACATTGATTTTCTTAAAATAAATAACCCTACATTGCTTCGTATCCTCTTCTCAAACTATATTCTATTAATCCCTTTTCCCATGAGTATTTAATTTAAGCAACTCACCAATTCTGTTATTATTTTTTCCTTTTTTCAAATAAATTTCCACATACCTCCATTCAAAGAAAACAAAGAATTCTGATGGAAAGAGGCACCGTATAGTAAGTCTTTTCCTGGGTTGCAGAGAGGAAATTCTATGCATAAGCAGAAAAGTGCATGGCACTTTCCAAGTCACAGTAATGGGTTAGGTCCCTGCCCACAAGGAGCTTACAATTTAGCTCCGGGGAGCAAACAGAAGCAAGGGATGGAGTCATGAGTAACTGGAGGAAGATTGCACATTTATTTCAATTGCAGGCTTGGTTATAGTAGGATACGGGGACTAAGGGGCAATGTGATGGTTGATCGTTAAGGTGGCCACAGTCATTCTGCTAGAAGTGCAAGGATTGCTGCTTCCATCATGGAACTTCTCCTTCCTCTCTCCATGCACCCTCCGCAGATCTGCTCTGCAGAACTGGGTGAACAACCAGAACAGATTTAAGAGGTGCATGTGTAGAAAGGAGTGGAGGAGTTTGATGCTGGGGCTAGTAGAACGATTTCATTGGATATCACCCTTGATGGAAAAATGCCCCAGAAGTGGAGATATCTGTAAGGTTTATTCAAAGTCATAAGGGACGGTGACAGCTAAGTGGAACCTCCAGAGCAAGAAGCAGTGTACCACAGAATACCAACTACTGGGGATCAAACAGGAAGGGCTCTAATAATAATAATAATAATAATAATATTAATAATAATTTATTATTTGTACCCAGCCCATCTGGCTGGGTCTTCCCAGCCACTCTGGGCGGCTTCCAGCAAACATTAAAATACATTAACACATCACAGATTAAAAACTTCCCTAAATAGGGATGACTTCAGATGTCTTCTAAAAGCCCAATAGTTGTTGTTCTCTTTGACATCTGCTGGGAGGGCGTTCCACAGGGCGGACGCCACTACTGAGAAGGCCCTCTGCCTGGTTCCCTGTAGCTTTGCTTCTCGCAGTGAGGGAACCGCCAGAAGGCCCTCGGGGCTGGATCTCAGTGTCCGGGCAGAATGATGGGGGTGGAGATGCTCCTTCAGGTATACTGGACCAAGGCCTGTATAGTCCCCCCCCCCCCTTGTAAACATCCCAGAGGCAGCTGACAGCTGGAGCTACTTAAACAGTGGAACTGGCTCCAATTGGATGCAGTCATGGCCAACAACTAAGGATGGCTTTGGAAGAAGGATTAGGCAAATTCATGGATGTAAAAGGATCTCAATGGCTACTAGCCACAATGGATGTGTTCTGCCTCCTCTGTTGGGGGCGGTATGCCCCTGAATGCCAACTACTAGGAGTGCCAAGTAGGGAAGAGTCCTGTTGCGCCCAGGCTTCCATCAGGGCATCTGCTTGGCCACTGGGTGGCGATGGGACACTGGACTAGCTGAATCTTTGATCTGATCCAGCCGTCGGGCTTTTCTTGCCAGTCTTCTGCAGTTAGCGCTTCCTGTCCACACACTAGTAGCTCCCCGCTGGGCCCCCCCACCAAACGTCTTTTCAATTTTCTGGAGCAGGTCATGCACTTGCTAGCTAAACGTGCACTTATATGTATCCGAGTCGTTTCCCCTTACAAGCCTCCGTTTTGACAGATTAAAACTTCAACCCAGACGTGCCTGGATGCGTCTCGCTTAATGTTTTGTTACAAGGGGCAAAAGCAAGGCGCTTCGAGATGACTGCTGCGAGTCGGCAGTTGCTCGGAAAGGAGGGCCAGCGCAGGGATGCAGGCTGCGGTTTTCCAGCCAGTGATTGCTTTGCAAGAAACGTCACAGCACATCGCACCACGAGCGAATGCACCCGAGGGGTACAGTCAAGCGCGGAGCTGCCAAGCGGGCAGGAGGGAGGTGACGGTGGCATGTTGAATTCAAACGCCAGTAACTCTCCTGGATCAGGGACTGGTTAAGAAGCAGGAAGCACAGCATGGCGATAAATGGACTCTTCTCCTGATTGGCAGGATGGGTGTAGAAAGTGGAGTCCCCGAAGGATCAGTGTTGTTGACACTTGTGTCTTTTACCTTTCTCATAAATAATCGGAAGCAGTGGTTCCTAAAGTGGCTGGTACCATTCCCTGGGGGGCATCAGGATCAGGTGGATGTGTATTTCTAATAGTATAACCAAATCAGTAATTTTTGATATAGCTGTAAAAACGGCTCTGAAAATTTATTATTCCAAAAACGAAACCTTCCTCCAGTTGTAAACCAAATACTATCCCAGCAAGAGTGAGTCTTTCTGTAAAAAGGGCCTTCTCGGTAGTGGCACCCACCCTGTGGAACGCCCTCCCACCAGATGTCAAAGAGAAAAACAACTACCAGACATTTAAAAGACATCTGAAGGCAGCCCTATTTAGGGAGGCTTTTAAGGTTTAATAGATTACTGGATTTTAATGTTCTGTTGGAAGCCGCCCAGAGTGGCTGGGGAAACCCAGCCAGATGGGCTGGGTATAAATAATAAATTATTATTATTATTATTATTATTATTATTATTATTATTATTATTATAATACATGTTTATACTGAAGTAAGTCCCCTGGATTTCAGTGGGGCTTACTCACAGGTAAGTGGGTAAGACTGTAGCCTCATTTCACTTTGGTGCACACAGACTGACACATGTTAAGAAGGTATACTTCATTTTAATTATTGTATTTTAATGTTCTGTTGAAAGCCGCCCAGAGTGGCTAGGGAAACCCAGCCAGATGGGTGGGGTATAAATAATAGATTGTTGTTATTATTATTATTATTATTATTATTATTATTATTATTTAATGGATTCACTTCTGTTACCAAGTTCATTTTTGCATTGAAGAAAAGCTCTATGAAGCCAAGTCTTGCAACAGAAGCCCAACCTGTAAACGATTACCAATTTGCCCATCTTGTATTTTGGGTGGGGTATGTATGTATGTATGTATAAATAAATAAATAATAATAATAATTATTATTATTATTATTATTATTATTAAAATCAAGTCTTACTGACTAGTGATTTAAACCGCGATTTAAATCGATTTGAAATCAAATCCACCCTGATCAGGATTACCTATAGGGTTGCTAAGAGGGAAGGGGGCAGCAGCTGTCCTGACCAACAGCCACTGGCAGACCTCTCCACCATGAATTTACCCTTTTCTTTCTGGGCAGAGTACTTCTTACTGTGGGCTCCTCGTCGCATCCAGGAACTAGCAATTCATCAGCTCTTACCTGCAGCCACTCCCTCTCAACCAGAGCTTCAAAACCGCGGATGGTCCTGCATCTGGGATCTAGGATGATCTGAGCCAGCGAGGTCACCTGTAGTGTCGAATCTGTTCCTTCAGTCCCATGAACCAGGACAGATGCTCCCTCCCTAGGAAAGGGCCAGAGGAACATTTAGAAAGGGAGGCAAACACACTGAGCTGGCATATGCACAGGCAACATATTGCAGGAGCGGAAAAACGTTTTCACCCCAAGGTCCCTGTTCTCTGGCAGGAAACCTTCTGGAGGCCAGAGGTGGGAAAGATCTTACCGGCTGCCCCAGAACAGAATAACAACTCCCAATGGTTAGCCAAATCTATTGATGAGTTGTTTTGGTTTCTCAAGGGCTGTTGGCCACAATAGGTAGACAGAGCCTCCACATTCCAGTGTACCTCTGGATATCAGTTTCTTGGAGAAAAACCAACAGGGGCCGTGACCGCCAGCGAGTTTCCAGGAAAAACCTGCTATGAACGCAATAAGAGGACTAGATGGACCTTTGATCTGATCCAGCAGCAATCCTCTTCTTATGCTTTATTAATGCTCTAAACCAGTGTTTCCCAACCAGTGTGCCTCCAGATGTTTTGGGACTACAACTCCCATCATCCCTCGCTAGCAATACCAGTGCTCAGGGATGATGGGAATTGTAGTCCCAAAACATCTGGAGGCACACTGGTTGGGAAACACTGCTCTAAACAAGCAAAGCTGTTTGGAGCAGCTCATTCCGTTAAAACTGCAGTTCATCTCGAAAGCCCCAAGCAACTTCAGACCTGAAGACTGAAGAGGCCTTATACATCCCTGCCCAGCAACTGCACTCCTCAAATGTGGCACTGCTTAGAGTACGACATGCTCCCCATGTGCGTTTTTAGAGTATGCACCAGAAATGGGGCTTTTAGTGTTGCATCTCCAGCCCTCTGGAATCAGTTGCAAACCTAAACTAGAGAAGCACCTAGCATTTTGATATTCAGGCAACCACCGAAGCCCTTTTTTGTTTGAAAACGTTCTCCTCTAAGTGTGACCCAATCATTTTACGGAATAATAATTTTGCAATTGTAGATGCATGTTTGTTTGTTTTTATGGTTAATGGGCCTGCAACCTCTTGTATCTTATCTTACAGCATACCGCTTTGGTGACAGTGATGCTGCTTATAAACCTGCAAATAAATAAAGATAACCGGAAGGTGGGCCCCACCTGTCGATGCACTGAGCAGCCAAGCAGGCAGTGGTGAGGATCTCCTTGATGTGAGTCAGCCAGTTGGAAGCCTCCAGTTTGCTCAGCCAGCGGTCCATGTTATGCGACTGGTCATTGCAGGCCTCCACAAGCTTGATGAGGCTCTCTTGCAGAATGTTGTACCTGTGGGGAATGTTGTACCGGGTGAAGGAACAAGAAGGATCCCAATGAGGGATCTGGTTGTACCTGGAGTGCTGAAATGCCGCAGGGATCTCTGGCCTTCCTTGTTATAGCAAAACAGCTTTGGTTCAAGACCTGCTCCCTCTGACCTGCAGGGCTGACATCAGGTGGAGCAGGAAGAGCCCAGGGAGTGACTCTGTGGCGACTTTGTGTTTTCCAAGCACACCCTGATCTATACCACTTGGCTTTGGTCACTGGTCTACTAACTCCAGGCAATAATATCTTAACTATGCACTGAATTTACAGAAAGAAAGGTGTGTGAGAGGAGAGTATATTTGCATTGCTCTCCACCCTTGCAAGCAGGACAAGAGCTGGAGATAGGCTGGATAGCAGTCTACAGAAAAACGACAGCAATGCCACAGTTTATCCCCAAGTGGAGCTAACGTTTAATTGTGCCATGGCATCAGCCAAAGCATGGCAAGACCCACAGCCTTGCTGTTTGTGTCTGGGGACTATGCTTACCTTTGATGCTGTGTGTGAATGCAAATATATAATACACATCAGTGGCATTCGGACGAATGGGGCGCTGCCCAACTAATCTCAGCCTGCCTTCTTACTGACAACTAGTCTAGAGGGTGGAACTGCCTGGCAGCTTCCTCTTCCCCTGCCTCAGTGTTGCCTTTGCAAAACTGAGCAGGGAAGAGGAGGACGGGGACACGACAAGTCTCCCTGCCTTCTGCCCTACCAGTTCCAAGGGGACCCAGTCTCCAGCACCCAAAGTGGAAACACAGCAAACCAGATCCTGGCGGTCGCAATGGGTCCTCCCTTCCAATACACCCCCCACCCCGGCAATGGGAAGGCAAGAAGCTTGGAAGAGGGCATTTGAGGTGTTGCGTGCACTACAAAATTACAAAGATGCAATTATTTGTTGCATGCACTTACTCTTATTAGCTAGAGGGTATGTTGACTTGGTCCAGCTGAGAGCTGGACCATAAAGAAGGCTGATTGCCAAAGAATTGATGCTTTTGAATTATGGTGCTGGAGGAGACTCTTGAGAGTCCCATGGACTTCAAGATCAAACCTATCAATTCTGAAGGAAATCAGCCCTGAGTGCTCACTGGAAAGACAGATCCTGAAGCTGAGGCTCCAATACTTTGGCCACCTCATGAGAAGAGAAGACTCCCTGGGAAAGACCCTGATGTTGGGAAAAATGGAGGGCACAAGGAGAAGGGGACGACAGAGGACGAGATGGTTGGACAGTGTTCACGAAGCTACCAACATGAGTTTGACCAAACTGGGGGAGGCAGTGGAAGACAGGAGTGCCTGGCGTGCTCTGGTCCATGGGGTCACAAAGAGTTGGAGACGACTAAACAACTAAACAACAACGTTGACTTGGGGCCGGGGGTCAAAGACTTCACAGGAATGGCGTGATCAAGGAGGGATTTCGGGGAAGGAAGATGTGCAACGGCCTGGGCTTAGAGTTAGGATACCCTCTTTGCAGACCCACTAGGTCTTTATAACGGAACATTCTAAAAAGTATTTCATGGCAGTGAGCATGAATGCTGTGACAATCCTTGGGGCTGAGCTTTGGCTAGGTTCACATTCACATCACACATGCAGACAAATTGGGGACTGGGCAGCAGACTTATCACCCTGACAATCTCAGCTACTAGTCCTCAAGGTGCTCCGCGTAAGGGGGATTTCTAATGGACAGAAGGCACGGTACCACCACCACCCCTGACTGGCAGCAGCTTGTATTATGCAGATACAAGCAGAAGCATGCAATTACACTTCATTTTGTGTAACTGATACAAATCACCCGGAGGGCAGCAAAACAATAATGGGCCTTTTCTGTGGTGGCTCCCTGTTTGTGGAATGCTCTCCCAAGGGGGTTCAACTGGCACCTTCATTATACAGTGGTAACTCCTGTTGCGTAACCTCCATGTTACGTAATCTTTGGGTTACGGCCACGGCAAACCCGGAAGTGGGTTTGCTGTTTCCCATATGCGCAGAAGCGGTCCTCCGGTTACAAAATTTTCGGGATACGGCCAGGCCTCCGGAACGGATCCTGTTCGTAACTGGAGGTACCACTTTACACCTTTTGGGTGCTAATCGAAAACATTCCCATTCAGCCAGGCCTTTGGCTGACTGATGACCAATGCCCTTTTAAATGTGTTGTGGAAGGGAGGGAATTACTGGTTTGTTTTTGTTCTTATTTTTATTATGCATTTCGTCTTTTTTATATTGCAATTTTATGAGATCTACAAAGGCAGTATACAAATTTAATAAATAAAAGCAATAATAAAAATAATAGAATTTTGGCTTTTGTGGGTGAAATCCCCCCCTTAAGCCAATGGCCTGTGGCTTAGACAGAGAGACCACTGCAATCCAGGTCCACCCAGCAAGTTCCATGGCTGAGCACGGGTTTGTAACTGCTGCCCGGAGGTCTAAAGTCACCTCCTATCTCCTGCGTCCAGGGACTGGTCACAGGACATTTAATTGGTTATGAATTGGGAGACTTAATATCCTTTGATTGGATGCCCACAGGGCAGAAGGGGGAGATGGAGGAGAGGACAAGAAAGCAGAGCAGGAAGGATCTTAATTGAGAGAAGCAAACCTTGGTGAACTCAAGGTTTGTCAGCTGCTGCAGCAGCAGGAAACAGGCGCAATGAACTGTAAGGCACAAAGGCTTATGGGGCAGGATTTAAAAGGAAGCTGACAGGATCCTCCCCTGGCAATGGATTTGGGGGCTCTCCTTTACTGGACACGCTTACTAGGATGAAACCAATTAAAAGAGGAGCCAATGGAGGTGATTCACCTAAAACCCCAAACCCAGATGGCTGTCAGCAATCCAAACACAAAAGAGGCTAATTCTCTCCCCTCTACCCACACAAGGGTTAGTTCCTTTCTTTAAATAGAAAAGAAAATGTTGCAGTTAAGAATGGGCAATCTTTTTTTAAAAGATAAAAACCAAGAATTGTGTAATTTCTATATGTACCCAGAATGTTATTAATTTTGCATTAGTTTTTTATATTTTTCCTTCCTGTTTTTAATTTGCAAGATGGGTTTTTAAAATGTCCCCACTCATCTTCTGCAAGAATGTAATTGCATCTCTTCACAAAACGTTATTTTCTTTAGACATAATTTATCTTCCATCCTTTTAGAAATATTATTAGCTCACAAGCGCACATGTGAAGAATCTGGTATCAACTTTCCAGAATCTAAAAATTCCTGCTGGAGGCTAAGGGCAGTGTTTGCAAACAAAAAATGTACAAAAATAACCAGATCTGCAGAGCTAGATTACCGGTAACTCTTCCAAAACTGACCCAAACAAAACTAGTACAGTCAAACCTTGGTTGTCAAATGTAATCCGTTCCGGAAGACCATTCGACTTCTGAAACGTTCAACAACCGAGGCGCGGCTTCCGATTGGTTGCAAGAGCTTCTTGCACTCAAGCGGAAGCGGTGTCGGATGTTCGAGTTCCAAGGAATGTTCGAAAACTGGAGCATTTACTTCTGGGTTTTCGGTGCCGTTCAAGAACCGAGGTTTGACTGTATGAGGGTGGGTTTTTTTTGTTTTTTTTACAGTTACAGGTAGGTAGTTGTGTTGGTCTGCCATAGTCAAAACAAAATAAAAAAATTCCTTCCAGTAGCACCTTTGAGACCAACTACTGTAAGTTTGTTCTTGGTATGAGCTTTCGTGTGCATGCACACTTCTTCAGATACACGAAGGTGTATCTGAAGAAGTGTGCATGCACACGAAAGCTCATACCAAGAAAAAACTTAGTTGGTCTCAAAGGTGCTACTGGAAGGAATTTTTTTATTTTTTATTTTGTTTTGTTTTTTACATTAGCCATTCATTCTCAAGTCTGTGCAAAAATATTCATATTTCTTGGGGACGTGGGAATCCAGTAATGAAGAAGCCGGTTCTTTCTATTTTGTGCAGAGAGTCCCTCAACCACTATCTGAAACCCTGCAAAGCCCTCTTCTGGTTCTAAAGTCTTTTAACATGTTTTCAAATTGCATTCTGCAACATAGCCTTGAGGACTGGAAGCCTGATTTAAGCAAAAACGAGAGCCCAAGCTCTCAGTGTGCCATACTAACAACGTGGGTTTTTTGTTTTTTAAAAAAACATTTCCACACTACAGTGCGATCAGGCAATGTGCGATCAGGCGGCTGAAGTTGCCTAGACACCACAGTGCCTGTCAATTTACAATAAATTAGAAGCCAGTCAAATAAGAGATATCAGATGCAATCGTTTGGGAAGGAGGTTCACACAGAAAGCTGCCGTGATTCTTTTGGTTCCCAGTGGATCTGAACTTACAGATTTTGTAATCTCAGCCACTTTGAACAGAGAAATAAATGTGTTCGCGATACCATCACATGCTGCTTTACAAACTCGGTAGACCACAAAGACAACCCGCTCCTGTTGAGTTCACTGGCCGTGTGCAAGCATTGGACTGTAAAATATCCCACCTTAAAATTTATTATATTGCTACCCCAGCCTTCCTCCAAAGAGCTCAGAGTGGAGCGCAACATTCACCACCTCTGCATCTCCTTAAGCCTCATGCAGTGAGTCTAAGGCAAGCATAGGCAAACTCAGCCCTCCAGATGTTTTGGGACTACAACTCCCATGATCCCTAGCTAACAGGACCAGTGGCCAGGGGTGATGGGAATTATAGTCTCAAAACATCTGGAGGGCCAAGTTTGCCTATGCCTGTTCTAAGGGATGCGGGTGGCGCTATGGTCTAAACCACTGGGCCCCTTGGGCTTGCCGATCAGAAGGTGGGTGGTTCGAATCCCCGTGACGGGGTGAGCTCCCGTTGCTGTCCCAGCTCCTGCCAACCTAGCAGTTCGAAAGCACGCCAGTGCAAATAGATGAATAGGTACCACTGTGGTGGGAAGGTAAACGACGTTTCCGTGCTCTCTGGCTTCCGTCACGGGGTTCTGTTGTGCAAGAAGCGGTTTACTGAACACCGAACGGAAGACCGAAACCAGGACAGCGCATGGAAACGCCGTTTACCTTCCCGCCACAGCAGTACCTATTTATCTACTTGCCCTTTTTTTGGCGTGCTTTTGAACTGCTAGGTTGGCAGGAGCTGGGACAGAGCAACGGGAGCTCACCCTGTCGCAGGGAGACCCAGTGTGGTGTAGTGGTTAAGAGCGGTGGACTCGTAATCTGGTGAACCGGGTTCGCGTCTCCGCTCCTCCACATACAGCTGCTGGGTGACCTTGGGCTAGTCCCACTTCTTTGAAGTCTCTCAGCCCCACTCACCTCATAGAGTGTTTGTTGTGGGGGAGGAAGGGAAAAGGAGATTGTGAGCCGCTTTGAGACTCCTTCGGGGAGTGATAAAGTGGGATATCAAATCCAAACTCTTCTTCTTCGAACCGACGACCTTCTGATTGGCAACCCAAGAGGCTCACTGGTTTAGACCACAGCACCACCCGCGTCCTTTACCTTTTACCTGCAGTGATTCTGCAATGGGCTCCAGGTCTGTAGGAGCATTTCTCCTGCAAGTTCCAAAGAAATCAGAAGCCAGCTCTGTGGTAACTCAGAGCAGGACTTTCTTTGTGGAATAGCATTCCTGTTGAGATACAGCACACGCCCACTGTCTGCACTTTCTGGAAACGACTAGAGACGTTTTTGTTCCAACAGGCCTTCCCAGCAGGGAGGTTCCCATAAGAGATATCTGGGTAGATACAGATATCTGTGACGGGAGGATGCTGAACCAGATAAGCCACTGACCTGATCCAGCAGGCTCTTCTTATGTTTAACATCTGGGAAGCCACAGGTCCCTGTCTTAGAGCTTAGCAACAACCTCACGAGGTCCTTCATACCATGCCTCCCTCATCAACTCACCTCTCAATGGACTTGTGGATCCTTCGCCACTGGGGATAGTGGGCTTCCTGCTCAAAGCCTCCCCCTTTGGCCCGGGCTTGCTGAGCGACGTTCAGAGAGCGCGTGTCAATGATGTAGCCTCGCTTGCCGGCTCTCAGCGTGGCGTTGATCAGCTTCTCGTCCTCCTTGCAGCGTCTCCCGTTGGTACCTGTGAGTGGCTGGCTGCTGCGCATCATCACCTAGGAAGGGCAAACGGGGTCCAGTGAGCAGGCGGTGCCTCAGCTGGGTCTTCCACTGGCCCACAGATCTGACACCTCACTTGAAGAGAAACGTCCGCTCGGCCCAAAGGCAAAATGGGCACCAGGAATCCTTGGCATGGGAAAGCAAGGACTTCCATTTATCTTGCCAACCCATCTGCTTGGCAGAAGTTATTCTGCAAACACGCCCCCCATCTCCCCTGACCGCAAAGGTAGCGGGATGAAAGTTGGCATGCACACTCAGGGCGCAATTTTAGGTTAAAATGCCAAAAATGTAGTGCAACCTATGCACTCGTTTTCAAAGGGATGGGGAAGGAGGATTTAATATTTGCCCTCAAGGTCAAGATCTGAGAATATGCACGTCCAGGATACAAGTCTACTTTTCAAGTTGAAACTCATCCACCTGGACTCACCCCTGGCCCCTGGGCAGAAACCAGCATCACGCCAAGGTGATTATTCCGTCAGCTGAAACATTCAGACAGACCTATCTCCTCTCCGCTCACCGTCCATCGGGTGCAAGAACCATGGCTTTGCAAGCAAGGCTCTGTGTTCCGTTTGATTACATGATTTACAGCAGCTCACGCCAAGCTGCTGCCCTCCAGATGTTCTGGACTACAACACCCATCATCCACAGCCAGCATGGTGTGATGAGAACCACAGTCCAAAAATATCTGGAAGGGCCAAGCTTGATACAGGCTGATTGGTAGGCTTGAATTCATTGTGCTCTTTTAAAAATAAAAATAAAAAGTTTCTGAGCTTCTGCTTTTATGGCTTTTACTTTACATATACACTGTTGGAAGATGCACAGAGTGGCCGGGGCAACCTAGCCAGATTGGTGGGGTACAATCAATCAATCAAAATATATACAAGAAGCTGCTTTGCAGAGGTCTGCCTCACCAGGCAGGGAAAGTGCAAATACTTAAAACATGTACTGCTGTCTTTCTACTTGGGTTGGCTCTGGGTAAGTGTACAGGCCACCTTCGCAGAACTGTAGAGCTGGAAAGGGAACCCCAACGGTCATCTAGTTCAACCCCTGCAATGCAGGTATCACAGCTAAACAATCACTAACTTATGGCCGCCCCCCTCTTTTAAAACCTTCAAGGAAGGACAGTCTGCCACCTTCCGAGGCAGTCTGTTTCACCGTCAAACAGCTCTTACCGTCAGAAAGTTCTTCCTAAGATTTAGTCGCAATCTCCTTTCTTGTAACTTGAACCCAATGGTTAGGTGTCTTCCCCGCCGGTGTGGAAGAAAACAAGCTTGCTCCCTCTTCCATGGGACAGCCCTTCAGGTGTCTGAAGATGACTATCCTATCACCTCTCAGTCTTTTCTTCTCCAAGCTAAGGATGCCCAGCTCCCCCAACCATTACCATGCACAGGACGTATCTCAGCGACCAACTCACCATCCCATTTTTCTTGTGGTAATAGCTGAGGACCGGGAAGCGCCCACCGTGGCGGAAGGTGGAAACTTTCCAGAGGGACTCGTCATCAATCGATTTGGGGACAGTGACGATGGGCGGGTAAGAGGGGCAGACGGAGAAATCTTTGTTGATGTAGCTCAACCGCCATTCGTTTGTCTGGAGGGGGGGGGGAATCATGGTTAACTAAGGATGAAGGTAACGTAATGGTTTCCAGAGGTGGGGGATCAGAAATAATAGTAAAATACTGTGGCTTTAAGGGATGCGGGTGGCACTGTGGTCTAAACCAGTGTTTCTCAACCCTGTGCCTCCAGATGTTTTTAGCCTACAACTCCCATCATCCCTGACCACTGGTCTTGCTAGCGAGGGATGATGGGAGTTGTAGGCCAAAAACATCTGGAGGCACAGGGTTGAGAAACACTGGTCTAAACCACAGAGCCTAGGGTTTGCTGATAAGGTCGGCGGTTCGAATCCCTGCGATGGGGTGAGCTCCCATTCCTCAGTCCCTGCTCATGCCAACCTAGCAGTTCGAAAGCATGTCAAAGTGCAAGTAAATAGGTACCGCTGCAGCGGGAAGGTAAACGGCGTTTCCGTGCGCTGCTCTGGTTCGCCAGAAGTGGCCTAGTCATGCTGGCCACATGACCTGGAAGCTGTATGCCAGCTCCCTCGGCCAATAAAGCGAGATGAGCGCCACAACCCCAGAGTTGGTCACGACTGGACCTTATGGTTAGGGGTCCCTTTACCTTTATACTGTGGCTTTATTTAAGCCATCAGATTTCAGGAGCAGGCAAAAGTCCCCAAGGATGCTCAGCCGGCTAAGAGCAGCCTCTTTGCAACACGGTTTTCCTGACTCATTTTTCCTCCTAATCGTGCACATACCCGCCCACTTAGCTGCCTCTTCAAGAGACATCTTGTCGATTGGCCTTCCCCGCCTCTCAGCGCTGCTACATAATTTAGCACCCTACAAGGCAGCCACTTTAAACAAAGCTGGTGTGTAAAATCAGATGCATACACACTGGGTGGGGAAGGGAGAGAGACTGGCAGATTCTGCAATCCCCCAAGTGCAGAGGTCAATGCCAAGCACAAGCTGTATTTATTTAATCCAGGGCCGGGGAAGCTTTTCCAGCCTGAGGGCGCGAGAAGTCTTACAAGGCTGCAACAAAAACACTGTGTGCATTTCAGTTAAAAATGCCAGAGGGGGAGAGAGAGCAGGGGGGGGGGGGAGAGAGTTTTCACTCTGCACCTCATGAGCCGAATGGTCTTCCCCAGGGTTGGTAGGAAGTGATTTCCCCTCAAAATGGTAGTGCTCATTCCATGGAGAACCATGTCCCCTCCCCATCCCCACTACAAGTTCCCATTTTATGCAAGTTCCCATTTTATGCAGCAGAAGAGGCATTGCTCCAACAGGGACTTACAACTGAACTGAGAAGCTCAAATTCCCGTTCTGGCAAGAAGGAGTGCCAGCCATCCTCGACGACTTCAAACATGGGCCGGTAAAAGAAAGGATACATCAGGGTGATGGAATCCAAGGTGGACAGTGCCTGCGGGATGGAAGACACAGACATGCAGAGACAGAATTTTATCGAACAATCCTGAAGATTCAGTGGGTCTCGGCCCCTTAGACGCATGTTGCTTCCGCAACCTCTGTTTATTATTTACTGAAAGCATCTGTATGACGCTCTTCGGCCAAAAAGGCTCCCAGATACATACAATCATGTAAAACAAGACAAGTGGGTGTCGGCTTACAAGCAGAGAAAATGCACAGCATACAAGGGGAAAGGGCCAAGGAGGGAAGAGGAAAACCAAAATCAAAACTCAGGCACCAATTTCTAAACAGTTGTTCTTATCATGACCAGGGGCAGGAGCTGCACAACTGAGCTGGGCTTTTGGCAAAGGGATAAGTTTGGCTTCCCATCTCTCCCACTGAGGCAGGTCTGCTGGGATGGGAGGCCTGATGGAACTGGCTACATGCAGGCTACCCCACTGCATGGTGCACAGGGTTACAGGAAGGAACAGGTCTGCCCTTTGCCACCTTTTTTTGCTTTGTTACTAGAAGTGCCTACCATATGCTAGTTCTGGACACCATGTCGCCTTAACAATATTCTGCATTCAGAATGTCACAGAGAAATGTAGTAGCCGGGAGTGGTGCAGCCATCACGAGCAGGAGGTGCACAGAGAATGAAGCTGCACTTTAGAGCAGCCCAGTCTAAATAGCGGGGATCAAGGGAGGTGTGTTATGTCCTGAACACTTATGAAGCCCTCCTTCTTCTCCTTCCGCTGGTCTGCACTTGAGTTTCCAGCCAGACAGACTTTCCCTCTTGCCTTCCTGATGGTTCGCCGTTTAGCAACATTCCACTGATGACAGCTTTCCCCTTAGAGCAGTGGTGGCTAACCTTGGCACTCCATATGTTTTGGGACTACAACTCCCATCATCCCTGACCACTGGTCCTGTTAGCTAGGGATGATGGGAGTTGTAGTTCCAAAACATCTGGAGTGCCAAGGTTAGCCACCACTGCCTTAGAGGAATGTTTGCAAACATTCCATGACATCACTGCAGCTTAGCCAATGATTAAGGCTGCAGGTGAGAGTGAGGTTTCGGCCCATCAGAGCTACCCTTTGAGATGGGGGGCTATATCTGTGAATATGGAACGAGATGATCCCTGCATTTTAATAAGCAAACAGAACATCTTCCAACTCCTCCGATATATGTAATATTTAGCTATTTTTACACACACACACATCTTTGCACTTTTATTTCTTGATTCTCAAAGGTTGAATGATCATTTAAAAAAACATCCTCACTGCTCTTGTGGAACTGAGCACCACCATAGCCTCCAACGAGGACCCCTGAAAAAGCGGGCCGGGTTTTTGCCATTTTCTCTACGGATCAGCTTACCTCAATGGAGCCAGCTATGTTCAAAGACTCCTCCATGCCGGGGATGTCAAGCTGGATAATCCGCAGGTCTTTACATTTGATGATGATGGTGCCGATGGTGCCAACAAAACTGCAGCAACACAAAAGGCAGGTGCATTTAAGAGGAGGATGCAAGGATGCTCTTCAAGGCTGCAAAGGCAGCCGCTTACAGCAAACCCGCTACATTCAACAGCAAGCAGCGCAACCAACAAGAGATTATGACCCATCACAGTATTGCTGCTAGCACACCCTTCATTTAATGCGCAGAAGTAGCTGGTTTGAAAAATGGTAAGAACAGAACAGCAAGTGATCTTAGCAAGGGGTGGGAGACGATTCGTAAAGGAGAATTGTCAGGTGGGAAGGTTAGCTTTTCCCACACCTGCTGGTTTGCTCCTGCAAGTGTTCCACCCACCACTGTCCAAACCATTAAACATTCTGTAAACTGCTTAGAGGTTTTTTACAATTAAGTGGTATGCAAATAAATAAATAAATAAATATGAAGCTCTATCCTTCACCTCTGCAGAGCCTGCCCGCGTCTCTCTTTGGTTCCTTCACTTACCTAAGACATAGATTTCCCTCCCAAACCACGAGGGCTAGGAGCTTGGTATTTATAATTTGACGGTGGTGCAGAAAGGAGAGAGACTGCAACGACACAGAACTCTGCAGCTCTGTATAGAAGAGCCCTTGCGCATACGGAAAACTGGAATGAGGAGGGCTCCGATCCCGTCAGTTTGAAGCATTAGAGGCAGAGAAAGTGAAGTGGACTTAAAAACAGGAAAGCGGATCACAGTTGTGATCAGGTTAAGCTCAATCAAGCAACCAACAAGGATTAGGGAGAGTCAGACATGCAGGGCCAGACATAAAAGATCAGGGTTTCCATGGCGAGGGACTGC
This sequence comes from Darevskia nairensis, assembly GCA_034642065.1. Lineage (NCBI taxonomy): Eukaryota > Metazoa > Chordata > Lepidosauria > Squamata > Lacertidae > Darevskia > Darevskia nairensis. Next base: position 331,241 of record JAWWNI010001125.1, on the reverse strand, counting down.
TAAGTCATTGGCGCAGACGCACCAAATTAGCCGGAGTGGATGAGGTCAGCCAGGGATTTGCGGGTTACATTATGCACTGTCAGGTCTAAACAATCCTTTGGTCTAATGCAAGGATTCTTAAAACTTTTGAACCTATACTGCATGTAGCACACATGCTTCCTCAATAGAAAACAGTTTCCCCACCCAGGAGGACGCTGCTCAGTGTTATCTGCCTTATATGAAGAAGGTCCTGGGTATCTCCACGTAAGGCCTGCCTGAAACCCTGGAGAGCTGCTGCCAGCCAGTGTGGACAATATTGAGCTGGATGGGCCAAAGGTTAAATTCAGTAAAAGGCAGCTTTCTCCATTCCTGCAAACAGCTGAGCCACTCTCTGTTGCTTTAGGCATCTTGGAGACAGGGAGGAAACCTGATAACAAGGGAGTGTTGTGTTTACATTGGCAGTTTTTTGCTTATTTCCTGCTGAACATGTGTTGGTACTACAAAACCCAGCAACGTTTTACGGATGTTCTAGCAAAGCTTGGATAACAGGAAGGGTGTTTATGTCACCTGTCTTCCACCTCCTTCCAGTTATTTACCCAGAGGCACCTAAGACAGGTACACAAAGTGGCATCTGTGGCCGTTGAACTTTTTTTTTTGGGGGGGAGCGGAATTGGAAGGGACCACGAGGGTCATCTAGTCCAACCCCCTGTAAGGCAGGAATCTTTTTGCCCAACGTGGGGCTCAAACCTACAACCCTGAGATTAAGAGTCTTGTGATCTAATTAATAAAAATAAATAAAAACCACAAAGGAGACACCCATGGCAGGGACCTGGTTATCCAGCTGGGAACGCCTACTGGAACAAATATGTCTTCAGTGGTTTCCAGAAGGTTCAGATAGTGAGCGCCTGTCGTATCTCAACAGGAATGCTCTTCCACAGGGGCCCATGGGAGACGTATTCCAGTTACCTTATGACATTTACAGCATGCATTTTGATTTACTGAAAACTGTTGTGTTTGGGGGAGGCATGAGATACCGGTAGAAACGCAACGGGTGACACATACAGAATGTTCTTTTAAAAACCTTTTCTAGGGAAATACGTACAGTTCAAGCCCAGGCCACATCCACACAACATGCTGCTCCCCTCCCAGGACCACAATTGCCACAGTGGGAATCCCTCTTCCCAGGGAACGCTGGGAATGTAACTGTGAGGGGGATAAAGGGGTCCCTGAACAACTCCCAGCAACCTGAACAAACTACAACTCCCAGAGTTCTTTGGGGGAAGCTGTGACTGTTTATAAAGTGGAATTGCGGCACATTAAATGTACAATGTGGATGCAGCCTCTGTATAAGGGACACAGGAAGCTGCCTTATACAGAGTCAGGCACACAGTGTTGTGTACTCTGACCAGCAGCAGCTCTCCAGGGTCTCAGATGGAGATCATTACCCAGCCCAAAGTGGAGATGCTGGGGATTAAACCAGGCATAGGCAAACTCGGCCCTCCAGATGTTTCGGGACTACAACTCCCATCATCCCTAGATAACAGGACCAGTGGTCAGGGATGATGGGAGCTGTAGTCCCAAAACATCTGGAGGACTGAGTTTGCCTATGCCTGGATTAAACCTTGCGAATGCAGAGCAGATGCACTACTCCCTGAGCTACTGCCCCCTCCGCCTTCAGCAAGGCCACACAACCCCATGGAAGTGACTAGCCAGCCACTACGGGACAGCTACGCCCTTCCAAGTAATCCTGTCAACTGCCAAACTGCCCTGGTAATATTTTTAAATAGATCAACCAGCCACTGCTGCCCTTACAAGGAGAAGCTCTGCTGCGCCAGTTCCCCATTTACTCGCATTCAAGGAAATTGCAAAAGGGCCTGGCAGGAGGGTAAGCAGGTTAATTGTCCCATTTCAACACTGTTCCAAACTGCTTGCTGCTCTTTAGTTCGGAAGAAAGGAACGCGTGCCAGAGAGTAGGATGCAAGAACAAAAATGAAGGCTCCGCAGATTACAGCTCGTCTTTCTCTACCAGGCTACCGGGAGAAAAGCAACACTGAACCCTTGCAAGCAAATTGCCTCTCGCTCGCTTGGGATTTTGAAAACGGCAGGGGAGAAGTCATGGAGACAAAGGCAGAGGAGGGACCCAAACCGTATAAACTTCAATGCCTTTCCCAAAGTACAGTCCACCCACCCGCATCTAGCTTACAGTCTCATTCTGAGTAGCAGTGGGCTCAGGACAAACAAAAGGAAGGTATTTCTTCTGCAAAATTACCTTACGGCAGGGATTGCCAATGTGGTGCCCGTGGGTGCAATGATACCCCTTAGGCTTCTCCTGATGCCCACGAAGTCTCTGACCTCCCAACATTGCCACTTGCCGCCCCTCCTGGCCATGAGATGGTGAGGGGTAGTCACCCCTGCCTCCTTTGGAAAGTGCCTACAGTTGAACTAGGAAGTTGGAAGATTGACGTTCTTCCCTACTTCCTCTTATGTGCTTCTCAAGGCTCAGATTAATTCTACTTGATCCGACTTTTATCCCGATCCCTTGGAAAGTGAAGTGTGTCCACACGCACATTCTGTCTGTCTCTCATTTGGGGGTGGGAATTAATCTGAGTCAGGGGAAGTGTTAAGCTACCAGAAGTATGGTGCCTAAGGCACCCACTTATAAATCCAAATGTGCCTACGAGCCTTACGGAAAGGGCGTTTGAAAGAAAGATGAGGCACATTCATGGAGGTCAATTAGGTCTTCTAGTGCCTACAAGTTAAGGGAGCTAAGCAGAGTTTCCATGCTCAGGGGCAGTATACCTCGAAATAACAGTTGCTGCGGAGTGGGAGTGGGGCAATGCAAATGGACAGGCCCACTGCCTTCAAGCTCTACTTGTGGGCTCCCTGTGGACATTTGGCCGACTGCTCCAGGAAGCAAGTTGCTGAACTAGATGCACCTTGTAGTCTGACCCAGCAGTTTAGATATGATCATTATTCCCCCGAGTCCTACCCTCCAGGGTGCAAATATAAAAACTGACAGCCATAAAGTAAAATTGAGTATGAGCAGACCTTTCCCTTGTTTAAAGGCAGAGGCTGAGTCTTTCCCAGGATCACGAACTGTAGCAGAGATGGGGAGCTTGTGGCCTTCCAGACAACAATGCAGGACTACAATTCCCATCATCCCTCAATATCGGCTGTGCTGGCTGGGGCAGATGGGAGTTGGGAGTCCAACAACATCTGAAGGGTGGCAGGTTCCCCACTCCTAACCAGAGGGAAAAGTCAAAAGGATAAAACATATCCTTAGCTAATCTGAGTAGGGCAAGAGTTCCTCCTGACCACAAGTGGGGGGGGGGTGATCCAGTCCTGAGGCATATGCGTTGGTAGGGCAGGGAATCTGCCCACTCAGTTCAGGGAAATGTTACAAGCACGCCAAGTCACACCATTAATCATTCTCACAGAAGGGCTGCAGCTCAGTGGTAGTGCATCTGTTTTGCACACAGAATGTGTCAGCCTCAATCCCCGGCATCTCGATAGGGCTGAAAGGCTGCCCTTTCAAAATCCAGGAGAGCCACTGCCAGTCAACGTACACAATACTGAGCTAGATGGACCAGTGGTCCGACTCTGTACTAGACAGCTTTCTATGTTCCTTCGGCCAGGATAGCTCAGTTGGTTAGAGCATGGTGCTGATAATGCCAAAGTCACAGGTTTGATCCCCATGCAGGACATACAATACATATTCCTGCATTGCTAGGGGTTGGATGAGACAATCCTCAGGGTCTCTTCCAACTCTATAATTCTATGATTCCATCCTTGGTTAAGACCCAGCACAAAACTAGGCATGGGATAGCAGGACACTGGCGTGTAACCACTGTCGCCTGGGTTGTTTGGAATGGTGTTGAGTACATAGATACATTTCTTCAGTGTTCTGTAAAAAAATATTATCCCAGCAAAGTGTTGAAGAAAATATAAAAAGGGGGAAAAAACAAGGCAGGCTGGAACAGATTAATAAAACTTTACAATGGCCATAAAAAACAGCTTATGAAACTGAAGACCTGTCTGAATAATCGAGCCAGCAGAAGGTAATTATAGAGCAGAAATTGGCTAGTGAGGTGATGGGCTTACCTTCACTAGAGGTCCCTAAGCAGTGGCTGGACAGCCTTCTGCCAAGGACTCTAGCCCGAGACTTCCTGCATAGAGAAGGATTGCCTGCAAGAACCCTAAAAAACTGATTCTATGAGAAGGAGTTGGCAAGCTGCAGGTTGGCTGCTGTGAGAACAGGATGCTGAACTAGCTGGGCCTTTGGCCTGATCCAGTGGGACTCTTATGATCTTAAGAAGATCCAGAACTTGAGAGGAGCCACTGAGAAGGCCCTTTCTTGTCTTGAGTCCCAGCCAAACAGGCTACAGATGATGGCAGGACAGAAGGACAGCATCTCCCAAAGATCTCAAAACTCAGACAGTATGGAATGGGGAGAACAGTCTTTCAGGTCACTTGGGGGCAGTTTATGTAGGGCTTTGTGGGACAAACTCATAAGGACATAAGAAGAACTTGCTGCTGGATCAGGCTAATGGCCCCTCTAGTCCAGCATCCTGTTCTCGCAGTGGCCAACCAGATGCCTTTGGGAAGCACACCATAATGACCTGAGTGTATATGCTTTCCTTGCCCACCATGCTGTCTCCAAATGCATTTTTCTTACACATTCAAATGTTGGCATTGAATGAAAATTACATGTTTCTTCTGCAGTACGTAGCTCATTTTCCTCCTCCGTTTACTGCCTGCAACGCAAAGATAAAAGCTCCCTCACCGTTTTTCAATGGAATCAATGTTGGAATGCAGAAGCCACAGTTCCTCAAGATTGTCTTGCCGCCGTGAGGAGAAGATGAGGTGATGCCCTGTCAAGCACAGCGTCCCCTCCACTGCCGGGTAGAAGGGGCGGTGAAGGACCACGTTGTCGGCCCGTGGCGTCTTGATGAGCTCAGCAAACTCCATGTTTCCCTCAGCTCCAGCACAACGTTCCTGTCAGCAAACCGGTGCCAACTCGAATCTTCCAGCAAGATATAACCCAAAATTCTTGGTAGCTTCCACAGGAGGCCACAAGCTTCAAGATCACGGCACTAGCTGAGAGTTAGCGGCCCAGCAGAGGTCATCGCTGCAGGATCCAATTTCTTACTGGTTGGGGGAAGACATGAGAAATCATGAACCATTTCTAGCTTAGAAAAGGATAACAAATATTAAGGGTGTTTTGAGGAAGGGGCAGGATAACTTACAGGTATGGGAGAAACTACAGCAGACCAACACGGCTACCTACCTGTAACTAGGTACGGGAGAAGTTTTAGGAAAGAGGAAAGCTGTCTGGGGAGTGGGGGGTAGTTAGGGTGGGGAAGATGTCACAATCCAAGGTGCTAATGAAAAGGCAGGTATCTGGGGATGTCACAATCACAGCTCTCTCCAGGTGCAGGGAAAGGGTCAGGTGCAATAGTGTGAAAGTATGTAAAGCAGAAGTCTTACCACACTATTAAGGGCCTTAAGGACTTTTGGAGAGAATTCAAAGGCCCTGCCCCCCCACCCCTAAGGACTAAAATTACAGCATCTGGTGTGGTCAGAACACCTCAAACCCACCCACTCGGACCCTCCCATCCACAAACCACCAGAAATGGGGCAGCTGGGAGTTAGGAGTGGATCCATTTCCAGCTCCTAGGCATGGATAACAGGTGGAGAATAAACCCAGGCTCCCCTAACACAGAAGCCAGGGAAGACCGTGCGCAGAGCAGAGATCCCAATTCATTTCCCCCCACCCACCCAGGAGAGGCAGCTTAACTCCCTGCTCCTAACAACAGAAAAGGGTAACTGCCTCCCACCTACCCACCCACCATGACTTCAAGATGGGGAGTTAACACCCCACATACTCCTGCCCAGTTCATGGAATCAGAAACGGGAGCAATTATTATTCTATTACTACTGTATTTATTAAAACTGCATGCCGCCCTTCGCCCGCGACACGCAAAACGAAAAAAGCCAAAATAAAAATAAAAATAAAAGCAAACCAATAACCCGACCACCCCCCTTCCTACAAACTGGGATGGGGTACCCCCTAATCTCAGAAGGACTTGTTGAGGTGAGGAGGAGGGGAGGAAGAGAGAGAGAATTAAAGAATCAATACCCACCTTTTGGAGAGGGGATGCAGGTGGGGGGGGGGCTGGGCCCCCAGCTGTCAGAGGGGGGTCTTGGACTCCATAGTGGAGGAATATTTTGGGGTGGGGGGGCTGGCAAACAAAAGGCTGTTTTTTTTTTAATAAAAAAATAAAAATAGCCTGGATGGCACACCCAATATATGTAATAGAGTATTGTAGAGATACAGGTATAGATACACACGCCGCCTTTCTCCCAGTCTAGAGGGGGGGGGACCCCTTTTCCTTTGCCCCCAAGCAACCCTCCTTCCTTCCTCTGCCTCCCCTAGAGAGGCTCCAGGAGACAGGAAGAGCTCCCTGCCGGTACCCGGATGTTGAGGCGGTTGGCCGTTATTTTGGGGGGGGAGGGGGAGAGGAAATGAGGAGAGGAATATAATAGCGATAATAATAATAATAATGATAATAATGGTAATACACACGAAACAGACCCCGCTGCAGCCGGGAGGCGGGGCATGCGCTGCCCGGAGGCGGAGTGGCGGAGGGGGCAGGGCCGCCTCGCCCCCCACGTGACGCTCCCCGGCGACCAATCCGCCTTCGCCGGGCTTCCTCCGGGCGGCGAATGAGGGGAGGCAGCTGAAAAGCGGGGGAAGTTGCCACCTGGTCCTTCGCTTTTCTCCTTCCCCCTCTCTTTAAGTGTGTTTCTCGCTCTCTCGCTCTCTTTTTGCCCTTACCGGAAGTAGGCCGCGGGAGGAAAGGTGCCGGCTGGAAACTGGGCACCGCAGCGCGGCGGTTCCGGTATCAAATCCTGCCGCGTCATAATCGGGCGAGGCGAGGCGCGTGTTTGCTTTTATTGGCCGTTGTACGTGTGAATGTGACTGTGTGAATGTGCGTGTATATTGGTGTGGGTGGGCGTAATATACATATACATATATATTACACCCACACAACTAAACGACTAAACAACAACTATATATATATATATATATATATATATATATATATATATATATATATATAATATTATGTGTGTGTGTGTGTGTATGTGTGTATATATATGTATATGTATGTATGTATATATGTATAGATAGATATATGTATGTGTGTGTATGTATATTGTATTTCCTTTTATTGGTCATTGAGTATGTGTGTGTATTTTTTTTAATTAAATTTACTTATTTATTTATTTATAATACCCCAAAATTATTATTTATAATTTCCCCAGCCTCCCTGGGCGGCTTACAGCACATATTAAAACATGATAAAGCATCAAACATTAGAAACTTCCCGGATCCAGATGTCTTCTAAAAGTTGTGTAGTTCTGGGAGGGAGTTCCACAGGGTGGGCACCACTATATTAATATGCATATATGTATGAGTGTGTTATTTTTATGTGTACATATGCATATATTGTGCCCGGAGGCTTGGCTCAGTCCTTTGTAGAATTTGAAAGGAGAGAAGTGCCTCTGAGTGTAAGCAGAGTACCTTCCCATGTGTGTGAGTGCATACATGTACTAAGTGGCTATGGCAAATACTTTTTTTTTTTTTTTTTTTTTTTTTTTTTTTAAAATAATATTTATTTGATTTTCCAATTTTATAAGCACATTACAGCACGGTTAAATTTCTTTTGTTTCCCACCTCTCACATTGAGAAACAATACATAACTCCCCCCCCCTCTCACGGAGGTATCTTTTAACATTGTTCATTTAACCATCTAAACACAACCCTCACTTTGCTTGTACCTGGTCCCTTTCCAGACTAGGCATCTATATTACTAACTTTTATCAAATGGCTTCCACAGCTTCTCACTGCTGAATCCATAGATAATTCTTGGCTCACGGGTTCTTATCTTGGTATTTATACATTATCTTCTAATTTTTTAACTTAACTTATACATATCGTCTTCTAAACATTTTTCTCCTAACATCATAATATCCTAATTTATAACATTCTCATTATCGCAATTTCTAATCTTAATTTTCCCCTCGGCCTTAAATCCTAATTTTTTTTTTAACTTACTTTCCCCCCCCTCCCCCCATGCCCCAGAACCTGGTTTTCAAATATTCCACAACAAAACTTATATAACTTCTATAATTCCCACCATACCAGAAATTAAATCCACATGCTTTGGTCAAACCGTCAAATCAATCCAAGAAAGAAAAAAAAATAACCACTCTCACCCCACACCCACCCGCCGTGTCACCCATGTCCGATCTGAATGGGCCAGCAAAACTTCTTTGGGAACAGTCTGTTGCATTCTTCTTTGCTTTCCCAATCTTCTTACAACGTCAATGTCCCAGAGATCCATTCTTACTTTCTCATCCTGTTTGAAAATCTTCTTCTTAATGCTTCTCCTCTTATGGTTTCTAGCTTTCTTTTTCTTTTTGTTGACATCATGCGGCCGGGTGCGTAGTCTTTTTTTCAAAGTCATAAGTTCTTTTTGGTTCTCACGCTTCGCAGCGTGGGAACATCCTGTTGTTGGTTCCTCTGATATGATCCTGTTCAAACGTATCTCCATCCTATCCAAGGCATCATTCAAACGTATCTCCATCCTATCCATAGCATCACTGAATTTCTGCATTCCTTGTAGAAATAGGTGCACATCTAGCTTTGCCATCTGTGCTCCTGTCATTCTGTCAAATGTAGATACAATCGTTCCATTCAGCAATCCATTTAGATATCTTGTTGCAAAAAGTATTCCTTGCCAGATTCCTCCAGCACAGGGGGAGAGGGGGGCTGGTTACACTGAAGCAAATTCCTTTTCAATGGCCACTTTCGTTTTGCCTCGGCTGCCACATCCCCGTCTCTTAAGCTTCAGCAGTGATAGGGCTGGCCTCCATTTTAAGCCCTACACTTTACCCAGAAATAAGTCCAAAACATCCATTTTACTCACAATCTTCAGGTCCGAATTGATAATTTGGCAGGAGAAATCCCGGCGCACGATCAGGAGAGATCTGGCAGCTGCGCCCGTCAGGGGGATAGATGTTCTCAGATCCAAAGGGTTCAGGCTCCCCCCGCTCGCGTCCCGGAGTCCCTTATTAGGTTCTCCTCGGGAGGAGGGAAGCCCCGCGAACCACCGCCGGACCGACCGGTCCCGGGACGCCCTTCCCGGGAGTTTTGGGGGCTGAGGCGCTGTCTCAAGACACCCCTTTCACCCCTTTTCGGGCAGGGAACATCGGAGCGATGTTCCCCCCGACCTCTCCAGCCAGCAGCCGGAACCGGAAGCCGGCAAATACTTTTTTTAATCTGGTCTTTAGAAACGGGACTTAGAGAGGTGGCTTGGCTCAGTGCTGTGTGAAATGTAAAGGGAGGAAATCACCTCTGAGCATGTGCAGAGTTATGAGTTGGTGGGTGCCAGACCATTCCAAAATCCTGGCTCCAGTAAGTGTTAGAATTTAATCAAGGATTGAGGTGTTCGGACGGCTGCCAGATCTCTAATCCCTTGATCCAGCAAGTTTTAAAAATTAATCCAGCCAAGATAGCCTTCCGGGTTGATGGGCCATTAAAAGTACAAAGGAAAGGCAGCTCTGTGCTAGATGGGGACAAATGAGTAGAGCCCGTCCTACAACTCTGAGATACATAGAAGGAGAAAGTCTGAGTTTGGGGGCAGAGTTTGCTGTTATGTGACCTTAGAGGAGAAAGCTGCAGGCTGGCAAGGCGGAGAGAAAGCCATGGCTGATTTCTGCCTGAATCCAAGCCTGTGGCCTATGGGAGAAACAAGACCCTTTTCGAGTACGGGTGCCTGCTCTGAGCACAGCTCCAGGAAGGTAAGGATTCTCACGCAGGGACAGTTCCAAGAGGGTGATTCCACTGTACTCGTTTTGGTGTACACGCGCCATCCCTGGAAGGTAAGCCCTGCAGAAGATACTGTAGTGCATTCCAGGTGTTGCTCTTTTGGGGTAGGATTCAATTAAAGGTAAAGGTAAAGGGACCCCTGACCATCAGGTCCAGTCGTGTCCGACTCTGGGGTTGCGTGCTCATCTCGCTCTATAGGCCGAGGGAGCCGGCGTTTGTCCGAAGACAGCCTCCGGGTCATGTGGCCAGCATGACAAAGCTGCTTCTGGCAAACCAGAGCAGAGCACGGAAACGCCGTTTACCTTCCCGCTGGAGCGGTCCCTATTTATCTACTTGCACTTTGACGTGCTTTCGAACTGCTAGGTGGGACCGAGCAACGGGAGCTCACCCCGTCACAGGGATTCGAACCACTGACCTTCTGATCAGCAAGCCTGTGGTTTAACCCACAGCGCCACATGCCAGCAAAGTCAGGTCGCACAATTAAAGCAGATGGGGCCCTGCTCTCTATGCATTCGTCAGATCGGTTTGTGACTTTGTACCCTGTGTTAGAGGAGGGAGTAGTACCTCTGGTGGCAGACGCATCATGCTCCTTCTGGGTAGCTTGTCCACCTTTGGTCCCCACCCTGCACTCAGCTCTCACCTGTGGCTCCTAGAAGCTGTCCGCATGGAACAGTGTCCACACCCCAGGGAAATGGATTTGACTGGCCGGCTAAACCAAGTGAGAGTAGCTGATGGATCTTAAACCCTCAGTGAGTTAAGGACTTGGTTTTTTTATATAATTTTCATTTATAACAAATAAACATTTCAACAACAACAAAAATTAAACAATTCTCACATATCAAACTCGACTTCCCCTCTTTCAGCGGTTCCATGAATTTACCCTCTTTCTTCTTCTTCTGCATATCCCAATTAATACTGTTTATTCTTTTTGCCATCTATTTTGTACATGTTTTAGAAACTCCAAATTTTTACAATAATCCTCCTAATGTCTTAATTTGTTTGTAAATATTCAATAAACAAGTTATGGATTTGTGAAGACATGTGAAGACCAGCTCCGGCGGATTGAACAAGCAAGACCAATAATGAGTCCAACGGTCAAGACGGCAATTTCTGCACATGCTGTATAGGGAAGAGAGGGGCAGGTGAGGCTTGTCAACCTAGGAAGGGAGCCCATCTAGGAGAAGGAAAAGTCTGGTCCTAAATCGCCACTAGGGACGCGGGTGGCGCTGTGGGTTAAATCACAGAGCCTAGGGCTTCCCAATCAGAAGGTCAGTGGTTTGAATCCCCACGACGGGGTAAGCGCCCATTGCTCGGTCCCTGCTCCTGCTAACCTACCAGTTCGAAACCACATCAAAGTGCAAGTAGATAAATAGGTACTGCTCCGGTGGGGAGGTAAACGGCATTTCCGTGCGCTGCTCTGGTTCACCAGAAGCGACTTAGTCATGCTGGCCACATGACCTGGAAGCTGTACGCCGGCTCCCTTGGCCAGTAAAGCGAGATGAGCGCTGCAACCCCAGAGTCATCTGCGACTGGACCTAATGGTCAGGGGTCCCTTTACCTTCTTAAATCTCCACTGCCTTGCAGAGCATCTTCAGGAAAGGCAAGGCTGAGGAGTAAACGCTACACAAATGTGGAGTGGAGTCCCTAAGGCGGTTGGATGGTGCCTTGTACACCCTTCCGGCAGCCAAGCTGGTGCCAAATGTCTTGCTCTGCTTTCCTTTGGATCACATTAGAGAGGCCGGGGGGGGGGGGTTGTCTTTTCATCTGGGCAGCCCAGGACCTCCAGACACACTGCCCAGACTTGCGTCCTGGGGAGGTCACTTCGGTGCTGCTAACATGGTGGTTTGACTTCACCCCCAGAGGCGCACTCAGTTGTCTCTCGAGAGACAGATGTCAACAACAGCCCAGAGGGTTCTTGTGGTTCTTTTGTGGAAGGAGGGTGACAGGGCACTGGAAAGTGTGGGATAACATTTGCTCGACACAACAGCAGTATGCAAATCCTATTTAATAAAACAAAACAAATGGTCATCTTGTGTCTTTTGTTTTCACATGTCCCAGTCGTGAAAGATTAGTCTTAAGGACTAGCCCCATGAAATGAGGTGCTTCAAAATTGGGAATGGGAATGCTGTTAAAGCAAATAAGAAGGCTTTGTGGTTTTTTGTGGATCTGGACACTAGAGGGAAGCAGTTTGCTGTTCCAGTGCTGGTCAAACAGAACACACAAGTCCATTCCCTTCCATTCAACAATATTGTATTGGTAAAGGTAAAGGGACCCCTGACCATTAGGTCCAGTCGTGTCCGACTCTGGGGTTGTGGCGCTCATCTTGCTTTATTGGCCGAGAGCCGGCGTACAGCTTCCAGGTCATGTGGCCAGCATGACAAAGCCGCTTCTGGTGAACCAGAGCAGCGCACGGAAACGCCGTTTACCTTCCCACCAGAGCGGTTCCTATTTATCTACTTGCACTTTGACGTGCTTTCGAACTGCTAGGTGGGCAGGAGCTGGGACCAAGCAACGGGAGCTCACCCGTCACAAGGATTCGAACCGCCGACCTTCTGATCAGCAAGCCCTAGGCTCTGTGGTTTAACCCACAGCGCCACCTGGGTTCCTATTGTATTGGTATCATAAGCTATATCATCCTCAATAACTTGGGATAAAGGTTCAGGTAGGTAGCCGTGTATTACCAAACTTAAAACCATGGAGAGACCTGGTCTGAATAGAGACATTGGATTCTTATCTCATTATACATGATAAAGCTATTTTTGGTCATCTCACCCCTTGCTTTTTCCTGTAAGACCAATTGCAGTCGTTAACAGTCGACAACAGGTTTACCACACCTATCAGCCAATCACCCATTCCCACCACCCCTCTGAGTAATACCCCTCCCCACCCTCTCACTATATATAAGGGTCTGGTGACTTCTGTTTCAGTGTATCTGAAGAAGTGTGCATGCACACCAAAGCTCATACCAAGAACAAACTTAGTTGGTCTCTAAGGTGCTACTGGACAATTTTTTTTATTTGGGGGGTGGGGTGGGATAAAGGAATAGAGGAGATACTTCTCAAATTTGCCAATGGTGCCAAACTGGGAGGGGTAGCTAATACCTCAGAATATAGAATCAGGGTTCAAGAGGGCTTTAACAGATTGGAGACCTGGGCCCAAACTGTAAAACTAAAAAATCAGTCTCACTACAGACAAACAAAAGGTTCTGCACTTAGGCAGGAATAATCAGACGCACAACTTTAGGATGTGGGCTTGCCAGTTGAAAAAGATCTATGGGTCTTAGTAGACCACAAGCTTAACACGAGTCAACAGCTTGATGCAGCAGCAAAAGGAGCTGATGTGATGTAGTTCTGCTGCATTCTGCCTTGGTCAGGCCCCACCCGGAATATTTGGTCCAGTTCTGGGCACCACAATTTAAGAAGGATGTTGACAAGCTGGAAGATGTGCAGAGGACAGCAACCAAGATGATCCAGGGTCTGGAAACCAAGCTGTATGAGGAACAGTTGAGGGACTTGTGTATGTTTAGCCTGGAAAAGAGACTGAGAGGTGATATGATAGCCAAGCTTGTTTTCCCTAGCCCTAGGGGAATCCTGGCAGCCATTTCTGCAGCTTGTAACCCACCATTCAAGGAGCTCAGTGTGATACCCATGGGTCTCCCCCCCCATTTCCCTCCCATTTATCCTCACAACAACCCTGTGAGGTAGGCTATGCTGAGTGATGGTGACCATCCCGAGGTCCCCCTGTGAGCTTCATGGTCCCATGGGGCTTTGATGTGAGGCATCTGCAAACTTAGCTACCAGAAGTTATTTTAATTACCCGCAATGCCTTGGAGCAGCCACTGTAGTATCACTCCAGGTTCATCAACAGAAGCATATTGTCCAGATCAAGGGAAGGAATAGATTTTGCTCTATTCCATCTTAGTCAGACCACACCTGGAATGCTGTGTCCATTTCTGGACATCACAATTTAAGATGTTGACAAGCTGGAACGTATGCGGAGGAGGGCAACCAAGATGATCAGTGGTCTGGAAACTAAGTCTTATGAGGAGCGCTTGAAGGAACTGGGTATGTTTAGCCTGGAAAAGAGGAGACTCAGAGGAGCTATGAGAGCCGTCTTCAAATATCTCAAGGGCCGTCACATAGAGGAGGGAGCATGCTTGTTTTCTCCGGCTCAAGAAGAAGAGTAGAAGAGTTTGGATTTGATATCCCGCTTTATCACTACCCGAAGGAGTCTCAAAGCGGCTCACATTCTCCTTTCCCTTCCTGCCCCACAACAAACACTCTGTGAGGTGAGTGGGGCTGAGAGACTTCAAAGAAGTGTGACTAGCCCAAGGTCACCCAGCAGCTGCATGTGGAGGAGTGGAGACGCGAACCCAGTTCCCCAGATTACGAGCCTACCGCTCCCAACCACTACACCACACTGGCTCTCGAGGGCAGGATTCGAAACAATGGATTCACGTTACAAGAAAGGAGATTCCGACTAAACATCAGGAAACACTTTCTGACAGTAGGAGCTGTTTGACAGCGGAACGGACTCCCTCAGGAGGTTACGGACTCCTTCCTTGGAGGTTGGGTGGCCATCTGTCATGGATGCTTTAGCTGAGATTCCTGCATTGCAGCGGGTTGGACTAGATCAGTGATGGCTAACCTTGACACTTCAGATGTTTTGGAACTACAACTCCCATCATCCCTAGCTAACAGGACCAGTGGTCAGGGATGATGGGAGTTGTACATCTGGAGTGTCAAGGTTAGCCATCACTGGACTAGATGACCCTTGGGGTCCCTTCCAACTCTACAACTATGATTAGAGGAACTTAAAATGAAGGCCTCGCTCCCAGCTGAGTGGATGGCTTGGGACAGGAGCCAGCGCTGGTGTGCCCTACCTTGGCATTAGAACCAAAGCAGCTGCCCCAGGATGCCAAGGGCTGACGCCAGGCCTGGACATTCGGCTGCTTGATGTAGAACATTGCCTTACCCAAACCCCATCATGCAAGGCTGCCACCGCACACTAAAGACGTGCCAGAGATAGAGATTTCTTCTGATTGCCAATTGTTTTAACGTGCGCAGATTGGAAAGAAAGCGGCATGCCCTCTGCAAAAACTTGGCAAGCTCAAACAGTACTGAAAGCAAGGGGTGCATACAACCGCCCTGGTGCTGCCATGAGGCCATCAATGATGGCCACAATAGAAAGCATGTCTGGAGGGACTCTGGCGGTGGTTCTGCGGGGCTTCAGGGAAGGCACAGCCCTTCTTACCTGCCGTAGTGACGCGGCACGAATGAAGAACACACCAAAGTATTGATTCAGAGTGTTATCATATACAGTATATATTACTATTGTCTGTAATCACAATAGGGTAAAGTAACTGCCTTCCTGTCCCAGAAGGAACAGTTACTATTGGTGCATTCAAGTTGCTGCATTTGGATCTTCTGTCTTATTGTTTCCCACCAAAAAGCAGCTGTGTGATTGCTTGAGATTGTTCCCTCCAAAATGTATCTTTTCCTAGTCAGTCCTCTGTCCCTATAAATGTAGCTTCCCTACCCTCAGTTCCCTCAGTCTTGTTTGCTTGAATAAAGAAGTTGTTACATGAAGACGCTGTCTCCTGTCTGCGATGTCAGAGAGCTGAAATCACTTGCTGAAATCATTAACCCACGCTACAACAGCCAAGGCACTAAGACACAGCCCTTCTTACCTGCCGTAGTGATGCGGCACGAATGAAGAACACACCAAAGGAAAGGAAGACAATTGTCACGGCTGGGGCCCATCTGAGATCTCCTGGTGGCTGGGAAGCTAAGGGAGAACGTTTGCAGTCAGACCACGAAAGCATAACAATTCTCTTTTTTGCAGCTCTGTAGTCATTTTCCACCTGTAGGGAGTAGGAAGGGGTGTTGTCCCCCCCCCATAGTTGTCCTGAGTGGACAACTCTGCCCTGGGTGGAGTGGGGGCTGATAGGGTTGCCATATTTCAAAAAGTGAAAACCCGGACACAAACGTTGTTGAGCTTTCTTTGCAAAATCTCAGAGGGCCTTCTCGGTGGTGACGCCCGCACTGTGGAACGCCCTCCCATCAGATGTCAAGGAAATAACCAGCTATCTGACTTTTAGAAGACACCTGAAGGCAGCCCTGTTTAGGGACGTTTTTAATGTTTGATGCTTTAGCGTGTTTTTAATATTCTGTTAAATTCTGTTGTGGGATGTGGGTGGTGCTGTGGTCTAAACCACAGAGCCTAGGGCTTGCTGATAAGAAGGTCGGAGGTTCGAGTCCCTGCGACGGGGTGAGCTCCCGTTGCTTGGTCCCTGCTCCTGCCCACCTAGCAGTTCGGAAGCCCATTATTATACCCTGCCAGGCACTCTGGGAGGCTTCCAACATATGTAAAACATAATAAAACATTAAATAGTAAAGGAAACCAAAAAACTTCCCTACACAGGGCTGCCTTCAGATGTCTTCTAAAGGTTGTACAGTTACTTATCTCCTTGGCTCAGGAGTCGTATAACTTCATACCCTCCAACATTTTAACGGATGAAAATAGGGACGTCCTAAGGAAAAGCGGGACATTCCGGGATCAAATCAGAAACCGGGATGGACTATGTAAATCTGGGATTGTCCCTGGAAAATAGGGACACTTGGAGGGGCTGTGACACTATCGCCCCCCCCCCCAGGTCAACAGCTTTGGGCCTTAAATCTCAGGATCTGGGACACAGCTGTCAACCCTCCCCTTTTTTTTGCGGGAAACTCCCTTATTCCAATGCCATTTCCCGCTGCTATCCGGGATTGTTGATATCCCTTAAATTTCCCGGATTTCAAAGGAAGCAGCTCCTCTCCCTCCCTGCCGGCCAGGGAGGCTCCTCAGCTGCGTTGCTCGGCTGCCAATAAGGAGTCTGAGACCGACTGGGGGGCAGAGCTTGCATGCCTTGTGCATCCAGACCCTCACGCCCAACCAGACAGACAGCCTGCCTGCCGTCTACGCGCTCGCTCTTTCACTCTCCCGTTCACGCGCAGCCTCTGGAGCACAGGGTGGCGAGGCTACCTGGTGTCATTGTACCGCCCTCGCGGCATCACTTATTTTCAAATCCGAAAGTTTGGAAAAAAACCCCTTATTTTCAAATCCGAAAGTTGACAGCTATGATCTGGGATGCTCCTCCACTGGTGACCCTATGAAGAGACCCTGCAGTTCTGAATTTGCCACAACACTGCTGGTGTCAGTGCTACCGACTCCCTTACCAGCTCCTCAGGTCGGCAACACCTCTGCTTGCCATTGGCACAGGTCCCAAGATCTAGTTCTGGGATGGCCCAGGTGGTCTCGTTGCATTGGCTCCTGCAGTAGCCTTCACGTAGGATGCAGGTCTGTGTATCTGTTTGCCTTCTGCGTCCTGGACCAGAAAAAAGGGTTCTGGGCATCAGCTTCAGGTGTCCTGTGTGTGTGTGTTTGCTAAGAGAAGAAAGGAAGCGGCCATTGCTACTGGGCACATCCCTAGCCTAGCCTAGGGTGTACATGTGTGCCCTCTGATTCAGGACAGATACAATAACTTCACTGTGATGGCCTGGGATTCAGACTCAGATGCTGAACCTGAGGGATCCCAGCCTGCACAGGATTCCCCACCTCCAAAACCAGCAGAGCCGGGGCTAGGGCTTGAGTCTGAAGGGTCCTCACCTGTGCTGGATCCTCAGGTGCAGGCATCTGCTGAGTCTGCTCTGGCTCCTGATGGGATGGAGGACCCATTGCCTGCAGGTGCTCCACTCCCAGTCCTGTCAGGGAAAGCTGAGGTTGCCTCTGGGTCCGGTAACCCTCCAGCCTCTCCTGAGCTGCAGAGGCTCAGGGCAGAGAGGTGAAGGGAACTGAGTTCCCGCAGGAGGAGTGCTCACCTCCAAGCCAGGAGAGGCAAGTCACCAGAGGATTGGGGCCGCCCTCTGCCTCGGGGCAGATAAAAGCCGGCCAGCCCCAGCCCCAAGTTGCAGGAGCAACATCATTGGTTGCCAGTTCCTGCTTGAAATCTGTCCTGCTTTCCTGCCTGAGCTCCTGACCCGCCCTGGTTCCCTGCTTGCCTACCTGTTCCTGACTTCGCCTGACTCCTTGCCCTGCATCCAGCTTCAGTGACTACGGACTGCCTTTATGTTACCCTTCTGACACGGACCGGACTTGGACCTCACCTTTCGGGTAACCCACGAGACCAGCACATTCACACAGTGCCATTAAACTATGGAACTCACTCCCACAGAAGGCAGAGATGCTCACCAACTTGGATGGCTTGAAAAGAGAATTAGACAATTCATCGGGGAAGAAGAGGCTATCAATGACTGGGTGCCTCTGCTCTGCTTCCACAACTGGAGGCAAGAGTTACTCTTGTGTTCAAATCCCGCTTGCCGGTTTCCCACAAGCATCTGGTTGGCCACTGTGAGAACAGGACGATGGACTAGATGTGCCACTGGCCTGATCCAGCTGAAGGCTCTTCTTAAAATCTTAAGGACTGGGGCACAGTGAGGGCATTCCCTGCACATTGCAATACAGTCGTACTTGACTCCCGAACAAATTGGCCCCTGAACGATCGAAACCCGGAAGTGAGTGTTCCTGTTTTTGAACATTATTTTGGAAGCTGAATGTCCGATGGGGCTTCCACGGCCTGCAGCCAATCGGAAGCCGCGCTTTGGTTTCCGGACAATTTGGAAGTCGAATGGACTTCTGGAACAGATTCCGTTCGACTTCCAAGGTACGACTGTACATGGTTCAGATGGAACTGGGGAAAGTGTAACTTCGAATACTTGGATCCCTGATTGGCTCTGCCCTTGTTTTTCTCCTCTGGGCACCAATGCCAAGAAGCTTGTCCTCCCTGAGCAGGGATCCCATTTTAAGCCAGCAGAGTGGAGGACACAGAGCGGGTGGGTTCCTTCCCAGTCCCAGCCAACCTAGTGGAGAATGTAACGATAATAATAATAATAATAATAATAATAATAATAATAATAATAATTTATTATTTATACCCCGCCCATCTGGCTGGGTTTCCCCAGCCACTCTGGGCATCTTCCAACAGAATATTAAAATACAATCATCTATTAAACATTAAAAGCTTCCCTGAACAGGGCTGCCTTCAGATGTCTTCTAAAAGTCTGGTAGTTGTTTTTCTCTTTGACATCTGACAGGAGGGCGTTCCACAGGGCGGGTGCCACTACTGAGAAGGCCCTCTGCCTGGTTCCCTGTAGCTTTGCTTCTCGCAGTGAGGGAACCGCCAGAAGGCCCTCGGCGCTGGACCTCAGTGTCCGCTCAGAATGATGGGGGTGGAGACGCTCCTTCAGGTATACTGAAGGTATAATGTAAGGCGAATATAAGAGGAACCCTGATAGGTCAGACCAAAAGCCCACCTAGCTCAGCCCTTGTTTCCTTACAGATGGTTCTTGGATACCCACAAACAGGGCCTGAGCACCACAGCACTCTCCCTACTTTCCCAGCAGTACACTGACATTTGGAGGTACACTGCGTCTCACAGTGGAAGCAGAACGTAGCCATTGACAGTCTTACCCTCCATGGATTTTCCTAATCCTCTTTTATAGTCATCTGAGTTGGTTGCCATCCCTGCCTCCTGCAGGAGTGAGTTCCATAGTTCCACTTTGCACTCTGAGCATTCCATGTGTTCTGATCTTTACAGCTGTGGTGTGGGTAAACATTCATCTTGTTCTGTGAGTAGGCATACTCTGCTTCCATTGCACTTTTTAACTTATTTCCTCCTGCAAATCTTTACCAAAAATGCCATATTTAACAGCCACTATGCTTTAAAATCTACTTTGAATTGGCAAATTCAAAAACATGTTTTATCAGCAAAGATGTAAACCCAAAAGCACTGAATATTCATCTGAATATTTATTCATTTAATTTCCTTTATGAATCTCTTCTCATAAAGCTTCCCAAAGTGATTTCACAATAAAAACATATGTATATACAGACTGGCTTATCCACACATCCCCTAGTTCTGCTGCTTCTGTCACCCTCCTGGAAAAAAACCATCTCTTCAGTGCTCAATCGGAGCTAACAGGAATTTGGGTTCCCCCCAGATTGCCATTTGTTCTGATGTATCACTAAAGAGCAGGTTTTCTCTTGGAAGGGTTTTGCAATTTTTTTATGTGCTGTAAGCCATCCAGAGTGGCTGGGGAAACCCAGCCAGATGGGTGGGGTATAAATAATAAAATCATCATCACCATCATCATCATCATCATCACTCCCTCCGTGAAAAAGTCCCTCCCTTTGTCTGACCTGAATATTTGCAAGTTCAGTTTCTCTGGATGTTTAGTAGTTTGAGAGAGGGAGGAAAACAGCTCCCTTCCACTTAGGGTACACCCAGGGGCGGAGGAAGGGAGCGGTGGGGGCGGTGCGCCCCGGGTGTCATCACTGAGGGGGTGACATTCGGCATGCTGCCCCCATTTGGAGGTGCCGATCGCGGGGCCGGGGCCCCGCCCAGAGTGTCACCCCCCAGGGCACTGCCCGGGGCGGACCGCCCCCGCCCCCCGTTGCTCCGCCCCTGCCCCAACACACACACACATACACATACACAAAATGCTGTTCTTACCTGCCTGAGCAATGGAGAACAAAAGGAAGAGAGGGAAAAGAACTACAGAACGCTTCATGGTTGCGAGTTGATAGGATGTGAGAGGCCTGGAAGCTTCCGAGGAGGAAGGTGCGTGGACGAAAGAGATGTGCTTAAGAAAGTGGAGGGTGTGTGTGAAGGAACACAGAGTCACCGGCCTCCCAACTCTTCCTCCTCCATGCTCAAATGTCGCTCCACCCCAGTGCACCAGCTCGGAGAATCATGGGCGCCCTGATTGATGTTTAAGGCTCTTGTAGCATTGCTCAAATTCAGGGCAGTCAACCTCTGACTTTAAACATACTGGAGGCAGTGATCAGAAGCGGGACAGGCAAAGGCAGGGCAGGGCCCGGAGGGTGAGGGTGAAGCTACACCCTTGTGCAAATTCATTGAAACAAAGCATGTTTTCTATCTTACTCCTAATCCTGTACTCAAAACAAACATGAAAAGTCAGTTGATCATTATGGTGTCGGAAGCCTGCAGCCAACAGAAGGAATGATGCGCTCGCCACAATATATTGAGGTTCTACAAAAGAGAGCTATTCCAGAGCTGGAAAAGAGGTATCCTGACAGTACTGGGATATTGCAGCAGGACCTAGCCCCCTGAAACACATCAAAAGTGGTGAAGAAGTTCATGACAGAGCAGCAAATACAGGTACTTGATTGGCCAAGGAATTCCCTGGACGTAAACCCCATTGAGAATTTGTGGGCTATATACAAAAGTCGCCTCCGTGCTGTGGACTGTATGACTATGGAGAAGCTCATTCAGGCGCTGATTCAAGTGTGGCACAGGGATCCAAAAATTAGATTAGATTAGATTAGATTAGATATATTTATTGTCATTGTCCGTATATACACAGTACACACAACAACGAAAATCAAACACCCAAAGACCGGATTTACCTTACACATTTACACATATCTCCAACACTCTCATCCTATTAAGACATAATCTATTAAAACATAGCATAATCCAGAATGTAACATAACCTATTAAAAGCATAACATAACCTAAAACCTATCTCCTTTCTTACTATTCACTGCTTGCTATTTCTTACTACTGGCCCTGAGGTCATTATTTAGTGCAATCAAAGCTCTTGGATAGAAACTATTCAGAAGACGTGTGGTTCGTGTTTTCATCGTCCTGTATCTTCTGCCTGAAGGCAACAGTGCAAAGAGGTTGTGAGCAGGGTGGGTGGGATCTCTCAGGATATTGTGTGACTTCTTCAAGCAGCGAGACATGAAGATCTCATCCAGGGTTGGTAGTTGGAGCCCAATAACATTCTGGGCAATTTTAATTATTCTCTGTAAAGCTTTTTTATCCATTACAGAGCTACTTCCATACCACGATAATATACTATGGGTTAAGACACTCTCAATGGTACTGTGATAATAGGACAGAAGTAGGCGCTGAGATAGATTCAATCCACTGAGCATTCTCAGGAAATACAACTTCCCCTGCGCCTTCCTCACAACCACATTAATGTTTGCAGTCCATGAGAGGTCCTCAGAGATGTAAGTGCCCAGGTATTTAAAACTGTCAACCCTCTCCACCTCCTCGTGACTGTTCGAAGCTAGTAGACTCCATGCCAAACCGTGTTCAAATGCTGCTTAAAAAGAGCGGAGGTCATATCCGTTACTAATTGTATTTTAACTTGTATTTTAATTGATTGTTTTGTATGTTTTGTTGTGGTTTTTATGGTTGTTAGCCGCTCTGAGCCCAGTCTTGGCTGGGAAGGGCGGGGTATAAATAAAAATTTATTATTATTATTATTATTATTATTATATGTGAGTTTTGTACATGTATATGTGAGTTTTGTACAATAAACTACATTGTTTGTTTCAATTAATTTGCACAAAGGTGTACCTGCTATTGGGAAAGACTTTGGAAGAACGGTTGAAAGTTTACGGCTTGTACCTCATTTAAATGTTGGAAATGTAAAAGGAAGAAGAAGAAGAAGAAACCATTCGGATTCTGTTAGCCCAATGCAGTCCCAACCAAAGAAGACTGGTAAATTAAGTTAATGGAATATGCTGAAATTGTTAATTGGGAAATTGAGAAATTAAGATGACAACAATATAAAGAAGAATGGGAAATGTTTATTGTGTATATACAAAATCAATGCACATAAGTTAATACATTAGCAGGTGTTTGAAAAACACTTGTAACACTTTGGAGAATGTATTAAAAGTGGAAGAAAATAGAAGTTAAGATATCTTGGACATGCATAAATGCAAATAATATAACAACAGTTCTACGAACGTTGTCAAATGTGCATTGTATCAGAGGGGGCCTACTTTGAAGGCCTGTAAGGTTGTATGTTCCAGTGGTCCTCAACCCCCGATCCGCGGCCCAGTACCGTTCCGTGGATCAAATGGTACCGGGCCGCTCAAGGAACATTAAATTATTTCAATTTTATTTACTGTGGTGTTAAAATGTTAAATCACTTTATATTCATTTTTGGTTGTAACTGTATTTTATTTTGAAGGCATGTTTAAATACAATTAAATTAAAATTATGACATCAAAACAATCTAAAATATAAACAATCAATGTCCCCCCCCTCAGCGGGCCGTGGTAAAATTATCAAACGTTGACCGGTCCGCGACGATAAAAAGGTTGGGGAGCACTGGTATGTTCAAATATTTCTCGCGGTCCGATTTCTGTGACCATTCACAGAATGGTCCGGTCACACCTTGTTATGTTTTTTGCTGAGCTTCTAGACAGATGGATGTAGAGATAGATAGATATGCCGACAGACAGACACGCTCTAGCTAAAGGGTTAAAAAAAAAGAAGATTCCCATTTGTTCCCATTAAGCATGGGAACAGTTTTGATCTCCACAGTGACTTCTCCATCTCATCGGAGATCTGCCCTCCTGTAAGGCATGATCACTGAAAAACTCAGGGACCCAGGATTCCTCTCCTCTGAGGAAGCTCTCTCTCAGCCACGGATGGCTCTTTCAGCTTCACTGGAGCAAGGCAGGAAAGTGCCTTGCTCCAACCATTCCCTCCGGAGCAGAAGGCAGCTGCCAAGCCAGCCTCCTTCTCCCCCCCCAACTCCTCCTGCCTCACTTCACTTCCTCAGAGAGGTTAATCGGGGCACAAGCAGTGTTGCATACGACTGGGGTCCCAAAGGAACCAGGAGCTCCTTTAGAGACTCGCTTGGCGTCAGACAAGTCTGTGGGAAGGAGGAGTCTGAGGCAGGCAAAGACCAACACCTGCTGATGCAACCTGAGCTCTCTAGCTGTACACTGGGAATTGATCATCCCAGGTGATCTGGACTGGGTCTGCAGCTGCTTCTAGACAGGTGGGATTCAAGCGCATAACAGCAAATTCAGGCTCACCAATTAAGGCAGAGCTGGTGTTCTCACCCAATGAACCCGCTTCCCCCAAAATCGGACTGTTTGTTGTAAGGAGGGGGTGGGAATGCACCACAAAGTGCATTTTTCTCTCTGCACGCCCCCCCCTTCCTCGGGCAGGTTAGCCCTGTGCATGAACACTTGATTATAACACTGTGAAAATCTCTTCAATAACCTAAGAAGAGTCCTGTGGTTTGATAAGTCCAGAACATCCAATCCAGAATCCTGTTCTCACAGTTGCTACCGTCTTCCCCCCTTTTTAAGACACCGTCTTATAATTTATTTTCCTAAAAAAAAAACAGGGTGGCTTCTTTTCGGGGGGATGTCTTATTTTTATTACGTCAGCATGGTACGGTACAGCCTCCCCCTGTGCGCTGAGCAGGCGGGGCAGAACTCCGCAAGAGGCGCGTCCCCCCCCGCGCCTCTCGCTGGTTCGCTGGCTCCCTGCGCACGCAGAAGGGGCTGAGGAGGCGACGGGAACAATGGCGGCACCATGGCTTACTTTTGAGGTACGTCTTACTTCTCACAAAGGTAAAAAAACCCTGCCATGGCTTACTTTATGACTACATATTAAAAAGGGGAAACGGGAAACAGATCCCTCAAAGGGAAGCCAGCCAGCAAGACCTGAGCACTACAATGCTCTCCCTGCCTGTGAGTCCCAACAATTGATATTCAGGGGCATACTGACAATGCAGGCAATAGTAATAATAATAATAATAATAATAATAATAATAATAATAATACTGTAATAATTTTATTATTTATACCCCGTCCATATGGCTGGATTTCCCCAGCCACTCAGGGCCGCTCCCAGTAGAACACTAAAAACAGAATAAAACTACAAACATTAAAAACTTCTCTAAACAGGGCTGCCTTCAGATGTCTTCTAAAAGTCAGATACAATCATACCTCGGGTTACAGATGCTTGAGGTTGCGCGTTTTCGGGGTGCGCACCGCGCCGAACCCAGAAGTACTGGAACAGGTTACTTCCGGGTTTCGCCCCTCGCGCATGCGTAGAAACACTAAATCACACTTTGCGCATGCGCAGAAGACCTAATTGCAACCCGCACATGCGGTGCTGTGGGTTGCGAATGCTGCGGGTTGCAAACGTGCCTCCCGCACGGATCACGTTTGCAACCCGAGCGTCCACTGTAGTTGTTTATTTCCTTGACATCTGATGGGAGGGCGTTCTTCAGGGCGGACGCCACTACCGGGAAGGCCCTCTTCCTGGTTTCCTGTAACCTCACTTCTTGCAGTGAGGGAACCGCCAGAAGGCCCTCGGAGGAGGACCTCAGTGTCCGGGCTGAACGATGGGGGTGGAGGCACTCCTTCAGGTATACTGGGCCGAGGCCGTTTAGGGCTTTAAAGGTCAGCATCAACACTTTGAATTGTGCTCGGAAACATACTGGGAGCCAATGTAGGTCTTTAAGTACTGGTGTTATATGGTTTCGGCAGCCACTCCCAGTCACCAGTCTAGCTGCTGCGTTCTGAAGTAGTTGTAGTTTCCGGGTCACCTTCAAAGGTAGCCCCACGTAGAGTGCATTGCAGTAGTCCAAACAGGAGATAGCCATTGCATCTAGTAGCCATTGATAGCCCTCTCTTCCATGAATTTATCCAATCCTCTTTTACAGCCACCTGAGCTGGCGGCCACCATTGCCTCCTGCAGCAGTAAGTCCCATAGTTGCCCTATGCACTGCCTGGAGAGATACTTTCTTTTGTCTGTACTGAGTCCTTCAACACTCAGGTTCGTTGGCTACCCTCCGGTTCTAGCATTTATGAGAGAGGGAGAAAAGAAGTTTCTTTTTCGAGGGAATGGGGGTCTTCTTAGTAGTACTGATGGGAGTAATAGGGAGAATGCATTTCTAATGGACGGAACGTGGAACAGATTCATTACATGGTGAGTTGGCAAAGTTATCAGAAGCTGAGTAGTTTGGGAAGACCTGTGATTGCGGGTCAGGAGGTTTTCTTCCAAACTGTCATGCTGGCCCACTGAAATTGCTCGCAGGGATTTTCCTCCCAGTTGCCACATTCCCAATGCTTATTGTTCATTGCCTCCTCCCACTGTTTATGGGACATTCTCCCTGCTAGGTCAACCATGACCCAGCTGATTGCACATAGACGCTTCCCTTCCTTAAGATCCAGCTTGGAGGGAGAACAAGGAGGGAAGTTTTGGTTCCGAGGTGCCACAAGGATCCGTTCTAGGCCTGGGGTCCTTGCACATTTTATTCTCAAGGACTGAGTCAACTTCATTTTCTGATTTCATAGAATTGTAGAGTTCTACAATGTGTTGAATTTTAGACTGTGAACTCTCCAGGAGTGCCAACCTCTCCCTCTGTACTTTGCAAACCACCATGCACATTGATTGTGTTAAACCAGGGGTGGAGAGATTGTGAAGGTCCAGATGTTGCTTGACTCCCATCAGCCCCAAATAAAATGGCGAAATGGTCAGGTTGTCAGGACTGAGATGCTGCTTTGCTTGCGAGCTTCCCATATAAGCACCTGGTTGGCTATTGTGTGTCGAGGTCCCCAAGCCACCCCCAGAATAAATTCACACTTCGGACATAATTTTTGCTTGGGTTTTTGGCATAATTTAGGCCACAACTTTATTAAAGTGGTTGCGTAGGCATTGGTTCAGACTAGCTGTCCGACGGGACAGAGCTGACCACATGTCAGCAAAGGGAAATCCCATCTGGGGAGAGTTATGGAGGCTGGGAGCAGAGCCCTCCCTCTCCCCAGAGGTTCCCAGGGGCTCTTGCGTGGCCCTGTCCCCCGACCGGGGGTTCGGACAAAAGCATGTCGAGCCCCTGGATTCCTTTAACGGAATTCCCATCACACCATCATCACTTTGGAGGGTGACTGCCCTTCCAGCAACCAACATAACCAATGCCTAACCCCCAACCTTACAAGTTGTGACTAGTTGCTATGTAGTAGGCGAAAACCAAATGGCACCAGCCAATCCGCCAGATGGGAAAATTCATACTAGGCCCCTGCTCAACAGCAGATGACCCCATGACAGGCAATCGCAAGGTCAATGCAGAGGCCTAAAAACAGGGAGGGAGGGTGGGTGATCCGAAGCACGCAGCCAAGGGGAAGGTTGCACAATGTACTGACCAATATATAGGACGCTGGGCTGTCCATCACAAATTGCAACATATAAATCTCCCCAGCAACACCACCAGGTCCAATCCAAGCTGTGGCTAGCTACCAACTCACCCCAGCTACAGGGGAGGTAGCTTGCTAGCCCCCACCGCAACACGTGCTCTCCGATAGGGAGAACACGCTTTGTGAGAACAGGATGCTGGCTGCGATGTCCCTTCGGACTGATCCACCAGGACTCTTCTTAATGGAATTTGTAGACAGGGAACATCTGGAGGGCAACTGTTGAGCTAAACATAGATAAATATGGATTCAGGTAGGTAGCCGTGTTGGTCTGACGCAGTCGAAATAAATAAAAATAAAAAATAAGAAATTGTCTAGTAGCACCTTATAGACCAACTAAGTTTGTTCTGGAATAAGCTTTTGTGTGCATGCACGCTTCTTCAGATCCCTTCAGACACTTCTTCTGAAGAAGTGTGCATGCACACCAAAGCTTATACCAGAACAAACTTAGTTGGTCTATATCTATAAGGTGCTATAAATAAATATGGAGTGTGAGAGGTGCATCATTCCACACATGTTTTTCAGAAGAACAGGTCACTTTATTCCTTTGTTTTTATCTGTCTAACACATCCTTCTGTGGCACTGATTCCCACCCAACTTCCATCACCGGCTATCTCTAACCTTGATGAACCATCAAAGTCACATGGATTTTGGTTTGGAACTTCATTGATTGCAGATTCATAACAAGTCACGTATCCTATGTTCTATATTCACTGTTCTGGGGACTAGAAAAACAACATCTACAAAATGTCAGAATCTATACAAGCAGCTTACTGATACATGCATGGCATCTATTCCAGGCCTCCCCTCTATTATGAAGAGTTTGGATTTGATATCCCGCTTTATCACTACCCGAAGGAGTCTCAAAGTGGCTCACATTCTCCTTTCCCTTCCTCCCCCACAACAAACACTCTGTGAGGTGAGTGGGGCTGAGAGACTTCAGAGAAGTGTGACTAGCCCAAGGTCACCCAGCAGCTGCATGTGGAGGAGTGGGGAAGCGAACCCGGTTCCCCAGATTACAAGTCTACCGCTCTTAACCACTACACCACACTGGCTCTATTAAACAGCTGAACCCCTGACTGTAAGCACTATTGATTCTTCAGCCCATCCTCTGTCCTTCCTTCTGTGTTCATCCAGAGAATCAGACCAGAACACCATGAGAGTGCTCTCATGAGGACTCTCCAACTGGAGAGGAAGGTGCATCTAGCATCTCTCAAAGAGAGGGAGCATCTTCCATTCTTCAAGGGCAGCAATCAGTCCACCAATATTAACCTTAAAAACAAGCAACAAACATACAGGAGTTACTTCAGATTCATAGCAAGGTCACAATGTCTGATACATGAAAATACAAAGGAAGTCATGTTGGTCCATAAGAAACATTCCCCAAAAAACTGGCCATTGAGTAGGGATTGATGAATCTCCTCAATTCAGTTCCTCATTTTAAGAAACTGAATTGGGTAGAGTCACCTTTCAATGAGAACTGAATCAAATGTTTGGTCCCTCCCTACCACTGGGTATTTTGTTTTCGAGGAGCAACAAAAAATGTCACAAAATAACGAGCAAGCTTTTGAGGTCAAATATTGGCTATTTGCTGGTTCTTGACCTTGCTATAGGTTGGGTTTACCCTGGAATATACTCCCAGCAGATGGGCTGGATTTAGAATGGTATACCCAATGACAATGCCAAACCTTCAGATATATAAACAATAAAGTTGCGGCCTATTTGACCCTTTCTTCGCTTACACTCATTGTCTGGTCTGCTTATTTTACAATATCAGGGGCAGGGAGGTCACAGAGCCTTGGCATGCAATTATTTACAGTTCCAGCTACCCCTGCTGCTCCTTTGCCTCTTAGTACCCCCTAAGCACAGCGGGTGGTGCTGTGGCTTAAACCACAGAGCCTAGGGCTTGCCGATCAGAAGGTCGGCAGTTCAAATCCCTGCGACGGGGTGAGCTCCCGTTGCTCAGTCCCTGCTCCTGCCAACCTAGCAGTTCGAAAGCATGTCAAAGTGCAAGTAAATAAATAGGTACCGCTCCGTCGGGAAGGTAAAAGGTGTTTCCATGTGCTGCTCTGGTTCGCCAGAAGCAGCTTAGTCATGCTGGCCACATGACCTGGAAGCTGTATGCCGGCTCCCTTGGCCAATAAAGCGAGATGAACGCCGCAACCCCAGAGTCAGTCACGACTGGACCTAATGGTCAGGGGTCCCTTTACCTTTACCTTTTACCCCTAAGTAGTCCCCCCCCCGGGGCAGTACAACTAAACCTTCTGGACCAGTATTCAAAATAATCAGTTGCCTTATTCCTCCCTTTTCATATCCACCAGGTCCTTCAGACCCACTGCCGCCACCCTGCCCAAATGCCTTGCTCCATTGGGCTCTCTAATCTTGAGATACCATCAACACCCAAATGGCTGTTGAATTTGGCTGCCTTGTCTATGACTTAACAGCGTCATACATTTCACAGATCATAAAGACATAAAGTTCCTCCTTTGGAGTCTGGCAGGTTGGTGGTCAGCTGAGCATGGCTATCACAGAAAGAAGAAAGTGGATGAACCCAATGTACAATGGCCATTGAAAATACTGCGTCAATGTGCATTGTACTGGGCAAGAGAAGATAAGAAAAGAATAGACCAAAAAGGGCAGAAGCTGCGTAAGCCACATGAATGTCCACATGTCATCTCTACCAGATATTCCCTCTATAAAAGAGCAGAGCCCCTGACGGGAAGCACCATTGAGTCTTCAGCTCATCCACTGTCCTTCTGCGTTCATCCAGAGAACCCAACCAGAACTCCACCATGAGAGCTATCTACCTTGCCTTGGCCATCGTGCTGTTGGTTGTTGCTGACATGGCTGTTGCAGGTATGAACCAAACTTCTACAGGGTGGGAAGAAGGTGCTGTGTTTGATAAGGCAGACTGAAGGGGCTTCTGCCTTCGCCTGAATTCAAAGGAGAGGTGTGGGTTTCATAGGAAAGGCCATAATAGCCACCAGCCTACATAGATGACCTTCAATGAGGATTATAGAAATTAATGGAGGAGAGGGATATCAATGGCTACTGGCCATGATAGCTGTGCTCCATCTCCACAGGTGGAGGCAGTAGATGCTTCTGAATACTCCAGGGGGGAAGAGTGCCCTTGGGCTTGGATCCTGCTTGTGGGTTTCCCACAGGCATCTGGTCAGCGACTGACAGAAGAGGATCCTGGACATGTTGGGCCATTGGCCTGATTCAGAAGCCTCTTCTTATGTCCTTATGGTGAAGACAGAGCTCAAGGGGGTGGTGTGGGCCCCATGGGAAAGCGATGGCATTGAGCGGTCGGTCTTGGGTCTAAACTCGATCCTCATTTGGGCTTCAAAGAGCATCTTGGTCTGGGAGGCATTTCTAAGGAGAAGCCACAGCTTAGCTGTAGGACGGCAAGGAGAACAGGAGGTCACATCCCCTCAAGAAGGATATTGTGTTCTGGGCAGAAGTTCAGGAAAGGACAACAAAATGAACAAAGGGTGGAAACAACTCCCCCAGGAGGGAAGGCTACATTCCAGCCAGGGGAAACCACTCTGTGTGGAGTGTATTGGGATGTGTGGGCTAGGAAGGGGTCTGTGGCTTGAGTCAGGCAGAGAGATCTGAAGGGCTGCAATGAGCACCCAAGGCTGAGGTCCTCCCCTTCCTCATTTAAACACCACAACACCCAGTGAGTTTCACGGCTGACCAGGGGTTTGCACCCTGGTCTCCCAGGGCCTAGTCCAACATTCTAACCACTATACCGCACTGGCTCTTCCTCCTGCAGGAACCTGTAAGGGGAAGCAGCCCACCTGCAGCAGCTATGGAGGCACCTGTGGCACACACTGCCTGAAGACCGGGCACTACCACTCCACCTGCGACTGCCGTCCTTCCGTCTGCTGTTTGCCTCACAAGAAAGGTTGATCAGGAGGCAGGCCGCCTCATGAGGAGGAGCCGGAGACCCTGTCTTCACCACTCAGCTGTGTAGAGGGGCCCATCATGGATGCTTCTCCTCAATAAATTGACATGAACGTCCTTGGCGAGTTCTGTGTGCTTCTTTCAGAGGGCAGGCAGGGAGGGAGAATTGTAGGGCTTTGGGGAAAACATATTCATTTCAGATGCTTGGCATTTCTAGAGCTTTTCCCCCTTTTTACACAGTCCTTTACAATTCCTACTACCATTAGCCTCATGTGGCTAGACTGTCCACACAGGAATGAAGCCAAAACCTGTGATGATTTCTGCAAATGTTTTCACCTGCAAAAAGAAAAAGGAAAGGAAAAAGGGTTCCCCTCTTGTCACATTGAGGCTGAAAGCAGCATCTGTGTCCCTCCGCATAGCACCTGTCCAGGTAGCCTATCCCAGGCTTCCTCCTCTAGCTCCTCCCTAGCTCACGAGATACTCCTACCATAATGTCATGGACCAGCTGAATGCAGAGGTCTGGTGAGAGGCACCAGCTGGGAAACCCCAACTAGTCATGATGACTGTAGATTACCTCCAGGTTCAGAGGCCACCCCTTCATGCCAGTCGCCAGGTAACAATACTAGGAGAAGGCTTTTGCACCAAACTTTTAGGGCCCAGGGACACATCTGGAAATTTAAGGAGCTGTCATGGCCACTGCAATATGCTCATTTCACAGGAGAAAGAGAGGTGAGGCTGAGACCCCTAAACATTCCTCCACAAAAAAACAGACAAAGAATCACCTCCATGAACAAATAGGACACAGACAAAAAGCAGGCAATGTCTCCCCAAAACAGGCCCCCAACCCCTTCCTCCGCAAAAAAAATAAAAAATAAAAAATAGGAGGTGGAGTTTTTGAGGGCACTGAGGTACCCCAGATACTATGTTGCCCCCCCCCATATTAATACAACCAAATGTCATGGACTGGCTGGATTCAGAGGAGTAGTGAGATGAACCAGCTGGGGAATATCCAAGGGAAGAAGATTCAGAGCCAGAGGATCAGTGGTGGGATGACGACGAGTGGTCAGAGGGAGAAGAGGCAGCAGACTGGGAGGAGAAGCAGTTGGAAATTGAAGATGTACAGTGGACCCTTAGGTTACGTTACCACCGGATAACGTAACTTTCGGATTGCGAACGTGGCAAACCCGGAAGTGTATTCTTCCGGGTTTCGCCGTGTGTGCAAGTGCAGAAGCAGCACCTCTACTTGCGGATTTTTCGGGATACGTACAGACCCCTGGAATGAATTACTGGTACAGTCGTATCCAGAGGATCGACTGTAATGTGGTTTAGTGAGCAGAGAGAGGCTGTGGCAGGGGGCAGTCCAGAACCAGTGACAGAAGAGGAGGCTGGAGAGGGTTGTGTGTATCAAGATTTGAAGGTTATCGGGAATTTGATTGAAATAATTAATAAAATTAATAAAATAGGTAGTGTGGTTGCTGACCTTGAGCCAGACATCCTGGAGAGTGAAGTCAAATGGGCCTTAGAAACCACTGCTAATAACAAGGCCAGTGGCCTTTTAAAAGATGATGCTAAGGTGCTACATTCAATATGCCAGCAAGTTTGGAAAACTCAGCAGTGGCCAGAGGATTGGAGAAGATCAGTCTACATCCCAATCCCAAAGAAGGGCAGTGCCAAAGAATGCTCCAACTACCCCACAATTGCGCTCATTTCACTCGCTAGCAAGGTTATGCTTAAAATTCTACAAGGCAGGCTTAAGCAGTATGTGGACCGAGAACTCCTAGAAGTGCAAGCTGGATTTTGAAGGGGCAGAGGAACCAGAGACCAAATTGCAAACATGTACTGGATTATGTAGAAAGCCAGAGAGTTCCAGAAAAACATCTACTTCTGCTTCATTGACTACGCAAAAGCATTTGACTGTGTCAACCACAGCAAACTATGGCAAGTTCTTAAAGAAATGGGAGTGCCTGATCACCTCATCTGTCACCTGAGAAATCTCTATGTGGGACAAGAAGCTACAGTTAGAACTGGATATGGAATAACTGATTGGTTCAAAATTGGGAACCTGTATATTGTCTCCCTGCTTATTTAACTTATATGCAGAATTCATCATGCGAAAGGCTGGACTGGATGAATCCCAAGCCGGAATTAAGATTGCCGGAAGAAATATCAACAACCTCAGATATGCTGATGACACAACCTTGATGGCAGAAAGTGAGGAGGAATTAAAGAACCTTTTAATGAGGGTGAAAGAGGAGAGCGCAAAATATGGTCTGAAGCTCAACATCAAAAAAACTAAGATCATGGTCACTGGTCCCATCACCTCCTGGCAAATAGAAGGGGAAGAAATGGAGGCAGTGGGAGATTTCACTTTCTTGGGTTCCATGATCACTGCAGATGGTGACAGCAGTCACGAAATTAAAAGACTCCTGCTTCTTGGGAGGAAAGCAATGACAAACCTAGACAGCATCTTAAAAAGCAGAGACATCACCTTGCCGACAAAGGTCCGTATAGTTAAAGCTATGGTTTTCCCAGTAGTGATGTATGGAAGTGAGAGCTGGACCATAAAGAAGGCTGATCGCCGAAGAATTGATGCTTTTGAATTATGGTGCTGGAGGAGACACTTGAGAGTCCCATGGACTGCAAGATCAAACCTATCCATTCTTAAGGAAATCGGCCCTGAGTGCTCACTGGAAGGACAGATCCTGAAGCTGAGGCTCCAATACTTTGGCCACCACATAAGAGAAGACTCCCTGAAAAAGACCCTGATGTTGGGAAAGATTGAGGGCACAAGGAGAAGGGGACGACAGAGAATGAGATGGTTGGACAGTGTTCTCGAAGCTACTAACATGAGTCTGACCCAACTGCGGGAGGCAGTGGAAGACAGGAGTGCCTGGCGTGCTTTGGTCCATGGAGTTACGAAGAGTCAGACACGACTAAACGACTAAACAACAAAATAAAATATTATATATCCAAGGGACTGGTGCTGCACATAAGAAGACACAACTTTTTGCAAAGCCACATTTCTTGTTATAATTCCTTTTGGTATGTTGTTTTCACGAATATAGGCATAGCTGTGCAGATGTTCCTCACCATACACTTTTTAAAAGAACACACTGGTTGGAGAACTGCATCACAAAATTCAGAGAAATGTGAATTTGGCAGGATGGCCATGTTTCAATTTGCGCGTTTTTCCAAATAGTGCACCTTAGGTTGGTTGCCATTTACATGCAAACTGAATAGAACTTCCTCTCATTCCATTCCACATATTTTGGCATTCTTCCTTCTCCCCATTATGGCCCAGTCCTCCTCACTGGGTTGTTTTTGGAGATTTTCTCCCCCTTTTAGGCTTCTTTTCTAGTGACATTTTGGGCTTCTGCACAACCATGCCTGCTGACACCTCCTTCTCGTGGTGCCGTTTTGGCTTCACAAGCAAAAGTGCTCAAGCCTGAAATTCAGAAACAAAGGGAACAGGGTATTTTAATCTGCTTTTATTGCACAAGCTCATATAAGCATTGAAGCATTGCAAGGGATTAAAATAAAATCTGGGTGCTTTGGGGCAGAAGCAAAAGGAGTCTCCAGCTGGGGAGGAAGGTGCTTCCAGCATCTCTCAAAGAGAGGGAGCATATTCCATTATTCAAAGGCAACAATCAGTCCACCAATATTAACCTTAAAAGCAAGCAACAAACATACAGGAGTTACTTCAGATTCATAGCAAGGTCACAATGTCTGATACATGAAAATACAAAGGAAGTCATGTTGGTCCATAAGAAACATTCCCCCAAAAACTGGCCGTTGAGTAGGGATTGATGAATCTCCTCAATTCAGTTCCTCATTTTAAGAAACTGAATTGGGTAGAGTCACCTTTCATTGAGAACTGAATCAAATGTTTGGCCCCTCCCTAGGAGCAACAAAAAATGTCACAAAATAACGAGCAAGCTTTTGAGGTCAAATATTGGCTATTTGCTGGTTCTTGACCTTGCTATGGGCATTTTTGGCTGCAACATTAAGGGCCGGTCAGGAATTTTTCTACATGGCAAATTGGCTCTGGCGCTGTGGTTTTTCCCTTCCTCTTAACACTCGTTTAATGAAGAATGGAGGAATGTTATTTAAAATGAATGTCATCTAAAATGAAGGTGTTACACCTACATGGAACATTGGTTGGATTAACTCTTGTAAAATAAGAATATATAGGGTTCTTAGAAGAAGTGACAATGTCTATAACTTATCTTTCTTTAGTTATAATTATGTACATTGCTAGTGGAGAGTGGTAATAGGGAAGTCAGCTACATATATATAATGTTTGTAACTTAGTTTCTTTTTCCAAAAGGAACGGTTAATGAAATTTTGATAATATTAGGATATATATTACTAATAATAATCTTAATTTGTCTATGAAATTATAAGTTTATGTGTGAAGATTATATTGTGAAAACTATTAGAATGACGTATTTTATTCTCAGTCTGTAGGTCTGTGTATTAGTTTGTATGTTTGTATGTTTGTTTGTGTGTTTATTTTTCTTTATGTATGCAAAATTAAAAAAAATTAAAAAAGAAAAGAAACATTCCCAAAAAAAACTGACCATTGAGTAGAGATTGATGAATCTCCCCAATTCAGTTCCTCATTTTAAGAAACTGAATTGGGTAGAGTCACCTTTCATTGAGAACTGAATCGAATGTTTGGCCCCTCCCTGCCACTGGGTGTTTTGTTATCTAGGAGCAACAAAAATGTCACAAAATAACGAGCAAGCTTTTGAGGTCTAATCGGAGCCATCTTTCCCACAGGGCTTAGTGGTGTGTTGCGCCAGGGCGCCAGCCTCTCAGAGGCACCCCAGCAAGTGGGGGAGCTCCACAGCTTTGCCGGCGGCCTCCCCTTTCCCTGCACGCCCACCAGCTGTGCCCTGTCAACCATATGGCTGGTGGGCGTGCAGCTTGCCTCCCAAGCCTCTGCAGGGATTGCTCTCCCGTAATGGCATGGGGGAGAGTTGTGCCCCCACCCATGTCTGGCAGTGCGCAGCTTCGCCCCCCTACTATCTGTGGTAATTTGGGGGCGCTGGGTGGATATTTGCACCCAGGCGCCACATCTGCTAAAGACGCCCCTGGGTCTAATATTGGCTATTTGCTGGTTCGGGACCGGGAAGTATTTTTTCCACTTGGCAAATCGGCTCTGGCCCTGTGGCTTTTGTCTTCCTCTTAACACTCATCACAACTTTGTGTGGCTAGGCATTGGGTAAGCCTTAGTCCTGAATGGAACGGAGGTTGTAGCCTCTGCCTGCCCCTCCCTAGGAAAGGGTATCTGTGAGGAGATGCTTCTGTCCGGATGCCCAGGCAGGGATTTGGGTCATAGCACTCCTCCAACGGGGACCCCTAGGGGATGCCTCTATTTGATGTAGGTCATACGGACCCCCACTTTAGGTTGGGTTTACCCTAGAATACAATACCAGCAGACGGGCTGGATTTAGAATGGTATACCCAATGCCAATGCCAACGCCTTCACAAATATAAAGAATAAAGTTGTGGCCTATTTGACCCATTCTTCACTTACACTCATTGTTCTGTCTGGTTACTTTACTATATCAGAGCGAGGAGATCACAGAGCCTTGGCATGCAATCATTTACAGTTCCAGCTACCCCTGCTGCTCCTTTGCCTCTTAGTACCCCCTAAGTAGTCCCCTCATCCCCGCAAGGGGCAGTATGTCAAGTGGCAGAGGAACCAACCCTCACGGCAGTTTGCAAGGAACGGATAAGATAAGGAATATTTCTAACCATCCACTTTTATCCAATATTCATAGAGAGAGTTTTGGAACACAGCTTCTTGGATAATGGCGTTGTCCCGAGTGACTCTTCACTCCCCCCTTTTCTCCCACTACCTCTGTCTCTAAGCTCTTTGCTCTCCTACTTTCAAGGCTTGCCGGACAGACTTGAATTTGGTTTTCTTTCTGGCTTAAAGGATTATGATGTTCGGATCTGGATACTGGCTTTAATGATTATAGGTTAAAATTGAGAAGTTTAGTAGTAGGAGATTTAGCTAAAAATTTCGAGACCGGAGGGAGGTAAGGGTGTAAGAAGTAGAAAATTAGGAGTTTTAAATTAGGTTGGTGTAAGGGAATGTGATAAGGATTGAGGAAAGGATCAGAAGTACTAAGAAGCCGAGTTTTGTAAAAAGGAGTGGTTTGAGTAAAAGGATTATTGTATTATAGATTATCATGACAGTGGAATTTGCTGCCAAGGAGTGTGGTGGAGTCTCCTTCTTTGGAGATCTTTAAGCAGAGGCTTGACCTGTCAGGAATGCTTTGATGGTGTTCCTGGCTGGCAGGGGGTTGGACTGGATGGCCCTTGTGGTCTCTTCCAACTCTATGAAGTTTAGGAGTTTGGAAAACTGTTAGAGAGGACAGATAATGAATTCAACAGAGGTGGACTTGAGGAAGTCAATTGAAATATGAAATTGAGGAATGAAGGAATGCCTGGCCCACAGAATTGGGCCAGGCCTAAGCAATGATACTTAATAATGTTAGTGATGTTAAATGTACAATGTTTATGCTTACCCCGGTGAGAGAGGGGGATGAAAATTGCTTCCCTCAGTGAGAGGGGGGAAGTATGGAATATTTAACACTAATGATATGTGCTTAAAATTGTTAAAATCAATAAAAAAAATTGGGGGAAAAATACTTTCAAGGCTTGCCAGGTTCTGGGAGGCAGTGGGTCTGGAATGCTTTCTAACATTATTATTGTAACTCGCTCTATGCATTATTGTAACTCGCTCTATGCAGGGCTGCCCTTGAGGCTGACCCAGAAACTCCAGCGGGTGCAGAATGCCGCGGCGAGGCTCCTTACGGGGGCCTTGCCGCGAGATCACATTCATCCAGTGCTTTATCAGCTGCACTGGCTCCCGGTGGAGTACAGGATCAGGTTTAAGGTGCTGGTCTTAACCTTTAAAGCCCTACGCGGCCTAGGGCCCTCGTACTTAAGGGACCGTTTCTCCTGGTATGCCCCAGGTAGGACCTTGAGGTCATCAAATAATAACTTTCTGGAGATCCCAGGTCATAAGGAGGTCAGGTTGGCAGCCACCAGGGCCAGGGCTTTTTCGGTTCTGGCCCCGATATGGTGGAATGATCTGCCACAAGAAACGAGGGCCCTGCAAGAGTTGGCACCCTTTCGCAGGGCTTGTAAAACGGAGCTGTTCCGTCTGGCTTTTGGGGTAATTTGAGTGTAACTTTTAAAATTCAAAATTTTAAAGTTTTAAAGTGTATTTTATATCTGTATTTTTAATCTGTGTTTTTATATCTGTATTTGATTGTTAGCCGCCCTGAGCCCGGTTTTGGCGGGGAACGGCGGGATATAAATAAAATATTATTATTATTATTAAAGACACTGTCTGCCAGCTGTCGCCCTCCTGCTGCTTCCTCTTCCTCCTCCTCCTCTCCCAATATTCCCCAGCTTCCCCCTTCATCTTACTCTGAGCTGTGACCTCCCTCAAACCTCGGTTGTAATTCTGAACTGTCATCCTCTTCTCTGGAAGGGTCAGGCTGGGGAGGAGGTCTCCACCATTCCTCCTCTGCCCACTCCTTGACACCTTCACACCCCTGAATCCAGCCAGTCCATGACATTTGGTTGTATTAATCTGGAAGCCCCCAATATGGTATCTGGAGCCAGTGGCGAAGCTGCATGCTCCGGCACCGGGGGCGGACAGTAGGCGAGGGCGTGGCTGGTGTGCATCCCCGGGGCGAGGCATGCCGCCTGCAGGGGTGTGGCGTGCTGTCCGCGAGAGGCATGGTGTGTGTCTGGGGTGGTGGCCGCGATGGTACCCCCCCCCCTGATGGTGTTGGGGACAGTGCGCTCCCCCACCCCCACGCCCGTTCCTCTGCCATTCCCTGGAGCACCTCAGTACCCTCAAAAACTCCACCTCCTGTTTTTGGGCAAGGGAAAAGTTGGGGGCCCGTTTTCAGGATACGTTGGTTGCTTATTTTGTCTGTGTTCATGGAAGCGATAAACATTCCTGGCCTTTTTTTGTTGGGGGGTGGGGTTCAGGGTCTCAGCATCACCTGTTTTGATTGACACAAAAGCCCTTTCCTGGTGTTGTGACCTGGCGACTGGCATTCAGGGGTGGCCTATGATCCTGGAGATACTATATGGGTATTGTGACTAGCTGGGGTTCCCCAGCTGGGTGCCTCTCACCAGACCTCTGCATTCGGCTGGTCCATGACAATATGGTGGGAATCTCCCATGATAATAATAATAATAATTTATTATTTATACCCCGCCCATCTGGCTGGGTCTCCCCAGCCACTCTGGGCGGCTTCCAAAAGAACATTAAAATACAATAATCTATTAAACATTAAAAGCCTCCCAAAACAGGGCTGCCTTCAGATGTCTTCTAAAGGTCTGATAGTTGTTGTTCTCTTTGACATCTGAAGGGAGGGCGTTCCACAGGGCAGGTGCCACTACCGAGAAGGCCCTCTGCCTGGTTCCCTGTAACTTGGCTTCTCGTGGTGAGGGAACCGCCAGAAGGCCCTCGGCACTGGACCTCAGTGTCTAGGCTGAACGATGGGGGTGGAGACGCTCCTTCAGGTATACTGGACCGAAGCCATTTAGGGCTTTAAAGGTCAGCACCAACACTTTGAATTGTGCTCGGAAACGTACTGGGAGCCAGTGTAGGTCTTTCAAGACCAGTGTTATGTGGTCTCGGCGGCCGCTCCCAGTCACCAGTCTAGCTGCCGCATTCTGGATTAGTTGTAGTTTCCGGGTCACCTTCAAAGGTAGCCCCACGTAGAGCGCATTGCAGTAATCCAAGCGAGAGATAACTAGAGCATGCACCACTCTGGCGAGACAGTCCGCGGGCAGGTAGGGTCTCAGCCTGCGTACCAGATGGAGCTGGTAGACTGCTGCCCTGGATACAGAATTAACCTGTGCCTCCATGGACAGCTGTGAGTCCAGAATGACTCCCATGAGCTAGGGAAGAGCTAGAGGAGCAAGGTTGACTGACGCTACCTTAAAGGACCTTGTACACTGGAAAAAGGCTTTGGAAACACCAAGCATCTGAAATGAATATGTTTTCCCCAAAGCCCTACAACTCTCCCTCCCTGCCTGCCCTCTGAAAGAAGCACACAGAAATCGCCAAGGACGTTCATGTCAATTTATTGAAGAGAAGCTTCCATGATGGGCCCCTCTACACAGCTGAGTGGTGAAGACAGGGTCTCCGGCTCCTCCTCATGAGGCGGCCTCCCTCCTGATCAACCTTTCTTGTGAGGCAGACAGCAGACGGAAGGACGGCAGTCGCAGGTGGAGTGGTAGTGCCCGGTCTTCAGGCAGTGCGTGCCACAGGTGCCTCCATAGCTGCTGCAGGTGGGCTGCTTCCCCTTACAGGTTCCTGCAGGAGGAAGAGCCAGTGCGGTATAGTGGTTAGAATGTTGGACTAGGCCCTGGGAGACCAGGGTGCAAACCCCTGGTCAGCCGTGAAACTCACTGGGTGTTGTGGTGTTTAAATGAGGAAGGGGAGGACCTCAGCCTTGGGTGCTCATTGCAGCCCTTCAGATCTCTCTGCCTGGCTCAAGCCACAGACCCCTTCCTAGCCCACACCTCCCACTGCCGTGCCCCACACACTCCTCCTGTGCTTTCCCCTGGCTGGAATGTGCTCTTGAGATGCAATGTTGCCTCTTGCTTGCCTCTGGCCAGAGGATGGAGAAATGTCTGCATGGGGTTGTGGACAGAAACCTCAGACCAAAAGCAGCCTTTTCTCTCTCCCCTTTCTCCACTCCACACACGATTTTAGTCAGCCCTATCATGCCTCCTCTTAACTGCCTGTTCTCTAGGTGAAGAAGTCCCAAATGTTGTAGCCTTCCTTCCTGGGGGAGTTGCTTCCACCCTTTGTTCATTTTGTTTGTCCTTTTCTGAACTTTTGCCCAGAACACAACATCCTTTTTGAGGGGAGGTGACCTCCTGTTCTCCTTGCTGTTCTACCGCTAAGCTGTGGCTTCTCCTTAGAAATGCCTCCCAGACCAAAACGCTCTTTGAAGCCCAAATGAGGATCGAGTTTAGACCCAAGACCGACTGCGCAATGCCATCGCTTTCCCATGGGCGGGGGGGGGGGGGGGCTCTGTCTTCACCATAAGGACATAAGAAGAGGCTTCTGGATCAGGCCAATGGCCCAACGTGTCCAGGATCCTCTTCTGTCAGTGGCTGACCAGATACCTGTGGGAAACCCACAAGCAGGATCCAAGCCCAAGGGCACTCTTCCCCCCTGGAGTATTCAGAAGCATCTACTGCCTCCACCTGTGGAGTTGGAGCACAGCTGACATGGCCAGTAGCCACCTATAGCACTCTCCTCCATGAATTTCTATAATCCTCTTTGAAGGCCATCTATGTAGCTGGTGGCTATTACGGCCTTTCCTATTAAACCCCTACCTCTCTTTTGAATTAAGGCCAAGGCAGAAGCCCCTTCAGTCTGCCTTTTTAAACACAGCCCCTTCTTCCCACCCTGTAGAAGTTTGGTTCATACCTGCAACAGCCATGTCAGCGACAACCAACAGCACGATAGTCAAGGCAAGGTAGAGAGCTCTCATGGTGGAGTTCTGGTTGGGTTCTCTGGATGAACGCAGAAGGACAGTGGATGAGCTGAGGACTCAATGGTGCTTCCAATCAGGGGCTCTGCTCTTTTATAGAGGGAATATCTGGTAGAGATGACATGTGGACATTCATGTGGCCTACGCAGCTTCTGCCCTTTTGGTGCATACTTTTCTTATCTTCTCTTGCCCAGAACAATGCACACTGATGCAGTATTTTCAATAGCCATTGTTCATTGCATTCATCCACTTCCTCCTTTTTGTGATAGCCATGATCAGCTGACCCCCACCCTGAAAACGTTCCAATGGAAGAGCTGTCTTTACGAAAGGTGTCATGGGTATAGGCAACTATACAAAAAAGCTGGAAAACAAAATGTAGTTGAAATTGTAGAATTTCTGAAAAAAACAGAATATGCAACAGATCCCGAAAGAGAAAAAAGACCGACTGTATGAACCAACTGATGTAGAAGAAATCAGATCTGCAATAAAAGACTTAAAAATTGGGAAGGCACCAGGACCGGATAGATTTACAGAAATTAGTCATACCATGATGGCACCATTGAAAGAAGTCATGAATATATCTTAATAAAAGGAGATATTCCCGGAACATGGAAAGAAGCATTTATTACATTGATTCCCAAACAAGATGCATATGTATTACAAGTTAAAAACTATAGGCCAATTTCATATATATATATATATATATATATATATATATATATATATATATATATATATAATATCGTTCAAGTTGGATGTTTGTTAACAATCGCCTTTCTCCGTAACCCCTTGATCGATTCCGTTCAAATTTGGACACAACGTTCCATGGCCATATGGGAGTGATCATATGTACTTACATTGCACAAATACCACACCTTTCCCAGGTAAAAATGTGATTTTGTGCAAAAAAAGCGCCCTCCAGTGGACGTTAAACAGTACAGCACAACACACCCATTTCCGCCCCCTCCTCATCCTTTCCCAACGTTACTACCACCATCCAATCGACAGACAGACTGCCCACAAACGCTACTGCTGGCTCTGCCGGTGGGTATAGAGCCACGCCGGGCGGAATTGCCATTTTCCCGGTTTACACAAAAACGGGAGGGGCAAATGGAGAACACGTAGACTGAACTTCAACGAGATAAAGTGTAAATAAGGATACCCTTTCTCTTTCATACTGTATCTTACTTTTCCATTTCACCAAATCAGCCACAGCAAGGCATGGCCGGGTCAACTAGTTATTAAATAATAACTATAAATTGTTTGTGAGTATTTTGGCAAATAGAATGAAAAGAGTATTAAAGGATATAATACATGAAGTTCAAGCAGACTTTCTTCCAGGTTGACAAATGAAAGATAACATAAGGAATATAGTAGATATAATTGAATATTTGACGGCCAGGAATGAAAAGCAAGCAGCGTTAATATTTGTTGATGCAGAAAAGGCCTTTGACAATATTTCCTGGGAATTTATGATAAAGAATTTGGAATTAATGGAAATGGGACAATCTATTATAAAAGGTATTAAAGCCATATAGTCAGATTAAAAAGCTAAATTGATTGTAAATAATGTATTAACTGAAAAATTTGCAATTCTGAAAGGTACCAGACAGGGTTGTCCATTATCCCCATTATTATTCATTATGGTTCTCCTAAGGAATTCCTAAGGAATATGAGAAATGGGGGGGAAATTAAGGGAATAAGGGTCGGTCGGAAAGAACATAAATTAAAAGCCTTTGAGGATTACTTGGTTATAACAGTGGAAGAACCATTAACTAGTGCCAGAGAAGCACTAGAAATAATTGAACAATTCAGACAAGAAGCATATTTCAAATTAAATAAAAAGAAAAAAATGTTAGTTAAGAATATGAATCAGGATCTAACAGACAATTTGCAACAACAGAGGGGTATAGTGGTGGTAAAAAAGGTGAAATATTTAGGAATTTGGTTAACATCCAAAAATATAAATCTATTTAAAGATAACTACCGGTACACACCGGTGTGGAATAGTATAAAAAGTGACTTAGAGGTATGGGGAAGCATGAAACTATCCCTATGGGGTAGAATTTCGGTTATTAAAATGAACGCGCTACCAAAGATATTATTTCTATTTCAATCAATCCCAATACTCAATGGTGTAGGCATTTTTAGAGAATGGCAAAAAATAATTTCAAGATATATATGGTAAGAGAAGAAACCAAGAATCAAATTCAAATTACTTACAGATATAAAAGAGAGAGGTGGCTTCTCCCAGCCTGACTTGAAATTGTATTATGAAGCTTC
Organism: Darevskia nairensis; assembly: GCA_034642065.1. Classification (NCBI taxonomy): domain Eukaryota; kingdom Metazoa; phylum Chordata; class Lepidosauria; order Squamata; family Lacertidae; genus Darevskia; species Darevskia nairensis. Next base: position 287,534 of record JAWWNI010001125.1, on the reverse strand, counting down.
TTGCCTTTGTTGGTTAAGGGATTGGATTTTGTTGGAAAACACAGATCTATTAGATCTGGAAGGTTTGATAACAGATTCGGATGGCACGCATATTTATGGTATGAGTTGGCGAAACTAACTGGGAAAATTCAGAACCAGCAAGACCAGACTTTCCTGAAAGACTGGAATAAATTTATGATGTATCTGAAAGACAGTTGTAATCAATTGACATCGCTTGGAGGGTTACAAGAGGTTTTGTAGGGAAAACTTTATCAATTATTGTGAAATGAGACTCATAAGTTTTTGATTTATGATAAGGATTTGATAGTAATAATTATAACAAAAAAATACAAGATTAGAAAGGAAGTTGGAAAACCATCAGTCGAGGTTGATGGAAGTCTCAGGCTGTGATAGCCAAATGTTTGTTATGTTATGTATAAGTTGGATGTAGTGTTTTGTTTGGAAAATATGTAAGAACCAATAAAAAATTATAGATAGATAGATAGATAGATAGATGATAGATAGACAGACAGACAGACAGACAGACAGACAGACAGACAGACAGATGATAGATAGATAGATATGAAAGGTGCCATGGGCTTTGAAGAGGCTCAAACTCAAGATGAAAGGGAGAAACATGCTAACAGGAAGGCACGGTTGGCAAACCCTCACCGTGATCAACTCCCACCCGGAAACCAATGTCCCCACTGTGGAAGGATGTGTGGATCCAGAATTGGCCTCCACGGTCACTTACGGACTCACTGTTAAAACTGTGTTCATGGAAGACAATCTTACTCAGCTATGAGTGATCGCCAATGAAGAAGTGTGTAGGCACACGAAAGCTCATACCAAGAACAAACTTAGTTGGTCTCTAAGGTGCTACTGGAAGGAATTTTTTTATTTTGTTTCGTCAATGAAGAAGAAGAAGACCACTGCTCCTTTGCCTCTTCGTACCCCCTAAGTAGTTCCCCCATCTCTCCAAGGGGCAGTACCACAAAACATTGGAGACAACTACTCTAAAGAATCAGTTGCCTTGTAGTGCCTTTTCATTTCCACCAGGTCCTTCAGACCCACTGCTGCTCCCCTACCCAAATGCCTTGCTCCATTGGGCTCTTTAATCTTGAGATACCATCAACGCCCAAATGGATGTTGAATTTGGCTGCCTCGACTATGACTTAACCATGAGCCATACATTTCACAGCAGATCATAAAGACATAGAGTTTCTCCTTTGGAGTCCAGCAGGTTGGTGGTCAGCTGATCATGGCTATCACAAAAAGGAGAAAGTGGATGAATGCAATGAACAATGGCTCTTGAAAATACTGCATCAGTGTGCATTGTTCTGGGCAAGAGAAGATAAGAAAAGTATGCACCCAAAGGGCAGAAGCTGCGTAAGCCACATGAATGTCCACATGTCATCTCTACCAGATATTCCCTCTATAAAAGAGCAGAGCCCCTGACGGGAAGCACCACTGAGTCCTCAGCTCATCCACTGTCCTTCTGCGTTCATCCAGAGAACCCAACCAGAACTCCACCATGAGAGCTATCTACCTTGCCTTGGCCATTGTGCTGTTGGTTGTTGCTGACATGGCTGTTGCAGGTATGAACCAAACTTCTACAGGGTGGGAAGAAGGTGCTGTGTTTGATAAGGCAGACTGAAGGGGCTTCTGCCTTCGCCTGAATTCAAAGGAGAGGTGTGGGTTTCATAGGAAAGGCCATAATAGCCACCAGCCTACATAGATGACCTTCACTGAGGATTATAGAAATTAATGGAGGAGAGGGATATCAATGGCTACTGGCCATGATAGCTGTGCTCCATCTCCACAGGTGGAGGCAGTAGATGCTTCTGAATACTTCAGGGGGGAAGAGTGCCCTTGGGCTTGGATCCTGCTTGTGGGTTTCCCACAGGCATCTGGTCAGCCACTGACAGAAGAGGATCCTGGACATGTTGGGCCATTGGCCTGATTCAGAAGCCTCTTCTTATGTCCTTATGGTGAAGACAGAGCTCAAGGGGGTGGTGTGGGCCCCATGGGAAAGCGATGGCATTGAGCGGTCGGTCTTGGGTCTAAACTCGATCCTCATTTGGGCTTCAAAGAGCATCTTGGTCTGGGAGGCATTTCCAAGGAGAAGCCACAGCTTAGCTGTAGGACAGCAAGGAGAACAGGAGGTCACATCCCCTCAAAAAGGATATTGTGTTCTGGGCAGAAGTTCAGGAAAGGACAAACAAAATGAACAAAGGGTGGAAACAACTCCCCCAGGAGGGAAGGCTACAACATTTGGGACTTCTTCAACTAGAGAAAAGGCAGCCTAAAATCATGTGTGGAGTGGAGAAAGGGGAGAGAGAAAAGGCTGCTTTTGGTCTGAGGTTTCTGTCCACAACCCCATGCAGACATTTCTCCATCCTCTGGCCAGAGGCAAGCAAGAGGCAACATTGCATCTCAAGACCACATTCCAGCCAGGGGAAACCACCCTGTGTGGAGTGTATTGGGATGTGTGGGCTAGGAAGGGGTCTGTGGCTTGAGTCAGGCAGAGAGATCTGAAGGGCTGCAATGAGCACCCAAGGCTGAGGTCCTCCCCTTCCTCATTTAAACACCACAACACCCAGTGAGTTTCACGGCTGACCAGGGGTTTGCACCCTGGTCTCCCAGGGCCTAGTCCAACATTCTAACCACTATACCGCACTGGCTCTTCCTCCTGCAGGAACCTGTAAGGGGAAGCAGCCCACCTGCAGCAGCTATGGAGGCACCTGTGGCACACACTGCCTGAAGACCGGGCACTACCACTCCACCTGCGACTGCCGTCCTTCCGTCTGCTGTCTGCCTCACAAGAAAGGTTGATCAGGAGGGAGGCCGCCTCATGAGGAGGAGCCGGAGACCCTGTCTTCACCACTCAGCTGTGTAGAGGGGCCCATCATGGATGCTTCTCCTCAATAAATTGACATGAACGTCCTTGGCGAGTTCTGTGTGCTTCTTTCAGAGGGCAGGCAGGGAGGGGGAATTGTAGGGCTTTGGGGAAAACATATTCATTTCAGATGCTTGGCGTTTCTAGAGCTTTTCCCCCTTTTTACACAGTCCTTTACAATTCCTACTACCATTAGCCTCATGTGGCTAGACTGTCCACACAGGAATGAAGCCAAAACCTGTGATGATTTCTGCAAATGTTTTCACCTGCAAAAAGAAAAAGGAAAGGAAAAAGGGTTCCCCTCTTGTCACATTGAGGCTGAAAGCAGCATCTGTGTCCCTCCGCATAGCACCTGTCCAGGTAGCCTATCCCAGGCTTCCTCCTCTAGCTCCTCCCTAGCTCACGAGATACTCCTACCATAATGTCATGGACCAGCTGAATGCAGAGGTCTGGTGAGAGGCACCAGCTGGGAAACCCCAACTAGTCATGATGACTGTAGATTACCTCCAGGTTCAGAGGCCACCCCTTCATGCCAGTCGCCAGGTAACAATACTAGGAGAAGGCTTTTGCACCAAACTTTTAGGGCCCAGGGACACATCTGGAAATTTAAGGAGCTGTCATGGCCACTGCAATATGCCCATTTCAGGGAGGGAGAATTGTAGGGCTTTGGGGAAAACTTATTCATTTCAGATGCTTGGTGTTTCCAGAGCCTTTTCCTAATGATCATAATAATAGTAATAGTAGTAGTAGTATAATAATTTATTTATACCCCACACATTGGTGGCTCCTAACATAATATTTATAATAAAAAGCGATATAACATCAAACATTAAAAACATCCTGAAACAGGGCTGCCTTCAGATGTCTTCTAAAAGTCAGATACTGGTAGTTGTTTCCCCCCTTCACATCTGATGGGAGGGCGTTTCACAGGGTGGGCCACACTACCAAAAAGGCCCTCTCCGTGGTTCCCTGTAACCTCACTTCTCGCAGAGAGAGAACCGCCAGAAGGCTGCCAGAAGCTGGAGATCAGTGTCTGGGCTGAATGATGGGGGTAGAGACGCTTCTTCCGGTATACTAGGCGAAGGCCGTTTAGGGCTTTAAAGGTCAGCACCAACACTTTGAATTGTGCTCGGAAACATACTGGGAGCCAATGTAGGTATTTCAGGACTGGTGTTATATGGTCTTGGCAGCCACTACCAGTCACCAGTCTAGCTGCCACATTCTAGATTATTTGTAGTTTCCGGGTCACCTTCAAAGGTAGTCCACCGTAGAGCACATTGCAGTAGTCGAAGAGCATGCACCACTCTGGCAAGACAGTCCATGGGCACATAGGGTCTCAGCCTGTGTAGCAGATGGAGCTGGTAGACGGCTGCCCTGGACATGGACAACTGTGAGTCCAAAATGACTCCCAGGCTGCGCGTGGCGTAGTGGTTAAGAGCGGTGGACTCGTAATCTGGTGAACCGGGTTCGCTTCGCCTCTCCTCCACATGGGTGACCTTGGGCTAGTCACACTTCTCTGAAGTCTATCAGCCCCACTCCCCTCACAGAGTGTTTGTTGTGGGGGAGGAAGGGAAAGGAGATTGTTAGCTGCTTTGAGACTCCTTAGGGGAGTGAAAGGCGGGATATCAAGTCCAAACTCCTCCTTCTCCTCCCCCCTCCTCCTCCCCCAAAACAGTACTTCTGTCTTGTCAGGATTCAACCTCAATCTGTTAGCCGCGAGCCATCCTCCAACCACCCCCAGACACTCACACAAGACATTCACCACCTTCGCTAGTTATGATTTAAAGGAGAGGTAGAGCTGGGTATCATCCGCATACTGATGAACACCCAGCCCAAACCCCCTGATTACGGTATCTCTCCCAGTGGCTTCATGTAGATGTTAAAAAGCATGGGGGAGAAGACAGAACCCTGAGGCACCCCACAAGTGAGAGCCCAGGGGTCTGAACACTCATCCCCCATCACCACTTTCTGGACATGGCCCAGGAGGAAGGAGCAGGACCACTGTATAACAGTGCCCCCAGCTCCCAGCTCCTCTAGACGGTCCAGAAGGATGTCATGATCGATGGTATCAAAGGCCGCTGAGAGATCCAGCAGAACTAGGAAACAGCTTTCTCCTTTGTCCCTAGCCTGCAACCAAGGCAGTTTCAGTCCCATGATGAGGCCTGTATCCCTATTGGAAGGGATCCAAGTGTCCCGCATCCTCCAGGCATGCCTGGAGTTCTTCAGCAACCACCCGCTCAATCACCTTGCGCAATAATGAAAGATTTGAGACTGGGCGATAGTTGGCCATATTGGTAGGATCCAAAGATATTTTTTTAAGAAGCAGTTTAATAAATGCCTCTTTCAGTGGATCTGGGAAGGCTCCCTCCCAGACGGAAGCATTCACCACCCCGCAGAGCCCATCGCCCAGCCCTTCCCAGCTCACTTTTATGAGCCAGGATGGGCAAGGATCCAGGAGACAGGTGGTCGGTTTCACACATCCAAGCAGCATGTCCACATCCTCGGAGGTAACAGATTGGAATTGATTCCATGCAACTCAACCAGACAGGACTCTAGCACTCTCCCGCCCCAGCCCTGCTCCCACAGTGGAGGCTACCTCTTTCTGAATCTGATCGACTTTATCTGCAAAAAAACTTTGCAAGATCACAGCAGGAGATCTTGGGGTCCTTACCAGGCCCCGATGGCAAAGGTGGTTCTGTTAAATTGTGAACCACCTGAAAGCGTCTCCTGCTGCTGTTTTTTGCAGATGCAATAGAGGCAGTGAAGAAGGTCCTCTTCGCCATCACTATCACCACTTGGTAGGCTTGGAGTTCAGCTCTAACCAGTGTCCGGTCCGATTCAGAATGTGTTTTCCGCCACCGACGCTCTAGCTATATCAGCGATTGTTTCATCGCCCTCAGTTCTGGGGAAAACCACGGGGCTGTCTGGGCTCCATGCAATTGGCAAGGGTGCTTTGGAGCCAGACAGTCAATAGCCCTCGTTAACTCCGCATTCCAGCAGTCCATCAGGGAATCAGCTGAAAGGCCATCAATATGGGATAAAACATCCCCTACCACTCTCTGGAAACCATTTGGATCCATTAAGTGGCGGGGGTGGACCATCCACTTCGGTCCCACCTTCCTACAGAGGGGAAGGGTCAAGGAGAAGTCCAGTTGCACCAGGAATTGATCTGACCATGGCACTTCTTTTGTTTCACTTTTACTTAGTGTGTGATCACCAATATCCATAGAGGTAAACACCAGGTCTAAGGCATGTCCGCTATGAGTTGGGCCAGACTTATTCAGGGACAGCCCCATGGAGGCCATGCTTTCCACAAAGTCCTGAGCGGCCCCTTGTAAAGTTGTGTGGGCATGGATGTTAAAATCCCCATGGACAACCAAACAAGGTGTCTCCAAGAGAACATCTACCACGACCTGAAGCAGCTTGGGCAGGGAATCCTAGGTGCAGTGAGGAGTTCGGTACACCAAAAGGAATCCTGTACTGCTCCTATTGCCCAACTTCCAGAACATGCACTCAGAAAACTGGGTCTTCCCAATAGGATGCCTGGTGCAAGCTAATGACTTTCTAAAAATCACTGCAACCCCCCCTCCCTGCCCACATGACCTGGGTTGCTGTGCGTAAGAGAAACCTGGTGGACAAGCAATGGCAAGAACAGGCTCATCTGCTTCATCTAACCAAGTCTCTGTCACACATGCCAGTTGAAGTCCTCTATCCATGATCAAGTCGTGGATGGCAGTGGTCTTATGAATCATTGACCTGGCATTGCACAGCAGCACCTTCAGGTCATGTGGGTCTCCCTTGCTGATTCCAGGAGCCATCCGGTCAAGACCAGACCCGGAGGCAGGGATAGTCGACTAAATCTGCTTCCTCGGTAATGACATGGCCTGGTCTTAGCATAACTCCTCCTCCTGCCCGTGATCACCGAGATTGGGTGTCCCAGTGCATCCCCCCCCAATGGAACCTGCCCCAGCCATTCTGTTGACTGGGGCCCACTCCCAGGCAGCCCTGAACCTCTCCCCTTAAAAACAGAACACAAACCATACAACAAACCAATAAAACAGTAGAAAAAAACCAAAAACCAAAAAACCCCAAACCCAATAGTAATAATTTACAATCATACTAAAATTAAACCAGTCCCCAGCCCCAACCAAACGTCCATCCCATCCCACCCCACCCCCACAAAACAAAATTCAAAGTACCACAGATTAAAAACTATTTAAAGCACCTAAAAACATTTAAATCATTAGCTAAATAATTACTTAATGACATTAACACAGCGGGGCTGGCCCTCGCCCTTGTCTCAACCCCAAAGCACCACCCCCATGAGATGACCTCTGTGGCGAACCAGCCCTGTTTGGAGTTTAGAATGTTGAAGTTTCCCCAGCGTTTACAAGGTTAAACTTAGAACCTGTGAATTGACAGTTCACACCAGAGAGGCGGAACCTCCTGGGGGTTTTAAAAGGGGGGAACGGCAGTTGGTCAGGGGGAGTTGGTGACTGGGAGTTGAGAGAGAGAGGTAGAGAAGGGAGGAGATAGATAGATAGACTGAGGGAGGTATATGGGTAGGCATAGGAGTCATCTGGAACTGTAAAGAAACTATGAACTGCAAGTGATAAAACCTGAAACCGTTATGCTTGTGAAACAATAAAAACTAGTTCTTGTTCAAACCATCAAAGTATCGTCGTCCATGAAGTCCAGCGGGTTATACCAGCTCAGTGTGATGAACTCAGAGAGAGGACAAAACTAGAAACAGTCTGTGTCCTAGAGATTCATTAAGGAGGGGCTAAGGGGGTGTAAACCTTAAGTGCCACAGTGTAGCTAGCAGAGGCTAGCCGGCTGAGACAGCCAAGAGGGGTTTCTTGGTGATTAGAACCCAGGGCTGTAGGTTAAAAGGTTTGCCTCAGGATAGCCTGGAGCAGGGGGGTATAACTGGACGTGAACACTCTTGTCACTGGGATCTCCAGAATCATTAAGGAGGTCAGTTTAGTCGAACCTCGGAGGGCAGGGTGCGAGGGGTTTAAAGTTAAACCAGTACACCTGCAATACTGACAAACATTTATTAATAGGGTGACACAGAGTGCGTTGAGGGAGGTTCACGACAACCTCCTTTGGTGCCCCTCACCGCCGGGGGCACCCCCACCCCCTAGGCCAGTGATGGCTAACCTTGACACTGCAGATGTTTTGGAACTACAACTCCCATCATCCCTAGCTAACAGGATCAGTGGTCAGGGATGATGGGAGTTGTAGTCCCAAAACATCTGGAGTGTCAAGGTTAGCCATCACTGCCCTAGGCAGACAGGCAGGCTGGCTTTAAAACACTGCTCCAGTATCTGCACCACGCTCAGCTGGGACAGCAGCTGTTTCCACTTTGCCTGCCTGCCAGGGACCTGGTCTGTGCAGTACTCTCTGCAGTCCTCTTCGCTTTTGTAGCAGCAGCAGCAGTCCTCCAAGTGGGGGAGACAGCAGTCCGCCCCCAACAGCCACAGCAGCAGGAGTTTCTGAGTGGGGGGAAATGGCAATCCCCCCACCCCAACAGCCACAGCAGCTGCAGCAGAAGTCTCTGGGTAGGGAAGATGACAGTCCCCATCCATGACACATGGCCATCCAACCTCTGTTTCAAAACCTCCAAGGAAGGAGAGTCCACCACCTCCCGTGGGAATGTTCCACTGCCGAATAGCTCTTACAGTCAGAAGGCTTTTCTGAATGTTTACTCTGAATCTCCTTTCTTGTGACTTGAAGCCGTTGGTTTGAGTCCTACCCTCCAGAGCAGGAGAAAGCAAGCATGCTCCCTCCTCCATGTGGCAACCCTTAAGATGTTGGAAGATGGCTATCATATCTCCTCTCAGTCTCCTCTTTTCCAGGCTAAACATACCCAGCTCCTACAAGCATTCCTCATAAGGCTTGGTTTCCAGACCCTTGATCATCTTGGCTGCCCTCCTCTGCACATGTTCCAGCTTGTCACTATCCTTCTTAAATTGTGGTGCCCAGAATTGACCACAGTATTCCAAGTGTGGTCTGACTAAGGCAGAATAGAGTGGTACTATTACTTCCCTTGATCTGGACACTAGACTTCTGTTGATGCAGCCTAAAATAGCATTGGTTTTTTTTTTGCTGCTGCATCACACTGTTGACTCATGTTAAGCTTGTGGTCCACCAAGACCCCTAGATCCTTTTCACATGTACTACTAGTAAGCCTCGGTGTCCCCCTTCCTATATTTGTGCATCTGGTTCTTGCTGCCTAGGTGCAGAACATTTGTCCCTACTGAAATTCATTTTGTTAACTTGTGCCCAGTTTTCCAATCTGTTAAGGGCATTTTCAAATCTGATTCTGTCTTCTGCAACATTAGCTACCGCTCCCAGTTTGGTATCATCTGCAGATTTGATGAGCATCGCCTCAGTTCCTTCATCCAATCAACAACAGGTCCAGGACAAGAACCCTGCAGCACCACACTTGTCACTTTTTTGCAGGATGATGAGGAAACAGTAAAGAGTCCTCTTTGGGTTCTGCCAGTCAACCAACTACAAATCCACCTAACATTGTTCAACCCACATTTTACCAGCTTCCTTGCAAGGATATCATGGGGGACTATGTCAAAAGCCTTACTGAAATCAAGATACACTATGTCCACAGCATTTCCCTGATCCACCAAATTTGTAATTCCATAAAAAAAGAAAGAAATCAGATTGGTCTGGTATGACTTATTATTGAGAAACCTATGCTGGGTCTCTGAGTAATGACAGCATCCTTTTCTAAATGCTCACGGACCGACTGTAGAATTATCTGTTCTAGGACCTTCTGTAGTATAAATGTCAAGCCCACCAGTCAGTAGTTACCTTGGTCTTCCTTTTTCCACTTTTTGAAGATGGGCACAACATTTCCCCGCCTCCAGTCTGTAGTGACCTCACCTGTTCTCCAAGAATTCTTAAAGATAATGGACAAAGTCTCAGAAATTACATGTGCAAGCTCCTTCAGTACCCTTGGATGCAGCTCATCAGGCCCAGGAGATTTGAATTAATTTAAAGTAGCTAGGTGTTCCCTTACTACAGGGGTTGGCAAGATTTTCCGGCCATGGGTTTCCCGTGGGCCGGACATGCGCAGTGCGATGCCGCAAATGGCGTCTGCGAATGTCCAGATGCTGGAATTCGTGTCTGCGCAGAAGCGATTTCGGCATCTGGGCATCCACAGACGCGGTTTCCGGTGTCGCGGACATGCGCAGACACTATTTCCGGCACCACTCGGCGAGTGGCTCAGTGAGTGGGTGGCTTGTGGGCCAGTTAAACGACCTCCATGGGCCGGACGTTGCCGATGCCTGCCTTACTACCTCTTTTCCTCTCTTGGGCTGCAGCTCCCTCCTTACATCATTTATTCTGTTATCAAAGACATAGAGTTCTTCCTTTAGAGTCCAGCAGGTTGGGGGGGGGGTCAGCTGAGTATGGCCATCACAAAAAGAAGAAAGTGAGTGAATACAATGAACAATGGCCATTGAAAATACTGCGTCAATGTGCATTGTTCTGGGTAAGAGAAGATAAGTGAAGCATGCACCAAAAGGGCAGAGGCTACGTAAGCCACATGAATGTCCACATGTCATCTCTACCAGATATTCCCTCTATAAAAGAGCAGAGCCCCTGACTGGAAGCACCACTGAGTCCTCAGCTCATCCACTATCCTTCTGTGTTCATCCAGAGAACCCAACCAGAACTCCACCATGAGAGCTCTCTACCTTGCCTTGGCCATCGTGCTGTTGGTTGTCGCTGACATGGCTGTTGCAGGTATGAACCAAACTTTTACAGGTTGGGAAGAAGGGGCTGTACTTGATAAGGCAGACTGAAGGGGCTTCTGCCTTGGCCTTCATTCAAGAGACAAGTATGGGTTTCATGGGAAAGGCAGCGATGGCCACCAACCTAGATGGTCTTCAAAGAGGATTATAGAAATTCATGGAGGAGAGTCCTATCAGTGGCTACTGGCCATATTAGCTGTGCTCCGTCTCCACAGTTGGAGACAGTAAATGCTTCTGAATACTCCAGGGGGGAAGAGTGCCCTTGTGTTTGGATCCTGCTTGCGGGTTTCCCACAGGCATCTGGTCAGCCACTGACAGAAAAGGGTGCTGCACGAGATGGACCATTGATCTGATCCAGCAACCCCTAATGTTCTTATGGTGAAGATAGAAGGTGCTCCTGCCCTGGCCTGAACTCAAGGGAGTGGTGTGGGCCCCATGGGAAAGTGATGGCATAGAGCAGTTGGTCTTGGGTCTAAACCTGATTCTCATTTGGGCTTCAAAGAGCATTTTGGTCTGGGAGGCATTTCTAAGGAGAAGCCACAGCTTAGCGGTAGAACAGCAAGGAGAACAGGAGGTCACCTCCCTTCAAAAAGGATGTTGTGTTCTGGGCAAAAGTTCAGAAAAGGACAAACAAAATGAACAAAGGGTGGAAGCAACTCCCCCAGGAAGGAAGGCTACAACATTTGGGACTTCTTCAGCTAGAGAAAAGGCAGTTAAGAGGAGGCATGATAGGGCTGACTAAAATCATGTGTGGAGTGGAGAAAGGGGACAGAGAAAAGGCTGCATTTGGTCAGAGGTTTCTGTCCACAACCCCATGCAGACATTTCTCCATCCTCTGGCCAGAGGCAAGCAAGAGGCAACATTGCATCTCAAGAGCACATTCCAGCCAGGGGAAAGCACAGGAGGAGTGTGTGGGGCACGGCAGTGGGAGGTGTGGGCTAGGAAGGGGTCTGTGGCTTGAGCCAGGCAGAGAGATCTGAAGGGCTGCAATGAGCACCCAAGGCTGAGGTCCTCCCCTTCCTCATTTAAACACCACAACACCCAGTGAGTTTCACGGCTGACCAGGGGTTTGCACCCTGGTCTCCCAGGGCCTAGTCCAACATTCTAACCACTATACCGCACTGGCTCTTCCTCCTGCAGGAACCTGTAAGGGGAAGCAGCCCACCTGCAGCAGCTATGGAGGCACCTGTGGCACACACTGCCTGAAGACCGGGCACTACCACTCCACCTGCGACTGCCGTCCTTCCGTCTGCTGTCTGCCTCACAAGAAAGGTTGATCAGCAGGGAGGCCGCCTCATGAGGAGGAGCCGGAGACCCTGTCTTCACCACTCAGCTGTGTAGAGGGGCCCATCATGGATGCTTCTCCTCAATAAATTGACATGAACGTCCTTGGCGAGTTCTGTGTGCTTCTTTCAGAGGGCAGGCAGGGAGGGAGAGTTGTAGGGCTTTGGGGAAAACATATTCATTTCAGATGCTTGGCGTTTCTAGAGCTTTTTCCCCAGTGTACAAAGTCCTTTACAGTTCCTACTACCATTAGCCTCATGTGGCTAGACTGTCCACACAGGAACGAAGCCAAAACCTGTGATGATTTCTGCAAATGTTTTCACCTGCAAAAAGAAAAAGAAAAGGAAAAAGGGTTCCCCTCTTGTCACATGGAGGCTGAAAGCAGCATCTGTGTCCCTCCGCATAGCACCTGTCCAGGTAGCCTATCCCAGGCTTCCTCCTCTAGCTCCTCCCTAGCTCATGGGATACTCCTACCACAATGTCATGGACCAGCTGAATGCAGAGGTCTGGTGAGAGGCACCAGCTGGGAAACCCCAGCTAGTCATGATGACTGTAGATTACCTCCATGTTCAGGTACCTCACTTGGATGCCATTTGCTAGGTAACAACACCAGGAGAGGGCCTTTGCCTCAAACCTTTAGCACCTAGGGACACATCTGGAAACTTAAGGAGCTGTCATGGCCGCTGCAAAATGCCCATTTCATAGGTGAAAGACAGGTGAGGCTGAGACCCTGAACCCCCCAAACCCTCCTCAGAACTCCCACATGGGGACAAGATCTACCAGGAAGAGCTGCTGTCCTCACTAGGCCTGGCCCCCTAAGCTGACGCAAAAGAACCATAGTTTGGATCTAAGCCTATATATATACACCTAGATTGGATGGATTAAGCAACAGAAAGCAATGAGTAGCAGTAAACAGACAGTTTTCACAGAGAAGAGAAGTAAGTTGAGTTTCTCCGCATGCTTGTAAAGGTACCGGTGCTATTTAATATTCATTGGTGGAGTTAGGGGTGAGTAGGGATGCTAACACTCAGGATGCTGAAAACCTGGATGGACCGTGAAGAGCTCAGAAAGGATCTCCCCAGCATGGGTTGAATGGGCAATGAAATGGCAGATGTTGTTCTAGGTAAGCAGGTGATGTACACTGAGGCAAGATCATCAGCCTCAGCATTCTAACTTTAAAAGGTAAAGGTACCCCTGACCGTTAGGTCCAGTCGCGAACGACTCTGGGGTTGCGCACTCATCTCTCTCTATAGGCCAAGGGAGCCGGCATTTGTCCGCAGACAGCTTCCGGGTCATGTGGCCAGCATGACTAAGCCGCTTCTGGCGAACCAGAGCAGCACATGGAAACGCCGTTTACCTTCCCACCGGAGAACTTTACAGGGAAACAATGTGAAGTCCCTTGACTCCATAAATAATAATACTCCTCTTATTGCTTAAACATTCACTGGCTACACTCCACTCCATCTGATGCACGAAGTGGGCTGTAGTCCGCTAACACTTACGCCATCATAAAATTTGTTATTTTGGGAAGAAAGCATCCCACCTGTCTGCTTTGCTTGGAGCTGTCCAGGGTCCTGAAGGGATGCCCTGTTGCTAAGAGATTAACTGCAGTACAATTAACGTTAGGTTCTTAACCAGGCAGGACCTGGGTGGCGCTGTGGTCTAAACAACTGAGCCTAGGGCTTGCTGATCAGAAGGTTGGCGGTTCGAATCCCTGTGACGGGGTGAGCTCCTGTTGTTCGGTCCCAGCTCCTGCCCACTTAGCAGTTCGAAAGCACGCCAAAGTGCAAGTAGATACGGTACATAGGTACCGTTTCTGTGCGCTGCTCTGGTTTCGCCAGAAGCGACTTAGTCATGCTGGCCACATGACCCGGAAGCTTTCTGCAGACAAATGCCAGCTCCCTCGGCCTATAGAGCGAGATGAGCGCCACAACCCCAGAGTTGGTACCTTTCCTTTTCTTAACCAGGCAGCTGCCTTCCCCACCCAAATAGTAGGTATGTTCTCCCCCTCTCCACAAAACCCCCCAACAATTTGGACAGTAGTATGTGTAGATGTGAGGCTTAACCCTTCTTTTGATCCCAATGGCAATTCCTCCCCCAATGTTGATATTAGTTATAAGGGGGGGGGGAGTTCCAATTAGTTCCAATAATATTTTATAATAAATATTATTTGATAATGAATAAATATACATAGAATTAATTTATTTTAAAATAAATGATATTTATTATTATTTATTTGTTATTTATTATTATTTTTACTGCATCTATATCTCACCCTTTTCTCCAAGGAGCTCAAGGTAGCACATATTATCCCCTCCGCCCCCGGTTTAATCATCACAACAAGTGAGAGGCAGTGACTGGCCCAAGGTCACCTTTTGATTGCTGAGTGGGATTTGAACCCAGGTCTTTTGGGTCCTGGTGCAGTACCGTAACCACTACACCACACTGGCTCTCAGCGGGATTGGGGTAACTTCTTTGGGATTGTGGAGGGGGTGAAAGATTAAGTCCCAGTGAATGCTGTAGTCTTCTTCTTATTAATGTATCTTATTAATTTGTTTAATATTCCTCTTGTTGGTGTGTTTCGCATCCTATGTAGTTTCTCCCCAGGTCACTCCAACATTTAGTTGGTTGGGACAGGTTAGCTAGTGATGGTGGTCACATGAAGCCCACCTCGGAGGTGTAGTAGTAGGCAACTGAATCTCAGCTGCTGAAGACGAGGATGATCTGTTTGTGGGCCTGATGGAAGAATTGGATCCACCACTCTGGCAATTCTAGGTGAACCCAGAGGTGACAACTTGCGGCAAAGATTGAAGAGGCCTGGGGCTGAGTGCTTGTGATGTCATATGGGCAAACCATTGTCTGATCTACCAGGGCTCGTTTGGGATGCCAGTATCTCCCTCGGAGATCTTAAGTTTATGTCCTAATCTACCCCATAGACTCAAGGGGGGCCCTGGTCTCCCCAGAGAAGCCTGAGAGCTTCCTCTCTATTAAGAGACATCAGGCTTCCTCAGCAACCTCAGCAACCTACATCTCCCAGGATTCTTTGGCAGATGGCTAAACTAACAGAAATTAGATACAAGCTTTAAGTGCTCTGTAGGTTAGCATCGAAGGTCCACAAGGAACAATATTCAGTGCAAAAAGGGAAATGGGGTGCTGGAGCAGAGCACAAATATGTATCAGAATAACCTCCGTCATACAAGAATACCTCGTTCATTATTGTTTCTATTCCCAATTGCTACTCTTTCAGCATTATTATTATTTTAAAGACTGTTCTTCCTGGGAATACTGATGTTGTGCAGTAGCTGCTGTGGACAAAGGAAGCTAATTCCAAGGGATGGCAATGTTTCCTGCACCATTCTGCCCTCACTCTGAATGGGTGCTTCCTAAAGAGAAGTCAGAGAGACCTGGAAGGACACTTTTATTACTCTGATTCCTAAACCAGATAGGATAGAGCTCAAGTTAAAAATTATCGACCAATTTCATTATTGAATGTGGTTTACACAATTTTTGTAAATATTTTGGCAAGAAGGCTGAAGAAGGTTTTGAATAAATCTATAGATAAAGACCAGACAGGTTTCCTACCTGGGAGACATATGAAAGGTAATGTTAGAAATATTGTTGATATTTCGGAAATGTTAGAATCCAAAAAGGATTGTAAAGCTATACTAATGTTCATTGATGCAGAAAAGGCCTTCGATAATGTGTCTTGGAGTTTTATGAAGATGAATTTGCTTAATATGGAGGTTGGCCAAAACTTTTTAAATGGAATTAATGCAATCTATTCTGAGCAAAAAGCTAAAATTATTGTTAATAATGTAGTTTCAGAGGACCTTAGAATTGAAAAAGGAACCAGGCAAGGGTGTCCTCTCTCCCCTCTGCTTTTTATCTCTGTCCTGGAGGTACTGTTGAACATGTTAAGAAAAAATTAGGAAGTAAAAGGCATTGTAGTAGGGTCAAAACAGTATAAATTAAAAGCCTTCGCTGATGACTTAGTACTGACTCTACAGGAACCAGAATCCAGTGCAAGTAAAGCACTGGATTTGATATAAGAATTCGGATATTTTGCAGGTTTTAAATTGAACAAGAATAAAACTAAAGTTTTGAGTAAAAATCTTTCAACAGAAGAGATTAATAGGCTAGAGGAAACCACTGGTTTGAATTTTGTTAAAAAAGTGAAATATCTAGGTGTTAATTTGACTGCTAAAAATTTGAATTTGTATAAAGATAATTACGATAAGTTATGGAATGAAATTAAGAGAGATTTTGACATTTGGTCAAATTTGAAATTATCATTGTTGGGTCGTATTTCTGCTGTAAAAATGAATGTATTGCCAAAGATGTTGTTTTTATTCCAAGTGATTCCTATTATTGATAATCTGAAATGTTTTAAAGAGTGGCAAAAAGTGTTATCAAAATTTATCTGGCAGGGGGGGAAACCTAGAATCAAGTTTAAATTATTAACGGATACAAAAGAATGAGGTGGCTTCTCCCTGCCAGATTTAAAGATATATTTTGAAGCGGCGGTGTTTTGCTGGCTTAAAGAATGGTTCTTGCTGGAAAATACAGCTCTTTTAGATTTGGAAGGGGTTGATAATGTATTTGGATGGCATGCTTATTTATGGTATGATAGGTTAAAGGCCCACAGAGGATTTAAAAATCATATAATTAGGAAATCAATGTTTAATCTATGGATCAGATACAAAGATTTATTAGAAAGAACACCTAGGTGGATTTCACCATTAGAGGCTAAGGCCCATAAAAGACTGAATATGGAATCTAAGTGGTTGAGATACAGTGATTTGCTGGTGGAAGTTGATGGTAAATTTAAGTTAAAATCTTATGAACAGCTTAAAGATAAACTAAATGATTGGTTACAATATCATCAGATTAATGAAATGTTTAAGGTTGATAATAAAGCTACAGGTTTTCAGGTGGAAAAATCTCGACTGGAAATAGAATTGTTGGATATTAAGACAAAAAATCTTTCTAAGACGTACAATTTTTTGTTGGAGTGGCATACGAAAG
Source organism: Darevskia nairensis (assembly GCA_034642065.1). NCBI lineage: Eukaryota > Metazoa > Chordata > Lepidosauria > Squamata > Lacertidae > Darevskia > Darevskia nairensis. The sequence goes on along the minus strand of JAWWNI010001125.1, from coordinate 270,569 downwards.
ATGAGCAAGTGAAATCGGCGATGATAGATTGGGCAAAAGATGTGGGGCATAATATTATGCTCAAAGACTGGGAGATATTGTGGAAAAAATGTTTTAAATTTTCTGCATGTACTGCTTTTAGAGAAAATATGATGAAAATGATGTACAGATGTATTTGACACCTGTTAAACTTGCAACCTCAGGACAGATCCTGAGGTTGAGGCTCCAGTACTTTGGCCACCTCATGAGAAGAGAAGACTCCCTAGAAAAGACCCTGATGTTGGGAAAGATTGAGGGCACAAGGAGAAGGGGACGACAGAGGACGAGATGGTTGGACAGTGTTCTCGAAGCTACTAACATGAGTTTGGCCAAACTGTGAGAGGCAGTGAAGGATAGGCGTGCCTGGCATGCTCTGGTCCATGGGGTCATGAAGAGTCGGACACGACTGAACGACTGAACAACAACAACAAACTTGCAAAAATGTATCGTACATCTGATAACAAATGTTGGAAATGTAAAGAAAAAGAAGGAACCTTTTACCACATATGGTGGATGTGCCCCAAAGTAAAAGACTTCTGGGAAAAGATTTATAACGAGATGAAAAAAGTGTTGAAAAACAAATTTACAGTCGTACCTCGGGTTAAGTACGCTTCAGGTTAAAAACTCCGCTAAGAACAGAAATCGTGCTCTGGCGGCACAGCGGCAGCAGGAGGTCCCATTAGCTAAAGTGGTGCATCAGGTTAAGTACGCTTCAGGTTAAGAACGGACCTCCGGAACGGATTAAGTACTTAACCCGAGGTACCACTGTATTATGGTCTGAAGCTCAACATCAAAAAAACTAAGATCATGGCCACTGGTCCCATCACCTCCTGGCAAATAGAAGGGGAAGAAATGGAGGCAGTGAGAGATTTCACTTTCTTGGGTTCCATGATCACTGCAGATGGTGACAGCACTCACGAAATTAGAAGACGCCTGCTTCTGGGGAGAAAAGCAATGACAAACCTAGACAGCATCTTAAAAAGCAAAGACATCACCTTGCCAACAAAGGTCCGTATAGTTAAAGCTATGGTTTTCCCAGTAGTAATGTACGGAAGTGAGAGCTGGACCATAAAGAAGGCTGATCGCCGAAGAATTGATGCTTTTGAATTATGGTGCTGGAGGAGACTCTTGAGAGTCCCATGGACTGCAAGAAGATCAAACCTATCCATTCTTAAAGAAATCATCCCTGAGTGCTCACTGGAAGGACAGATCCTGAAGTTGAGGCTCCAGTACTTTGGCCACCTCATGAGAAGAGAAGACTCCCTAGAAAAGACCCTGATGTTGGGAAAGATTGAGGGCACAAGGAGAAGGGGACGACAGAAGATGAGATGGTTGGACAGTGTTCTCGAAGCTACTAACATGAGTTTGGCCAAACTGCGAGAGGCAGTGAAGGATAGGCATGCCTGGCGTGCTCTGGTCCATGGGGTCACGAAGAGTCGGACACGACTGAACGACTGAACAACAACAACAACCACTGTATTAAGAAACCAGAAGCCTTTTTACTTGGAATAGTAGGGGGAGAAATCCCCAAGAAGGATATTACATTCTTTCAATATGCCACAACTGCAGCGAGGCTACTACTTGCCAAGAATTGGAAAACCCAAGACATACCAACGATAGATGACTTGATGGAACTTGCCGAAATGACTGGGCGACTCCGCGACCAGACAGAAGAGACGGTGGAAGAAGATTGGAAGAAATTTAAATATATTTGAAAAAATATTCTAATATTTAATGTACTTTAAGGAAGTTAATATAGGCTTTCGGTGTAGAGTTAGAATTTAGGTTAATTTGTATAGAATGTTTTAAAGTAAAATTTTGTCTTTTTTATTTTTTATTTTAGAAATTGTCTAGGGGGGGACTGGGGAAGTTACCTAACATTGTTAAAGAAAGTAATGATTGAATAAGAATTATTTATGTTTTGTTTGTCTTTTTTTGTTTGTCTGTTTTTCTTATAAAATGAATAAATATTATTATTTTAAAAAAATAAAAAAATAAAGAGAAGTCAGGGAGAGAAACTTGGGGGATGCTACCTGAACAGGTGTTATGCAGAAGGGCGCAGATGCCCTTGAACATTGTTGCTTTCACCCTCAAGGTGGCAAAAGGGGCACCCTTTTTTTCTTTTCCTTTTGCAGGTGAAAACATTTGCAGATATCATCACAGGTTTTGCCTTAGCCCCAGTGTGGACAGTCCTACCGCATGAGGCTAATTGCAGTAGGAACTGTAAAGGACTTTGTACACTGGGAAAAGGCTCTGGGAAACCCAGGTTTCTGAAATGACTATATTACCCCCACCACCCTACAATTTTCCCTCCCTGCCGGCCCCTGAAGGAAGCACACAGAATTCGCCAAGGACGTTCATGTCAATTTATTGAGGAGAAGCATCCATGATGGGCCCCTCTACACAGCTGAGTGGTGAAGACAGGATCTCCGTCTCCTACTCGTGAGGCGGCCTGCCTCCTGCTCAGGCATTCTTGTGAGGCAAACAACAGATGGTGCCATGAATGCAGTCACAGGTGTAGATGTAGTTCCCATTCCTCAAGCAATCCTTGCCACAGGTGCCTCCATACCTCCAACAGGGGGGTCTCTTGTGACAGGAAGCTGCAGGAAGAAGTGGTTAGAGTGGTTAGAGTGTTGGAATAGGACCTGTGAGGTAAAGGTAAAGAAACCCCTGACCATTAGGTCCAGTCATGTCCGACTCTGGGGTTGCGGCGCTCATCTCGCTTTATTGGCTGAGAGCCGGCGTACAGCTTCCGGGTCATGTGGCCAGCATGACTAAGCCGCTTCTGGCAAACCAGAGCAGCGCACGGAAACGCCATTTACCTTCCCGCCAGAGCGGTTCCTATTTATCTACTTGCACTTTGACGTGCTTTCGAACTGCTAGGTTGGCAGGAGCAGGGACCGAGCAACGGGAGCTCACCCCATCGCGGGGATTCGAACCGCCGACCTTCTGATCAGCAAGCCCTAGGCTCTGTGGTTTAACCCACAGCGCCACCTGGGTCCCTCAGGACCTATGAGACCAGGGTGCAAAACCCCGCTCAGCTTTGCAACTCACTGGGTGCTGTGGTGCTTAAATGAGGAGGGGGAGAACCATGTATGCCACCTGGTACACCTTCGGGGAAAAGGTGGCATATAAATGCAATAAATGAACGAATAATAAATATTGCGGCAAAGGAAGATCACCTCCCTGTCGATGGAGCTCCCACCAAGGATCTGCAGAGAGGGAATGCCCAGTTGCATGCAAGACAAATCACACGCGCCACCACCGAACTATGGTCTCTCTCTGGAAGCAGCTTCACACCAAACATGTATGTTAGAGGTCGGAGGTGGGGAATTTCAGCCTTGGGTGCTCAATGCAGCCCTTCAGATCTCTCTGCCTGACTCAAGCCACAGACCCCTTCCTAGCCCACACATCCCAATACACTCCACACAGGGTGGTTTCCCCTGGCTGGAATGTGGTCTTGAGATGCAATGTTGCCTCTTGCTTGCCTCTGGCCAGAGGATGGAGAAATGTCTGCATGGGGTTGTGGACAGAAACCTCAGACCAAAAGCAGCCTTTTCTCTCTCCCCTTTCTCCACTCCACACACGATTTTAGTCAGCCCTATCATGCCTCCTCTTAACTGCCTGTTCTCTAGGTGAAGAAGTCCCAAATGTTGTAGCCTTCCCTCCTGGGGGAGTTGCTTCCACCTCTTGGTCATTTTGTTTGTCCTTTTCTGAACTTTTGCCTCAAACACAACATCCTTTTTGAGGGGAAGTGACCTCCTGTTCTCCTTGCTGTTCTACCGCTAAGCTGTGGCTTCTCCTTAGAAATGCCTCCCAGACCAAGATGCTCCTTGAAGCCCAAAAGAGGATCAGGTTTAGACCCAAGACCGACTGCTCAATGCCATCGCCTTCCCATGGGGCCCACAGCACCCCCTTGAGCTCTGTCTTCACCATAAGGTGGCTACTGGATCAGGCCAACGGCCCAACTTGTCCAGGATCCTCTTCTGTCAGTGGCTGACCAGATGCCTGTGGGCAACCCACAAGCAGGATCCAAGCCCAAGGGCACTCTTCCCCCCTGGGGTATTCAGAAGCAAATACTTCCTCCAACTGTGGAGATAGAGCACAGCTAACATGGCCAGTAGCCATTGATATCCCTCCCCTCCATGAATTTCTATAATCCTCTTTGAAGATCATCTAGGCTGGTGGCTATTACTGCCTTTCCCATGAAACCCATACCTCCCCCTTGATTTACGGCCAAGGCAGAAGCCGCTTCAGTATGCTTTAGGAAGTTCAGCCCCTTCTTCCCACCCTGTTGAAGTTCAGTTCATACCTTGGACATCCATGACAGTGGCAGCCAACACCACAAAGGTCAAGGCAATGTAGAGAGCTCTCATGGTGGAGTTCTGGTTGTGTTCTCTGGATGGACAGTGGATGAGCACCTCAAAGGTGCTTCCATTCAAGGGCTCAGTTGTTTTATAGAGGGAATGCCTGAAATAGATGTCATGTGGACATTCATGTGGCTTACCTAGCTTCTGCCCTTTTGGTGCATGCTTTTCTTGTCCTCTCTTGCCCAGAACAATGCACACTGATGTAGTATTTTCAATGGCCATTGTTCATTGCATTCCCTCTCTTTCTCCTTTTTGTGATGGGCATGCTCAGCTGACCCCCAACCTGCAACAGTAGCAGCAGCAACAACAACAACAATTTATTATACCCCGCCCACCTGGCCAGGCCTCACCAGCCACTCTGGGCGGCTTCCAACAGGATATTAAAACACAATAAAACTTCAAACATTAAAAACTTCCCTAAACACGACTGCCTTTAGATGTCTTCTAAAAGTCAGGTACTTGTTTATTTCCTTGCCATCTGATGGGAGGGCGTTCCACAGGGTGGATGCCACCACCAAGAAGGCCCTCTGCTTGGTTCCCTGAACCTCACTTCTCGCAGGGAGGGAACCGCCAGAAGGCCCTTGGAGCTGGACGTCAGTGTCCGGGCTGGACGATGGGGGTGGAGATGCTCCTTCCGGTATACTGGGCCGAGGCCATTTAGGGCTTTCAAGGTCAGCACCAACACTTTGAATTGTGCTCTGAAACATACTGGGAGCCAATGTAGGATTTTCAGGACTGGTGTTATATGGCATTAATAATATTGCACCAGAGGCAGATTCATTCTGCTTTAGTTTGTTCTGCAATGCTTTCCCAATGCTAACACATTATTGCTGTCCAGAGGGCTACAGTGGGACAGAAGTGGGACAAGATTAAAGCAGAACGTTTATGGTATGTAGGATAATGTGCAACCACCCCAACAGATTCATGAACGCAAATAATGATAGAGGTCCAATCAAAAAAGGATGTCTGGTCTGGATTTAGGTTTGATGAGGCCTCAGCTACTGAAGGTAATGGGGCCCTTTATATGTCCAGCTGTCCTTTGTCAACAGCAAATGGTCGCTGTTTTTTGTGTTGAATTCATGCTATATGTTAATTTGTGGACCGAATAGTCTCTAAAGCCATTTGCAAATGTTGCCATGTAACCAGTCCACGCAGAATGTAGGCATGCTATATATGGAAATGAGCAAACCAGTGATATTATAGGGAGCAGGAGAGCAGGTGGGGCCCATTACTTACATCACAGGAGCCTACACAACACAAAACACTGCTGCTGTATGTAGGTTTCAATTTGTTTGTTTTTTATCTTATATTTTGGAAATGTACATCCAGTTTCTTTCCCCTTTAAATTTTTTAGGGGGGCCCAAGAGAGTGGGGCCCTAAGCTCTAGCTTGTTTAAAAGGTAAAGGTAACCCTGACCGTTAGGTCCAGCCGCGGACGACTCTGGGGTTGCGGCGCTCATCTCGCTTTATTGGCTGAGGGAGCCGGCGTACAACTTCAGGGTCATGTGGCCGGCATGACTAAGCTGCTTCTGGCGAACCAGAGCAGCACACGGAAACGCTGTTTACCTTCCCGCCGGAGTGGTACCTATTTATCTACTTGCACTTTGATGTGCTTTTGAACTGCTAGGTGGGCAGGAGCTGGGACCAAATAATGGGAGCTCACCCTGTCGCGGGGATTCGAACCACCGACCTTCTGATCAGCAAGCCCTAGGCTCTGTGGCTTAGACCACAGCGCCACCCGCGTCCCTAGCTTGTTTAGCTTATATGTAAATCCGGCACTGACATCAAGGCCCCAGAGGCCTGACATACAGACCACAAACCAGTCTTTCCTCAACCTGTTGCCTTCCAGATGTTGCTGGACTATGACTCTGCATCATCCCCAGCCTATGGCCAACAGATGGCTTTGGCTGATGATAGTTCTTCTTCAACGGAACACCAGAAAGACTCCAAGCTGTGAAATGCTGGGGTAGAACCTAGGATGTGAAAAGCCTTTTGTGTTCTATCAAGGTCAACATGACTGTGACGTCTTTCTCATTGTGTGTGTCCTAGTTGCTGGGGTGCAGTGATACGGGGTTTTGCCTGCCAAGAGTCTCTGTTTTGGCTGGCTCCGTTCTGTCTGCATTCTCTGAAGCAAGGATCCTGCTATTGTGCATGCGACGCTTAAACCCTTGGCAAGGGCACGAGACTTGGAGGCCATTCTTGAAGCTGGCCTTGCCACGCAGCAACATCAAGCTCTCCGAGTCAACACGCATACTCACACCTGTACCTAAAACATAAGAAGATCCTGCTGAATGACGCCAATGGCCCATCTAGTCCAGCATCCTGTTCTCACAGTGGCCAACCAGATACCTCTGGGAATACTCTGGCCAACCAGATACCTCTGGCAAGCAGGACCTGAGCTCAGCAGCACCCTCCCCTCCTGTGGTTTCCAGCAACTGGTATTCAGAAGCATTATTGCCTCTGGCCAACATGGCTAGAAACAACTGATAGCCATTTCCTCCTCCATGAATTTGTCTGATCTTCTTTTTAAGCCATCCAAGTTGGTGGCTGTCACTGTGGAAGTGAGTTCCACAGTTCAACTATGTATTGCATGAAGAAGTACTTGCTTTTTTGCTTTTTATATGTATTATCATTTTTTTTTTTAATAAAATGTATACTGTCCTTTGTCTGTAGATCTCAGGGAGGTTCACAACATACATAATAAAAATAAGAACAAAGAGGAAAAAAGGTCATGTAAGTAGAAAAGCTGAGCAGAGGTTCTGAAATGGTTGCATCTACCATGTGTTTGAAACTCATAAAAGGTAAAGGGACCCCTGACCATTAGGTCCAGTCACGGACGACTCTGGGGTTGCGGCACTCATCTCGCTTTATTGGCCGAGGGAGCCGGCGTACAGCTTCCGGGTCATGTGGCCAGCATGACTAAGCCGCTTCTGGTGAAGCAGAGCAGCGCACGAAAATGCCGTTTACCTTCCTGCTGGAGCAGTACCTATTTATCTACTTGCACTTGACATGCTTTCGAACTGCTAGGTTAGTAGGAGCAGGGACTGAGCAACGGGAGCTCACCCCGTCGTGGGGATTCGAACTGCCGACCTTCTGATCGCCAAGCCCTAGGCTCTGTGGTTTAACCCACAGCGCCACCAGTGTCCCTTGAAACCCATAGCTTCTCCCAAAGAATCTTAGGGACTGTCATTTGTTAAGGGTGCTGGGAATTGTAGCACTGTGATGCATAAGCTATAGTGGCCCCTGGAATATTGCCGAGAGGAAAATGTGGCCCGTCTCCTCTGATCCTTTAGATGTGAAGCTAAAACAAATGAACGAAAGCTACCCTCACACCACACAGCACTATGATACCACTTTAAAAAGTCATGGCTCTCCCCAAAATAATTATGGGAGCTGTAGTTTCTTAGGATACCCCTCCCCTCCCCCGAACTGCAATTCCCAGAGTTCCATGTGAAGAGGGATTGATTGTTAAACCACGCTGAGAATTGTAGCTTCATGAGGGGAATATAGCGGTCTCCGGACAACTCTGCTTCAGAGCACCAGAGCTCTGCAGGACCAGAGTAGTGATACATTCAGTCCACCACCTTGTTCTTGCAGCAGCCCCCCAGATGCTGCTGGGAAGATCCCAGAAGTAAGACGGAAAAGGTAACGCTTGTCTCCTGCAACTTTTCATGATCTGTGGTCGGCAAAATACCCATTACTGTCTCAGCACCCTCATCGTCCTTATCTGAACATTTTGTTCAGGTGTTCCTTCCTGGCATGGCAATCTTCCTGGAAGATCTTAACTTGTTCCCTCTTGCAATTCTCCTCTCAGATGTGTGAGATTGTTTCCACGCACACATGCCTCTTAAGCTCTTGCACACTTGACGTGTTTGAAGCCAGACAGCCGGATCAGGATGGAGACTTCCTGGACCAGGAATGAAATACGTTCCATGCAGATGGTGGTGAGCAGCAGTGGACCATGCTCACTGTACAAACTGATAACATACAATGACATGGAGAAAGGTCCAGGAGGGCCTGCTGGGGTTGAGATGACATGATAGGGTACCAATGGAACAACCTGTGCATCATCCATCACCTCTCCTTGATTCATCAAATCCTATATAAGCACTGGAGCTCCAGACCACACTCATCACCAGATCTTCAGTAGGCGAGATCTGATCCAGCTTTTCACCATGAAGACCCTCTTCCTTGCCTTTGCTGTGATCCTGCTCGTCACTGTGGTCAATGCAGGTAATGGTGGGGAAACAGGCTGGCACTTTTAAGGGAGAGGGTTGTATTAGATGGTGCACCTTCCATCTATCATCATGTGCACCTGGTTCTTCTGGAATGGGAAAAGGCTCAGCTTAGTGGTAGAACACAAGTTTTCCATACAGGAGGTCTCCTTGGCTCCATCCCTGGAGCCTCCAGGTAGGCTGGGAAACTCTTGTCTGAAACCCTGAAAAGTCAGTTTGGACTTTCCCCAGCTGGGATAGCTCAGTCAGTGGAGCATGCGACCCTTAATCTCAGGGTCGTGGGTTTGAGCCCCACGTTGGGCAAAAGATTCCTGCAGGGGGTTGCAGTAGGTGACCCTTGTAGTCCCCTCCAACTCTACAATTCTATTATTGACCACTCTTCCCCAACCTGTTACCCTATTGATATTTTAGACTACAACTGTGTGTAGTTTACCAAGTACAGGCACGCTTGGTGGGGATTTACAAAAGGGCCTTCTCGGTGGCTGCTCCCAAACTCTGAAATTCCCTCCCTAGAGAAGCCAGACTGGCTCCCCCCTTGCTGTCCTTCCATTGGCAGATGAAGACCTTTTTGTTCCAAGATGGTGGCAGCCCAATAGAAGGCATTATCTGTGACACCCCTGAGGTGCATATGGCACCGTCACTGTATAGTTTTGGTTGTTGGCACCCAAGGTATCTGTATTTTAGGACCCACCCAAATCTTGGGACTGCAATTTGTTTGGGAGCCAGTGTGGTGTAGTGGTTAAGAGTAGTAGACTCATAATCTGGGGAACCGGGTTTGCGTCTCCGCTCCTCCACATGCAGCTGCTGGGTGACCTTGGGCTAGTCACACTTCTTTGAAGTCTCTCAGCCCCACTCACCTCACAGAGTGTTTGTTGTGGGGGAGGAAGGGAAAGGAGAATGTTAGCCGCTTTGAGACTCCTTTGGGGAGTGATAAAGCGGGATGTCAAATCCAAACTCTTCTACTCTTCTTCTTAAGCTTTTTCTAATCTTTTTTTGTTTAATTATTGTAACCTGCCCTGGAATCTCACGGTAATGGGTGATTAAGAAATAATAATAATAATAATAATAATAATAATAATAATATAGCCCCAAAATGGAAAACGAGCGAGGTCCCAACTAAAGAAGAATGGCAATTTAAGCTGACGGAATATGCACAGCTTGTGGACTTAACATATACAATAAGAGAACAAAAAGAACATACTTTTAGAGAAGATTGGAAAATGTTTATTGAATATACGGGGGGGGGGAATTGTGTACACTTGAAAACATTGGCAGCATTCGGATAAATTCAACAGTGTAAATAAGTTTTGATGGATGTCATAATGGTATACTGAATGGTTTAGTTTATGTAAAATATGCAGGGATTTATGATATGATATGATATGTAAAACCATGGAAAGAGAAGAAGGGAAGTCATTGATATATTAAGGATGTTTAAATAAGTATTCTAAATTGTAAAACAGAAAATTTAAATAATAATAATAATAATAATAATAATAGAGAGAGAATCATGTGCTTATTTATTTTATTGCATTTATTTTATTGCATTTATATCCCTACTTTTTCTCCAAGGAGTTCAATGTCGCATGCATAGCTCTCCTCCAATTCATTTAATTCCCACAACAACCCTTCCGTCGGTGGAACTGGCAGCACTATAGGGGCTACATAATACCCATTCCGCAATTGTAAGAGATCGATCAGTTAGTGTGGCGGCGTCTACACTTTGGAACTCCCTGCCTCTTGATATCAAGCGGGGCACCTTCTCTGCTGCACTGTATTCCTTTTAGCGCCTGCTGGAGACATTCCTGTTTAGACGAGCCAGTCCAGGTGTTCAGAAAACCAATGTGAATTGTAGCCTCTTTTGGTATTTTACCCTATTACCGGAGATCTTTATTTGTGTCAGTTTTATTGTTTCCTCCTTTTGTAAACTGCTCGGAGGGTTCTCCCCCCTGCAATCCAGCGGTGTATAAATTTCATGCAATAATGATAAATATGTAAGTAAATAAATAACTCTGGGCTCCCCCTCTTCTGCAGGCTACAAGCACCATTGCAGAGACCGCTGCTACGGCACCTGTGGAACCTCGTGCAAATATGGGGTAGCTCGGCCAAGCTGCGCCTGCACACTTCATGGCGGTTACTGCTGTGCTGCACGGCCTTATCCCTACCCGTATCCTCATCCACGGCCAGTGCCTGTGCCGGTGCCAGTACCACGTCCTGCCCCAGCCTATCCAGTCCACCACCCGAAGTGGCCCCCCCAATGGAGACCACACTACAAAGCCTGAGCACCCAGAGAAGAGCCGAAGGAGAAGAGCCTCACCTGCAAGATCTGCCTCTCTCTCCCTCGATAGCACTTGGGGGCTGGGGAAGGAAAGCTCACTCCCCCCCTCCTCTGGTTGAAGAAATAAATAAATAAATAAAAACCCAGCAGTCACACTTTTCTGGTTTTGTTATGCTTTTTGAGTCTTCTTCTCTAGCACATCCACAAATAATCCAGAAATTTATCTCACCCGTCTGAACGGCCGTAGTCAACGGTAGCAAAGCAATTGAGGTCACTGAAGGGTTTGGATAGAAACAACACACACACACACACACACACACACACACACACACACACACACACGCTTACTTCCTGGGTCTGTAGGTGCTAGAGCAGGCATGTCCAAAGTCCATTTCGGGGGTCCAATGCGGCCCACCAGTCGGTTTAATCTGGCCCCTGTGGCATTTTATTTCCTAGGGTAAAACAAAAAAACCTCAACAACTTCAATCCTAAAAGAAGCTCAATAACTTCAATCCTAAAAAAGCTCAACAGCTTTGGGGTAAAGTAAAATCAGCAGGTGGCGCTGTGGGTTAAACCACAGAGCCTAGGGCTTGAAGATCAGAAGGTCGGCGGTTCGAATTCCCGTGATGGGGTGAGCTCCTGTTGCTCGGTCCCTGCTACTGCCAACCTAGCAGTTCGAAAGCACATCAAAGTGCAAGTAGATAAATAGGTACCGCTCCGGAGGGAAGGTAAACGGCGTTTCCGTGCGCTGCTCTGGTTTGCCAGAAGCGGCTTTGTCATGCTGGCCAGCAAAGCGAGATGAGCGCCGCAACCCCAGAGTCGTCCGCGACTGGACCTAACGTTCAGGGGTCCCTTTAACTTTACCTTTACCTAAAATCATAAAAAAAAACTCAACAACTTCAATCCTAAAAAAAAGTCAACAACTTTGGTTGGCCCTTTGGTCAGGCCCCACGGTCCTTCACTTCATCAAATCTGGCCCTCTTTGAAAAAAGTTTGGACACCACTGTGCTAGAGTCACATAATTTGTCTATTTCACTTCATATATATTGTTATGAGTTTGGGGTGTTGAGTTGGGTGCCAGGCCCCTCCGATCCCTGGATCCAGCAAGTGTCGGAATTTAATCAAAGCTCCTAATTATTGGAACAGCCAGGCTAGCTTGCTGGTGGGGTAAGAACCTGGGCGATGAGCCGTCGAGGTGGATTTAGGGGGCTCGGTGCAAGACAGCAAATGGGGGGGGGGGCCCACCCTCAACAGAAAAAGCCAGAGTTGAAAGCAGCAGGGATGTGACCTAGAAGTAAAGCAGCAAGTTGCAGAGAGAACCAGAGAGCAATGTTTGATGTCTGTTTGAAGAAGAAGAAGAAGAAGAGGAGTTTGGATTTGATATCCTGCTTTATCACTACCTGAAGGAGTCTCAAAGCGGCTCACATTCTCCTTTCCCTTCCTCCCTCCCCCACAGCAAACCCTCTGTGAGGTGAGTGGGGCTGAGAGACTTCAGAGAAGTGTGACTAGCCCAAGGTCACCCAGCAGCTGCATGTGGAGGAGCGGGGAAGCGAACCCGGTTCACCAGATTACGAGTCTACCCCTCTTAACCACTACACCACACTGGCTCTCAAGGCTTTGAATCCAAGGCTGTCTTTAAAACCCAAGTTAAGAAAACCCTCCGCATTAGAACAATTCCCCCACCCCACAAAGGGTCTGCCCCCCCCACCCTTATTCCATCCCTCAAGTGCCTGTCAGGGACTGGGCAGAAGAGGAATGGTGGAGATCACCTTCACAGCCTGACTCTTCCAGGGAGGAGGAACGGGAGGACAGTATAGATTTACAACAGGGGTTTGAGGGAGGTTGCAGCTCAGAGGCAGGTGGGAGGGGGGAGTTGAAAAAAAATGGGAGATGATGAGGAGGAAGCACTAGGGGGGCAACAGCTGATGGACATAGTATCTTTAGAAAGCGTTCCAGACCTCCCCCACCCAGAAACCAGAGAGCCTTGAAAGTAGGAGAGCAAAGAGCTCAAAGGCAGAGGGCATATAGTAGCAGTGGAGAGCCAGTGCGGTGTAGTGGTTAAGAGTGGTAGACTCATAATCTGGTGAACTGGGTTCGCTTCCCTGCTCCTCCACATGCAGCTGCTGGGTGACCTTGGGCTAGTCACACTTCTCTGAAGTCTCTCATCCTTTCTCTGAAAGGAAAGGAGATTGTTAGCCGCTTTCAGATTCCTTAAGGTAGTGATAAAGCGGGATATCAAATCCAAACTCTTCTTCTTCTTCACCCATAGAAGTGATATAGGATGGGGGACACCCGGCTCACTAGCTGTACATGTGAAAAGGATCTAGGGGTCTTGGTGGATCACAGGCTCAACATGAGTCAACAGCGTGCTGCAGCTGCAAAAAAAGCCAATGCTATTCTGGGCTGCATCAACAGAAGTCTAGTGTCCAGATCAAGGGAAGTAATAGTACCACTCTATTCTGCCTTAGTCAGACCACACTTGGAATGTTGTTGTTGTTCAGTCGTTCAGTCGTGTCCGACTCTTCGTGACCCCATGGACCAAGGCACGCCAGGCACACCTATCCTCCACTGCCTCTCGCAGTTTGGCCAAACTCATGCTAGTAGCTTTGAGAACACTGTCCAACCATCTCGTCCTCTGTCGTCCCCTTCTCCTTGTGCCCTCCATCTTTCCCAACATCAGGGTCTTTTCTAGGGAGTCTTCTCTTCTCATGAGGTGGCCAAAGTACTGGAGTCTCAACTTCAGGATCTGTCCTTCTAGTGAGCACTCAGGGCTGATTTCTTTAAGAATGGATAGGTTTGATCTTCTTGCAGTCCATGGGACACTTGGAATACTGTGTCCAATTCTGGGCACCACAATTTAAGAAGGATGTTGACAAGCTGGAACATGTGCAGAGAGGGGCAACCAAGGTGATCAAGGGTCTGGAAACTAAGCCTTATGAGGAATGCTTGAAGGAGCTGGGTATGTTTAGCCTGGAAAAGTGGAGACTGAGAGGAGATATGATAGCCATCTTCCAATATCTTAAGGGCTGCCACATGGAGGAGGGAGCATGCTTGTTTACTCCTGCTCTGGAGGGTAGGACTCAAACCAATGGCTTCAAATTACAAGAAAGGAGATTCCGATTAAACTTACGGAAAAGCTTCCTGGCTGTAAGAGCTGTTCAACAGTGGAACAGACTCCCATAAGAGGTGGTGGACTCTCCTTCCTTGGAGGTTTATAAAAAGAGGTTGAATGGTCATCTGTCATGGATGCTTTAGCTGTGTTTCCTGCATTGCAGGGGGTTGGACTAGATGACACTTGGGTCCCTTCCAACTCTAAGATTCTATGATTCTATGTGCCAACATAGAAAACTGCATTACTTTGAGTCCATCTAGCTAAGTATGGCTACACTGACTGGCAGCTGCTCTCCAGAGTTTCAGGCTGAGGTCTCTCTCTCAGTATAAGATGCTGAGGACTAGGAGCGGATAGATATATTGATTCTGATTTCTTTCAGCTTCTTGCTTTTTCAGCCTGAAGATCAGTCCTCTGCATCTGTCTGCAATTTCTTTTTTATAAGTCCTTGTGAAAAATTTACAAGCATCTTAGTGCAAATTTCTCCTGACAGGACACATTTCTGAATGCAGGTTGTTGTTTTTAACTAAATGCTTTAGGAAAGCAATTTTCCCTAATGTAATGAATTTTTTTGTATTCTTCTCTAACTAAGGACGTGTCCAGACTTCTGCTTCTCCTGCCACTTTCCCCCAGGGAAACCCAATTTTTACTGCTGAACCGGAGCAAACATCAATCAAGTTTTATGCAGATTGGCGTTTGACCTCATTTAGTGCTGAAGAAAATGTCGGGGCAAATGGAAAACCACTCGGACCTATGCTAGACAGCATGGGACAAGCCCTAAATAATAATAATAATAATAATAATAATAATAATAATAATAATATTCTTTTTGTACCTCACCCATCTCTGTGGGTTGCCCCAGCCATTCTGGGTAGCTTCTAGTATGATTTACAAAAACATAACAAACAACACAACAGAACATCACAAATTAAAAGCGTCCCAGAACACACTTCATTGCACACTTTTTCATAGCACATGCATTTTTTGTAGACGTTATTTGGGTGCGGAACTGCATTGCAAGATATGGGGGAGCGTGAATTTCAAACGAAGGCAGAGTTTCGGTTCTCAGGTTTTGGAAAGAGGGGATTACCTAGGTTTGCTTTCCAGTGCAAACAGAGTTGAATTTCTTCCCCCCACACCTAATGGAAGGTGAGAAGAAGAAGAGTTTGGATTTGATATCCCGCTTTATCACTACCCAAAGAAGTCTCAAAGCGGCTTATGTTCTCCTTTCCCTTCCTCCCCCACAACAAACACTCTGTGAGGTGAGTGGGGCTGAGAGACTTCAAAGAAGTGTGACTAGCCCAAGGTCACCCAGCAGCTGCATGTGAAGGAGCGGAGATGCGAACCCGGTTCACCAGATTACGAGTCTACCGCTCTTAAGCACTACATCACACTGAGCTCGTCAAGTGGATCATAAAGATTGTGACATAAAACCCTCTTCAGGTGTTTTATACCTGAATAAACTGAGCTTGTGAGCGGGATTAGTTGGGGGAGAGCTCACCAGCTCAGTGGCAGAGTTGCCTTCACCAGCAGGAGCCCAAGGTGATTCACAATCCAAAATTTCATATTTAAAGCAGTCAGAACAAATTACAGTCACAGGAATATGGTGGGTCCTGAAAACACGCGGCTCAGGTGTCAAAAGCCAGGGTAAATACTGAAGGGCCTTTCGTATTTCAGCAGAGAGAAGAAGAGAAGAAGAGTTTGGATTTGATATCCCGCTTTATCACTATCCGAAGGAGTCTCAAAGCGGCTCACATTCTCATTTCCCTTCCTCCCCCACAACAAACCCTCTGTGAGGTGAGTGGGGCTGAGAGACTTCAGAGAAGGGTGACTAGCCCAAGGTCACACAGCAGCTGCATGTGGAGGAGCGGGGAAGCGAACCCGGTTCACCAGATTATGAATCTACCACTCTTAACCGCTACACTACACTGGCTCTATCACAGGGGTAGGCAACCTAAGGCCCATGGGCCGGATGCGGCCCAATCACCTTCTCAATCCGGTCCATGGACAGTCCAGGAATCAGCGTGTTTTTACATGAGTAGAATGTGCCCTTTTATTTAAAATGCATCTCTGGGTTATTTGTGGGGCCTGCCTGGTGTTTTTACATGAGTAGAATGTGTGCTTTGATTTAAAATGCATCTCTGGGTTATTTGTGGGGCATAGGAATTTGTTCATTTCCCCCCCAAAATATAGTCCTGCCCCTCACAAGGTCTGAGGGACGGTGGACCTGCCCATGGCTGAAAAAGGTTGCTGAACCCTGCTCTACAACACCACTGGTGTATCAGAAGCGGGAAACTGGCCAGGGGAGCAGTGGATCATTAGGCAGGGGCATAGCAAGGGGGCGGGGGGTGGTCCGCCCCGGGTAGCGCCCTGGTGGGGGTGACACTCGGGGCGGGGGACCGCCCCCGCGCCTCCAAAGCCGCCCTGGGCTTTTTCTTTTTCTTTTTAAAGGCTATTTTCGGCGCTGCCTGGGCGGAGCCGCGGCATGGAGGAGAGGGGCGAGCCAGCCAGGAGGGGGGGAGGAAGACAAATCCCTCCTTTCAGCAGCTTTTTCTGCCGCTGGCTGGCCTGCAGCACCGCTGCATGGGGGAAAGGGGCGGAGGCATCGCTCCGTGCGCATGCGCGTTGTGACATCATGTGCACAGAGCGACGCCCCGCCCCCAGGGGTGCCGCTTGGCTTGCCGCCCCCAGCAGCCTAGCGGCACGCTATGCCCCTATCATTAGGCAACAGTGCAGGCAGGCAGACATCGTAGAAAAATTGAATGAATGCTTTATATGCCTTTCACTAAGGAAAATGAAAGGATGTAGCAGCAAGGAGAGCATACCCTGCAACATTTCTCCAATGAAAATAGGGACATCCCATTCCATTTTGATAATTTTACTTTTTATACCCCACACATCTTTACTGGGTGGCCCAGCCACTCTGGGCAGATTCTAACATATATAAAAACATAATAAAACATTGAACATTAAACAACAACAACAACAACAACTTCCCTATACAGGTTTGCCTTCAGATAACTCCGCACCCTCCAACATTTCTCCAATGAAAATAGGGGCATCCGAAGGAAAAGTGGGATCAAATCAGAAACCGGGGTGACTTCTCTAAATCGGGGGCGTCCCTGGAAAACAGGGACACTTGGAGGGCCTTTGAGTAACAGCGTGGAGTGAACTTTAAATTTCTTTTGAAGTCTGGGAGAGGGAGGTGAGTCAAGGAGCCAAATCAATGCCTCCTTCTTATTTACTGCTGCCACCAAGTGGATATATTTATTTCTCTCTAGCCGCCTCCACTAAGCAGCCATTTAACCTTCTGGACTTTAACCAGCAGCGTCGGCAGGGTGGCAGGGCTTAGCTGATCTCCCACCCCCAGCATGGATGTTCATTACCAGGAGCAGAAGGGGGACAAGGAGGCAGGAAGGCTGGTGCAGAGCAAATGCAGGAGTGCCAGAGTAATAGCTGTCAACTTTCGGATTTGAAAATAAGGGATCAGCAGCCTCAACTGTCCCGGGGACAGTCTATGGTTCTCGGGGACAGTCCACGCCGCAGTAATCCCCCCAGGATACAAATTAATTTACACCAGGCTACACACCATCATCTTTCCCCACCTCAGGGTCTCTTTTCCAGGGAGTCTTCTCTTCTCATGCGATGCTTCAGGATCTGTCCCTCCGGTGAGCAGCCAGGGCCAATGTCCTTCAGAATGGATTGGTTTGATCTTCTTGCAGTCCACGGGACTCCAGCACCACAATTCAAAAGCCTCAATTCTTCATGGGGGGATTGATCAGGTTCACTCTTTTGGCTCTCTGGCATCCATTAATGACTTATTATACAAATGTGTTGCAGGCTTTGCATCCTTTAACACTCTTTTGGAAGGAGTGCATTTGTGGGCTGGGCCAGAGTGGTTGATTTTACATGCAAGCAAAGCACAAACAGTGCTGTTGTCTAATGGCATCCTATTCTCTGTAACTATTGGTGAGCAACGCAGCCGAGCAACGCAGCTCAGGAGCCTCGCTGGCCGGCAGGGAGGGAGAGGAGCTGCTTCCTTTGAAATGCGGGAAATTTGCGGGATATCTAACAATCTGGGATAGCAGCAGAAAACGGTGTTGGAATAAGGGAATTTCCAACCAAAAAAGGGAAGGTTGACAGCTATGGAGTGGGTCCGCCAGTGTGTTTGCACACACCAGCCTCTCCATTGGCTCACCCCTCCCGCTTTCCCAACCCTAAAAAAAGCATCTAATCCAGTGATGGCTAACCTTGACACTCCAGATGTTTTGGGACTACAACTCCCATCATCCCTGACCACTGATCCTGTTAGCTACGGATGATGGGAGTTGTAGTTCCAAAACATCTGGGGTGTCAAGGTTAGCCATCACTGATCTAATCTGAAATGTTGAAAAGGAGTCAATGTAACACATTTTTTTTTAAAAGGACACTTACTAAGAAATAGGGACCCAGGTGGCGCTGTGGGTTAAACCACAGAGCCTAGGGCTTGCTGATCAGAAGGTCGGCGGTTCAAATCCCTGCGACGGGGTGAGCTCCCGTTGCTCGGTCCCAGCTCCTGCCCACCTAGCAGTTCGAAAGCACGTCAAAGTGCAAGTAGATAAATAGGTACCGCTCTGGTGGGAAGGAAAACGGCATTTCCGTGTGCTGCTCTGGTTCACCAGAAGCTGCTTTGTCATGCTGGCCACATGACCCGGAAGCTGTATGCCGGCTCTCGGCCAATAAAGCGAGATGAGCGCCGCAACCCCAGAGTTGGACACGACTGCACCTAATGGTCAGGGGTCCCTTTACCTCTACTTACAAAAGCGATCCGTTTCGGGGTGCCGTTCGCACCATAAAAAGTCCGTAAGTAGAGCGCTACTACTGTGCATGCGCGAAGCATGATAGAGTGGTTCTATGCATGCGCGAAGCGCGCAGATCCACTTCCGGGTTTGCTGTGTTCATAACCTGAAAAGCTGCAACGTGAAGCAAACATAACACGAGGCATGACTGTACTAGAATGTATTTGTGTCATACAGTGAAACTTAATAGTGCGAGGTCCAAAACTGGCCAACGGAAGGATTCTTTCATGCAGTGCCAAGTTCAGCTATTGAATTTGTTGCCACGAGTCGCCGCGAGGGCTTGACAAATTCCTGGAGGGTGGTTCTATCAATGATTATTAACCGCAGTGGTTCTGTGGAAGCTCCAGAGTCTGAGCACCCCTTCAACAAAAGCTATCAGGGTGGTGAACAATCAACAATAAAATATGGAACAAAATATCACCCATCGAACCGAGAAGCCATGAGGTCATAAGAATAACCAGCACTCTGTCCTCCACTCACAACAAAGGGTTCAATGCCTCTGCAAATACAGTACAGATATTAAGTCTTTGATTTCTTTCTCTACTTCTGCTGAACCTTCGGTGCTGGAACTGTCTGTCACCTGGCTAGCACAATAGTTCCTGACCGTTATCTTCCTTTTGCGTAAAAATGAGTCACATGGCTTCGTCTTAAATGCATGGGTTTGACACACCAAGCAGAGTTCTTCCCTGGTGACCCCAAAGTCTCTGAAACACACACACACTAACTGCCCCCTTGGTCTTGCGTTGGTAAGAGGGGGGTTATCATTTTCTACCTTAGAAAGGAAGTTGGCAGAGTGACACTTGTTCCCTGTTCCTTTTTCAGCTCTGTGAACTGCTTTTGGAAAACCCCATTCGTTTTTCAAAATCAGCTCGTACCCGGGCCATATTGTGGGGCCTGAAGGTCACATGCACACCATATATTGATGCTACTTTAAACAGTCTTGGAAACCTGGGAGCTGTAGTTTGTTAAGAGTGCTGGGAGTTGTTAGGAGTTCCCCTTTCCCCACCACACAGCAATTTAACATTCAACCGCTTGCTATGAGAATGATAAGGTCTAAGATATAAAATACTGTAAAATGTACCAGGCAAACACATACATAAAGGTAAAGGTACCCCTGACCGTTAGGTCCAGTCGTGAACGACTCTGGGGTTGCAGCGCTATAGGCCAAGGGAGCCAGCATTTGTCCGCAGACAGCTTCCGGGTCATGTGGCCAGCATGACTAAGCCGCTTCTGGCGAAACAGAGCAGCGCACAGAAACGCTGTTTACCTTCCCGCCGGAGCAGTCCCTATTTATCTACTTGCACTTTGACGTGCTTTCAAACTGCTAGGTTGGCAGGAGCTGGGACCGAGCAATGGGAGCTCAACCTGTCGCAGGGATTCGAACCGCTGACCTTCTGATCAGCAAGCCCTAGGCTCTGTGGTTTAGACCAGGCAAACACATGCATAAATAAATAAATAAATAAATAAATAAATAAATAAATAAATAAATAAACTGCATGTCTGAAACAGTGCAGGAAAAAAGTCCTGAAACCATTTTGTCTCTCCCAAATTGACCTCAAATGCTCCCATTGTCTCTTTGCTCACAAATCCTGTCTTAAGGGCACATTTAAGGTATGAATAGGGCGAGTCTGTGACCTGGACTCAAGAATTAAGTATTTATCATCACAAAAGAATAGCCAGACTCTCCAGGTAAACCCATCAACAGGTTTTCTGCCAGACAGGATTTCTGCTATAGACCACCCCTTCTGTGATGTATGCATGATGTATTGGGGGGTAGTCTTGAGCTGGAGGGTGGGAATTTCAAAAGTCTATATAGGAGTTTGCACACCATTGTTTGGGGTTCCTCCTCCCTCATAAATGTGGTGAGTGGGGACCCTGTTGCAACAGTTAATAAAGATCAGACTTACTAGCTGCCTTGCTTCTCAATATTCTCTGGTGGGCCTCTGTTATTTTCTCCTACCAATAGAGAACCTACAAAAGGACTCTGTATGGGCTCTTGGGTACCCCATAAGGGAAAAGAAGCAGTTTTTTTCTTATAACACCCTCTTCATAGGAAACTCTGGGAACTGTAGCTGTGGGAGGGGAACAGGAGTCACCTAATGACTCTCAGCACCCTACACAAACTATAGCTCCCAGGATTCTTTGGGCGAAGTGATGGCTGCTTAAAGTGGAATCATATATGGTCTGAACGTGGTCCTAGACTATCTTATTAGGTCGAAACAAAATAAAATAAAAATTTTTTTTCCTTCCAGCAGCACCTTAGAGACCAACTAAGTTTGTTCTTGGTATGAGCTTTTGTGTGCATGCACACTTCTTCAGATACACTGAAACAGAAGTCACCAGACCCTTATATATAGTGAGAGGGTGGGGAGGGTCTGGTGACTTCTGTTTCAGTGTATCTGAAGAAGTGTGCATGCACACAAAAGCTCATACCAAGAACAAACTTAGTTGGTCTCTAAGGTGCTGCTGGAAGGAAAAAAATTTTTTATTTTATTTTGTTTTGACTATGACAGACCAACACGGCTATCTACCTTTAACTATCTTATTAGGTGTTAATCTAACTTCCTCATCACCTCCATTGTTTGAGACATGTCCATTATCTATCTTAAGTTCCATGTTTTAGTTATAGTTCAACAACAGCTGGAGATCCAAGTTTGGAGACCCAAGTTACTATGTCATATGCCAATTTGCCTCTTCTTTTACAGGTGAGGCCCCCACCCCTTAATTTGGTTGCCACGTAAAGCAACAAAGTTTCTGACAGACAGAATGAGAACAGATGATGCTTTCTCCATAATTCTAATTCCATACTAGAAAAGACGGACAACTTGGTTTTATATTTCAGAATAAAGAATATTAGTCGCGAACACCTGTAACTGTAGAAAAGATAACAGTGGTTGGCAAGCTTTTTGAGTTTGGTGTCACATTTGGGATTTTGAGGAGGTGCATTATAAAAATGGCGGCCGCCTCCAAAAAAGCAGAAAAAGAAAAGAGATGGGAACACGAAATGGCCCAAAAATGGAAAATCTATTCAATGTTTGTTGTTGTTAAAGGAAAAGCCTTGATTTTTTTCCTGCCCAGACTAGTGTGATGTTTGAGACTGGATGTCATCTATAAAGCTTCTTGAAAAGTATGAGGAGTTGGGGAATCCTGGAGAAATTCATCCATGATTTTTGGGGAGCTTTGCATTTCACCCCCACTCGCCTAGTAAATAGTTGGAAAAAAAGAATTATTTTTTGAATTTATTGGTACAGCTCTAGTTCTATGTAGTCAACAAGCTGGTTTAACTTTTCAAAAGTGCCCAGTTTGGGCACAATTTGTGCAAAAATTCACCCCAAGTTTGATGGGCTTTTGGATGGCTGCACAGCGTTCAGGCAAAGCATTCTGGGAGCCCTGCTTACCGAAGTCTTCAGATTTGCAACAATGAGCCATTATTCCCACACGCCGTTGGTCTCAATGGAAAACTTTTTGTTGAGGTTTTTCTGACTCCCAGATCCTCTTCAAAGGATGTGATAGTGATCTCCCCGTCTCTTATTATTCTCATTTGAGGTGTGCTTGACATTTTTTTTTAGCTCTCTGAACATGCTGTCCAGGCATCACTTATCCACTTCATCTTTGGGGCCGGATGTGGACGCTGCAGAGATCTGGGAAATGGCACCAAACAGACTCCACATGGAAAACGGTGAGAGTGATGGGTTTTGACTGCACCCCGTTGAGGTCAGAGCGACACGATGATGTTCTGAAACAATGATGCAGGCGTTGCCCACCTCCAAACTCCTCCTGCTCCATTCTTCAAATCCCCCATAAATACCGAGGCTCCTGGCCACACTCTTCATCCGATCTTCTGGGAAGCCTCTCCTACATCGGATCATCTGCCACTGAGACTTGCCGAGAGAGATCCAAGCCAAGCTTCCACCATGAGGGTTCTTCTCATCTGCTGTGCTGTGTTCCTGCTGGCTATAGTCGGCACCGAAGGTAAGAATGGGGAATCTGATAGGAGTTATGGGGTTGGACTAAATAGGACTTCGGACCCCTTATACTGCAAAGATTGAATGCAATGGTCACCATCCTTGCAACCCCATGATCTTCCAGTTTCTGGTGACCACCAAATATGATGAAGAGGAGATGAAAGAGGGGGAATGGGGCGTCAGTGATGGTCTCGCTGCCCTTTTGAGGGGAAACCAGTTAAGATTTCTTTTTAAGGTGGTGTGTGTGTTTGTGTGTGTACATGCAAACTTCAAAACTACCCAACGAGGAAGGCAATAAATGTCATAGCACCAAGGATGTAGTAGAAAGCTGTACATGCCTTAAATGTGCTGTTGTACACTTGGAGGCCACAGAGGATAGGTATGTAAAAAAGAGAGTTGAGGAAAGAGCAGAAAAGAGTGAGTAAAAACCATCAAAAGAAATTCCCCTATGAGAGAGGCATACAACATTTGAGACTTCTTAGTTTAGAGAACAAGGCCAGGGAGAGATGTGATGAAAATGTATAATATTAAGCTGGTTATGGAGAAAGTGGATAGAGATATGGTTTTCTCCCCGTTTCATAATACTTGGGGCCACCCCAAGACAATGAATGGTGGAAGATTCAGGATGGATAAAAGAAGGATGTCTTCACGCAGAGCACAGTTAAACTGTGGAACTCACTCCCAAAGGAGGCAGTGATCGCCCCCAACTTGTATGTCTTTAAAAGGAGGTTAGAGAAGTTCATGGAGGATAAGGCTCTCGGTGTCTACCAGCCACGATGGCTATGCTCTGCCTACACTATCAGAGGCAGTAAGTCTCTGGATGCTGGGAATTGCGTAAGGGGAGAGTGCTGTTGCGCTGAGGTCCTGCCTGCATTCTTCCCATGGGCATCTGGTTGGTCACTGTGAGAACAGGATGCTGGACAAGATGGGCCATTGGCCTGATCCAGCAGAGCTCTTCTTATGTCCCTCTACAAAGTAATCACTTTAAGGGAGAGTTATAAAAGCATAATGGGTAGGAAGGAAGAGAAAAATGTGCTGTGTGTTCTCAGTCACAGATACTAGCCAATAGGTGCCTCTCAACAGTGGAACAATTGGAACGTAAACACATGTGCTCAGGCTGAACACCTAAGATCTTTGTAAGGATCTTAAACTGCTGTCCTGAGCAAGGGTGAGGAAGCCGGAGCCCTCCAAATGTTGTTGGACTACAACTCCCATCATCCATTACCATTGGCCATGCTGGGTGGAACTGATAGGAGTTGCAGTCCAACAACAACTGGAGGACCACAGGTTCCTCACTCCTGCTCAGGGCAGCCTTTAAGGCAGTGTTTCCCAAACTTGGAAAGATAAAAGGAGAGAGGAGTGTACACAGCATTCACAAACCATGCAAAGAGAAAATGCTCTAAAATTTTGGTCTCCAGCTCTTGTTGGACTACAACTCCCAGCATCCCTAGTTAGCAGGACCACTGGTCAGGGATGATGGGAATTGTAGTCCAACAAGAGCTGGAGACCCAAGTTTGGGAAACCCTGCTGTAGAGCCTGGGAGAGCTCCTAAGGCAATTGGATGCTTCTGTGGGTTCACCTGTCCAATCAAATAACCAAGCAGGTCTGCTGAGCGCTCAAGCCTCACTCCTTTGCTGAGAGCTAGCAGGAACTTAAAGGGGCAGATCCCAGCACCTAGTTGGGAACTTTGTAGTCTTTGTCAGGGGATTAAAGAGCGGATGTTGAGAGCCTTTGGACAGAGGAGGAGATATTGGAGCAGAGACAAGGAGCCTCTTCCTTGACCGAGGGCTCCAGGGGAGTCACCGATCGCGTCCCCATCCTTTGAGTGGTCAGCAAAAGGGGTGATGTCCGATGGGTCACTTTGGAGTCTAAGGGTACAGACCCACATCTGTGTAGGTCCTCTCTGCTTTGAGATCAGTGCCTACAGAGGTCTTTAACCTCCTTTCCCTCCACTAACGAATTAGGTTTTACTCTCCCTAGCCTAACCCCAGACTTTTCTCTTTTGCAGGTGTCAAAAGGCATTGCGGCCAACACTGTTATGGCTACTGCAGCTCCAAATGCAGGTACTATGAGACTGCACAGCTGAACTGCGCCTGCAGTCACCGTGGGCAGTACTGCTGCATCCCACGGCCGCAGCCACCGCGTCCAAAACACCATCCTCCACCACCGCCTCCTCCTCCACCACCACCACCACCTCCTCCTCCTCCTCCACCTCCTCCTCCTCCTCCTCCTCCTCCACCACCACCTCCGAAATATCACCATCCTGCTCCACAACCTCCACACAAATACCCGTACAGACACTACAAAGCGTGAGCGCTCAGGAGACCATAAGGAGAGGAGTTTCAGATGCCAGAGCCATCTCTTCGATGCTCCACAAAGATAGGCTGTCTCTCTAAATGAATGAATAAATAAATATGGGTCAGCCCTTAAACTATTGGCTGTGTCTTTCATTCCTTGGGACTGCAAGAGCTGGGGTTTCTGGTATGGTAGAATTTCATTATTTGGTATTATCGTTTATTGCATTTATAACCTACTTTTTTTTGCTCTAAGAAGCTCCAGTTGGTGCATGGGGTTCTCCCCCTCCTCATTTAATCCCCACAACAACCCTGTGAGGTAGGCCAGGCTGAGAAGCTGTTAGTGGCCGAAGGTTACACCCAGTGAGTTCCATGGCCGAATGGGGATTTGAAATCTGGGCTGGATCTACACTGATATTTAAAACGCTATAAAAAAGAACATTATAAAAGCTCCCAATGCAATTTATCATTCACTTTGGATTTTAGCTCTACAGCACCATCTGGTGTCACATGTTCATAGCACATCTATAACATTATAATTGACCAGTGTAGTGAGTTTCTGGTCTCCCAGGTTCTACTTTGACACTTAAACCACTGCACCACCATGGGCTGAAAACACTTCCTTTCTTAAGCATTTTATTTATCACTAGTAGACATGAAGCCCGTTAAATTAACGGGTGCTAGAACATATGTCTGTGGGGCACATGCACAGTAGCGCAATCCCACGGACACAGGGACTGGACGCAGATCTCCAGCAGGCGCTCTTGGAGACGGGCAGGTCCAGCACATCCACCATGCAGAGCACCAGAGGTGGGCGGCCGTGGCGAGGAGGGCTGCGCAGGGCCGCGCTCACCACACGGCGGTACTCCTCCTGGGGCATCTGCACCTGCAGCGCCTGCTGGTGATGCACCAGCATCCAGCAGCGCTGGCACACAGCTCCCTCCAGCGCCTGCTGTCGGCCGCTTGCCCCTTGCCCATCCTTCCCTTCCCTGTCCTCCTCCTCCTCCTCTTCTCGCAGCAGGCTCTGGTATTTCTCGCTGGGAAGGTACCCGGGCACTGCAGGGTCCCGGCAGTGCAGCTCCGTGCCGCAGCCCGAGCAGCTCACTCCGCTCGACGGCACGGAAGGGTCCGGGTGGCCCCTGGGCCGGTGGGCCTCCCGGGACGGCTTTGTACGGCGCGACAGAGGCGGCCGGCTTGCGGTGCCGCTCCCAGTCTGTTCCGGCTTCGGCCTCCCCTCAGGCTCCCGCTGCTGCTGCCGCGAGTTTCCTGCCTTCGGAAGCCGCGGCTCTTCCTCAGGGACGTACTCGAGGAAGACAAACTGCTCTTCCTCCTCCTCAAGCGCGCACCCGCCGCTTCAACAGCCCGGCCGGCCAAAGTCTCTGCGCTCCAATCCCTGTGTCCATGGGGCACATGCGCAGTAGGACACAGGGATGGACACAGGGACTGGACGCAGAGACACTTGCACTTTATTAAGATATTTAAGATAAGATAATTTTATTTGTCATTGCACCAGTACAAGCACACGCTATACCAGTGCAACGAAATTGCAAGCCATCCCGTAAAAGAAGAGGGGGGGGACAAAAAAAACCACCCCCCCCACAAAAACACAAAACACACACACACACACACACACACACACACACACACACACACACAAAGCCACACATACACACAACACAGCTCTCCAAGGTCACATCATTTGGTTACGTCATTTAAGAAGGCTATAGCTCTTGGGTAGAAGCTGTTCTTCAGTCTGTTTGTTTTTGCTCTGATTGTTCTGTATCTTCTACCTGAAGGCAGTGGCGCAAAGAGACCATATCCCGGGTGAGATGGGTCATCTAAAATATTGTTCACCTTTTTAAGGCAGCGGGAACTGTACAGTTCTTCCAGAGAGGGGAGAGGGTGACCAACAACCCTTTGGGCTATCGATATGACCCTCTGAATCATCTTCTTCCCCCTGGCTGTGCCGCTGGAGAACCAAGCACAAATACAGTATGTAAGAATGCTCTCTATGGAGCCTCGTAGAAGGACACCAGCAGTCTCTCACTCAGATTGTTCTTCTTTAAAAGTCTGAGGAAATAAATTCTCTGCTGGGCCTTCTTTACCAAAGCGGTAGTATTTATATAGGATTTGAGCATTCTGTTTATTATTTCTGGGTTGTTTTTTAAAAATATATATATTTTATTAGATGATTTCAGTTATAAGAAATAAAGTGATACAGAAAGAAGAAGGAAAAGTGAAAGGGAGAAAAACAGCAACAAAGATACATATAAAAGTGAAAATATGCACACACACAAAAAAAAGCAATATAAGATACTCCCATACATTCTTGTATAAGTTGTTTTTTCTTTCTTTCTGTGACATATGATCTGGGATAGCTCAGCTGGTAGAGTATGAGACTCTTAATCTCAGCGTTGTGGGTTCAATCCCTATGTCAGGCAAAAGATTCCTGCATCTCAGAGGGGTTGGACCAGATGCGTCTTGTGGTCCCTTTCCAACTCTACAATTCTATGATATGATGATCTGATATGAAGCCTTTTCAATTTGTTTTATTTTATTTTTTTCAAAATTTTTATTGATTTTAACAATTTTAAGCACATACCATTACTGTTAAATTTTCCATTCTTCCCCCCTCTCACTGAGAGAAGCAATATTCATCCCCTTCTCTCACCAGGGTAGGCATAAACATTGTACATTTAACACCACTAACATTATTAAGTATCCTTGCTTGGGCCTGGCCCAATTCTGTGGGCCAGGCATTCCTTCATTCCTCAATTTCATATTTCGATTGACTTCCTCAAGTCCCCCTCTGCTGAATTCATTATCCTTTTACTTAAACCACTCCTTTTTTCAGACCTCAGCATCTTAGTACTTCTGATCCTTTCCTCTCTCCTTATCAAATTCCCTTACACCAACCTAATTTAAAATTCCTAATTTTCTACTTCTTACACCCTTACCTCCCTCCGATCTTGAAATTTTTAGCTAAATTTGCGTGTGTAGGTCACCCAGTCATTCCCCAATAACTCACACAAGAAACATAATTTTTGGTTTGGGTTTTTGGGCATATTTTGGCCACAACTTTATTAAATACAAATCACGTGAGTGGTTGCGTAGGCATTGGTTCACACTGTCCACCGGGACAGAGCTGACCCTAGTCAGCAGCAAGACTAGCTGTCGCAGCGGGACAGAGCTGACCACTTGTCAGCGCTGGGAAACCATTAGCTGGGGAGAGTTAACGGGGCTGGTGAAATCAGAGCCTCCCCCTCCCCAGGGGTCCACAGGGGCTCTTGCGTGGCCCTGCAACCCACCGGGTTCGGACAAGCATGTTGAGCCCCTGGATTCCTTTAATGGAATTCCCATCACCAACATCACTTCTTGGAGGGCACCGGCCTCCTATACCACAGAACCAATGCCTAACTGCCAACCTTACAAGTTGTGACTAATTGCTATATAGTAGGCGAAAACCAAGTGGCACAGCCAATCAGTCAAATGGAAAAATTCCTACTAGGCCTCCCCTAAGCGGAGACGACCCCATGACAGGCACAGCAAGGTCAAGCACAAGCCTATACCTAGGGCGGGGGGGGGGGAGATCCGAAGCTCCAGACAAGAGTGACCAGTGGGTCACATGGAGTTCTATTTAAAGGACGCTGGGCTGTCCATCAACTTGCAACAAGCAATTCTGCCCAGCAACAAGCTAGGTCAGTAAATGCTGTGGCCATAAGCCCTTCCCCCAAACCAATGGCGAAATGACTTTTTGCCCACCCCGCAATGGAAGCTCTCTCCGAGAACTCTCTTTCCCACTACTAAACTCCTCAGTTTTAACATGTAATCATTAAGGCCAGTATCCAGATCCGAACATCACAATTTGTTTTAAAGCCCTTTCAATTTAAAGCACTTCTGCAGTGCAGTTTCCAAACCAGTTCAAATTGGTTCACAGCACTGAAAAAAAGAGAGTTTGTCCTGGTCCTCATTCCTCCTGGCCAAAGGAATTAGACTCCCAGCTTGGATTCTGCCAAAGGCTTTCATGAGCACATCGGATGGATACATAGGCAAGGCAAAAAGTGCCGCATGTTCATAAGTGGTGTGGATAAAAGGCTAAGGGCATGCCTTAGTCCTCCCAAACTGGGACACACATTTCCAATCAGATCTGCTGCTGCTACCAAAAATTTTCAACAGTACAAAAATGTATTTACCAGTTGTTGATGATGAAATGATCCTTGGGGCCTCTCCTGCCAGCTCCAGAATATGGAGTTCTTTGAGGAAGTTGGCTTTTGCATGTCAAAGGGATTATCTTGGACTGGGCTTACTGACTAATTTGCAGCCTGCACAGCTGCCTTGGGATTGGCTGATGGGATTGAAATAGACCACACTTCCATAAAAAATACAACAAGGTGGCATGCAGCATGCAAAATTACAATAAGTGCAATAAAAACAGTCGTACCTTGGAAGTTCCCGAACGTTTTGGCTCCTGAACATCGCAAACCCGGAAGTGAGTGTTCCAGTCTACGAACTATTTTTGGAAGCCAAACGTCCAACAGGGCTTCCATGGCTTCTGATTGGCTGCAGGAGCTTCTTGCAGCCAATCAGAAGCCGCACTTTGGTTTTCGAACATTTTGAAAGTCAAACAGAGTACAGTGGTACCTCTGGTTACGTACTTAATTCGTTCTGGAGGTCCGTTCTTAACCTGAAGCGTACTTAACCTGAAGCACCACTTTAGCTAATGGGGCCTCCCGCTGCCGCTGCGCCGCCAGAGCACGATTTCTGTTCTTAGCCGAGTTCTTAACCTGAAGCGTACTTAACCTGAAGCGTACTTAACCCGAGGTACCACTGTATAAATAATAATATAATATAATATAATATAATATAATATAATATAATATAATATAAAATAAAATAATATAATATAATATAATATAATATAATATAATATAATATAATATAATATAATATAATATAATATAATATAATATAAGAATAAATATGGTAAAAGCTGAACCCAGTCTCAAGTCACTCTTGGCTATGTGGCAACAGTCTCAGCTGTCTTCTAAAGGTCTGATAGTTGTTGTTCTCTTTGACATCTGAAGGGAGGGCGTTCCACAGGGTGGGTGCCACTACCGAGAAGGCCCTCTGCCTGGTTCCCTGTAACTTAGCTTCTCGCAGTGAGGGAACCGCCAGAAGGCCCTTGGAGCTGGACCTTAGTGTCTGGGCAGAATGATGGGGGTGGAGAAGCTCCTTCAGGTATACTGGACCGAAGCCATTGTCTCCTTGCTTCTCCCATCAATAGCCTTTCCCATCTCCTTTTTTATGTCTCTGCTCATCCTCTTCCTTCTCCTCCTTTTCTTATTTGGGACTGTCTTCAGCTTCTTTTAACTAACCCCCCCCTCTCCCCAGCATTTCGTGCTCCTCCATAACCTTATAAGAGCAGACGATACAAATTACTGCCCACCTCAATACCACATGCCCACAAGGATTCCATTATGCCGAGCCTTTCACCAATAATTCATTTGTATTCATCTTTGAGATGTGGGACACCTTTGTTGGATCTCTTAGAGCATACCCTCCAACATTTCTCAGATGAAAATAGGGACATCCTATTCCAGTGATGGCTAACCTTGACACTCCAGATGTTTTTGAACTACAACTCCCATCATCCATAGCTAACAGGACCAGTGGCCAGGGATGATGGGAGTTGTAGTCCCAAAACATCTGGAGTGTGAAGGTTAGCCATCACTGTCCTATTCAGTAATAATAATAATGTTATTTATACTCCACCCATCTTACTGGGTTGCCCCAGCTACTCTGGGCAGCTTCCAACATATACAAAAATATAATAAAACATTAAACATTAAGAAACTTCCCTATACAGGGCTGCCTTCGGATGTCTTCTAAAGGTTGTATCTCCTTGACTAGTGGGGTCACATAACTCCACACCCTCCAACATTTCTATGATGAAAATAGCTACGTCCTAAGGAAAATTGAGACATTCTGGGATCAAATCAGAAACCGGGATGGCTTCTGTAACTCCGGGACTGTACCTGGAAAATAGGGGCACTTGGAAGGTCTCTCATAGTGTTGATGTATGGATTCATCTGTGGCTCTGACTCAAGGTTAACCTCACTTTTGCATTCCTCCCCAGATGGCCAGAGCCATTGTTCTGTTGGAATGCCACTAACAGGTCAGCATACCCTTTCAGGGATCTCTTTTCTCATTGTCCAGGCTCCCGCCATAAACGGCTGCAGCTTTGGAAGAAGAAGAAGAAGAAGAAGAAGAAGAAGAAGAGTTTGGATTTCATATTCCGCTTTATCACTACCTGAAGGAGTCTCAAAGCGGCTAACATTCTCCTTTCCCTTCCTCTCCCACAACAAACACTCTGTGAAGTGAGTGGGGCTGAGAGACTTCAGAGAAGTGGGACTAGCCCAAGGTCACCCAGCAGCTGCGTGTGCAGGAGCGGGGAATCGAACCACCGACCTTCTGATTGGCAAGCCCTAGGCTCTGTGGTTTAACCCACAGCGCCACCCGCATCCCATTGTTAGTCTTAAAGGTAAAGGGACCCCTGACCATTAGGTCCAGTCGTGTCTGACTCTGGGGTTGCGGCACTCATCTCGCTTTATTAGCCAAGAGCCGGCGTACAGCTTCCGGGTCATGTGGCCAGCAGGACTAAGCCGCTTCTGGCGAACCAGAGCAGCGCACGGAAACGCCGTTTACCTTCCCGCCAGAGCGGTTCCTATTTATCTACTTGCACTTTGACGTGCTTTCGAACTGATGGTTAGCAGGAGCAGGGACCAGGCAATGGGAACTCACCCCGTCGCAGGGATTCGAACCGCCGACCTTCTGATCGGCAAGCCCTAGGTTTAACCAACAGCACCACCCGCGTCCCATTGTTGGTCTTATCCCCCAAGAATTGGTCCAATCCTCTTTCAAAGCCATCCAAGTTGGTGGCCATCACTGCCTCCTGGGGGAGCAAGTTCCATAGTTTGACTATGCACTGTGTGAAGAACGGTAACCTTTTATCTGTCACGAATCTTCCAACATTCGGCTTTGTTGGAGTTCCACAAATTCGAGTGTTACGAGGGAGGGCGAAAAACTTCCCACTCTCAACTTTTTCCATGGCATGCATCATTGGAGTCCCTTCCAACTCTACAATTCTGTGATTCTATGTTTAACGCACCAGGTGGGAGAACTTGAACGCCCAGCATTTTCCAAACAAGCACCCTTAGCAGAACTAGAAAAGTGCCCAGAACTTGCAAGAGCAAGGTGACAGCAAAAGAAATATATATTCCCTCTATATGGCAAGCTTGGGGAGAAACAGTTTCCACAGACACATTGCCTACACAGTCACCAAATTGCCCTGAATCCATTTGGGGGTGACTTGAAGGGACACCACTAAGCTTCAGACAAGCCCTGAAGCTTCTGAATCAGAAGAACTGCCCAGTTCAGCTCAGGACTTGGGCATACATCTCTTCTGGGTCTCAGGCAGTCTATCACCTTTTGCCCAACAGGGGACGGCCTCCGAGGTTGGATGGGAAAGGGACGAAGCTTACCTTTTGCCCCTTCTGAAATAGCCCCACACAGCTGTTAAGGTGGTTCACAAGGGCGGTGGGAGGTTAGGATCCAGCCCTCCAGTTAGATCCAGTCCTTCAATCCTGGCCTAAACAGAAAGATCTGGAGGCGCCATAACACTATGCCTATTTTGGGATAAATGACCCAGAAGGGTATTCATTACATTCTATGGTCTCAATATATAGAATAAATGTTGATAATTGCACAAGGTAAAAACACATACGTAAGTGTATAAACCACGTGTCTAAAATAGTACAGGAGAGCAATCAAAAAGCTCTCCAAAAGACCCTCAATATTTCCTCTGCCTCCTTCATCCCCCTTGCCTGAGAACAGGTAGGCAGATAGCGATCAGAAGAAGTTCCTGAAGGGATTCCTCTCCTATATCTATGAACCTCCTTGGTATTAATTGTCATTGTTTGCCCAGGTGCTCTGCATTGAGGGATGACTGACAGGCATCCTGATTGTCTTATCAAATGCAAACTTGTGCAAACTGTGTCTGGAACTATGTAAAACTTGCTAAATCCTCAGGAATATCACACCTTGGTCTGCCTGAGCCACAGCAACCCCACCTTACTGGTAATTTCTGGCTGTTTGTAGAGGGGATGTCTATCTCCACATCAAAATGCAAACAAAAGAGATGTTTATTCATGGTTCTGGGTCTCTCTTGCCTCCTTGCAAGGAGGGGAGGGAACTCTGTTGCATCAGAAAAATAAAGATCTGCCATGCTTTCACTGCATCCTGCCTCCATCCATTCATCTCTGACCGATCATGAACTTAGGGGACTCAGTTCCTTGTGGAGTTGGGCAGCAAAAGCCAACCACTCCTATTTTTATCTATATCACATATCCAAACTTTTTCTCCAAGGAGCTGAAGGTGACGTATATGGCTCTCCTCCAACATTTCATCTCCACAACAACCCTGTGAGGTAGGTTAGGCTGAGAGGCAGTGACTGGCACAATGTCACTCAGTGAGCTTTGAACCCTGGCCTCCCTTGTCCTAGTCTGGCATACTAACCAGAACCCTACACCGGCTATGACCAAAGGTACTGGTTTCCTGAAAAACATAGGGAGCTGCCATATACTGAGTCCAACCATAGATCTATCAGATCTAGTATTGTTTACACTGACTGGCAGTAGCTCTCCAGGATTTTTAGAAAGGGTTTCCTCCCAGTCCTCCTTGGAGATGCCAAGGAATGAACTGGTTGTGTGTGTCTTCTGTGTGCAAAATGTTTGCTCTGCCTCTGAGCTATACAGCTGATCTCTCGGATGCCCTGTCTAGCTGTTCTCTTCTTTTCGTTATTCAGTTATCTTTCCAGATTCCCATCTCACCCACCCACCCTCCACAACTGGCTTCCCCCTGCTTGACTTCCCCCAACATTTTACCCCTCTCCTTTCCCTGATGACACCAATGATGGCGACAACCCTTTTGATGTGCAGAAAAACTAGGCCAGTGGGAATAACCACCCTACCCACACCATATCACAAGCTGATTTTGAAGACCACTCCTCAGTTTCAATGGGGATGTGGGTTAAACCACAGAGCCTAGGGCTTGCCAATCAGAAGGTCGTCGGTTCAAATCCCCATGATGGGGTGAGCTACCGTTGCTCGGTCCCTGCTCCTACCAACCTAGCAGTTCGAAAGCACACCAGTGCAAGTAGATAAATAGGTACCACTCCGGCGGGAAGGTAAATGGTGTTTCCGTGCGCTGCTCTGGTTCGCCAGAAGTAGCTTAGTCATGCTGGCCACATGACCTGGAAGCTGCACGCCGGCTCCCTCGGCCAATAAAGCGAGATGAGCGCTGTAACCCCAGAGTCGGTCATGACTGGACCTAATGGTCAGGGGTCCCTTTACCTTTTACTTCAGTTTCAAAAGGCGGTTGCCACAGTTCATGGGGTGAGAGCTGACCTTTGAGAAGCAACGCTTCCTTGCGCATGCAGTGACCAATTGCCTGACTCTTAGGGTGAATTGTCTTCGAACTTATTTAGCCCGCTGAAAAATCAAGAAGCTGGTTTTTAAGTTTCGAAAACTCACAAATGGCCAAATTTTGAACTTCTCTGTCATTCTATTCCAGGTTCTCTTTCTGATTGAGTTTTCGATGGCTACTCAGCGTTAAGGCAAAGCATTCTGGGTGATGCTCTGACACCCCCGTCTTTCATTTCATGTTAAAGGGGAAAAAATGTCCGGGTCTTTCTGGCTCCTTGATCTTCTTCAAAGAGCTTAATCTTGATCTCCATCTTTCCCTCCCATTGTTCTCTTTTGACGAGCACTTGGCGTTTTTGATCTTGCGGGGCAGTTAAGGCCGTGCTTATGCCCTTCACCACTTGGAGTCCTCAGAGCCGGATACGGCAGCAAGTTCCGGCACTGAGCGCCAAACTGACTCCACTTGGTAAGAAATGGTAGCAGCCGTCCATTCTTCCTGCACCCACAGATAACATCCATGGAAGGTAGAACTGTCCATGAGGTTCCTCTCTGGGTCAGGATGGCTCGACAGTGTTCCAAAGGAACAATGCCTGTGAGGTCCACTCCTCCACGCTCCTCCTCCTTGATTCATCGCTTCCTCCATAAATACCAAGGCTCCAGACCCTGCTCTCCATCCGATCTTCCGAGAGAGCTTCTCCATCATCGGATCGTCTGACATTGGGACTCCAAGAGTGAGATCCAAGCCAGGCCTCCACCATGAAGGCCTTCTTCCTTGCCCTTGTGGGGCTCCTCTTCATCGTAGCCTCTGAAGGTAATGGCATTGGGATTCCTGAAGTGCTTTTTGGGGGGGGGGCGTGGGAGAGATGGGCTGGATTAGATAGCTGCTGAGATCCCTCCCCCCCTGAAGGTTGTGTTCTACCTTAAGCAATGGAACTAAGGACGTCTTCCTTAGTTAAGGGGTTTAGACAAATTGGTGGAGGATGAAGCTATCAATAGCTGATAGCCATTGGGTCAAAGGGACTCTGAATGCCAACTGCTGGGAAATGCAAGTGGGCAGCATGCTGTTGTGCCCATGCTCTGCTTGCATGCGCTCCATTGGAGCATCTGGCTGGCCACTGTGAGGACAGGATACTTGACTAGATGGGCTTTTGACTTTTTATGCTCTCATGTACCCTCTGGTGACCTCTGTAGAAGGGGATATACAATTGCTGTGAGCTTGAGATGAGTTGTCTTGCTACCCCCTCAGTGCCTCTGGTGCTGTGAAAGAGCCACTGATGGTAATAATAATAATAATAATAATAATAATAATAATAATAATAATAATTTATTATTTATACCCCGCCCATCTGGCTGGGATTCCCCAGTCACTCTGGGCGGCTTTCAACAGAACATTAAAATACAACAATCTATTAAACATTAAAAGCCTCCCTAAACATTCTCTTGGTATATTCTCTTGGCCAGTGCTGTGGGGAGGACAGTCATAACAAAACAGAGAGATGAGGAAGAAAATGGGAGCAAGGTCTTGAGTTGAGAGTAGGGATGGAAGAACCTGTCGATTTCAGTTGTTCTCCATTTCTATTCCCCCCCCCCCCAAAAAAACCCACAACCTTAAATTCTGCACATTTCTACAGCAACCTGTGGGTTTTAAAAAAATAAAATAAAATTCTCATGAAGCCATTTCATGAGATGTGGTTGTTAAGAGTGATGGACTAGGACTTAGGAGAGCTGGCTTCAAATTCCCATTCAGCCATGAAGCTCACTGGGTGACCATGGGCCATTTTTGGTATTCCATATTTATTATATTGTACACATTTTTTCGCAAGTAGTTTTCCTTAATATAACGAATTTTGTATGTTTAAAAATAAAAGAATTTAAGGATTTTTAGGCACACTTTTCTCTAATGTAAGCATTTTTGGGCACATCATTTGGAGAAATTAAGAGACATGTGAATTCCGAAGGATAGCTTTGTTTTTATTTGTGAAGTAAGAATTAGCTCACTTCTCAATAGATAGGGAACAAGATCAGGATTCTCCCCATCCTGAGTCGAGTGTGCGTAGCATTGCACTGAGTATACCTGTGCTTCTTTGCTCCCATTTCCCACCCCAATGATTGACATGGGGAAAGGGATTGCTCAGACTGGACAAAAGGAAGAGAACTGCTAGCGTCACAAGCGCTAGCCAATAGGTAGCTGGAACATTATGTATATACCTCATCAGGCTGCATGTCTTGGGACTTTAAAAGATGTATCTAATGAGCTTCACAATCCACCCTTCTGTCTCAGGAAACATTGAGTATATATTACATGAGTTTCAAACAGATTTTTCCATGTATAAGACTACTTTTTTGCTAAAAAAAAAATTAGTACAAAATTTGAGGGTTGTCTTATAGACAGATGGTTAATGGACAGGGGTTCAGGCTCTGGCTTTGATGTGGGCGACCCTGGCCTGGGCTCGGGTTCGGGTTCTTGTAATATGGCAACCCTAACTTTGGGCAACCTCTGCAAAAAAAGCTCAAAGATGTTCTGTTCAATGTTTAAAATATTGATTTCTTAATTTTGAGTTTAAAAAGGGGGGGTCATCTTATACATGAGGGCACCTTATACACGGAATATTGCCTTTGAAATTAACTTTGGAGTGATTTAAAAACCAAAATCAAACCAAACCAAACCCAAACAAAAGCAAAACATTATTTTAGGACCCCCCAAAATTCGACATATCGGTCTGTCTAGTGTCAGTCCTTGGAACCAAGAAAGCTTCATTGTAATTTTCTTTCAAGATCAAATCAATATAATAATAATAATAATAATAATTATTATTATTATTATTATTATTATTATTATTATTATTTATTTGTACCCCGCCCATCTGGCCGGGTCTCCCCAGCCACTCTGGGCAGCTTCCAACAAAGATTAAAAATACATTAAAATGTCACAGATTAAAAACTTCCCTAAACAGGGCTGCCTTCAGGTATTTTCTGAATGTCAGATAGTTGTTTATCTCTTTGACATCTGCTGGGAGGGCGTTCCACAGGGAGGGTGCCACTACCAAGAAGGCCCTCTGCCTGGTTCCCTGTAACTTGGCTTTCTGCAGCAAGGGAACTGCCAGAAGGCCCTGGGCGCTGGACCTCAGTGTCCGGGCTGAATGATGGGGGTGGAGACTCTCATTTTGATCTGTTGTCCTAGGTCCCCTAAAAGGCATGGGGCCAACAGACCTATTTGGTAATCTGGCACTGCTCATAGGGGACCTCAGACCTCCTTGGAGCCCGATGCGTTTTGCAGAGCAGCTGTAGTGTAAGGTCTTGAGAGGCCGCCACCCCCCCCCCCAAGTGGTGGCTGGCAAGGATTTGGTCCAAAGAGGGGGTTCCTGGGGGAGGCCCACACCTGTGAAATTCCCATCTGCCCTGGGACAACAGAGGCCCTTCCCCCTCACTGGCCAGGTAAAATAGATACGCTGGACATCTCTCTCTCTCTCTCCCTCTCTCTCTCTCTCTCAGAGAATCTTGAACCATATGTTAATGGTTTTTTTGTTTTTTTAAATATCTTTTATTGAGAACTTTTAAATTCCACACAAAATATCAAAAAATACAATCTCATACCATTCCCCCCTTTTTTCCCCTCCCCCCAGGACTTCCCCCAGCTTCCATAACTGCTTTATTAGTTCAATATTTTTTCCTGCATATTGTCCATTTAAAGTTTTGTTTGCAAATTATTCCAGGTCTTAATTATTAATAAAATTTGTGTATGTTTATTCCAATCCTGCCAATGAATCTAAGTCTGTTTGTTGTTTTTCCAAGTAATTTGTAAATAGATTCCAGTCTTCTTTAAAGCCCCAATTGTCCTTTTCACGCAATTTGTTTGTTAATTTTGCCAGTTCCGCACGACTCATCAGTTTTTCTTGCCATTGTTCCTTTGTTGGTAATTCTTCTTTCTTCCATCATTGCGCTATCAAAACTCTTGCCGCGGTTGTGGCGTACATAAATAAATTATTTAATATCTTTGGAATATCTTGTCCTAAAATCCCTAATAAAAATGCTTCTGGTCTTTTAACAAAAGTCATTTTCAACATTTTCTTCAGTTCATGATAAATCATTTCCCAGTATTTTTTTTTTTTTTTACCTCTTTGCATTCCCACCACGTATGGTGAAAGGTCCCTTCTTTTTCCTTACACTTCCAACATATACTTGTCCCAGTTTTGTACATTTTTACCATTTTGACTGGAGCAATATACCATCTGACATGTTTTTCTCTCTCAACTAACTCTGGGCTCCCTCTTCGGCAGGCATCAAACGGCACTGCAACCAACGCTGTTACGGAGAATGCCGCAAGAGCTGCCCGTACGGCTGGATTCCTACATCAAACTGCGCATGCGCACACACGTCGAACATCTGCTGTCTTCCACCACCACCGCCGCCACCGCCGCCACCGCCGCCACCACCACCACCGCCACCACCACCGCCGCCGCCACCTCCGCCGCCACCACGTCCACCACCTCCTCCTAAATGGCACCAGCCATCTCCTCCTAAATGGCACCCCCCACCCCCACCACCCCCACCACCTCCTCCTCCTCCTCCACCCCCACCCCCACCCCCGCCACCTCCAAAATATCACCCACCACCTCCAAAATATCACCCGCCACCTCCGCCACCTCCTCCTCCTCCTCCCCCACCCCCACCTCCTCCTCCCCCACCGCCCCCACCTCACCGCAAATGGCAGCCGCCACCCCCTCCCCCTCCTCCCCCTCCTCCCCGTTTTCTTCCTAAATGGCACCCGCCCCCACCTCCCCCGCCCCCACCTCCTCCGCCCCCACCTCCCCCTCCTCCTCCCCCACCTCCTCCACCTCCTCATCGTAAATGGCAACCTCCTCCACCCCCGCCGCCCCCACCTCCTCCTCCTCCTCCGCCCCCACCTCCGCCCTCTAAGTATCACTGGTGATAACAGTAGAAATCCTGAGCGCCCGGGGAGAGAAGGAAGAGTAGCGTCGAGTTCAAAAGCCATCTCATCAGCATTTGGGAAAAAAGAAAAAAGAAACCCAGTTTTGTTCGCTTCTTCTTATAAAATAAAACAAATAAAAATGTAGACATTGCCAACTGTACCTTTCGTTCATTCCCCCCCCCCCCCCCCGAGTGGATTTTGGACGGCGAGACCGCGGGCTGGTCTACCATGCACGGTGGGATTCTTCTCTATGGCATTGGCTATATCTCTAGCACATTCGGAGTAGCGATAGCAAGGGCCTCATCCACTTAGAAGGCAACTCCGTGGGGTTGGTCACCGAAGGTTGCGGGTGGCAACGCAACCGGAAGTCCTAAAAAGCCAGGGTCCATTGCCCTAAATAAATAGATAAATAGATAAATAAATAAATAAATAAATAAATAAATAAATAATAATAATAATATATTATTTGTACCCCACCCATCTGGCTGGGTCTCCCCAGCCACTCTGGGCAGCTTCCAGCAAATATTAAAATACATTAAACTGTCACAGATTAAAAACTTCCCTAAACAGGGCTGCCTTCAGGTATTTCCTAAATGTCATGTAGTTGTTTTTCTCTTTGACATCTGAAGGGAGGGCGTTCCACAGGGCGGGAGCCACTACCGAGAAGGCCCTCTGCCTGGTTCCCTGTAGCTTTGCTTCTCGCAGTGAGGGAACCGCCAGAAGGCCCTCGGCGCTGGATAATATACTGTTTATAATATACTATTTATACCCCACACATCTGACTGGGTTTCCCCAGCCACTGTGGGTGGCTGCCAACAGAATATTAAAAACACGACAAAACATCGAACGTTAAAAACTTCCCTAAACAGGGCTGCCTTCAGATGTCTTCTAAAAGTCAGATACAGTGCTGCCTCGGGTTAAGTACGCTTCAGGTTAAGTACGCTTCAGGTTAAGAATTCCTCTAAGAACAGACATCATGTTCTGGCGGTGCAGCGGCAGCAGGAGGTCCCGTTAGCTAAAGTGGTGCTTCAGGTTAAGAACAGTTTCAGATTAAGAACGGAGCTCCAGAACAAATTAAGTACTTAACCCAAGGTACCACTGTAGTTGTTTGTTTCCTTGACATCGGATAGGAGGGCATTCCACAGGGCGGGTGCCACTACCGAGAAGGCCCTCTGCCTGGTTCCCTGTAACTTTGCTTCTTGCAGTGAGGGAACTGCCAGAAGGCCCTCAGAGCTGGACCTCATTGTCTGGGCTGAACGATGGGGGTGGAGATACTCCTTCAGATACACTGGACCGAGGCTGTGTAGGGCTTTAAAGGTCAGCACCAACACTTTGATTTGTGCTCAGAAACGTACTGGGAGCCAATGTAGGTCTTTCAGGTAGCTTAAACTGAGAGTGAGTGACAGGCCCAAGTGAGCTTCCCAGTCAAGTGGGCAGGATTTGAACCCTGATCTTCCAGCAATCTAACAGCTATGTCACTCTGGCTGTTAGCTGTCTTATTGCAAAGGAATTTCAGAAATAGACTGGAAAGAGAAGTTGCTGAATTGCTACTCATTACCAAACTTAAAACCATGGAGAGAGCTGGTCTGAATAAAGACATTGGATTCTTATCTCATTATACATGACAAAGCTATTTTTAACCTTCTCACCCCTTGCTTTTTCCTGTAAGACTAATTGCAGTCGTTAACCGTCGTCAACAGGTTTACCACACCTATCAGCCTATCACCCATTCCCACCACCCTTCTGAGTAATACCCCTCCCACTATATATAAGGGTCTGGTGACTTCTGTTTCAGTGTATCTGAAGAAGTGTGCATGCACACGAAAGCTCATACCAAGAACAAACTTATTTGGTCTCTAAGGTGCTGCTGGAAGGATTTTTTTTATTTTTGTTTTATTTTTTATTTGTTTTATTTTATTTTTTTTGTTTTGACTACGGCAGACCAACACGGCTCCCTACCTGTAACTGGCTCTCCCTATGCGCTTGAATCCCTCTTGCAGAATACTGACAGCCGGGGAGGCCTCCCCAATGCCTTCAAAAACCTCACACCCCACCTCCACTCGGAGGTGGTACAGTCCACACTCCCTGCCACCTCTGCCTCTGATTCCCCATCCGGACTGCTTCCCTCCCTCCCTCCCTGTCCTTCCCTCTGCCATTTGCCTCCCAGGCTGCATCTCCTCTATTGCACGCTTTTCAGTTGCAATTCCCCTTCCTCCTGGAACGCAGCAGGGAAATGTTTCTCCCCCCCCCCCCGCATTAATTGCTGGCGTCCCCCTTTTGTGATATTCCCCAGCTCTGACGTTCACTCTTTGCCAAAGCAGATTAGAGCAAGGCTTTGTCAAAGCCCACAGGCTCCTTGCAGCGCCGGCCAGCGGCAGAAGAAGCTGAGCACGATGCCTCCTGAAAGCACCTTGTTAGCGACCCACTTTGGCGCGGGCTGGGAGGCAGGTGGGGGAAAGGCAACTGGGCCTGCCTCGGGACCTTGGTTTGGACGCTGGCAGGAGATCAGATTGCTTTTATTACATAAACCCTTGTGCAAATTAATTGAAACAAAGTGCGTTTTCTATTTCACTCGTAATCCTGTACTCAAAACAAACACGAAAAGTCAGTTGATGGTGTCGGAAGCCTGCAGCCAACAGAAGGAATGATGCGCTCGCCACAATATATTGAGGTTCTACGAAAGAGAGCTATTCCAGAGCTGGAAAAGAGGCATCCTAGAATCATAGAATCATAGAGTTGGAAGAGACCACAAGGACCATCCAGTCCAACCCCCTGCCAAGCAGGAACACCATCAAAGCACTCCTGACAGATGGCTGTCAAGCCTCTGCTTAAAGACCTCCAAAGAAGGAGACTCTACCACACTCCTTGGCAGCAAATTCCACTGCCTAATAGCTCTTACTGTCAGGAAGTTCTTCCTAATGTTTAGGTGGAATCTTCTTTCTTGTAGTTTGAATCCATTGTTCCATGTCCGCTTCTCTGGAGCAGCAGAAAACAACCTTTCTCCCTCCTCTATATGACATCCTTTTATATATTTGAACATGGCTATCATATCACCCCTCAACCTTCTCTTCTCCAGGCTAAACATACCCAGCTCCCTAAGCCGTTCCTCATAAGGCATCGTTTCCAAGCCTTTGACCATTTTGGTTGCCCTCCTCTGGACACGTTCCAGCTTGTCAGTATCCTTCTTGAACTGTGGTGCCTAGAATTGGACACAGTATTCCAGGTGGGGTCTTACCAGAGCGGAATACAGTGGTACTATTACTTCCCTTGATCTAGATGCTATACTCCTATTGATGCAGCCCAGAATTGCATTGGCTTTTTTAGCTGCTGCTAAATATCCTGACGGTACTGGGATATTGCAGCAAGACCTAGCCCCCTGTCACACATCGAAAGCGGAGAAGAAATTCATGACAGAGCAGCAAATATAGGTACTTGATTGGCCAGGGAATTCCCTGGACGCAAATCCCATTGAGAATTTGTGGGCTGTATGCAAAAGTCGCCTCTGTGCTGTAGACTGTATGACTATGGAGAAGCTCATTCAGGCGCTGATTCAAGTGTGGCACAGGGATCCAAAAATCAACA
Organism: Darevskia nairensis; assembly: GCA_034642065.1. Classification (NCBI taxonomy): domain Eukaryota; kingdom Metazoa; phylum Chordata; class Lepidosauria; order Squamata; family Lacertidae; genus Darevskia; species Darevskia nairensis. Next base: position 227,472 of record JAWWNI010001125.1, on the reverse strand, counting down.
GTGACTGTTCGAAACTAGTAGAATCCATGCCGAACCATGTTCAAATGCTGCTTAAAAAGAGTGGAGGTCATATCCATTACTAATGTACGTATATGTGAGTTTTGTACAATAAACTACATTGTTTGTTTCAATTAATTTGCACAGTGGTCTAGGATCTTCATTCCAAAGCTGGAGCGGTTAGCAGCCACGAAGTAAGCCAGCCATGGTGACTGACTGAGGGCACTGTCAGAACTGCTGGGACAGGGCAAGGCTGGCACCAAGGCCTCATTGGGTAGCTGCCAAGGCTCATAGCCGACGTCTGAGCAGGTGCGAATGCATGTGGCAAGTATCAATGGAGAGATCTGTCACAATCCCATTGGCCACGCCACACACCGAAAGCACTATAATGAAGCTTTCAGTCATGGCTTCAAGGCCCCCCCACCCCCCCCAAATAAAATTATGGGGACTGTAGTTTGTTAATGTAGGGATGCGAATAGATGCTAAGAGATGATATATTTATTAGATATTATCCTTCCTTCCTCAGGTTTGTGCGTTCAGCAGAGTGCATCGCTTTGCAGCTTAAAAGGGAAGCTTAGATAGGCTAGTTTGCAGCCTTTTGAGAGTGAAGCCTTTTGACATCCTGGAGAGTGAAGTCAAATGGGCCTTAGAAAGCCTTGCTAACAACAAGGCCAGTGGAAGTGATGATATTCCAGCTGAACTATTTAAAATTTTAAAAGATGATGCTGTTAAGGTGCTACACTCAATATGCCAGCAAGTTTGGAAAACTCAGCAGTGGCCAGAGGATTGGAGAAGATCAGTCTACATCCCAATCCCAAAGAAGGGCAGTGCCAAAGAATGCTCCAACTACCCCACAATTGCGCTCATTTCACACGCTAGCAAGGTTTTGCTAAAAATTCTACAAGGCAGGCTTAAGCAGTATGTGGACCGAGAACTCCCAGAAGTGCAAGCTGGATTTCGAAGGGGCAGAGGAACCAGAGATCAAATTGCAAACATACGCTGGATTATGGAGAAAGCTAGAGAGTTCCAGAAAAACATTTACTTCTGCTTCATTGACTACGCAAAAGCTTTTGACTGTGTCGACCACAGCAAACTATGGCAAGTTCTTAAAGAAATGGGAGTGCCTGATCACCTTATCCATCTCCTGAGAAATCTCTATGTGGGACAAGAAGCTACAGTTAGAACTGGATATGGAATAACTGATTGGTTCAAAATTGGGAAAGGAGTACGACAAGGCTGTATATTGTCTCCCTGCTTATTTAATTTATATGCAGAATTCATCATGCGAAAGGCTGGACTGGATGAAGCCCAAACCGGAATTAAGATTGCCGGAAGAAATATCAACAACCTCAGATATGCTGATGATACAACCTTGATGGCAGAAAGTGAGGAGGAATTAAAGAACCTTTTAATGAGGGTGAAAGAGGAGAGCGCAAAAGATGGTCTGAAGCTCAACATCAAAAAAACTAAGATCATGGCCACTGGTCCCATCACCTCCTGGCAAATAGAAGGGGAAGAAATGGAGGTAGTGAGAGATTTCACTTTCTTGGGTTCCATGATCACTGCAGATGGTGACAGCACTCACGAAATTAGAAGACGCCTGCTTCTTGGGAGAAAAGCAATGACAAACCTAGACAGCATCTTAAAAAGCAAAGACATCACCTTGCCAACAAAGGTCCGTATAGTTAAAGCTATGGTTTTCCCAGTAGTAATGTACGGAAGTGAGAGCTGGACCATAAAGAAGGCTGATCGCCGAAGAATTGATGCTTTTGAATTATGGTGCTGGAGGAGACTCTTGAGAGTCCCATGGACTGCAAGAAGATCAAACCTATCCATTCTTAAAGAAATCAGCCCTGAGTGCTCATTAGAAGGACAGATCCTGAAGTTGAGGCTCCAGTACTTTGGCCACCTCATGAGAAGAGAAGACTCCCTGGAAAAGACCCTGATGTTGGGAAAGATTGAGGGCACAAGGAGAAGGGGACGACAGAAGATGAGATGGTTGGACAGTGTTCTCGAAGCTACTAACATGAGTTTGGCCAAACTGCGAGAGGCAGTGAAGGATAGGCATGCCTGGCGTGCTCTGGTCCATGGGGTCACGAAGAGTCGGACACGACTGAACGACTGAACAACAATCTAGGGTGCTTTGAGGCAGACTGGATTCTCCTGGTATTTCCCCCTTTCCTCCTCCATAAAACAATAACCACACAAACAGCCTTGCAAAAGGTGAAAATAACATTTGCTCGCTCAGAATACTTGTTGAAGAGAAACAGATACAGCAGCTTTGTGCAGGCAGGCTTAAAAATGCTAATTCGGTTACAAAAACATACTTTAGTCTAATGGAGTCTGAGCAATGGAGCCATGTTCAGCAATGTTCTACATGGTTGGAATGAGGTGAAAGGGCCAAGAGCAAATAGCCTGGCCAGGTGAGGAGGTTATATATGCCACCTGTGTTATTCCTGGAATGTGTGTTTAACCTGGCTTCTAAGCGAGTGTGTGGAATGCTAAGGAAAGCATAGCGAGAGCATGAAAACAGTTCACATATGTGATTGGCGGGCACTTGTGGAATGTGCTGTTTAATATTACCTGAATGGCTTGACTGTATTTATTGAACATTCAATTCATCCTTCTTTTGCGTTGATGCTTTGAGGGCCTATTGTGCAAAACGCGGTATTTAAACAAAACATAACACACAGCACTTCAGCTGAGTGACTTTGCCCATGACATGCAAAAGCAGTTGCATAATGGATCAGACATTAGTCGGCGTGTCACCTCAGCAAAGTGCATCCATTAACCAGACACTGGGAAACTTCCCTGTGGAAATTGAATAGTCTTAGTTTGAAGTTCAAAGGCCCTCAGGACCGGGGATCGATGCAGGGTGGATGCAGAATCAGTCCCCCTTTTGTTCTCCGGAGGCTTGGAGGCAGTGGAACTTACACTATCTCGCGCTCCTGATCTAGGTGCAACGGTTACAAAGCCTTTGAAGCGGGAGGCTTAATGATTTCATGTGATGTCTAAAAAGGTAATGAGCAACAGGCTGCAATAACAAGAGAGTTCCTGTGACACATTAAAGACCGGCAGATTTATTGTGGCAGAAATGTTTGTGTATTAGAGCTAACACTGCCAGTTACATGAAGCATTATTTTGTGTGTGTGTGTGTGTGTGTGTGTGTGTGTGAGAGAGAGAGAGAGAGAGAGAGAGAGAGAGAGAGAGAGAGAGAGAGAGAGAGAGAAATCATGTACAGTGGTACCTCGGGTTACAGACGCTTCAGGTTACAGACTCTGCTAACCCATAAATATTACCCCGGGTTAAGAACTTTGCTTCAGTATGAGAACAGAAATCGGGCAGTGGCGGCGCAGGGGCAGGGGGAGGCCCCATTAGCTAAAGTGGTGCTTCAGGTTAAGAACGTTTTCAGGTTAAGAACGGACCTCCGGAACGAATTAAGTACGTAACCAGAGGTACCACTGTATCCGCAGAAGGATACAGTGCCTGCAACAAAGTCTTGCAGTGCTGAGTACTCCTGCTCAGGGTTTCGAACACGCCTTTCCATCATCCCTGCCTCCTCCGTCTTCTGTTCTCCCTCCACACGGTCAGCTTTGTGTGCATATTCAGCATACTCATGGAGCAATCATAGAACTGTAGAGTTGGAAGGTACCCTAAGGGTCATCCAGTCCAACCCCCTGCAATGCAGAAATCTCAACCAAAGCATCCATGACAGGTGCCCCCCCCCAAAAAAATCCTCTGCTTAAAAACCTCCGAGGAAGGAGAGTCCACCACCTGCCTAGGGAGTCAGTTCCACTGTCAAACAGATATTACCATCAGAAAGCTATTCCTGATCTTTAGTCGGAATTGCCTTTCTTGTAACTTGAATCTGTTGGTTCGGGTCCTACCTTCTGGTAGACACTACTTACAGTTTTGGTTCCAGCACATGTCACTGGGTCTCGCACTTCCAGCCTGCTTCTAGCAGATCACTAACGGAGAAGCTAGATCTGTTGGGGAGTTAATGCGGCAAATGCCTCCCATCTTATACTCAGGTTGTATAGATGTGTAAATGAAACCATATAGCCTAAAGACACCACAGTCTTTGCTGACCCTCGTTCCATTAATCCCTCGGTAAGCACTGAGAGCCCTGGAGTGTGTTGCTGCTCAGAAATTGGGGTACTCACAACTGTAGAAACCAGTGGCATAGCATGGGTTGCCACCGTCCAGGCCAAGGCAAGTATTGTGCCCCCTAACCTGCGGTTCCTGTCAAGGCTGGGTGGCAGCAGCAATGTTGCTGAGGAAGGGTCTTCCCAGCAGGGAGAGGGTAGCTGGGGAAGGGCCATTTATTTTACTATTGTTATTTATTTCATGAAATTTGTACACCTCTTGATTGTGTGTTTAAAAACAAACCAACCAACCAACCCTCAAAGTGGTTTAATTTTTCTTTTGAAATTTTGCACACATACATCCAATTTTGCGCCCCTCTGCCCCCCACCCTGCACACTATGCCACTGGTAGAAACCCCCTGTGTGGGTTGTCACTGAGGTAGGAGGGGTGAAGGAGAACTCTGGGCAGGATCTGAGTCAGTGTGGTGTAGTGGTTAAGAGCGGTAGACTCGTAATCCGGTGAACCGGGTTCGCGTCTCCGCTCCTCCACATGCAGCTGCTGGGTGACCTTGGGCTAGTCCCACTTCTCTGAAGTCTCTCAGCCCCACTCACCTCACAGAGTGTTTGTTGTGGGGGAGGAAGGGAAAGGAGAATGTGAGCCGCTTTGAGACTCCTTCGGGGAGTGATAAATTGGGTCCTCCATAAAAAGAGGGCATGTGTTGCGGTGCAACCGGCTACCCGACCCTGTGTTGTGGGGGTAATTGGAAAGCAGGCCACAACCCCTGATAGGTCGGTCCTGCGTTGCTGGGGAGGAATCTGACCAATGGGGCGTCGTAAAATTGCAGCAACATGGGACCTATTTAAGCCCATGTGAGGCTACTGAGCGTCCTCTTTGGGGCCTTTCGCATCGGAACACCCACCCACCGCTCCCTATATTTATTTATTTATTTTTTAAAGTAATATTTATTGGGTTTTCCAGACATATCATAAAACAAAACAAATACAATAAACATAAAAAACAAACACTACACATACATACACTACGAATACATACAAACTCATAGTTCCCCTTCTTCATTCCTTATCATTTTGGGTTGACTTCCTCCTGTCTTTCCCTCTGCGTTTCATTATATATCATCTCTTAGCAATTTCTTCTCATCATCTAATATTATTTATACTATTCGTTCTATTTTTACTATCATATTCAATTTTCTTAACCTTATCTATTTATTCTTATCATATTCAATTTCCATTACTTATTTCTTATCATCTAGTCAAACCTTATAACTTATATTCCTCTTACTCAAAATTTATCTTAAACTTATCTATTCATACATCATAATTTCACTTACTCATTCTAGTTACTATTCTGTAAATTGCTTTTTCTTCAGCATTGTCTTATCTCTAAATCTTGCAATAATTTTTAAGATATTCCCTAAATTTCTTCCATTCTTTTTCCACCGCTTCTTCCTTCTGGTCGCGGAGTCTCGCTGTCAGCTCAGCCAGTTCCATATAGTCCATCATCTTCATCTGCCATTCTTCTGTAGTTGGTAAGTCCTTTGTCTTCCAATATTTTGCAATCAATATCCTTGCTGCTGTCGTGGCATACATAAAAAAGGTGTGATCTTCCTTCTGTATCTCCTGGTTGACCATTCCAAGCAAGAAGGCCTCTGGTTTCCACTGCTCCCTATATTTAGGGCTTGAGTTGACCTTGCTATGCCGTCGTGTGTCGTCTGACGTTGGGACAGGGGCACGGTAGGAATTTTCCCCATTTGGCTGATTGGCTATTGCCATTTGGGTTTTGCCTGCAGCGTAGCAATTAGTCACAACTTGTAAGTTGCGGATAGGCTCTGGTTCAGGTGATAGGCGTGGCACGGTGCGTGGCCACGCCTATGCAAATGCAGGATATTCCGGTACAGGAATCCAGGGACTCATTGGTTTGTCATTCCCAATAGGGTACAGCCTATGGCCGAGTCCCAGGGACATCAGGATGGCTGGAAGGTAACCCTACCAGCAGCTGTCTCTGGTGTTCATCCTTGGCTGTCCTAAGAATGTGGCTCTGGGACAGTTCTGCCTGCAAGGCTGCAGGGAGATAGTTGAACCAGAACCTATGCAACCACTCACTTGGTTGTAATCAATAAAGTTGTGGCCTAGTAAAGGTAAAGGGACCCCTGACCATTAGGTCCAGTCGTGTCCGACTCTGGGGTTGCGGCGCTCATCTTGCTTTATTGGCCGAGGGAGCCGGTGTACAGCTTCCAGGTCATGTGGCCAGCATGACAAAGCCACTTCTGGCGAGCCAGAGCAGCGCACGGAAACGCCGGTTATCTTCCCGCCAGAGCGGTTCCTATTTATCTACTTGCACTTTGATGTGCTTTCGAACTGCTAGGTGGGCAGGAGCAGGGACCGTGCAACAGGAGCTCACCCCATCACAGGGATTCGAACCGCCAACCTTCTGATCAGGAAGCCCAAGCTCTGTGGTTTAACCCACAGCACCACCTGGGTCCTAAATTATGCCAAAACCAAATATCTGTCTCTTGTGTGAGCTTATTTCAGGGATGGTAAAAGGTCTAAATACGCAAAGCGCGATATCAAATCCAAACTCCTCCTCCTCCTCCTCCTCCTCTTCTTCTTCCTCCTCTTCCTCTTCTTCTTCTTGAGTGATGGTCACTTAGATATGGCCTGAAGCTGGGGACAAGAGTGGAGCAGCTACAAGAGTGGAGAGGGAAGGAGGCATCCTGTATCCTCCAGCGATGGACCACAGAGCAGCACTCAGGTTAAAAGATCTGAGAAGATAACAACAGCTGGCAGTTTTAGTACAGGAAACAAAGAGGGGCTGAAAGATAGTCATGGAACCCATAGCCATCACAGCTCACTATCCTGGGCTGAGATCTGGCTCTGACAGACCAGGGGAATTTGCTCCTTCGAAGAGTGTCTGTGCAGAACAAAGTCCGGTCGCTGCGAGTTAAAGAGAATATCTGAGTTCAGCCCCTGGCACGAACAACGGGCCCTTTCAACATGAATTCCTCAAAGTGCCCTTCACGTGGATGCTGCTACATGAATTAATAGTATTAGGATGAGGCCATCGCTCAGGGGATTTCCTGCAGCAAATTCCTGGGAGTTACATAACCGGTTCCACCAGTGTACAATGGACCACCCACAAGATCTGTGCGGTGTGAAGCCACTCCACCAAGTTTGTCCACCGTGCAGCGACACTCCTCTGATAATACTCACACAAGCCTAGTTTCAGAAAAGGGCTGTAGCTCAGGAGCAGACATCTCCAGGTATGGCCCCCAGGAAGTTGCTTGGAAGAAAATGTGGCCCCTCGGGCTGGAAAGGCTTCCTTACCTCTGCTATGGCAATTGGGAGCCTCGCTCACTTCTCTGTTACAGCCAGGAGGATTCCCAGCCAAGAATCTGGACCAGTTCCCTACCTCCCACTACAGTAACACTTTTTGACAGGCTAGCACTGAGGAGTGGGTGTTGATAGATTCCTACACAGTCGGAAGCAGCCATATGCTCCCAAAGTATTTATTATCCAAGGATCAGAATGAGAACATATTTTTTTTCTTGAAATCTAAACACAACACACCCGACGCCGATGCTCTATTGCGTTGTAGGGCTCTGTGCCATGGTTGGCCCAGGCGATTCCCTCCAATAGCTCTGGGGCTCCAACTCCCATCCCAGTGGGAATTGTCACAGGACAACGTCTGGAGGGCTCTCCTTGGCTCCCCATCCTCCGTGCTGGGAAGAAAGGTCTCTGATAAGGTCTCTGGCAATAGGGCTGAGAATCATACCTTGCAGAAGGAGCAGGGCAGTTTCTTCAGCCCGAAGGCCACATTCCCTGGTGGACAACTTTCTGGGGGCCACATTACAGGTAGGTAGCCGTGTTGGTCTGCCATAGCCGAAACAAAATAAAAAATAAAAAAAATCCTTCCCGTAGCGCCTAGAGACCAACTAAGTTTGTTCTTGGTATGAGCTTTCGTGTGCATGCACACTTCTTCAGATACCACTGCATGCACACGAAAGCTTATACCAAGAACAAACTTAGTTGGTCTCTAAGGTGCTACTGGAAGGAATTTTTATTTTTTTATTTTTTTTGTTTTGACTGGGGGCCACATGTCAGAGATGGGCAGAACCAGATGGAGATATAGGCAGAGCAATAGGGAAGAGGACTCTTGCCTTTCTACAGAAGGCTATGTTACAGCCAATGCCTTGGAAATGGGTTTTTCCTGCTTTCTGCAAGCTGCCTGTCAAGGAAAAAGACAGGGATATAAATATGCTGTTGTTGGCACCCATCTGTCTCAAGAGAAAATGCCGTGCACCTCTGGGCATGAAGTCAAACCATTGGAGAATCATCACAGTGCCTCTTGTGGTTGCAGAGGCTGGTAACTTGTAACTGCTGCCCCACCCCCTACCCCCAGGTTATTTTTGCAGTGTTTGCAGCACCAAAGTGACCTCTCTAGGGCGTGAGCCTGGGCAGTGAGCATGGAGATCCTGGGTTGCCCACCTGACAAGACCCCCTCCCAGCCTCCCCGATGAAGTCCAAAGGCAAGCAGAGCAATACTTTGGCTCCAGCTTGGCAGCATGTGTTGCTGGAAGGAGGAGCACAAGGTGCCGTCCAACCGTCTTAAGGACTCCACTCCAGATTTGTGCAGGCTTTTCTCCTTAGTCTTTTCTTCTCCTGAAGATGTCCCACAAAGCAATGGGTACAGATTGTCCCTCAGGGTTTACTCCTGAAGCCTTTCTCATGAATGAGTTTAGCCAGAAGGTAGCAGAAGTTTAGGATCAGGGTTTTCCTTAGATGGGCTACCTTCACAGGTTGACCAGCCATATCTGCCCCCCACCCCAGCATGTGCACAAACCACCTTCTTGACCATTGGAGCCACTCTTGGTCTCATCTGCTCAATCCACTAGAGCCCATCTTCACATGCATGGAAAGTTCCTAACTCATTGAGGGTTTGAGACCTTTCAGAGCTACCTTCACCTGATTTAGCTGGCCAGTCAAAGCCATTTCCCAGGGTGTGGCCGCTGTCACATGCTGACAGCTTCTAGGAGCCACAGGTGAGAGCTAAGTTCAGGATGGGGACCAAAGGTGGACAAAATGCCCCAGAAGGAGCATGATGTGTCCCCTAACAGAGGTACTACTACCTCTCCCCTGACACACCATACACCCAAAATGAATGAATGAATGAATGAATGAGATAATAACAATCCCATACATATACATCTCCATGCTCCGGTGCTCATGTTATGCTTACTGGCTTCCCACAGGTACCTGGTTGGCTACTGTGAGAACAGGATGCTGGAGTAGATGGTCCCCATTTGGCCTGATCCAGCAAGCAGGATCATTCTAATGACAGCAAGTCAAGCAGAGCTAGGGGGAGACTTTGCTCCTGGGCCCAAAGTCCCCTTCCTTTTGATATGCAACACTCAGGTCTTAAACACCCGGCCAGAGACTGAAGTGGATGGAAGTTTTCCAACTGGACAGGATGGATGTGAGTTGACCCCTGCCCCTCCCTCCACTTCCTTTTGTCTTGCTGTTATTCTATTACACATCTCCAGTAGTGATGTATGGAAGCTGGACCATAAAGAAGGCTGATCAACGAAGAATTGATGCTTTTGAATTATGGTGCTGGAGGAGACTCTTGAGAGTCCCATGGATGCTTTGATGGTGTTCCTGCTTGGCAGGGGGTTGGACTGGATGGCCCTTGTGGTCTCTTCCAACTCTATGATTCTATGATTCTATGACTGCAAGAAGATCAAACCTATCCATTCTGAAGGGAATCAGCCCTGAGTGCGCACTGGAAGGACAGATCCTGAAGCTGAGGCTCCAAGACTTTGGCCACCTCCTGAGAAGAGAAGACTCCCTGGAAAAGACCCTGATGTTGGGAAAGATGGAGGGCACTAGGAGAAGGGGATGACAGAGGATGAGATGGTGGGACAGTGTTCTCGAAGCTACCAACATGAGTCTGACCAAAATGCAGGAGGCAGTGGAAGACAGGAGTGCCTGGCGTGCTCTGGTCCATGGGGTCATGAAGAGTCGGACACGACTAAACGACTAAACAACAGCAACAATCTGGTAGGGAGAGTGGGGGCTTGGGAAGGCTTAGAAATGATTTAGGGGCATTAGGGACTCATTTCCAAAGGGGGAAGGGAGCGCCTCCAGCCCCATGGAAGATTCAAAATAAGCCCCTTTGTTCCAGTCAAATGCTGGGGTGGGCCAAATTTAACTCTTTCTCTCTTGTGGTCCCATGAGAGAGGGGTGTGTGAGAGAGTGAGAGAGCGAGAGAATCCCACCCCATATCCGGCTTCCACCTGACACCCTCCATTCTTGTCATACAATTCAGGTAAGAAAACACATAGGAGTTAAATCACAGGGAAAGGAGGCCTTTGAAGTGACTTATCTGTGAGATTACAAACTGTTCATTGTATTAAGAAGGAAGGAAAGGGGGGGGAATCCACTCATTCTTCGGAAACGGGTTTAGCCGAATTATTAGTAATAAGCGCATTAAGACATTTTCAATTTTATTTTATTTATTTTATTGGGGTTTTTGTTTTTTTTGCATTGTCTTTGACATTTCAGGTTACTAAAGGATTATATCCATAGGCTGTGGTAATCCTTGTCTATTTAGAAAATACATGGGCAACTCCCCAACCACCAAACATCTGCCCCCTTCTACAGCACATCTGTTAAGCTGGCAGATTTTGTGCATACTGTTCTTTGATGCCCAAGGGTTTAGTTTCCTAGAAATTGTCAAAACATGGGGGGGGGGAATCCCTTCCCTCTGTCCCTCCCTCCCTCTCTTCCACCAGGCTGTCGAGTCGGCAATTTTGTAGCTTAGCGTTTATTTTATTTTATTTAGCCTAAGAGGGTTTAAAATATATAAAAAGCCCATCAGCTGATTTGGGCAATGCAGCCTCCTTGTATACTGGCAAAATCAATGAATGCGTTTAAAAGGCCCCTTCTGTGAGTGTCGCTTAACAAACAAACCGGATTCTTAAAAGAGCTGAAGACACCCAAATTAGCACTGAACAGACATTAAATTGGTTGGTGTTGCCGTAGCACAATAAACAGCCAGCCCCTATTCTTAACGACTGACTAATTACCAGCAGTTTTTAATTATGGGGCGCGTTGGAGGCAGGAGAGAGTTTACAAACTTGCCATCCACTCTAAACACACATATGTGTCTCCCTCCCTCCCTTCTCACTTTTCTCCCAATTGTGCCAGGAGTGGAGCCGGGAAGGCCTGTGATTCTCATTAATTAGATGGCAGCCACCTAAAAACACATGCTTTCGTCTATTGGAGGAATGACCCCCCCCCCCAGGCTGCCAAATGATGCTCCTCAGTGACTGAACAGTCTGAACAATGATCTGGTAGTGGAGCAAGATGGGGGGGGGGAGAGGCGACTTTTACAGCTGGTGATCTATTTTGTCCTTCATGATGATGATGATGGCAACGATTAATTTATTTCTTCTATACCTTTCCCAATGACTGGAACTCAAGGCAGCTTACGGATAAAAGCAAGAACATCTAAAAACATGGGGGGGGGAGAAACAATTCCCCCCCCCAAAAAAATTAAGCATTGATCAAAGTAAAACTATATATATATACCATACAAACAATTACAATGAAAACTAGATGGGTCACTGGTCTGATCTGGCACTCTTTTTTTAGGTCCTTAAGAAATTACCGAAGGCCTTGGACCAAATATTTGCCCCCCCCCCCCGCCTATGGTAGCAATTGCAGTGAACTGTGCTAGCCGCTGCATCATTTTCAATTGCATTTTATTGCTTCCTTTAATTTTTGCATTGTATTGCAATTTGCATTCCACATAACTTGTCTTAGTTTTCTGAGAGTTTCTGTTGTTGTTGTTGTTGTTGTTGTTGTTGTTGTTGTTTAGTCATTTAGTCATGTCCGACTCTTCGTGACCCCATGGACCAGAGCATGCCAGGCACTCCTGTCTTCCACTGCCTCCCGCAGTTTGGTCAGACTCATGTCAGTGTTCACCTTCGAGAACACTGTCCAACCATCTCGTCCTCTGTCGTCCCCTCCATCTTTCCCAACATTTTTTCCCCAGGGAGTCTTCTCTTCTCATGAGGTGGCCAAAGTATTGGAGCCTCAGCTTCAGGATCTGTCCTTCCAGTGAGCACTCAGGGCTGATTTCCTTCAGAATTGAGAGGTTTGATCTTCTTGCAGTCCATGGGACTCTCAAGAGTCTCCTCCAGCACCAGAATTCAAAAGCATCAATTCTTCGGCGATCAGCCTTCTTTATGGTCCAGCTCTCACTTCCATACATCACTACTGGGGAAACCATAGCTTTAACTATACGGACCTATTGTTATTCTATTGTTGCCTTAATAGTTTTAACTGAGTTGGGGTGTTTGTGTGTCTATAGATAACCCCACGCAGAGAGTGACTCTGATAGAGTCTACAATCCACATGGCAAGTTGCTCAAAAGTCTTTCAGTGTGGGTGATATATTTCTTAATTTGCTGAATAAATCTCATCTGAACTGATCCCAATGGAAAGCCGGACCATTATTCCATTTTGGATGTTCCTTACTCGTGAAGATTTTATCAGCCAGAAACAACAAAAGCCCATTTATTCCATTTACTTATAATATATGATCATGTTCCACATCTACTGGACCTCTGAAAAAAAAAAAAAGACCCAGCAATGTCAGATTCTGTATTATTGAAAGTGAGTAGCTGGCAAGCCTTCATCATTGCTTCCTAGAACAGTTAGGTGCTTCCAAGGAGGTCAAGGGTCTTTTTCACTCTCTTTTTGCACTGCCTTTTTATCTCTGATCAAATTCAAACTGCTCCTTCCCTGTTCCTCTGCTCAGATTCCAAATGTGATTCAGCTCCTGACGACTGACTGCAGCACGGTCAGTTAAAAGGGTCTCAGGCAGAAGGGTGCTGAGAAGCCCCCCATTTTTTGAGGCATTGGAGAACTTTTCAGCTGTGACTTGCGGCCGAAGGGTCTGCTCATTTCATCCCCGTCAGTTTCTCTGTTTTCCAATCTTAGCCGTTTTGCCAGCCAAATGGCTATCGGAATAAAGAAGACCTTTCCACCATGGCTCTCCTGAGGCAAGGAGTTCCACAAGTGCAGACAAAAAAAGTTTGCCCTGTCCCACATCCCATCTGAACAGAGCTTGGATGCTGGAGGCGGGGGTCAGGATCAGGATGAGGCAAGAATCTCTCCAGTTGGGCTTCAAGAGAAGAGGCACCCCTTGAGCTAACATGGTCCTAAGCTGGCTGCCCCACTCTTGTGTCTTCCAGATGTTCACAGCTCTCACTCAGCCTCGCCAACGATCAGGGATGATGGAAGTTGGGAGGCCTGCAACATCTGGGGAATCACGGCTTCCCCTGTTCCTGATTCGAGAAACTTCTCCACCTGCTTCTAGTGAGCCTGAATCCCTCGCCTGATTTCTTCTCAAGTACAAACAGGGCGGATGGAAATATCCTCCACAATGTGGATAATGCGTGGATAATGTCAGGGAGCCAACAAGGGGAACAGGTCACTCACAGATCAGAGAAAGACAGTGAAACAACAGCTAACTTAGTTTCTTTATTCAGAAAATAGAACAAAGAACACACAGAAACGTCTAAGGGTTGCTGCTGTCTTGATCATGGGTAAGCAAACTAAGGCCCGGGGGCCAGATCTGGCCCAACCGCCTTCTAAATCCGGCCTGCGGACGGTCCGGGAATCAGCATGTTTTTACATGAGTAGGATGTGTGCTTTTATTTAAAATGCATCTCTGGGTTATTTGTGGGGCCTGCCTGGTGTTTTTACATGAGTAGGATGTGTGTTTTTATTTAAAATGCATCTCTGGGTTATTTGTGGGGCATAGGAATTCGCTCATATTTTTTTTTCAAAATATAGTCTGCCCCCCCCCAAGGTGTGAGGGACAGTGGACCAGCCCCCTGCTGAAAAAGTTTGCTGACCCCTGGATGAAGTAGTTGCCTGGACTTGCTTGTAACTCCCCCTCCACTTCCTATCCCTCTGGGTCAGGACCCTCCCTCTGTCTATGGTGAGCCCCAAGGGACCCTTTCTGTTTCTGCCTGGTTCTCTGCTCGGCAACATGTAATAGATTCCTCTTTCTGGGAGTTGGAGGGGGTGGGGCTTGCAGACTATTAGCCGAGAAGCTGTCATGGTGGCTCTGTGGTGGAGTTGCCAAGTCCGATTCCTGTCCCTGCCCTGTGCTGGGGCACCTGCCTGTTTCCTCTTCCTCATCCTCCTTGCCTCCAGTAATTCTCAGCTCTTCCCCTCCTCTGGGATGTGGCCGGTTTCTCACCACTAGGATCCAGGATCCAAATACTTTTGCTTTCCCTGGGGGGCTCTTGGTCAAGAAGCATCCACCACTCCCCCTCATCCGGCCAGCCCCTGACAGATAAGCACAAATCAGAAGTCAGCATGAGTTTAAGGAGAGGAAGTCTGGGATACTTACTTAGTCTAGGAATGAGCAGTCAGGAACCTCAGAGCAGAAGCAGAATGCAGCCTCCAGCCCTCTCTGCCTGGCCTTCAGAACTTTTCCTAGGCCACGCCCCTCCCTGTCCAAGCCACACCCTCATTAGCCCTGCTCCACACCCTTCACTTGTCTGGATGGAGGTTAGAGGCAGGTGATTGTGGGAATTAGACTACTTTACATTTGTTGCTCCACCCAATTTTACCTCTGGCCCCGCCCATCACTAGCATGCCCCACCCACCTCGGAAGGAATGCAGCCCTCCAGCTGAAAAAGGGTTCCCCATCCCTGGGGTGGCGTAAACTAAGGTTACCAGATTTTTTTCAATGAATCCGGAGACACTTTTTTTTGAAAAGAGAGAGAAAAAAGTTGTTTTTTAAAAAGTTATTAAATAAGAAGAAGTAATACCTTCTCTTCTGTGGTCTCCTCTGTCGCGTGGCCTTCCTCTGGGCCCCAGCCTGCTCTCTTGGAGCGCTAGCCGCCATGGGGTAGGCTCGGGTTGGGCCTGTGCCCAGCCGCATGTCCTTGCCCTCCCGGTGCTTTCCAACCTCTCCTCCTCAGCGGCAGCAATGTGGCTCCCCTCTTTTTTCTCCTTCCTCTATCACTCTCTTCCTTCTCCTCTCCTCCATCTCCCTGCGTTGGCTCCAGGGTTTTCATGGCCCCGGAGCGCCGCTGGGCAGTTGGCCGGGTGGCCGGGCGCTCTCACTCCTGACTCTATTTGAGTCACGGGAGGGAGGGGATCAGCAGTTCCCCCAGTTGACACGCCGGGTGTCCCCAGTTCCCCCTTGGCAGTGGCGGTGGCAGCGGCAGTCTCAGCAGCCCAGAGCCAGTCTGGTAGCGCAGTTATCTCTGGCTGGCTTCAGGAGCTGCTCGCTGCCGTGGCACTCGTCATTTTGCCTCGCTGGAAGTCCCCATATGATGTGTCTTGTGCCGTTGAACCAATCACGCAACATTCATTCCCTATTAATAAATCTACAACACTTAAAATATAAGTCCGGGGACATTAAATGGAATCCAGGGACATTCCGGGGATGGATTTTGTCTGGGGACAGATTTGTAAATCCAGGGACTGTCCCCGGGAAACAGGGACGTCCGGTAACCATAGCGTAAACAGGACTGAGACTTATACCTGCTCAAGATTCCTGGCACTTTTTAAAATGCCTTAGCTAACCCACTGCCATTGCTCACTTGGGGTCTGGCCAGTTCAGGTGTGACCAGGGAGCAATAGCTCCACTTCCTAGCAAACTGTTGAAACACAATAACTATTTCATAGTAGAACTAGCACCATCCTCTCCTTGCTCCGGCAGGCCCCGTGTGAGTAGTCATGGACAGCAGCTTCTATTGCTTAGTCACCCTTGAAGGGATATCCCAAAGGATCTTCCCCCTATGCTTGTGAGAAGTTGAGCTAGGAGCTCTCAGACTTCCCAGATCAATGGTTTGAAGCCTTCTCTTCTGGACTCAGAGCTGAACCACAAAGCTTCTGGACCACAAAGCAGAAACCCCAGTGATTTGTGCAAAACAGCTGCATGGGAGCCCTAGGCTGCACTCATAATTTGGGGTCATATGCATGGGCAAGGGGGGGGGAACCCCACCAGTGTACAGAAACTCCTGTTCTGTTGGTGAATTTGAGGCTACGAAGGGATCCAGTTGTTTGAAAGTTTTATCCTTCCAGTGTTCTCTGGAAGCATTAGGATAGGGCAAGGGAGCCTGTGCCCCTCCATGTGTTGGGAGATGGAGGTGGGCTATGCGATCGGGGTTCTGGAACCAGGAGAAACCAACATGCACTGAGATCGACATTGTATACCTTCTTCACCTGTAGGTGTCCTGGAGGGTTGCAGCACCTGCTGCGGCTGTAGAGACTGGTGGAGGAGAGACATGTTTTGTTGCAGCTGGGGCAGATGAAGGCATCCGGTAGTCATTGCTCATCCATACCCTCCAACGTTCCTCAGATGAAAATAGGGGCATTCTGTTCTACATCACTGCTAGTTATTTGTATTTATCAGGGGCGCCAGATTGGCCTCCACATTGGGGGGGGTGCGTCATGTGATGCACCACATGACACATTCCTCCCCCACCCAACAGACAAGTGCTCACACACCAGGCTGGGACGCATGGGCATCCCATCCCACTGCTGCAGTACCAGAGCTCATGTGTATGGTGGGAAATGGTGAGGCTCCGTCTCCTCCTTCGGGCAGGGAGGAGGAGGCAGTGGAGCAGGGCCACATGATTTTGGGGAGGGCCAGCCCCCTTCTTGAATTTTTTTTGGGGGGTTGAAGCCCCCTCAGCCCCTTCCATCTGGCACGCCTGGTATTTATTGATTGGGGGTTTTCTTTTTCCCTCGGGCTTCTCTCAATGCAATACACAAATTCAAAGATTTCTGTGGTTATAATATTGCAGTTTTGTATGTTTTCTCTAAGAACTTTTGTACTTGACCAGGAGGAAGAGCTCAAACCATGATACTGATGTAGAACAGAACTTCCCTATTTCTATCTGAGGAATGTTGGAGGGTAAACTCCTCTGGTCACTGCTGTGGATAAACATCCTGCGGTCTTATAACCAGTGCTTTTTTTCTTTAAAAATGTTTAGGGGTACTCTCATTTTCCTACTCATATTGAAATACTGCCCCTCAATGAGGCCAAGCTTAGATTCAGAAAATGTTTAGGGGTATGTGTACCCTTGCATCTCCCCAGAAAAAACAACACTGCTTATAACCAAAGGAATCCCAAATGGCGGGGATAATATTGCCACACTAATTCAAAACCAGTTGGGCAAGGAGCAGTTGTGCTTTCCTGGGGTTTGGGGAAAATTTGGCCTGCACATTTTGGCTCTTAATCAAATTTGAGGGTGTCTCTCTACAAAGGAGATTGCAACATGAGAAAACTCTGGCTCTTGCAAGCCGCTACAACAGCTGAAGATCTCATCCTGTTTTCCATGCAAGGGCTCAAACCTGGGCATGCAAAATAATGATGAAGGAGAGAGTGCCTCTCCCTAACTACATCTCTCCTACTCAGGATGAATCACAAGGCAGTTCTAAGCAGACTGCTAAACCTGCCCAGGCCAGTTGTGATAGATAGCCCTGATTGTTGTTGTTTAGTCATTCAGTCGTGTCCGACTCTTCGTGACCCCATGGACCAGAGCACGCCAGACACTCCTGTCTTCCACTGCCTCCCGCAGTTTGGTCAGATTCATGTTGGTAGCTTCGAGAACACTGTCCAACCATCTTGCCCTCTGTCGTCCCCTTCTCCTTGTGCCCTCCATCTTTCCCAACATCAGGGTCTTTTCCAGGGAGTCTTCTCTTCTCATGAGGTGGCCAAAATATTGGAGCCTCAGCTTCAGGATCTGTCCTTCCAGTGAGCACTCAGGGCTGATTTCCTTCAGAATGGATAGGGTTGATCTTCTTGCAGTCCATGGGACTCTCAAGAGTCTCCTCCAGCACCATAATTCAAAAGCATCAATTCTTCGGCGATCAGCCTTCTTTATGGTCCAGCTCTCACTTCCATACATCACTACTGGGAAAACCATAGCTTTAACTATACGGACCTTTGTCGGCAAGATAGCCCTGATATCCCCTATTAAAACAAAACAAACCCTTCTCCAGTATGTTAAGAAACTACACTACTATTCATTTCAGGGATGGGGAGCCTGTGGTCATCTGGATGCTTTGGACACCCATGAGCTCCAGCAAATGTATCAAATGGTGGGTGTTGATGGGAGCTGTAGTCCAACAACCACATCTGGAGAGTCAGAGGTTCTCTGCCTCTGACTTATTTCATTGTGAACATCATCACAGGAAATAAATTAAAGTGCCCGAGTGACTGACTCACTACTCACTTTCTGATGAAGGTTTCAGAAGTTGTTATGGCATATTCCCCATGAACTAGAAACCTGGTATTTGGTATGCATGTAGCCAAAAACACCCTTGCTGTGGCACAATGCCTTCAAACAAGGGATTTAAAATATGTTTAAGACCCTTTCACAGCACCTGGGGATATGAAATTTGATATACACATGGCCCAAGACACTGATGCATCCGTTCTGATGTGACCTGCATATATTTCCCCCTTAAAATCAAAATACCTCCATGCTCGCTTGAAAGTTTAAATCTGGTAGCAAAAGAATGCTCATAGCTGAATATCAATGGTCAAAATTGATGTCTGTTTTTAAAAATCTTTTAGCTTTTTAGGGTATTTCTTGTACAGCCTTTATGTTTTATGGCTACTTTGGTATTTTTATGACAAAGCAGCATATAAATATTTTTATAAATAAAATAAATAAAACTGGAGACTTTTCTCCCTCTCCCTCTCTCCTAATACTCAAACTCATGGACATCCAATGAATGTTGGAAGGCGCAAAACTGTAAATGTGTTCCCAATTTCTTTGGTAACTTTTTTTTTTAAGCATCAGACCCACTGTGTGAAGCTTTCCCTGGACAATTTTCTTTTTTCCAGGCTCAGCTCATTTTTGAGTGCTGTTCTGCTCATGGAGCTCTTTGCTTGTCAGTTGAATTTAGCAGTCTCATCCAACTTTCAGCACATCTGAAATGCTTGCTACTTGCGGTGGCTGGTGCCCATTGGGACTGGTGGGGTGGAAAGCAGAGAGGCCAGTGGTAGGTAGAGCCAGAGTCACAGACAGGCAGAGCCAACAAATTTCAGCTTTGTCTCCATCCTCCTCCCTGCTGAGTTTTACAAGGGGCTACACTGAGACAATGGAGGAAGAAACTGCCCCACCTTGACTAGATGGAAGCAATAATAATAATAATAATAATAATAATAATAATAATAATAATAATAATAATTTATTATTTATACCCCGCCCATCTGGCTGGGTTTCCCCAGCCACTCTGGGCGGCATTCAACAGAAAATTAAAATACAACAAGCAAAATACAACAAGCAAGAAGGCAGGCAGGTGAGGGCTGGCTATGTGCAAATCGAGGTTGGTGGGGCAGTGCCCCATTTGCCTCAATGGACCAGCCTCCACTTCTTCCTACAGGTGCAGAAGCGCAAGATTGCTTCTCTTTTGCATTGTACATGAAACAACAAAGCCTTCTGCAACATTGATGTGAAGGACACTTTACCACTACAGCGATAAATGCAATGAGATTGAAATGATGTGATCAGATTCCTTTCCTTTATTGTGATACCGGTATTATCCCGGAGTGATCTTTGGCAGGCTGGCAAAACGTTTCTGTTTGGC
Organism: Darevskia nairensis; assembly: GCA_034642065.1. Taxonomy (NCBI): domain Eukaryota; kingdom Metazoa; phylum Chordata; class Lepidosauria; order Squamata; family Lacertidae; genus Darevskia; species Darevskia nairensis. Next base: position 207,731 of record JAWWNI010001125.1, on the reverse strand, counting down.
TTGTATACTGAGCAACCAGGAGTGGAAGCATTATACCATTCATTGGAAAGATTGGTCACTTCTAAGAATTTCTAGCCACATTTATATCCTGCCCTTGAGGAGCCCAGATGAGCACACATAGAACTTATCCCTGTGGATGGGGAAGGGCAGAAGCTCAGTGGCAGAACACGTTCTTGGCATGTAGAAGGTTCAAACTCTAACATCTCCAGGGAAGTGGAGGAAAGCGAAGGTAACACCAATCAGGGTAGACCAAGGCCATGCTCCCTCAGGGCTGATACACCAGGAGCTGCTTTCTATTTTTCAAACGTTTATTTTGTGGTAGTCATGAGCTACATGTATACCAAATTTCAGCTTCGTACTTCATGTAGAGGTGCATTGACGGGGGAAATACGTAAGAGCCACAATACATTGATTTCACCAAGGAGTCACCCTGCACTCAGCAATGAGTTTCCAGCACTATTGATTCAGCACCATGGACAGAGTACGGGACCCCCAATTCAGCACCATGGACAGCGGCCACATGGGTTTGTATGTATGGTGGGAGAGAACTGTAAAGAACCAGTTGGGAGTGCAGCTCTTTTTCCTCTGCTGCTGTTTTTATTAATTTTTTATTTGCAAATTTAACAAAGAAAGAAGGGGGGAAAGGTACAAAAATAAAAGACAATAAAATAAAAAATAGTATATATATAATACTAATAATATTTAAGCAAACAAACAAACTCTTCCCGGGCTTTTGCATCACTCAGAGCAACTTGCAAGAATATCACACACACACACATGTACAACCCAGACATAAAACAGCATAATATCAGAAATACGTTGGGCAGATTAAAAAAAAAACATTTTAGTATGTGGGTCTACCACATAAAAATCACGGCAAGTATCCATGGATAATTTCTCCCCCTGCATCTTTGCCTAATCCCCTTTCTAAACCATTTAAGCTACTGGCCATCACCAAACATCTTGTTGCAGAAAATGTTGTAGATTAATATAGTATTATTCTATCTGTCCTGAATCTCCTGTGAATCAATCCCATTTGGTGAACCCAAGTTCGGGGGTGGGGGGTGGGGGGGGTCAATGAAAGAGAGAAAAAGAGGGAAGAGGGAGTGAGCTCTGCTTTCTGCACACCATCCCACATTTTTTAAATCTCCTATCAGTTGTTTGTTTTATTGTTGCAGTTACTATTAATATATTTATTTATATCCTGCCCCTTTCCCCAGACCAGTGCTCAAGGTGGCTTTAACGAACTGAAAGAACGCGGATAAAATAAAAAAAGCTAAAAACATATATAAGATCATCATTACAAAGTAATTAAACACTAATAGAATTAAGACAAGACAAAAACAGGCAGGTAATAAAAACAGCACAACCCTATTAAATGCCATTTCCTAACCCCCCCCCCAAAACCATTCAGTCTGTTGGAATAAAACTGTCTTCAGGTGCCCGTGGAAAGACAGCAACAAAGGAGCCAGGGTAGCTTCTCTAGGGAGGGAGTTCCAAAGTCTAGGAGCCACCACCAAGAAGGCTCTCTCCCATGTCTCTACCAAGTGTGCCTGTGAGGGTGGCGGCACTGAGACTAGGGCCTCCCCTGAAGATCTCAGAGTCAATACAGTTCTGTATGGGAGGTACAGTCTTTCAGACAGCCTTTTATAGGTCAAATCCCACCTCTCCTCCCCACAAGATGATGTTTGTGGTTCTCCTCATCCTCATTTTTATCCTCACAACAACCCTGTGAGGTGGGTTAAGTTGAGAAACTGTGGCTGATCCCAAAGTCACCTGGTGAGCTTCATGGTTGTGTGGGGGATTTGAACCCTGGTCTCCCAGGTACAGGTTGGACACTCTAACCAGTGCACCAAACTGGTTCACATGTCCTTGCCTTCCCTAACTTGGGAGGGGAGATTGCGCTTGGTGACAGGCCTGTTACTGCTAGCTAAAAAATCAGGCAGCTTCCACTCCAGCTGAACCTATTTCAGAAGATTTTCTGGATACAGTCACCTCTGACCCGGCTGCACACGGCGCACTCATCAGAAAGGGCCTGCCCAGCCAATACCGAAATTATTTGCCTTGGTTCTGACTTCCATCCTCCAGGATGACAGCTGGAGGTATGGGAAGTTGAGTATTTCAAGAGCAGCCGGCTGCATCGGAACTTCACACAACTTTTGAACTCTCCACGAACCATTTGTAAAAGGCCACTGTTCTTTTCAGTTTGGATACTACAGCTCTCAAACACAGTCTCTGTGTTTGGCATTGTTCCCTCACTAGCCTTGACTTCAAATGTCTCTCTCTCTCCCCCCCCCCTCCATTCAGTAGCATTGAATCTGAGTCAGAGCTTAAATGTGGAAAGACATCTAGCGAGAGATTTTGCTGGGAGAGGAGATACTGATCTGTTAGATTGGTGGGCAGCCGAAGACATGCCCTCTGGGTTTTTCAACCCACAATGTGGCAGGAGGGTAGGTTGCTTATTTTATTTTTATTAATTCATACACATGTTATATACACCACCTGGTCATCAAACTCACTGGACGACCTTGGGCCAGTCACTGCCCCTTAGCCTAACCTACCTCTCAGGGCTGTTGTGGAGATTAAATGAGGAGGGGGAGATCCACGGACACCACCTGGACCTCCTTGGAGGAAAGGGTGGGGCATAAACGCAATAAATAATAGGGCTTAATCATAAAAGAATACCAGTGTGATGCACATTGAGGAATACATGCAGTTGTTGTTTAGTCGTGTCTGACTCTTCGTGACCCCATGGACCAGAGCACGCCAGAAACTCCTGTCTTCCACTGCCTCCCGCAGTTTGGTCAGACTCATGTTGGTAGCTTCAAGAACACTGTCCAATCATCTCGTCCTCTGTCGTCCCCTTCTCCTTGTGTCCTCCATCTTTCCAAACATCAGGGTCTTTTCCAGGGAGTCTTCTCTTCTCATGAGGTGGCCAAAGTACTGGAGCCTCAGCTTCAGGATCTGTCCTTCTAGTGAGCACACAGGGCTGATTCCCTTCAGAATGGATAAGTTTGATTTTCTTGCAGTCCATGGGACTCTCAAGAGTCTCCTCCAGCACCAGAATTCAAAGGCATCAATTCTTTGGTGATCAGTCTTCTTTATGGTCCAGCTCTCACTACCATACATCACTACTGAGAAAACCAAAACTTTAACTATATGGACCTTGGTTGGCAAGGTGATGTTTTTCAACCCACAATGCTTTTTAAGATGCTGTCTAGGGTTGTCATTGCTTTTCTCCCAAGAAGCAGGCGTCTTTTAATTTCATGACTGCTGTCACCATCTGCAGTGATCATGGAACCCAATAAAGTAAAATCTCTCATTGCCTCCATTTCTTCCCCTTCTATTTGCCAGGAGGAGGTGGGACCAGTGGACATGATCTTAGTTTTTTTTTATGTTGAGCTTCAGACCATATTTTGCGCTCTCCTCTTTCACCCTCATTAAAAGCTTCTTTAATTCCTCCTCAATTTCTGCCATCAAGGTTGTGTCATCAGCATATCTTAGGTTGTTTATATCCACGTTGAAAACTCCATGGATGGAACTGAATAGCAATGCATATTACAGTGGTACCTCTGGTTAAGTACTTAATTCATTCCGGAGGTCCGTTCTTAACCTGAAACTGTTCTTAACCTGAAGCACCACTTTAGCTAATGGGGCCTCCCGCTGCCACTGCGCCGCCAGAGCACAATTTCTGTTCTTATCCTGAAGCAAAGTTCTTAACCTGAAGCATTATTTCTGGGTTAGCAGAGTTCTTAACCTGAAGCGTATGTAACCTGAAGCATATTTAACCTGAGGTACCACTGTACTTTGCTTACTTCCTAATGTGCAATGGGGGCCCCTATTTGAATGGCAATGTGTATTATTTCACTTATTTCTAAATGTAAGCCTTCTTGGCTACGCTTGGAGGTCCTCCTGCTCATCCTGCTGAGAGGGGCCCTGGGCTCCTCCCTCAAAGTTCTGCGCTCTCGGCGCCACAAGGATAGACAGCAGCCAGCAAACTAGCAGGCAATGCAGGCCAGGCACTAAGGCAAGCAATACTTCAGCACCACGGACAGCGATCAAGGGAAATAAATGCCCGTCAAAGGCTAGCAAACCGCTCAGGGAATTCAGAAGCCTCTTGACCTAAGACAGTGATGGCTAACCTTGACACTCCAGATGTTTTGAAACTACAACTCCCATCATCCCTAGCTAACAGGATCAGTGGTCAGGGATGATGGGAGTTGTAGTCCCAAAACATCTGGAGTGTCAAGGTTAGCCATCACTGATAAGAGATACTGTGAAGACATTGAGTCCAGCTCTCTGATCTTGAACTGGTCTGAGTCTCATGCTCTACGGACTGAGAAATATAAGAACATAACAAAAGCATTAGCAGATCAGGCCAAACCCCTGTCTGATCTATCTGAATAGATGGAGAGCAAAAAATGAGAGCTGTAGAAACTTATAAGGTTCTAAAGAGGTTTTTTTGTTGGGGGAGGTTCAGGAATGTGGGGCTTCCAATTCAACAACCAGTGGGTTGGTCTGGTTGCTGCCATGAGAGGTGCAGTTAGTGGCCGGAGCAGAAAACCAATTTTTTTTAAGAGGAGTGGAATAATTTAATAAGATGTGAATGCCGTTAAGCGGGTGTGCTTGGAATAGGCAGAGAACCAGAGACACTTATTCACAACTCCAAATCACTGGGATGTATGCTAAAGTTAAGTTTACAAAAAGGTGGGCTGCTCTGGGTCAGAGTAAGACCTTTGGAGGCCCTGAACACTGAGAAGATTACAGTGCCCACCACAGATGTAAATAAAAATAAATAAGGAATCAAAAGCGGGGGAAAGAAAACAAAAGGGGGAAGAGTGTGGAATGTAAAGAAGACTAACAAAGTTCTGATTTCCCCCAAAATGACTAAGGTTGTTTTGTTTTGTTTTTAAATAACAGGAACCTGGAAAACAGGTAGCTGCTTTATACCCAGTCAGAACCGTGGATCCATCTAGCCCAGTAATGTCTACACTGACTGGTATCAGCTCTCCAGGGTTTCAGGCAAGGAGTCTCTTCTAGCCTTACGTGGAGATACCATTGGAGATTAAATTTGGGACCTTCTGCATGCAAAGCAGATTATATAATTTAGCACTGGGGATGTTCCAGAGCTGGGAGGAGGAAGTGATCTAGCGCATTCTTTGCACCTGTGCTTTTGCAAAAGGTACCCAGATGAATAAAGTCAGCACAGGCTGCTGGACTAGGTGGGCCTTGGACCGGATCCAGCCCCATGGGGCTCTTGTGATGTTCTTAGGAAAGCTGGCATGGAGGAACAGAACGGAAAGGAACCGTGCTATGATGGAGACCGGCTTTCCTTATGTTCTGAAATAACTCGAGGGGGAGGATGGCGTGGGAAAAATCCAGGGCTCCTGCTTGCAGGGCATCATCGGGGTTGTTGGCATAGCCAGGGGGATGTGTGCAGGAAGAAGACCCCCCCCTCAAGCGCTTCGGAGTGGGGTCACATACTCATTCCAAAGGAAGAAACCTGGAGGGGGGGTATCTCCTTGGAGGAGGCGCCTCTAGAGCAGGCCTTACGCTCGGCAGGTAGAGAGGCAGGCATAGGAAGCAGCCGGTGCAGGCTGCGCGCAGCCCGGAGGGCGCCCCTCGCCCCCTTGCGGAGGGCGCCCGGAAGCACACATCTCCACCCCCAGCCATCCACCCGCACCGCGGGAGGCCTCTCCGGGCCAGGGGGGCGCCTAGCTCGGCGTCGCAGGGGCCGCCTCTCCCGGGATGGACGAGGCGAGGGGCACAGAGGCGCGTGTTGCGGGGGCTGCAGAGCAGCCAAAGCGGCCTGGGCGGGCGGGCCCGGGCGCCCGCGGCCAGGGGGCTTCTTCTCGGCCGTGGCGGACGTGCTAGCCGGTGTGTCCGGTGGTCGCCTTCCTCCTCCTCCTCCTGGCGGCTCTTCCCCGGCGCTGGCACTAGGGGTCCCCTAGCCAGCCAGCCAGCCTGCCTGCCTGCCTGCCTGCCAGCCCCTTCCTGTGCGGCGGCGGCGGCGGTGGCGGCGGCTGCTGCTTGCGGGTCTGAGCAGAGGGGGAGGCGGCGAGCGCGAACAGGCGGGCGGTGGGGAGGGGAGATGGGGGGCCCGGCCGGTCTGTAGCGCCTCCCTCCTCCTCCCCCGGAAGCGGAGGGGAAAGCAGGAGGAGGAGGGCGGCGGCGGCGGAGGAGGAGGAGGCGGCGGAGGAGGCGGCCGTGGGTGGCGGCGGTGGCGGCGGGGAGGGCATCCCGAGCCCTGTGGCCGGAGGGGGCCCGGGAGGCGGGAGGGAGGGGCGGCAGGAAGGAAGCGGCGGGGAGGAGGAGGAGGAGGCGGAGGAGGCGGCCGGGGGAGGAGGAGGAGGAGGAGGGAAGGGAGGCAGGCGGCCGGGCAGGCGGCGGCGGCGGCGGAGGGAGCCGGGCTGCCGGCCCGGGCAGCAGCGGGGGAGCCCGGTGGCGGCGGCGGCGGTGGAGGAGGCGGCGGCGGCGGAGGGGGGCCCCGGCGGCGGAGGTGATGGCGGCCAAGTCGGACGGCAGCGGCTTCTCGCAGCTGCACAACCTAGACGACCACCACCATCACCACCACCACCATCATCACCACCTGGCCGGGGGGGCCGCCGCCGCCGCTGCCGCCGCCGCGGGCCAGGGGGGCTGCGGTGGTGGCGGAGGCGGCGGCGGCGGCGGGAGCTCGGACGACGAGGCCGGCGGGAGCAGCTCCATGCACATCTGCCACTGCTGCAACACGTCGTCGTGCTACTGGGGCTGCCGGAGCGCCTGCCTGCGCAGCCTGCTGGGCCGGGGGGCCGGAGGAAGCGGGTCGGGGGCCGGAGCCACCGACCCGCTGGCGCCGGGGGCCGGAGGTGGCGGCGGAGGAAGCGGCGGCGGAGGCGGCGACGGGCCGTCGGCGGCGGGGCTGGCGGTGGAGCGGCCGTGGCTGGACTGCCTGTGGATCGTGCTCGCTCTGCTGGTGCTGGTGGGCGACGTGGGCACCGACCTCTGGCTCGCCCTCGACCACTACGGCCGCCGCGACTACCTGTGGTGCGGCCTGACGCTGGCCTTCGTGCTGCTGCCCTCCGTGCTGGTGCAGATCCTCAGCTTCCGATGGTTCGTGCAGGACTACACCGGAGGAGGCCTGGGCGCCGTGCAGGGCCTCACCAGCCGAGGGCCTCCCATGATGGGATCCGTCGGGGCCGGCCGCCGCGCCGGGCATCGCCACTACCACGGCGCCGGGGGCACGCCCGGAGCTCAGCGCCTCTGCAGGCTGTCCGTCTGGATTTGGCAGTCCGTCATTCACCTGCTGCAGATGGGACAGGTCTGGAGGTAAGCGGGGTGGGGGGCTCTCTGCAGGTGGGTGGTGGGAGAGAAGGGCGGTTGGGCTTCTGTCGTATATATCCCCCTCCCAAATATGTGTATGTACATGGAGGCAGGTTGGACAAGGCCAGCCTCCCAATGGCAGGTGGAGGAAGGATGACCTCAAAGGGTTATTGGATGCACTCAGGTAAAGGTGTTCTATCTCCCCCCCCACACACAATGAGGGCTTTTGAAGATGGGAGCAAGATCCACCCCCCTTCTAAGTAGAGACAGGAGAGTGACCCTCACCACTTCTCAGAAGGGCATGAGGGACAGTGGTGGGGGAGGCAAGAGGAAGCCCCCCCCACTTTGCACATCTTTTGCCCCAGGAAAGGGTGACCCCCCTCCTTCCTTTTTGCACCTGGAGGGTGAGGGAAAGGAGGAAGGCAGACAGGTGACAGGTGGAGCAAGGTGATTTCCCTGCAGAAGCTTGAACAGGACTTATTCCTAGAGAGAAGGAAGACCCAGGCTTGAGGGGGGAGAGGGGTGTACGTACCCCCCCTCCTGTCTCTACATGCATTTGCTGGAGTCATGGGAAAGACTGGGGACGAATGCCTGCCCCCCCTTCCTGAAACACAGGTAGGGAAAGGTGATCACATCCTCTGATTCAAGAGCTTCTGGAGCCATGGGAGGCCAGCCTACAGAATTTGGGCATTCACTATGGTAAAGGATACAGGCTTAACCCTCCTTCAGAATATATCCTGTATGCACTATGAGGAAATAGGATACCAGAATAAACAGATAACAGGTTAGAGTAAACATGTACCTCTCCCCTCCCCCACCTTTTATATAATTGGGTGTAGCAGGAAAAGGGGGTACTTTCAATGCACACCTAGTCCATACCTATTCCCAAACTTAATCCCCATCCCCACCCCCAAAAAGCAACAAGACTCACCTCTCAGATTGCGCTAGTGCAGTTGGGATATTTAAAGAAGGAAGGTAAATGCACACTGCTATAGAAGTTTCATGGATATTGGGGTGAGGAGGGATTTCCGCCCCCCCCTTCCAAAGACTGAGTTCACCCCATAAGAGAGACCCATGGGTAGAGTTGCCCTTGGGTACTGGCACAGAGGAGAGGTTATATTCTGGGGCAACTGGCAGGCTCAAGGGCATCGACACAGAAGAAGACATCTGGCCAAGTGTCTTTAGATCTAGTCTGGAGAGAAAGGGTGTTCTGCACAGCCTCTAAAACAAAGTATCATTTTGTACAGGTGGACATAGGGAGGACTGCCCCACAAACGTAATTGTGGGGTGGAGAATTTGGCATTCTCCAAGGCTTGGAGATGGAGAGGATATGAAGTCGAAGGATAGGAAGGCCAGCCGCTGGTCCTCTATACTACTGCTGTACTACAATTCCCATCATCCCCTGCCTGGACCATTGGTCCTGCTGGAAGGGGCTGATGGGAGTTGGAGTCCAACAGCATCTGCAAGGCCTGAGAGCCTCGTCACCTTGTGTGGAATGAAATGCTTTAGGAAAGCATGCCTTAAAGCCATCATAGCAGAGAGGTGAAAGACATCTCGCCCTAGATGCGTCCTGGGATGATAGAACTTTTGTAAGCATTTCCTGGATGAGGCCTTTTTCAGACCCTGGTCATACCTTGAACCCAAACATGCATTTATGGAGCCAGCTCTCTCTCTCTCTCTCTCTGTGTGTAAGAAGATTCACATGGTGCTAATGCTCCTGTTGTGGTGAACTGCAGGTCAGGCTGCAACCTAGTTGTAGGTCCTGACCCACCAGTTGAGGACCCCTGGCCTGGGAGAAGTGGGAGGGGGGAAGCATCTTCTCCCTTCAGCCCTCCTCCATTTGGAAGGCACCCCAAGGTTGTAACCCAGCACACGCTCCTTTGGGAAGGATGCCCCATTGGACCTAGGGGGCTCTACCTTTGAATAAGGATCAGCTGTGGGGTGCAAAAAGGAAAGTACCTTACCCCATATTTTTTCTGGGGCTAGAAGACTGAATTTCCTCATGGTGTCTGCGTGTGGCAGAGAATATTTAAATGCATTTGTACCAGAGAGAGAGAGAAAGAGAGAGAGAGAGAGAGAGAGAGCGCCGTGGGAGAGGAGAAAAGTGTGTCCTCAAGGATGGGCTTTAATGATTTGAGATGTCCAGATAAATTCTCTGCACATGCAAGTGTGAGCAGAAAGTAGGGCAAATGGGGGCTGGGAGAGATGGCTCCCTCCCTAAGACATGCACATAGTGGAGAGATGGTGGCATATTTAAGGGGGGGGGGTGGAATTCAGAGTTGCAGCCACCAAAGGGTGGTCTACCTCCCAAATGCAACATTATATATAGGCCCAGAAGGGCTCTCTTTCCCTTTACCTGTTATTCACAGAGCAATGAGGGCCTTTAGGGTCAGCTCTTCAAGAGAGGACCCAACAGCGATATCCCAGAGAAAGTACTGATGCCCCAATCTGAACACCTGTACCTCGCATCTCACACTGGAGGGTGGCCACGGGTCTTCCCTGTAAGACAGCGCTCACGTGTGGATTGACGTGAGGATTTGTGAATGTGGAGCTAGACTCCCTCCTCCCCTCCCTGTCCTTACACCTCCCTCCTCCCCAAATTCCACCCACATGGTATGGCTACGTGGAAACCCGGAGTAATGAGGAGGACAGTCGATGCCGCTGCCGGACAGAGGGGGAGCTCTAGGGTAGGGCTGGCTTCGTTTTTTAGAGAGGAACTGTGGGAAAAGATGCAGAGGGTGTCCTGGAGAGACCTTTGCTAAGATGGGAAACCTTTGCAGGGAGAAGATGGAGAAGAAATTGCGGGGGGGGGGGGGCTGCAATGAAGGCCTTTTCGGTGCACCCACCCAGGCTTGCTCAGCACCTTCTCGTTTCCGCAAATGTGGTCATGCGTCTTATGTGCACACGTTGAACCCTGGGGGTTTTTGCAAATTGGAATTAAAAGGGGGTGGTCATAGCAAGATGCCAAAGTGAACAGTCTTTCCGCCTCAAGTTTTTGTGCGGAAATCTGAGCGCATGAGGCGTTCTGGAGAGACTCTGGGCTTACGTAATCCGAATCGGAGAGGGTAGAATAAAGTTTGAAAGATGAAATGGTTAGGAAGCCTCTTGCCTTAGAGATGTGCCGATGTGCGTACGTGGGTGCCTGCCCTTCCACATGTGCGCATGAAATTAGCAAGTGGAACAAACTGAGCTCTCTTCCTTGTAATCATTGTGTGTGTGTGTGTGTGTGTGTGATGAAGATGTAGTCAAAAATATAAATAAACAGGAGGAGGAGGAAATGAAATGGAAGGTTAACCGATGTGTTCATTTAATGACTGCCTTAAATATATATTTATATATACAGTATATTGGTGGTGAAATAAGGAGGGTGGAGGGCTAGATTGTAACAATTTGAATTGGTTGAAGTGGGGAGGGGAGGGGGGAGATGGTTGATGCCCAGCGATGGTTTGATGCTCAGTGATGTTCAGATTAATTGGAAGGGCTAAGCCAGCCCCGGCAGAATTCTCTGGATTTGCTTTGAACCGATTTAAGATGGAGGCAGCCTCTTTGAGAGGGTGGGGAGAAGCCAGGTTGGTGCTGGTGTGTGTGTGTGGGGGGACATCCAAGGGGGGGGAATGGAAATTGCACAGCAAAGATCGTTTGGAGGGGGGCAATGAAGGGAGGAAGGCACCCGCTTGTGTGTGTGTGTGTGTAGCTTGGATGAAATTGCAACCCTGGGGAAAAACACAACGGTGAAAACATGCATCACAGCAGCATAGATTTTCTTGCTTTCCCAAAATGTCATTCATACCTCTTCTTGCAGAGGAGATCCCTTTTGCATGGAGTTATTTTTTCCATGCTAGTGTGTTTTGGGGAAAGCAAGAGCGTTCCCCCCCCCCGTCCCCAAGAGATTTCTGCTTTGCTTGTGCCACGAGAAAAATGGATGTGTGCCAAATTTGCTTCTCCTCCTGTGATGTACCCAAGCACCAACCACACGCGCCAGTCCTCAGTAGCCGCTGGAGTAAAACACGTGTCTGGCATGTTGTGGGTCTCATTTGGGGGGGGCAACTGTGTGAGTGCTTGGTGGTGTTTAAGGAGAGGGCTGATCCCGATTCCACTTCCACCCACCCTTCCCAAAATCCTGTGCCACGTTGGAACAAATGGTGCTGGTGAGATCCTGGGGATCTGATGGCACCCCGGCTGGATTCACGACAGGGGACCGCGCATTGCCTACTGTGCACTATTGCACTGATCTCAGAGGCTCTGAATATTCGTTGCAACCAAGTCGACCACACCAAGAAAGGTTTTCCTCCAAACTTTGCTATCTGGAACGAGGGATGCGGGTTAAAACTGGCATACGTTGACACTTTCGCTATGGATTAGCAGAGGAAGCTCTGTTTGGAATCCCGGACAGCCGTCATATCTGTTGAACAAATGTGTAGAGGTAACCATCGCCAACCTTTCGTGGTTGTCATTTTGTATATTCTTAATATTTTTTTAATGCCTCCTCACTGGCTGTTATGACCGTCATTTGAATTACTCCTGGATGCCGTGGTGTGGCTAATCCGTACAGACACTGTTTAAAGCTGCCTTTGCCAGCGGCTAAAATCTTTGCATATTGGACTGGTGAAATGTTTGCATTGGGAGGGGTTTGCTGGGGGGGGTAGAGTGGGGACTGACTCAGTCATTGCAAACGAATCAGTATCAAGCTTGCTTACCTTTCATGGTGATTGAGGCGAACGGAGAGGGACGCTAGCTCACTGGTATGGCACTTGCTTCACATGCAGAAGGTCCTCGGTTCCAGCCATGGCTGGGAATGTCCCCTGCCTGAAGCCTCGGAGAAATGCTGCCAGTTAGTGCTGCCAGTATTGAGCTTGAAAGACATAGGGGCTGACTCAGTTCAAGGGAGCTTCGTATGTTCTTACATTTGCAAACTCAAGTGCATGCATGCTCATTTATAATACTTGTGTAGGGATGGATCTACAAACAACGCCTGGGTTCTTTTGTAGGGAGGTTGATGCTATAAATATATGAACCGAATTGTCTAACATGCTCTATAGAGGCATTGACCCTATTGCGAAAATCATTGTGCAGTAGTACAACTTTTTTCTGGTGTTCAGAGCTTATGTTGTTGCAAGTTTAAGGTTGCTCTTACAGAACAATCTAGGGATCTCTCACTGTGAATAAGGCATTTTGGGGAGGGGGGTTATTTTATTTTATTTTATTGCAGGGGAACAAGTTTATACAAATGAAAAGGTCTGGGTGGATGTGAGGCAGGGCCCCAGTTTGCACGTTACTGTAAACTATGGGTAATAGTTTACTGGTAAATGCAAAAATCGGTGCCTGGGTGTCCAAATTGGGGATTATAGTTTGTTTCACTCCAACAAGCCACATTCCTCGATTCAGACATAATGCTAAGCAAGGGAATGTGGTCTGTTCTCCCCCCAATGTGGTAGAAGTGAAAAGCAAAGAGTCCAATACATGAGTATGCACGGTAAACTATGGTTTGCCATGACATGTGAATGAAGCCAGCATCTGAAATGTCATCAAGGAAATTCTTAGAAGACTTAAATATTGCCATAGCTGCAAGCAGAGCATTTTTTCCCCCTGGAGGAACTCAAAGGTACGCAGTACCAGAACCTCTTTTTTTTGTTGTGTGGCACTTCTGTTGCGTGGCAGTAAGTGTGGAGCTTACTGTAATAAATTCATGGTGAGTTCCGGCACCTATTTTTCTAGAAAAAAAGCACTGACTGCAAGAATGTTAGTAGCTGCAAGATGGCGCATGCTTGTAATTCCTACCGTACAAGAACAACTCAGTCAAACATGGTACATTGCAACGATCTCCTAAATTAACAGAAATTGTACAATTCGGGGAGATGGGAAAAGGAACGGTTTGAAAAACCCTGTCCACCTTTCATTACATTTATGCAACAAAAGTTTTCTCACTGCAAAAATTTGTTGTGATTTATTTCTTGTTACATTTTTATCCCACCTTTTGTCCAAGGAACTCAAGGTGACGTTCACCGTTCTCCTCCTCCCCATTTTTATCTTCACAAGATCCCTGTGAGGTAGGTTAGGCTGATATACCATCACCCAGTGGGCTTCATGGCTGAGCAATGATTTGAACTCGGGTCTCTTAGGTCCTAGTCCAGCACTCAAACCTCTACAGCAAACTGGAATGTTGTAATGTTTAAGAGGTGACATACAGAGACTGGTGGTTAATGACAGCAATAAATCATGATGTTGTGTATTAAATATTATTATAGTATATAATCATTTTCAATATTAGTTTTCGTTATGTATTATATGCTATATATTAGTATCATAGGGTATGTTGTATGGTTGATAAATTCAATTTTAAAAGACTGCTGTATGGAAACTTACGGTATCTTTGATTGAGCAAAGTTATTTCATGTGGCTGGTGGTTAGTCACACTGTTATTCCGCATGTAAACTGCAGTTGAAATTCGCTCTTCCCTTTCCACAGATGCCTTTTTTAAAAAAGCGAAAGACCAAAGTTTTAAGATTCTTGAAGATGAAACTCCCCCCTCCCATTATATGGCTGCAAATTTGTACTCAGTTGCATTTGAGAAACTCCTGTGGGGGAAGGGAATGTGCGGAGGGTCAGAGCCTTCATAAAACATCTCCAGCTGACTGTGAAAACTGGAGATCATTCAATGAAGGCTCGGCCGCACCCAAGTGACATTTGCCAATAGGAATAAGGGGTACAGTGCCAAATGATAACACGTCATGGGCACTCCTGAGATAGGTAAAGGTAATGTAAAGGACCCCTGGATGGTTAAGTCCAGTCAAAGGCGACTAAGGGGTTGCTGCGCTCATCTCGCTTTCAGGCCGAGGGAGCTGGTGTTTGTCCACAGACAGCTTTCCAGGTCCTGTGGCCAGCATGACTAAACCACTTCTGGCGCAATCTAACACCATGATGGAAACCAGAGCGCACGGAAACACCATTTACCTTCTTGCCACAGCGGTACCTATTTATCTTCTCACACTGGTGTGCTTTCGAACTGCTAGGTTGGCAGGAGCTGGGACAGACCAATGGGAGCTCACCCCGTTGTGGGGATTCGAACCACCGACCTTTCGATCGGCAAGCCCAAGAGGCTCAGTGGTTTAGACCACAGCGCCGCTGCAAGCTTGGCCAGCTTCTATGGTGGCCAAGACTTTGGAACTCCCTCCCTAGACTGGCTTCCTCTTTGTTCTCCTTCTGCTGGCAGGTGAAGACTTTCTTGTTCCAACAGGCTATTGGGAATATATTGCTTTTAATGAAAGGGCTGGAACCATGTGACTTTTACTGTAATTATTTGTTTGGTTTTAATACGGTGTGTAGTTTTAACTCTATCAGTGTTGAATTGGTTTTTTTAATTGTTCTTTCCTGTGTTTTTAGCTGTTCTCACTTTTATCTCTAAACTGCCTTCGGGGGGAGGCAGGGTATAAATTGTGGGCATCCTTCTGTCTTGAGAGACAATGGAATGAGCCTCAATAATAATAATAATAATTTTTTATTTGTACCCCAGCCACTCTGGGCGGCCTCCAACAGATATTAAAATACATCAAAATCACAGGTTAAAAACTTCCCTAAACATGGGTGAAGTTAAACCATTGCGTTAGCAACATTGACGTGACCTCACCTGGGCAGTATGTATGGAGGTCCTGGGCTACCCAGGTGACAAGATCACCCTCTCAGCCTTGCTGATATGGTTCAAAGAAAAGGAGAGCAAGACGTTTGGCACCAGCTTGGCTGCAGGAGTTGCTGGAAGGAGGCGTGCAATTGCCATCCAAACGTCTTGGGGACTCCGGATTTGTGTAGGGTTTACTCCTTAGCTTTCTCTTCTCCTGACGACATCCCACAAAGCAGCGGAGGTTGAGGAGCAGGATTTTCCTTCTCTAGGTGGACTACCTTCCCCAGTAGATGTGCCTCATTTGCTCCAGGTGTATAATTATATGCAGTGGTACCTTGGTTCTCAAACTTAATCCGTTCCAGAAGTCTGTTCCAAAACCAAGGCGCACTTTCCCATAGAAAGTAATGCAAAATGAATTAATCCGTTCCAGACTTTTAAAAACAACCCCTAAAACAGCAATTTAACGTGGATTTTACTATATAACGAGACCATTGATCCATAGAATAAAAGCAATAATCAATGTACTATACTATAAAATAAATAAGACAGTATTGTAGATGATAAAAATTAAAATTATTTCCCCCCCCCTTACCTGCACTGATGATAGTCACTGTTTGGATGGGGGGCTTTTATCCATTTCCGCAGTCACATAATCAATCAATTAGTAGCTGAACTGGGTTTCACACAGTCCCAAAAACAAATTAACCCAAAAAAGCCTCAAAAACAAAAATGCAAAATAAACAGCAAAGACAAAAGTGCCAAACTTAATCCGTCCCAGAAGTCTGTTTGACTTCCGAAATGTTTGAAAACTAAGGCACAGCTTCTGATTGATGCAGGTGCCCCGGAAACAATAGCCAACAGCCGCATCGGACGTTTGGCAGTTCGGCTTCCGAAAAATGTTCAAAAACCGGAACACTTATTTCCGGGTTTTCATCATTTGGGAACCAAGGCGTTTGAGAACCAAGGTACCACTGTAATGCAATCGTCGTTGTCATCATCATCACACATTCACGCCCTCCTCCCTACCCAGGCAAGCAAGATATTCAGCCCCTGGGACTGAGTTCCTCCTACTTTTCAGTACTTTTCAGTACAGGGCCTTTTCAGTACTGGCCCCAACTTGGTGGAACGCTCTGTCACAAGAGACCAGGGCCCTGCGGGATTTGACATCTTTCCGCAGGGCCTGCAAGACAGAGCTGTTCCACCTGGCCTTCGGGTTGGACTCAGTCTGATGTTTCCTCCCCTTATGGTTTTGATTATGGGCGATAAATGAAGCTGCATTTAAATTTTAAATTTTAACCTGTATTTTAATTAATGGGGTTTTTTTCTTTTATATTTTATTGTAATTTTTATTGGTGTTAGCCGCCCTGAGCCCGGTTTCGGCTGGGAAGGGCAGGGTATAAATAAAATTTATTATTATTTTTTATTATTACTTTATTATAGAGGGCAAATGTAAAGGGTCGTCATGAGCAGATGGCAGCCTCCCCAGATTTCTGCTGCTGGCCCCAAATGCCTTCCTTTGCTCAGAGAAAGGGAATACGTTGTCCCGTATCAGCCAGCCCAAAGCGGCACGCGGGTTCTTCGTTTCTCAAGCGGGTCCACCTTTTGTTTAAGCCGTGGCCGCAAGTAGGTTAGTGGGTCATAATTTGCTCTGTCCTGAAAAACATAAGAAGTTTAGCTTGCAGCGGAGGCTGTATAATTTAATCCCCCTTCAGTCAACAGCAGATTGCAGCGTGGTGTGTCCAGAACGATGCGGATTCCCAGCTGCCCTTCTGGTGGACGGTCGCCGGAGGGAATCCCGCTCAGTTTACGTTTGAAGGTGCTACGGTTCTAGGGTTGGCAAACGCTCATGTGCTCACGTGCAACCCCAGAATGAAATCCGGGTCACAAAAACCTGCCCTGTGGGGTGGCAATCCCCCTGCTCGTGTGTAATACCGTCTTTCCCCCTTTTTAAGACACCGTCTTATAATTTTTTTTCCTCAAAAAAACACAGGGTGGCTTATTTTCGGGGGATGTCTTATTTTTATTACGTCAGTATGATACGGTACAGCCTCCCCCTGCGCGCTGAGCAGGCGGGGCAGAACTCCGCAAGAGGCGCGTTTCCCCCCTGCGCCTCTCGCTGGTTCGCTGGCTCCATGCGCACGGGGAACAGGCGGGGCAGGAAGAGGCGTCTCCCCCCCCCCGCGCGCGCCTCTCCCTGCGCGCTAAGCAGGCGGGGCAGAATTCCGCAAGAGGCGCGTTTCCCCCCGTGCCTCTCACTGGTTCACTGGCTCCCTGCGCACGCAGGAGGGACTGAGGAGGTGACGGGAACAGTGGCGGCACCATGGCTTACTTTTGGGGTACGTCTTACTTCTCACAAAGGTAAAAAAAAAACCTGCCATGGCTTACTTTATGACTACGTATTAAAAAAGGGGAAACAGGGTAATAATAATAATAATAATAATAATAATAATAATAATAATAAATTTTATTTATACCCCGCCCTTCCCAGCCAAAACCAGGCTCAGGGTGGCTGACAACGATAAAATTACAATAAAATATAAAAGAAAGAAAAAAAATGTTGATTAAAATACAGATTAAAATACAGTTTAAATTATCGCCCATAATCAAAACCCTAAGGGGAGGAAACATCAGACTGAGTCCAACCCGAAGGCCAGGCAGAAGAACTCTGTCTTGCAGGCCCTGCGGAAAGATGTCAAATCCCGCAGGGCCCTAGTCTCTTGTGACAGAGTGTTCCACCAAGTTGGGGCCAGTACTGAAAAGGCCCTGGCCCTGGTTGAAACCAGTCTAACAACTTTGTGGCTCGGGACCTCCAGTGTGTTGTTATTTGTGGACCTTAAGGTCCTCTGCAGGGCATACCAGGAGAGGCGGTCCCATAGGTACGAGGGTCCTCCTGTACAAAGGAGGACAATGCCATCTTTTCTGCTTCAACGCTGAACGTTGGGACGGATAATCATCTTTACACAGCACATAGCTAAACTGTGGAACTCGCTTCTGCAGGAGGCAGTGAGGGCCACCTGCCTGGATGGCTTTAAATAAGTCTTGAGCAAATTCATGGAGGAGAGGGCTACCAATGGTGGCTAGCCACAATGGCTGTGCTCTGTCTCCATGGTTGGACACAGTAATAATAAAATAATAATAATAATTTATTATTTATACCCCGCCCATCTGGCTGGGTTTCCCCAGCCACTCTGGGCGGCTTCCAACAGAACATTAAAATACAGTAATCTGTTAAACATTAAAAGACTCCCTAAACAATAATTCTTATGAATATCAGTTGTTGGAAGCCACAGGAGGGGAAAGGGCTCTTGTGCTTGGATCCTGCTTATGGTTGTGCCACAGGCATCTGGTTGAGCGTTGGTCTAGTTGGCCATTGGCCTGGTCCTTCAATCTCTGCCTTTGCTTTTTGAATGATGACTTAGAACAGCTTGTACCTCTTCACACAATGCGTATTCTATTTGTGAGATTTGCTGCCACGCTATATAGTTTTGGCTGTGGGTTTAGAAGGCCATTAGCCACGATGCCTCTGCAGAACCTCCACATCCCAAAGTAGTCGAAATAAAATAAAATAAAAATCCTTCCAGTAGCACCTTAGAGACCAACTAAGTTTGTTCTTGGTATGAGCTTTTGTGTGCATGTACACTTCTTCAGGTACACTGAAACAGAAGTCACCAGATCCTGATATATAGTGAGAGGGGTATTACTCAGAAGGGTGGTGGGAATGGGTGATAGGCTGATAGCTGTGGTAAACCTGTTGATGACTGTTAGCGACTGCAGTTGGTCTTACAGGAAAAAGCAAGGGGTGAGATGGCTAAAAAATAGCTTTATCATGTATAATGAGATAAGAATATCTCTATTCAGACCAGGTCTCTCCATGGTTTTAAGTTTGGTAATAAGTTGCAATTCAGCAACTTCTCTTTCCAGTGTATTTCTGAAATTCCTTTGCAATAAGACAGCTACTTTGAGATCTTGTATAGAATGTCCAAAAGTAGTCTATCTCTGAATACCAGTTGATGGGGGACAAACAGGCGGGGGGTGTCATTCATGCTTTGCTTTGGGGCTTCCCCGAGGCATCCACCTACCACTTTGGGAAGCCAGGTGGGTCAGCTTTTGCCAACTTGATGCCCCCCAGATGCACATGTTGGCGGGGCCTGATGGGACTTGTAGTCCAGAAAATCTGGAGGGTTGTTGGCCAATGTTGGAGCCATTGTATTCTTCCTGTATTCTGCTGCTCAGCTGTAGAGAATTGTCTCCAGACACATTTGTTCTCAGTTTCTCCTAGGTTTCAAATAATTAACATAGAGGCGTTCAGGCAGGTGAGGTTGTAAACATTTTTGCGGGCCATTACATTTGCAGGCTCAAACGTTTCCAGTTTACTTCCTGGTCCAAAAAGATTCAGGGTATGGGGGAAGATGCACAGGCGTATTAAGGAAATAATACTTGTGTGTTTACAAAAAACTTACTTGGCGTGATTTACGAGGGTAATAAGAGCAAAGAATGAAAAAATAAATAAAGCAGGATTATGCTCCTCTATAAAGTGTCTTCTTCTTCTTTTTCTTTGGTGATCACTCGTAGCCGAGTAAGATTGTCTTCCATGAACACGGTTTTAACAATGAGTCTGTAAGTGACTGTGGAGGCCAATTCTGTATCCGCACGTCCTTCCACAGTGGGGACGTAGGTTTCCGGGCGGGAGTTGATCACGGTGTGGATTTGCCAGCATGCCTTCCTCTTAGCATGTTTCTCCCCTGCGTTCTGAGTTCGAGCGTCTTCAAAGCCCATGACACCTTTGGTAAAGGCTGTTCTCCAATTGCAGCGCTCGCAGGCAAGTGTTTCCCAGTTGTCAGTGTTTATACTACATTTTTTAAGATTTGCCTTGAGACAGTCTTTTGTTGACCACCAGCATTACGCTTTCCATTCTTAAGTTCAGAATAAGAGTAGTTGCTTTGGAAGACGATAATCAGGCATCCGAACAACATGACCAGTCCAACGAAGTTGATGTTGAAGAATCATTGCTTCAACACTGGTGATCTTTGCTTCTTCCAGTACACTGGCATTAGTTCGCCTGTCTTCCCAAGCGATGTGTAAAAATTTTCGGAGACACCAGTGATGGAATCTTTCGAGCAGTTGGAGATGGCGTTTATAAGTGGTCCATGTTTCACAAGCATATAGTAAGGATGGTAGTACAATAAAGTGTACTGCTGATCCAAGCAGTAAATTAGAAAACAAAGCTGCATCAAGTTGATCCTAGGCAATGGAGTGGTATGAACTTTGGAACTCCCTGCCTGTTGACATCAGGCAGGTGCCTTCGCAGTAGTCTTTTCAGCTCCTGCTTAAAACATTTTGGCTTATGCAAGCCTGTCCACAGATTTTAACCACCTTTTTGAATATATTTAATACTTTTTTAAACAGCCCCTGGATAATTTGAATGTTTCATTTTAAATTGTTTAAAAATTGCAATCATGTGATAGATTTGTTGTTGTTCAGTCATTCAGTCATGTCCGACTCTTCATGACCCCATGGACCAGAGCACGCCAGGCACGCCTATCCTTCACTGCCTCTCGCAGTTTGGCCAAACTCATGTTAGTAGCTTCGAGAACACTGTCCAACCATCTCATTTTCTGTCGTCCCCTTCTCCTTGTGCCCTCAATCTTTCCCAACATCAGGGTCTTTTCTAGGGAGTCTTCTCTTCTCATGAGGTGGCCAAAGTACTGGAGCCTTAACCTCAGGATCTGTCCTTCTAGTGAGCACTCAGGGCTGATTTCTTTCAGAATGTATAGGTTTGATCTTCTTGCAGTCCATGGGACTCTCAAGAGTCTCCTCCAGCACCATAATTCAAAAGCATCAATTCTTCGGCGATCAGCCTTCTTTATGGTCCAGCTCTCACTTCCGTACATTACTACTGGGAAAACCATAGCTTTAACTATACGGACCTTTGTTGGCAAGGTGATGTCTTTGCTTTTTAAGATGCTGTCTAGGTTTGTCATTGCTTTTCTCCCAAGAAGCAGGCGTCTTCTAATTTCGTGACTGCTGTCACCATCTGCAGTGATCATGTGATAGATACATTTTGTTAAATAAAATAAAATAAAATAAAATAAAATATTTGGAGGAAAGTGCCTGAAAATAAATGCAGATAAGCCAGGTGGGGGGGGGGAGGGTTCACAGCCACTCACCCTTGTCAACAACAACAACAACAACAACAACAACAACAACACCAACAACAATTTTATTATTTATACCCCATCCATCCGTCTGGATTTCCCAGATGAGCTACAGAATTCTGAGCAAGTTGAAGTTTCTGAGTCATCTCCAAGGGCCTCACACAGACTACATTGCAGCAGTCCAGAGGAGATGATAATTTCATGGATGGCCATTTCTTTTTGGTTGGTAAAGAACAGAAAAAGGTTGACACAAATAGGAAGGTCAGAAGGATACAGGTAGAGAACCAAGAGGGGGGAAATAAGGGTGGGGGGGAAAGAACTTTATGAAATCACAAATGGTTTGGAACAGGATGAAAAGAGAACAGCTATTCGTTCTTAAAATGGGACCACATGAGGTATGCCCACTGAAATAGAAACAGTGAAGGAAAAATAACAGTACTTTTTCACATGCTTTAAAAAATAGTCGTAATTAAAAACATAATTAAGAAAATAAGCCAGCAACTTCCATTATAGAGATATGAAAACTTCCTGCACAGTATTTACTGATTCTGGTAGGTAGCCATGTTGATCTGATGTAGTCAAAATAAAATAAAAAATTAAAAATTGTCCAGTAGCACCTTAGAGACCAACGAAGTTTGTTCTGGGTACAAGCTTCCGTGTGTATGAACACTTCTTCAGAGACACTGAAACAGAAGTCACTAGGGTGTTTTTTCCAGAAGGGTAAAAAAAATGCTAAAGTTATTTTTGGTCATCCGCATACTATCCCTTGCTTTTCCCTGTAGGACTAATTGCAGTTGTTAGCAATCGTCAACAGGTTTACCATACCCATTGAGTCAATCACCCATTGAGCCAATCACCCATCTCCTACTACCCTTCTGAGAGAAACCCCACCCCACCCTCCCACTATATATAAGGGTCTGGTGACTTCTGTTTCAGTGTATCTGAAGAAGTGTGCATGCACACGAATGCTTATACCCAGAACAAACTTAGTTGGTCTCTAAGGACATCCTGTTCTAAGGAGGGCAACCAAAATGGTCAAAGGCCTGGAAACGATGCCTTATGAGGAACGGCTTAGGGAGCTGGGTATGTTTAGCCTGGAGAAGAGAAGGTTCAGGGGTGATATGATAGCCATGCTCAAATATATAAAAGGATGTCATAGAGAGGAGGGAGAAAGGTTGTTTTCTGCTGCTCCAGAGAAGCGGACACGGAGCAATGGATTCAAACTACAAGAAAGAAGATTCCACCTCAACATTAGGAAGAACTTCCTGACAGTAAGAGCTGTTCGGCAGTGGGATTTGCTGCCAAGGAGTGTGGTGGAGTCTCCTTCTTTGGAGGTCTTTAAGCAGAGGCTTGACAGCCACCTGTCAGGAATGCTTTGATGGTGTTTCCTGCTTGGCAGGGGGTTGGACTGGATGGCCCTTGTGGTCTCTTCCAACTCTATGATTCTATGATTCTATGACTGGACAATTGTTAAGTATTTACTTGAAAAACCCTGTCGTTGGTTTTAGGGTTGTTTTAATAGTCCAGGAAAGATACATAATTAATCTATTGGGACTGCCAGGAGTAAGGACTGCTTTGAAGAATAATGAAGTTTCTTGGCCAGCCAGGTACGTATTGATGGCTACTAGCCATGGCGGCAAAAGCACAGTCTTCCTGCTGATATAGCTCTGATTGCCAGATGTTATGGAGTAGTGGGATGCTTGCCACCATCCTGGCTGTTGTTGGAAGGATGCTGAAAGGATGCTGAGTTGAATGGAACATCCCGTGAGCAAATCACTCATAGGTTCTCGTGTCAAGCCAGTGTGGGACAGTTGGTACAGGCCACAGCATGGGTGAAGGGACCTGTCCCACTCTAGGTGTTGTTGGGCTACATCCATCCTCCATGGTATGCCCCACAGAGGACCTTAAGGTCCACGAATAACAATAGCTTAAGGGCCCTGGGCCCCAAAGAAGCCAGATTATCCTCCACAAGGGCCAGGGCTTTTTCAGTGTTGGCTCCGAGCTGGTGGAATGCTCTGTCCCATGAGACTAGGGCCCTGCGGGAACTGATCTCCTTCCGCAGGGCCTGTAAGACAGAGTTATTCCGCCTGGCCTTCAATCTAGCCTGATCCCCTATTCCTTTTTCCCCTTCCCATTTTTCTGAAGAAACCCTTCTGGGTCCCCACATTAAAATTCTTCTTAAAATTCTAGCAAGACTAAATTGGCCAGTTAGCCCTGGTGATCCCACTGATGTTTGTTTTTTTATGCTGTTTTTAGCTTTTTTTAATCATTGTTTTGTATTTGTTGTTTTGTATTTGTTGTTGTGAGCCCGGTTTTTGGACCGGGAAGGGCAGGGTATAAATAAATTATTATTATTATTATTATTATTATTATTATTATTATTATTATTATTATTATGAAAACAATCAAGTTCCAATGATCCCCAGGTATGTACCTCCAAATGGTGGAGATGTCAGGCATCATCCTGGTGCCAAGGCATCTTCACTTGGTGGCAAGTGTCCAACAGTCAGGTGCAAAATGCGCCTGGCTCCTGGCTAGTTTTGAAAACTGCTCTGTATTGAGGGCCAGACTAGATGACTTTCAGCACCCTCCTACTTTGATCCTGTGATTCTTACTCCCCGGTTCATAGCTCTCCTCTGCGGTAAACTCACCAATCATCTTAGGCAAGCGGCTTGATCTCAGGCTCAACAACCCTCAACCACAACTTGGGGATAATAATGCTGACCTACTTTGCAAGTTTGTGGTAAGGGTTGCAACAAGAATAATGCAGGCAAAGAGCTCCGAGTGCTCTAAAAGCACCCATATAGACGATAAGCACCAGCAACAACAGTAGTAGAATTATTAGCATCATCTCATCAAAGCTGTTTGTTTAGACTACGTTAATGACACATCTCCAGGCCTGATAGTGACTGTGGAAGGCATGTGTTTGGGTGTTGCACGTGTCTGCTGAACGAGGGATGCTTTTAAAAACAACAACACAGCTCTGGAATGAATGGTGGAAGTGAAACCCTCAATATATTTAGAAGAATGGAGAATTGTTGCACGCGAGCCAATCCCATGGTTTTCTTGGCTGAGCCTATGATGTCTCATAGTCTCATGTGCCATATGGGGCAGGAGCCAGGATTCTGAATGGCCAGCCAGGGTGGCAGAGAAGGCAGCCAAGAAGAGGGAAATTCAGTCTGGGATCCAGCAAGTTGCAAAGGCAAGGCAGTGGGTGAGGTGAGGGGCCGAGAACCAAATTGTATGGTGTTGGGTGTTTGGCTCAGCTGCAATAATGGCTCTGGGTGCACCTGCAGTGATGTTGCCTTGATGGAGGTGGACAGGATTGTGGCTCAGGGGTAAAGCACATTCTTTCCTTGTAGACGGTCTCAGGTTGAATCCCTGAATTCTCCAGGTAGGGCTGGAGAGAGACTCTCCACTCCTCAACTGAAGATATGGAGCATTTAAAGGGGCAGTGCTCTGATTTGCAGCTGTGGTTTATAGCATCAAGCCCATCAATGGGATGTCATCTGCCAGGGACCTCTGGAGTGGTTGGCAAAATGGTTTAGAAGGGCTTCTATGTGCTTTGCTTAATTAACAGAACTATGCCTGTCAAGAGAATGGTCTACCCCAGCCCTGCTAGTTGCAACTTCGGAACTTTTTAACTGCGGTGTGCGGAATTGCACTCTAGACCTCCCACATGCAAAACATGCCTTTTACCCCTGAGTACCGGTAAATGGCTCCTTTCTATTGGATAAAATGCCTCATTCTGAGTCTGTCCAGAGGTCTACCTAGCCCTGGCCATTTGCCTTTGTAGACCAGCCTCCACTGCCGAGATGGTATGTCGGGTTGCCGTCATATTTCAAAAAGTGAAAATCCGGACACAAAAATTGTTGAGCTTTTGCAAAATCTCAAAAAAAAAAGAGAGAGGAAATTTTAAGGAAATTCGCAAAAATCTAGACTTCCGACAGAGGTTGCCATATGTCTGGATTTTCCCAGACATTTATGCGATTTCCGCCTGGACACTGCTTCCCACTGTCATATTCCAGCTATGTCTAGGAAATTCCGGACGCATGGCAACCCTGTGGTAAGGGAAGGGAGAACACGATAATAATAATAATAATTTATTATTTGTACCCCGCCCATCTGGCTGAGTCCCCCCAGCCACTCTGGGCGGCCTCCAACAGATATTAAAATACATTAAAATATCACAACTTCCCTAAACAGGGCTGCCTTCAGGTATTTTCTAAATGTCAGGTAGTTGTTTATCGCTTTGACCTCTGATGGGAGGGCGTTCCACAGGGCGGGCACCGCTACCGAGAAGGCCCTCTGCCTGGTTCCCTGTAGCTTTGCTTCTCACAGTGAGGGAACCGCCAGAAGGCCCTCAGCACTGGATCTCAGTGTCCGGGCTGAACGATGGGGGTGGAGACGCTCCTTCAGGTATACTGGACCGAAGCCATTTAGGGCTTTAAAGGTCAGCACCAACACTTTGAATTGTGCTCGGAAACGTACTGGGAGCCAATGTAGCTCTCTCAGGACCGGTGTTACGTGGTCCCGGCGGCCACTCCCAGTCACCAGTCTAGCTGCCGCATTCTGGATTAATTGCAGTTTCCGGGTCACCTTCAAAGGTAGCCCCATGTAGAGCGCATTGCAGTAGTCCAAGCGGGAGATAACCAGAGCATGCACCACTCTGGCGAGACAGTCTGCGGGCAGGGAGGGTCTCAGCCTACGTACCAGATGGAGCTGGTAGACAGCTGCCCTGGACACAGAATTGTCCTGCGCCTCCATGGACAGCTGTGAGTCCAAAATGACTCCCAGGCTGCGCACCTGGTCCTTCAGGGGCACAGTTACCCCATTCAGGACCAGGAAGTCCCCCACGCCCGCTCTCACCCTGTCCCCCAAAAACAGTACTTCTGTCTTGTCATGATTCAACCTCAATCTGTTAACCGCCATCCATCCTCCAACCGCCTCCAGGCACTCACACAGGACTTTCACCGATCAAGATGATCCCACATGATTGGTGTTTCCATGTATTACCAAGGTGATGCAGGAGCCCAATGTGTTGCTCATTTTCCAGCAGACACCCACCCACCCACCACTTCAGTCATGCCTGAACTCGACTTAAGTGGCTTTTGTGCAAATTGTTTGCTTTTTTACTTTCTTACATCGATTGAAGGTGATTTGTGGAATATTCTATGAAATGTGGTGGACTTTGAAGACACTTGACTCGAGTCGCTCAATATGAGGCTGGATTTGCACAATTGTTTACCACATCGAAGCCTGCTGTTTTCTTAGGAATGCTTTACACACAGAGAGAATAATGTACACACGAGCCTGCCAGATAATGCCTTCTGCAAGGCAGAAGATCTAGAGCAGGGGTAGGTAACCTAAGGCCCGTGGGCCAGATGCGGCCCAAGCGCCTTCTCAATCCGGCCCGTGGATGGTCTGGGAATCACCGTGTTTTTACATGAGTAGAATGTATGCTTTTATTTAAAATGCATCTCTGGGTGCATTTTGTGGGGCATAATAATAATAATATAATATAATAATAATTTATTATTTGTACCCTGCCCATCTGGCTGGGTCCCCCGTTTAGAGTGCATTGCAGTAGTCCAAGCGGGAGATAACCAGAGCATGCACCACTCTGGCGAGACAGTCTGCGGGCAGGTTGGGTCTCAGCCGGCGTACCAGATGGAGCTGGTAGACAAGCTGGAACGTGTCCAGAGGAGGGCAACCAAAATGGTCAAAGGCCTGGAAACGATGCCTTATGAGGAACGGCTTAGGGAGCTGGGTATGTTTAGCCTGGAGAAGAGAAGGTTCAGGGGTGATTTGATAGCCATGTTCAAATATATAAAAGGATGGCATATAGAGGAGGGAGAAAGGTTGTTTTCTGCTGCTCCAGAGAAGCGGACACGGAGCAATGGATTCAAACTACAAGAAAGCAGATTCCACCTAAACATTAGGAAGAACTTCCTGACAGCAAGAGCTGTTTGACAGTGGAATTTGCTGCCAAGGAGTGTGGTGGAGTCTCCTTCTTTGGAGGTCTTTAAGCACAGGCTTGACAGCCACCTGTCAGGAATGCTTTGATGGTGTTCCTGCTTGGCAGGGGGTTGGACTGGATGACCCTTGTGGTCTCTTCCAACTCTATGATTCTATGACAGCTGCCCTGGACACAGAATTGACTTGCGCCTCCATGGACAGCTGTAGAGTTTGAAGGGTCCCAGAAGGTCATTTAGCCCAATCCCCAGCAGTGCAGGAATGGCAGCTATAGAATCCTTGAAGGATGGCCATCCAACCTTTGTTTAAAAACCTCCAACGAAGGAGGAGAGTCCACAACTTCCCAAGGGAGCATGTTTCACTGTCAAACAGCTCTTTCTCTTCCAACTCTCCTGTTCCATTATTCCATATGAGATGATGTCCAGAATCCATGTGCCTCCTGACAGAAACACTTGCAGATACCGCACTTTCCCGTGCATAACACGCCCCTGTGTATAACACGCCCCCTATTTTGGGGGACTCAGAAAAAGGGGGGGAGATTCCCCAAAGTTGTTGAGCTTTTTTGGGGGGGGATGTCAAAGAACACTCGGCCACCAGACCGACAATGCCACTCACGCACGTCGCCAAAGCAACCTATCCTCTGTCCCATCACCAAAAAAGCCAGAAAATAACCCACCTACTTGCCATAGCAACGGCCAATCAACACCAGCCCTTGCCGCAGCCACCAATAACAATCTCCAACTAGCAGCAACAACCAATCCCACGTACCCGCAATGCACTACACATGTATAAGATGACCCATAATTTTGAACGTGATTTTTCAAGTAAAAAAAACCATAGTCTTATACACGGAAAAGTATGGTACTCTCTTCTGCTCTCGGGATGCTAGAACTCAGGGGTGTCCAATGGCACTTCGTCACATAAGCTATTCCTGATGAGAGACTTGTTAAATTCTTCAGAATCAAAACAGTGTGTGCTTTCGATCATTTCTGGAGAAAACCAAACAGCCGCCTTCACATTAATACATAAAAGAAAGAAAACAGAGAAGTTACGAACTTCAAAGTGTATCGCAGCCACGCTGAACTTTTAGGATGCAGTAGCTGCGTTGGCAAAACCAAATAAATGGAGGTCATCCTTCGAGAAATCGGTCTTGTCCACAATTTGTTTTAATTTATTTATTTAATAAAATGTACAATGAATATGAATACCCTGGTGAGAGAGTGGGAGATGTGTAACTTTCCACAGTGAGAGCTGGGAAGTATGAAACCGTTAACCGAGATGTTATGTGCTTAAAAAATGTAAAAACCAATAAAAATTTTCTTTAAAAAAATGTACACACCCCTTGATTGTAAAAGCAAGCGAGCTAACAAACCAACAAACCTCAAAGCTGCTTACACAAAGAGAATAAAGCAAGAACGTTATTCATAAGAAGAATTAACAATAATTTCAGACTTTTGAAAAGTTCAATTGGCAATAGACTAAAAAAAGATTAAAACTCACATCGATTTTCTAAACACGTGGGCAGGGAGTTCCGAATTGTACATAGGTGCCACCAAAATATCATTTTTTACAGTTCTGCAGTGGGTGAGAGGTCATATGTGGTCATATGTAGAGAGAGTCAGTGTGGTGGAGTAGTTAAGAGTGGTGGACTTGTAATCTGGTGAACCGGGTTCGATTCCCCGCTCCTCCACATGCAGCTGCTGGGTGACCTTGGGCTAGTCACACTTCTCTGAAGTCTCTCAGCCTCACTCACCTCACAGAGTGTTTGTTGTGGGGGAGGAAGGGAAAGGAGAATGTGAGCCGCTTTGAGACTCCTTCAGGTAGTGATAAAGCGGGATATCAAATCCAAACTCCTCCTCCTCCTCCTCCTCCTCTTCTTCTTCTTCTTCTTCTTCTAGGCTAATCTTATGATTTCACGGAAAATGGCTTTGTAAAAATGTGTATTTCCATGGGGTCTTCCCCCCCATTTTTAAATGTAAACTGATCTGGGGAAACTGGAATTAAGACGAGGGGGAAGAGAAAGCAAAAGCGACACATTTTCCAACCCTAACGTCCCCCCCCAGCTGAAGACTTGGCGACTTGGAGCGTGGGAGGGTGTTGCTGTTGTGCCTGGCACCCCCTGTCGAGAAGGGGGGACCCGCCAGCTTAGCCTCCCTCCGGCAGCGCCGTCAAGTGAGATGGCAGCCGCGTCAGCAAGCCGGCAGCCTCGGCGAGCCGTGAATGGCTTGAGGCTGGGATTGGACGCCATCCCAGTTCTGTCTAAGTCGAGGAAACACTCAACAGATTGTTTATGAACAGAAGGCAGCCAACAAAATGTACACACCGTCTGATGCAAAGGGGGGGGGGAGCCATTCCAGGAAGAAAACACAAAGTACCTTTTCCAAAAAAACAAACAAAACCATACAAACATACGAAACCCTACGAAGAGATGGGGAGGCAGACGTCAATGGGACTCCTCAGTTGCTGACTCTTTGCCTGCTTCCTTGTACTGAGCCAGGGTGCAGCAACCTCACCACCATCTAATACAGTGATGGCTAACCTTGACACTCCAGATGTTTTGGGACTACAACTCCCGTCATCCCTGACCACTGGTCCTGTTAGCTAGGGATGATGGGAGTTGTAGTTCCAAAACATCTGGAGTGTCAAGGTTAGCCATCACTGATATAAGAATAAAGGTAAAGGTAAAGTGACCCCTGACCATTGAGTCCAGTCATGTCCGACTCTGGGGTTGCGGCGCTCATCTCACTTTATTGGCCGAGGGAGCCGGCGTACAGCTTCCGGGTCATGTGGCCAGCATGACTAAGCCGCTTCTGGCGAACCAGAGCAGCGCATGGAAACGGCGTTTACCTTCCCGCCAGAGCGGTTCCTATTTATCTACTTGCACTTTGACGTGCTTTTGAACTGCTAGGTGGGCAGGAGCTGGGACTGAGCAACGGGAGCTCACCCCATCGCAGGGATTCGAACCGCTGACCTTCTGATCAGCAAGCCCTAGGATATGTGGTTTAACCCACAGCGCCACCTGGTCTCCCAATATAAGAATACAGTCATACTTTAGATCAGTGTTTTTCAACCTCCTCGGGGCAACGGCACACCTGTCCCACGAAAAAAATCTCGCGGCACAACACCACCACATGCACCCCGCCCCCCCCCGCCCCGGGGGGCGGGGTGTCCGCGTGCCCTGGCGGGAGGGAGGAGAAGGACCCAGGCGGGCGAAAACGGAGCGGGAGATCGGCGGGCCAGGCGCCCGCCCCCCCCCCGAGCCCAGCCCCCCGGCAGCACCTCCACCCGCCCCCGAGCGAGCCCAGTGGCACCGGCACCTCCCGCCCGTCTATGCGCTCCGCTCAGGGGCTCCCATGAGGAGAAGGCGGAGGTGGCGGCGGCGGCGAGGAGTCGCGGCCGGTCCGGCGGCCTGAAGGAGGAGGCCACGGCTGCCTGCGCGCTTCAACCCACCTCGCTCGGCTCCTGCTGCTGCTGCTGGCGCCGCGGCTGACAAGAGGAGCAGGAACTGCACCTCAGGCGGAGAAGCGGTGACGGCAGCAGCGGCAGAAGCAGGAGCCGAGCGAGGTGGGTTGAAGCGCGCAAGTCGCTCCGTCCCTTTCTCTCCCCCCGCACCCGCTCAGGCTGGGGTTGGCTCAGCGAAGCGCCCGGCAGCCCCGCGAAGGCGGCGGTCAGCGAGCGGGAAGCGGAGCCGAGGCGACGCCAGCCCGGACCGACCCGGAAGCGGCCCAGGGCGGCACAGCAGCCGGTGTCTTCCCGCGGCACAGGAGCCGGTGGCTTGCGGCACACTCCTGTGCCGCGGCACACCGGTTGGGAAACGCTGCTTTAGATGCCCTTTTTACGACAAGGCCCGCAGAGACATCATTGCCCCCCTATTGGAGAGGTTTGTTGACCTTCCAGATAAGACCAAACTAAATGCCCTTTTACTAGGCAAAGATCAAAAGATAACCCGGATGGTAGCTAGATTCTGCATGCAGATTTGCAGGCACAGTCTATCCTCCCAGAACAAACCAGTCAGCGGAGTATCGAACTTGGTGTTGGGCTGTGAGTAGCAGCTCTTCTGTTCGGGATTGGAATGAAGACCTTGAGCAGAAGCTGGGAAAAGGCAAGCTGGACCCTCCTCTTGGATATTTTTAGCCCCTTTTAAATTTTTAGACTGCTATATTCATTCTGCATTTTAATTTCCTTTAGCTCTGTAAAGCACTTTTCAGATTTTAAATGCTGATCTGTGACCGTAATAAAAATTTGATTGATTGATTGATACAGTCATACCCTGGGATGCAAACACCCTGTGTTACGTATGTTCAGGTTGCACACTCCGCAAACCCGGAAGTGTAACACGGAGCGCAGACGCTTCTGCACATGTCCGCGCAGTCCATGGATGCGCAGAAGTGTTCTGCGCAGTTCACGCATGCGCAGAAGTGTGATATCGTGTGCTCTCCCGAGATCGTGCGCTCTCCCCAGATCTCTCTCTTTTTTTAAAAAAAGTAATATTTATTGAATTTTCCAACAAATCAAAAACAAAAACAACAAAACAAACATAACAGCTGATACAAATACTATACACACCACACACAAACATCATCCTATTTAAATTCATTGTGCCCAATCATGGTCTAAAAGGGACTTCCTCACGTCACCTCCTCTGCGTTTCTTTGTCTATCTATTTTTAGTAATTTCTTCTCATCATTAATTTATTTTTATTTTTTTTAATTTGTCTTGTATTTTAACTTCTACTTTCTACTTAATCTAATATAACCTTCATATTTCCCTTAATCATTGTTTAATCAGTCTGTGGACTATCATTCCTTCCAGCTTTTTCCTAACTTAAATCTTACAATACGTTTTTAAATAGTCTTTAGATTTCTTCCAATCTTTTTCCACTGCTTCTTCCCTCTGGTCGCGTACTCTCCGGGACATTTCTGCGAGTTCCATAAAGTCCATCATTTTCATCTGCCAGTCCTCCAACGTCGGTAGATTCTGGGTCTTCCAGTTCTTGGCAATTAACATTCTAGCTGCTGTTGTGGCATACATAAAAAAAGTCTTATCCTCCTTGTTGACCTCTTTGTTAACTATTCCAAGTAGAAAAGCCTCTGGTTTCTTAACAAATGTGTTTTTCAACACTTTTTTCATTTCATTATATATCATTTCCCAGAAGGCTTTAATCTTTGGGCAAGTCCACCAGAGATGAAATAATGTTCCTTCAACCTGCTTGCATTTCCAACATTTATTGTCCTGCAAGTGATAGATTTTGGCCAGTTTGACTGGGGTTAAGTACCACTCCCAAGATCTCTCTCTCTTGTGCGCATGCCCGAGTTGCGCACAGTTCGGGGTGCGAACGGCACCCTGGAATGAATTACGTGCACAAACCAGGGTATGACTGTAATAGAATCATAGAACTGTGGAGTTGGAAGGGACCCCGAGGATCATCTAGTCCAACCCCCTGCAATACAGGAATATGCACCTGACCCATGCGGGGATCGAACCTGCAACCTTGACATTATCAGCACCATGCTCTAACAACTGAGCTCTCCAAGCTCTCCAACATTTCAGAGTGTAGCCCAGGGGTAGGCAACCTAAGGCTCAGGGACCAGATGCGGCCCAATCACCTTCTCAATCTGGCCCATGAACTGTCCGGGAATCAGCGTGTTTTTACATGAGTAGAATGTGTCCTTTTATTTAAAATGCACCTCTGGGTTATTTGTGGGGCATAGGAATTCGTTCATTTTTTCCCCAAAATATAGTCCGGCCCACCACATGGTCTGAGGGATGGTGGACCGGCCCACGGCTGGAAAAGGTTGCTGACCCCTGGTGTAGCTGCTCAAGATCCTGGGTGCAGTTCTGGTCGCCTCACCTCAAAAAGGTTACTGTAGAGTTGGAAACGGTTCAAATAAGGGCAAGCAGGAGGGTCAAGGGGGTGACTCCCCTATGAAGAAAGGTACAGTGTTTGGGACATTTTAGTTTAGAGAAAAGTGCGGGCTGAGAGGCGACATGATGGGAGTTTATAAAATTATTCATGGCATGACGAAAGTGGAGAAAGAAACATTCTTCTTAGGGAGCTGGGAATGTTTAGCCTGGAGAAGAGAAGGTTAAGGGGTGATATGATAGCCATGTTCAAATATATAAAAGGATGTCATATAGAGGAGGGAGAAAGGTTGTTTTCTGCTGCTCCAGAGAAGCGGACACGGAGCAATGGATTCAAACTACAAGAAAGAAGATTCCACCTTAACATTAGGAAGAACTTCCTGACAGTAAGAGCTGTTCGACAGTGGAATTTGCTGCCAAGGAGTGTGGTGGAGTCTCCTTCTCTGGAGGTCTTTAAGCAGAGGCTTGACAGCCACCTGTCAGGAATGCTTTGATGGTGTTTCCTGCTTGGCAGGGGGTCGGACTGGATGGCCCTTGTGGTCTCTTCCAACTCTAGGATTCTATGATTCTATGATTCTCCTTCTCTCATAAGACTGCAGCCCTTGGGCCTGCCGAGAACATTGGAACGATTCAAGGCAGTATAAAGAAAGGAGTTCTTCACAAGGTGTCTAGTTAAACTGTGGAACTCTCTCCCACAAGAGCCAACTTTGATGGCTTCGAAAGAGGTTTGGACAGTGCTTCTGAATACTTGTTGCTGGAAACTACAGGAGGGGAGAGTTGCTCTTGTGCTCAGATCCTGCTCGCTGGCCTCCCCAGGCATCTGGTTGGCCACTGTGAGAACAGGATGCTGGACTAGATGGACCTGCTTTGGCCTGATCCAGCAGGCTCTTCCTATATTCTCATGTCCACAAATTTGTCATCTTTTAAAGCCGTCTCGGCTGGTGGCCATCACTGCCTCCTGTGGATATGAGTTCCACAGTTTAACTATATGCTGGATACGTATATGATTGCTCTCATGCCCATTTTATTATCTAGGTTTCTAACCCTAACCCTAACCCTAACCCCTAGGTCAGGGGTTGGCAACCTTTATCAGCCGTGGGCCAGTCCACCGTCCCTCAGACCAAATGGTGGGTCGGACAATATATTTTTTTGGGGGGGGGAGAATGAACGAATTCCCATGCCCCACAAATAACCCAGAGACGCATTTTAAATCAAAGCACACATTCTACTCATGTAAAAACATGCTGATTCCCGGACCGTCTGTGGGAAGGCGATTGGGCCGCATCCAGACCCTGGGCCTTAGGTTGCCTACCCCTGCCCTAGGGCCTTGGCTTCTGATAACAATAAGTCATACCGTGAGTTACGGCCGCTTCAGGTTGCACGATTTTGGGTTGCCCACCGCGCCGAACCCGGAAGTAACGGAACAGGTTACTTCCGGGTTTTGGCGCATGTGCAGAAGCACTAAATTGCACTTTATGCATGCGCAGAAGTGCCGAATCGCGTCATGCACAGGTTGTGAACGCACCGTTCGCAACCCGAGCATCTACTGTAGTGGTATGGAAATAGGAGAGGGAGGGGGAGGGAGAGAGGCATTGAATGAACACTTGCCTCTCCCCCATGCTATATCAGATGACCATCTGGCGTGGAGAGGAGAGGCTCTGCACCAGATTAAAAGCATTTGGGTCCCTGCATGAGGGCTGGACAGGGCTTTTGCCAGGCCCCCTTTGAAATAATTTATTGCCCGCACTGGGATACTAATCGACAGCTGCAGCCGTTTATTTATTCCCCAGGCCAAGCTTGTAGCAGGTAGATTTGAGTCCATTGATTTCAAACATGTAGACTTCGCTGGGGGAAGGTGAGGAAATTGCGGGCGCATGCACAAGCAGAGAGAGAGAGAGAGACGTGCTCAGTAGATGTCAAGGGGGAAAGGCTTTGCAGGCCAAATTAGGATCTGTGGCAGGATCAGTGCTTTTTTTCTGGGGGGACGCAGGGGTATTCCTTCCCCTAAACATTGGGTGAATCTAAGCTTGGCCTCATTGAGGGGCAGTATTTCAATATGAGTAGGGAAATGCTTTAAAAAGCAAAGACATCACCTTGCCGACAAAGGTCCATATAGTTAAATCTATGGTCTTCCCAGTAGTAATGTACGGAAGTGAGAGCTGGACCATAAAGAAGGCTGATCGCCGAAGAATGGATGCTTTTGAATTATGGTGCTGGAGAAGACTCTTGAGAGTCCCATGGACTGCAAGAAGATCAAACCTATCCATTCTTAAAGAAATCAGCCCTGAGTGCTCACTAGAAGGACAGATTCTGAGGTTAAGGCTCCAGTACTTTGGCCACCTCATGAGAAGAGAAGACTCCCTAGAAAAGACCCTGATGTTGGGAAAGGTGGAGGGCACAAGGAGAAGGGGACGGCAGAGGATGAGATGGTTGGACAGTGTTCTCGAAGCTACTAACATGAGTTTGGCCAAACTGCGAGAGGCAGTGAAGGATAGGCGTGCCTGGCGTGCTCTGGTCCATGGGGTCACGAAGAGTCGGACACGACTGAACGACTAAACAACAACAAAAGGGAAATGAGAGTACCCCTAAACATATTTTTTTAAGAAAAAAAGCACTGGGCAGGACTAATTCAATCTGTGGTTCCTCACCTCTGTGGTAGAATTTGTGGTTTGGAGGAAGAGAGCAGCAGGAGCTGCCAGCATGGTGTAGTGGTTAAGACTCGTAATCTGGGGTACTGGGTTCGCGTCCCTGCTCCTCCACATGCAGCTGCTGGGTGACCTTGGGCTAGTCACACTTCTCTGAAGTCTCTCAGCCCCACTCAACTCACAGAGTGTTTGTTGTGGGGAGGAAGGGAAAGGAGAATGTCAGCCGCTTTGAGACTCCTTAAGGTAGTGATATGGGATGCAGGTGGCGCAGTGGGTTAAACCACAGAGCCTAGGGCTTGCCGATCAGAAGGTCGGCGGTTTGAATCCCTGTGACGGGGTGAGCTCCCGTTGCTCGGTCCCTGCTCCTGCCCACCTAGCAGTTCGAAAGCACGTCAAAGTGCAAGTAGATAAATAGGTACCACTGCAGTGGGAAGGTAAATGGCATTTCTGTGCGCTGCTCTGGTTTGCCAGAAGCGGCTTAGTCATGTTGGCCACATGACCCGGAAGCTGTAGCTGTATGCTGGCTCCCTCGGCCAGTAAAGCGAGATGAGCGCCACAACCCCAGAGTCTGTCACAACTGGACCTAATGGTCAGGGGTCCCTTTACCTTTACCTTTTAGAGTAGAGATAAAGTGGGATATCAAATCCAAACTCTTCTCCTCTTCTTCTTCTTCCTCCTCTGAAGAGGTATCTGGCTGACTGGTCTCATTCTGAAAGCAGAATATTGTTTAGCCTGGAGAAGAGAAGACTTGAGAGGTGATATTACGATATATTGGGCCAAGTAAGGGATGGGGACCCCTTGACCATCCAAATGGACTACATTTCCCATAATCCCTGGTCACTGGCCATTCTGGCTGAGTCTGATGGGAGTCAAACAACAGATATTCTGCACCTGGGATCAGAGGGGCATTGGTCTGATCCAGCAAGGCAGTTTTTAGATTCTCCTTGGTTGCTTCATTCCTGCACTGGTGTTTGGTTGCACCACGATGAGCCTTTGGTGGAGGATGTTTGTTTGCATACTGGTGAATTATTGGCAAAAATAGTAACAACAACAAAAAGGTAAGAAAAGGTAAAGGACCCCTGGACGGTTAAGTCCACTCCAAGGCGACTCTGGGGTTGTGGCGCTCATCTCGTTTTCAGGCTGAGGGAGCCGGCGTTTGTCCACAGACATTTTTCCGGGTCATGTGGCCAGCAGGACTAAACTGCCTCTGGTGCAATGGGACACCGTGATGGAAACCAGAGCACACAGAAACGCCGTTTACCTTCCCGCTACCTATTTATCTACTTGCACTGATGTGCTTTCGAACTGCTAGGTTGGCAGGAGCTGGGACAGAGCAACAGGAGCTCACCCCATTGCGAGGATTCAAATCACCGACCTTCTGATCGGCAAGCCCAAGGGGCTCAGTGGTTTAGACCACAGCGCCACCCGCATCCCTGCTGGTTGGGGAAGGACAGGGGTCATCAACCTTTTTCAGCCGTGGGCCGGTCCACCGTCCCTCAGATCATGTGGTGGGCTGGACTTTTTTTTGGGGGGGGGAATGAACGAATTCCTATGCCCCACAAATAACCCAGAGATGCATTTTAAATAAAAGCACACATTCTACTCATGTAAAAACGCCAGGCAGGCCCCACAAATAACTCAGAGATGCATTTTAAATAAAAGGACACATTCTACTCATGTAAAAACACGCTGATTCCCGGACCGTCCGCGGGCCGGATTGAGAAGGCGATTGGGCCGCATCCGGCCCACAGGCCTTAGGTTGCCTACCTCTGGGGAAGGACATCAAACAGTGTTCATGACTGGTTTTTTGGGGGGGTGCTATTTGCATACCCAAATAGCATGCAAAGTTGCTGTCGATGCCTTCTCCAAGCTGATGGCAAACATTTGTGCACAATGCGCATTACAATAAATGCTTGTAAAAATTGCTTGTTTTAGAGACAGAGTTTGGGGCTCCTTGGGATGGGGGATTAACAACTTCTGCTTATGGCTTCCAATGGGACCTTTTTTAAACCTCTGTTGGGAACATTTATTGCAACCCAAAGGATTGAAATATTCATGTCTGGTTTTTGGATCTTTTGCCTGATAGTGACCCTTGTGATCAACAAAAGGTTTCCTGTCTTGGTAATAGACTTTCCTTTGGGGATTGTATTAATTGGATGTGTGAATTAATTGCAGACTAAATTTCATTAGGCAGCCATTATCCTTGCATTTATATTCTTTCTGTCCCAAATCCTTCGTGAAAACATCTGTTAGGCACCCAGAATAGAACTATGCATTTGAAGGAACATTTTTACTGTTATAAAATTGGTAAATTCTACCATTAGATGTTTAAATTGCGAGTGTCTCTTTGAGGAATGTGTCTCTTTCCAGTCACTTCCTGAATGCTGCATGATTTCAAAAAGAAATCGAAATGTTCAACTGCAAATCGCCAGTATTACAATTCCTTATTTCTCTGCTGCCAGATTTGCCCAGGTTTTCATCAGATAAACCACACACCATTGGGGGGCCTTTGGTCAGAGTTTTGGCTCTCTGTAGAATCCTGAGGATTTCAGCTTTCTTTTAGAAGTTGCTAGTCTTCATTGATGCATTGCAGATTGGGTGAAAACATTTATTACTGTGATTTTCTTTCCTTTTTTCCTTTTAATATTTCCCATAAGCAGTTCAAGGTATAATAGCCTCACATGAGCAGAGTTTGCTGCTGCAGTGAAGTGCATGTATCTTCTTCATGAAATGAAAATGGAATGTCTTGTGTAAATATTACTTTAAAAAAAAGGCAAATTTGAAAAGCAAAGGATTCAATCCTTCCCTCCCATCTTCTGAACAATTCAGTTTCAAAAATCAGAAGCTTGACTGAATCTTCTTCGCTAACTTAATTATTGCATGTTAGCTTTTGTTATGCTAATATAAATCAATGTTCCAGTATTTATTTATTTAAGAGCATGAGAGCATAGTGTTAGAGCACAAGTTAGAGCACAGGAGGATAGTGTTATAACAAGTGTGAGCATAGGGGCATAATAATATATCAAGTTAGACCACTGGTCCATTTCATAGAATCATAGAATTGTAGAGTTAGAAGGGACCATGAGGGTCATCTAGTCCAGCCCCCTGCAATGCAGGAATCTCAACTAAAGCATCCATGAACGGCGGCCATTCAACCTCTGCTTAAAAACCTCCAATGAAAGTGAGTCTACAATCACCTGAGGGAGACTATTCCACGGTCAGACAGCTCTTACTGTCAAAAAGTTCTTCCTGATGTTTAGTCAGAATCTCATGTCTTGTATCCTGAAGCCATTGGTTCGAGTCCTACCATCCAGGGCAGGAGAAAACAAGCTTATTCCCTCTTCCATGTGACAGCCCTTGAGATATTTGAAGATGGCTATCACATGGCATTTCCTGTTTGGCAGGGGGTTGGACTGGATGGCCCTTGTGGTCTCTTCCAACTCTACGATTCTATGATTCTATGATCTCCTCTCAGACTCCTCTTTTCCTGGTTAAACATACCCAGCTCCTTCAACCATTCCTCATAAGGCTCGATTTCCAAACAGTTGTTCATCTCGGTTGCCCTCCTCTGCACACCTTCCAGCTTGTCAACATCCTTCATAAACTATGGTGCCCAAACTTTGACACAGTATTCCAGGTGTGGTCTGACCAAGGCAGAATAGAGTGGGACTTCCCTTATTCTGGACACTTAACTTCTGTTGATGCAGCCTAGAAGAGCATTGGCTTTTTTTGCTGCTGCATCACAATGTTGCGTGCTAAGACCCCTAGATCCTTTTCGCATGTACTGCTAGTAAGCCAGGTGCCGCCCATCTTATATTTGTGCATCTGGTTCTTCCTGTCTATGTGCAGAACCTTACATTTCTCCCTACTGAAATTCAGGAAGGGAAAGGAGAATGTTAGCCGCTTTGAGACTCCTTCGGATAGTGATAAAGCGGGATATCAAATCCAAACTCTTCTTCTTCTTCATTTTGTTAGCTTGTTCCCAGTTCTCCAATCTGTTAAAGTCCTTTTGAATTTAACTCAGTATTGTCGTTACTGGGACGCGGGTGGCGCTGTGGGTTAAACCATAGAGCCCAGGGCTTGCTGATCAGAAGGTTGGCGGTTCGAATCCCCGCAACGGGGTGAGCTCCCATTGTTCGGTCCCTGCTCCTGCCAACCTAGCAGTTCGAAAACACGACAAAGTGCAAAAAAATAGATACCGCTGCAGCAGGAAGGTTAACGGTGTTTCCGTGCGCTGCTTTGGTTTCGCCAGAAGCGGCTTAGTCATGCTGGCCACATGACCCGGAAGCTGTACGCCAGCTCTCGGCCAGTAAAGCGAGATGAGCACTGCAACCCCAGAGTCGTCCGGGACTAGACCTAACGGTCAGCGGTCCCTTTACCTTTTAAACGGCCCCGGTCCTGTATACCTGAAGGAGCGTCTCCACCCCCACCGTTCAGCCCGGACACTGAGATCCAGCGCCGAGGGCCTTCTGGCGGTTCCCTCACTGCGAGAAGCAAAGCTACAGGGAACCAGGCAGAGGGCCTTCTCGGTAGTGGCGCCCGCCCTGTGGAACGCATTTAGAAAACACCTGAAGGCAGTTTTTAATCTGTGATGTGTTAATGTATTTTAGTGTTTGCTGGAAGCCGCCCAGAGTGGCTGGGGAGGCCCAGCCAGATGGGCGGGGTACAAATAATAAATTATTATTATTATTATTATTATTATTATTATTATTATTGTCTTTACTAGCCTTTCCCCAACCTGGTTCTACGATGCCCATCACCACTATGCATTTGCAGCTAAGATTTCAGACACAACCAGGACCAGCAGACTTCAATAAAGGCCCCATTAGGACCACAAAGCCAGCTCCTCTAAAGATATTGGCCATCCCTACATAAGGCTTCAGATGGCCTCAGCTCTGTGCTTAGACAACATCTCTCCATAGCTCCCATACAGAGAAACGCGCCAGCCGGCTTGTGAGCCCCCACTCGTAGCATGAAGTGGTACCGTTCAGGAAAAGCTTCAATTCTGCCGATCGTATCAACTGGCCCTTTGCTCGTCAAAACTCGTAGGGTGCACAGATGCTGCAACACTAATGCACGTCGGGTTAGACTCTCTCCGCCCGCCCCGCCCCCCCAAACAACAAGCAGAGCTATTAATAAAAGCGATTAGAGGCAAAATGGACTAGGTGGGGAGTTTTTGCCATGCCGAGGCAATCAAGAGCTGAAGCAATCAGCTCATTTAAATTAATAATGTGGAGATTTGCTGCAATGGTGTCTGATTGTCTCATTATGGTCGAGGCTGCATTAACAGACCTTTGCGGTCAAGTGGCAAGAGGCTGTGCATTCAAAATAGCTATGGGGGTCTTTCTGTCTTGGTGGCATGCCCCTTCCACTTTTCCAAGCCTATTTGTATTACGTAGGAGCACTTCTATCCCCTGCTCCTTAATGAGGACTAGCACCCTGCTAGACCCTGGTGAGGAACCTTCATCAGCTCGCTTTCCCTCATGGTAAGCCTTCTCGGGGAGCGGTGCATGCCAGATGGCTGCCCCTTAAAAGTCTATCCATTCCTCCTCAAGGGGGTGAAGCCTTAGAGGGGTGGATTGGCTGATGGAGCATATAAAGCTCAAAGCAAAATAAAAAAAATTCCTTCCAGTAGCACCTTAGAGACCAGCTAAGTTTGTTCTTGGTATGAGCTTTCATGTGCATGCACACTTCTTCAGATAC
Organism: Darevskia nairensis; assembly: GCA_034642065.1. NCBI lineage: Eukaryota > Metazoa > Chordata > Lepidosauria > Squamata > Lacertidae > Darevskia > Darevskia nairensis. The sequence continues at coordinate 166,473 of JAWWNI010001125.1, read as the reverse complement.
ACTGAAACAGAAGTCACCAGACCCTTATATATAATGAGAGGGTGGGGAGGGGTATTACTCAGAAGGGTGGTGAGAATGGGTGATTGGCTGATAGGTGTGGTAAACCTGGTGACTTCTGTTTCAGTGTATCTGAAAGAGTGTGCATGCACACGAAAGCTCATACCAAGAACAAACTTACTTGGTCTCCAAGGTGCTACTGGAAGGAATTTTTTTATTTTGTTTCGACTACGGCAGACCAACACGGCTACCTACCTGTAACATATAAAGCTCAGTTAGCACCAACCACTCATCAGAGCAACCTGTCTGCTCCTTGGGAGCTCTCCAAGGTACTAAAGGGCAAATCTCCACCACCATGTTTCCTGATTCCAAGCTCAGGGGTTCTTCCCAATGGTCTCCTTTTACCAGTTCTGCTGCTGTAATGGGCTCAGCCTCCGAGGACTGTATGAATTCAGACATTTATTGGGGCCCAGAAAAGAGCCTACCTCCCACCTCAATAATGCTGTCTTTTTAACTTTGGATAGACATCTTGTCTGTTGGGTTCTGATAACCAAAGTATGGGGCACGTGCATTATCCTTAGGCTATAAGGGCCACACTCAGATATGTAAGCCCAGCCATCTCCTGCATCTTATAGATGAAAGGGCTGAGGGTAAGAAGATCACGGCTCATTGAAGGCTTCTCTCTTATGCTAGCATCCAAGGGATTTGAACTTCCTTGCTTACATGACATACCTTTGGCCACTGTGCTCCTTATACAAAAATCCTGCCCCTTTTCTATCCATTTGCCCCATTTGATATCCATAAAGCAGAAGAATTGGAAATGGCAGTGAGAGCATGGGGAGGGGAGGTCTCACTTCTAACACATCGGGTTAAAAAACATTGTTACTTAACACCAGTTCACACCTCCAGAAGGCTTGTGAATCTGATCCCCATTAGAGTAAGGGAACTCTTGCGCTGGAGTAAATTGCAAGCATGCATAATTTACAAGTTACATCATCTGTGGTTCACGGAAGGACCAGTTTGGGTGACAGTTCAGAACCTACATTGCGTACAGATGTGTGCAACTCAACCCTGAGGCCCTTTGTTCTTTGCAGAAGCAATTGATTGGAGGGGAAGGTTTAGTCTAGAGAGACAGCGGGGGGGAAAGGGTGCTTGACCCGCCCGATCTTGCCACTTCTTCGTTCCAAATGCTTCCCTCTTTTCTCCCCATTGTAGAAACATAGGAAGATATGCTGTACTGAGTGTTTAGTGTCAGACTAGGACCTGGGAGAGGGACCCAGGTGGCGCTGTGGGTTAAACCACAGAGCCTAGGGCTTGCTGATCAGAAGGTCGGCGGTTCGAATCCCCGCGACGGGGTGAGCTCCCGTTGCTCGGTCCCTGCTCCTGCCCACCTAGCAGTTCGAAAGCATGTCAAAGTGCAAGTAGATAAATAGGAACCGCTCTGGCGGGAAGGTAAATGGCGTTTCCGTGCGCTGCTCTGGTTCGCTAGAAGTGGCTTTCTCATGCTGGCCACATGAACTGGAAGCTGTATGCCGGCTCTCAGCCAATAAAGCGAGATGAGTGCCGCAACCCCAGAGTCGGACACGACTGGACCTAATGGTCAGGGGTCCCTTTACCTTTACCTTTAGGACCTGGGAGAGACCAGAAGATTCAGGGTAGATGAAAGCAACTACTTCATGCAATCATAGCATTGGAGAACAGGAAGGGACCGGGGGAGGTTCATCTGGTCCAACCCCCTGCACTGCAGGAATCTCAACTAAAGCATCTGTGACAGATGAAGAAGAAGAAGAAGAGAAGAGTTTGGACTTGATAGCCCACCTTTCACTCCCCTTAAGGAGTCTCAAAGTGGCTAACAATCTCCTTTCCCTTCCTCCCCCACAACAAACACTCTGTGAGGTGAGTGGGGCTGAGAGACTTCAGAGAAGTGTGACTAGCCCAAGGTCACCCAGCAGCTGCATGTGGAGGAGCGGAGACGCGAACCCAGTTCACCAGATTATGAGTCCACCGCTCTTAACCACTACACCACGCTGGCTCTCAGATGATGGCCATCCAACCTCTGCTTAAAAACCACCAAGGAAGGAGAGTCTACCACCGTTCCACTGTGCTCTGCAAATAAGGATGTGATGGAACTCTCTCCCCTGGGAGGCAGTGATGGCCACAAACTAGGATGGCTTCAATAGACGATTGAACAAATTTATGAAGGAGAGGTCTATCTATGGCTAGCAGTGACAATAGCTAGGCTCTGCCTCCACAACTGGGGGCAGTCATGTTTCTGATTACCCATTACTGGAAAGCTCAGGAGGGGAGAGGGCTTTTGGGCTTGGGTCTTGCTTGCAGGATACCCACAGGCATCGGTTTGGCTAAGAAGAATTTCAGAGGGCAAGGCCTGAGAGATTAGGCCAGGGATGGACAATCGTCAATGCAAGGAGCTTAAGGAAGCCCCTATCCTAATTTTGTGGTGCTGACAGGGTGAGGGAGATGTGAAGAAAGGAGAGAGAGGGAGGAAGGGAGGGAGGGAGGGAGGGAGGGAGGAAGGAAGGAAGGAAGGAAGGAAGGAAGGAAGGAAGGAAGGAAGGAAGGAAGGAGAAAAAAAGAGGGGGATACACTCAGTGGTGAACGGAGCCGCTTGGCTGCCCGGGGTGGCAAATGCGGAGGCACCCCCCGGGGGTGGGACATCACTCCGCAGTGCGCATGCGTCCTGACGCATGTGCCGTACGTCGTGACATCACGACGCACGCGTCCAGACGAACGCTGCATGTGCGGTATGTCACACATGCGCAGTCCATCCGTGCTGGTGCTGCTGCTCCCGCGGCAACCTTACGAGCCACGGAGCGAGTGGCAACTCGTAAGGCTGCCGTGCGCGAACAGCGCAAACAGCGCCCGTAAGGCTGCCCCGTCCGTGCTGCTTTTCGCACGCGGCAGCCTTACAAGTTGCCGCGCAAGCAGCAGCCGCACGGACGGGGTGCCGGGTGGCGGGGCTCGGCTTGGGCATCACGGGGGGCGCCCAGAGTGTCGCCCCCTCCAGGGTGGAACCCGGGGCAGACCGCCCCCAATATTCCGCCCTTGCTCCGCCCCTGGCTACACTACTTTTGTGTCCTGTCCTCACTGGCATTTTCATTTCATTTTACTTTTAACTTGTATGCCGCCTTTCTATATTACCATAAGCAAGGCAGTTTGCAAGCAGAAGAAAGAACAAAATATACAACCAAGGCCACACACATTGTAAAAAAATGTATGCAATGCAAAGAATCATAGAAACAGAACTATAAAACAAACAATAAAGAAATATTCGATAACCCATTAGAGTACAATAGAGCGCAATAAAATTGAACACCAACAAATAATAATTAGACAGCAATTCACTGTTAACAATTGCAATAAATAATGACTATCACAACCCTCAAACAAATTACTTATACAAATTAACTAACTTAGAAAGCTAAACAAAATAAAATGCAAAATGCAAATTAACACTTAACGTTCAAGAACAATTTGAAGCGACCCCCACCCGAATATTCATGTGTGTGAGGCTTGTGTGAGCAATTCATTGCCTTAATTAGGTGAAGACAACAACAAAGAAACTGCGCGGGAGAGTGCAAAACTGCTTGGGGGAGTTGGATAGGGCACACACAAACACACACAGACACACATACACACACAGAGAGAGAATTTGTCTTTCAGCAGGAGGAACCACCCACCACCCCACCCTCTGGTTCAGACCATCCTAGCTTATCTACTCCAATTGTCTGATTCAGTTCAAGGCCGCATTAAGAGTCCATGAAGATTTTCTTCTTGCCGCCCTGCCTTACTCAGCCTCTGCTCCACCAAGCCTATTTGCTTCTATGGAAGTGGCATGGGGGAAGCGGAGGAACTCTAGGAAACGGAGGTTCCCAAATGCAGGATGGGTGACACTTGGCTTGAGAGCAGTACATGTGAAAAGGATCTAGGAGTCTTGGTAGACCACAAACTTGACATGAGTCAACAGTGTGATGCAGCAGCTAAAAAAGCCAATGCAATTCTGGGCTGCATCAATAGGAGTATAGCATCTAGATCAAGGGAAGTAATAGTACCACTGTATTCCGCTCTGGTCAGACCTCACCTGGAATACTGTGTCCAGTTCTGGGCACCACAGTTCAAGAAGGATACTGACAAGCTGGAACGTGTCCAGAGGAGGGCAACCAAAATGGTCAAAGGCCTGGAAACGATGCCTTATGAGGAACGGCTTAGGGAGCTGGGTATGTTTAGCCTGGAGAAGAGAAGGTTAAGGGGTGATAGGATAGCCATGTTCAAATATATAAAAGGATGTCATATAGAGGAGGGAGAAAGGTTGTTTTCTGCTGCTCCTGAGAAGAGGACACGGAGCAATGGATTCAAACTGCAAGAAAGAAGATTCCACCTAAACATTCGGAAGAACTTCCTGACAGTAAGAGCTGTTCGACAGTGGAATTTGCTGCCAAGGAGTGTGGTGGAGTCTCCTTCTTTGGAGGTCTTTAAGCAGAGGCTTGACAGCCACCCGTCAGGAATGCTCTGATGGTGTTTCCTGCTTGGCAGGGGGTTGGACTGGATGGCCCTTGTGGTCTCTTCCAACTCTAGGATTCTATGATTCTATAGGCGGCCAAACCAGGGTTCTGGCATGTGCAAATCTGGCCGGGAGGAGGTGCCTTGGCTGGATGCCTGTCTTAAGGTCTTCCCAAGAACGGTGTGTTGCCTTGGCAGTCCTCTGAGCCTTAGGAAAATCTCTACACGCTTTAGCCAAAGAAGGCTAAAAGACGACACGTTGCATTGATAGCCCACCTATTGCCAGAGAACTCAAATTGGCTTCGACCCACCCCAATTTTGCCATGAAATCCAGTCTGATGGGTTTGATAAACTAATATAAACCATGCACAAACTCAAATTGAAAGGGATGTAGATAATTTATATCCCCCAGGATCTCTTGCAACTTCTCAGTTGCTACCGGCTTAACCAGGAAGCAGGTATTTCATAGAATTGTAGAGTTGGAAGATCAAACCAAATACTCAGAAGACCAGCTCTTCCCTACAGACCATCTTGGGTGTTAAGACCAGCAATGGATACTCTCTTGGTGTTTCCACCCCCCTCAGATGTTTGTGAAGAGGGGCCAGCATAGGAGAGGGCCTACTCTGTGACAGACCCTAACCTATAGAGTTCCTTCCCCAGAGGTATGTTTGGCACCTTCATTCTATTAATTTGTGTCTTATGCTGAAGATGCAAATCTTTACCTTGGCCTTTTTCACCTGAGTTGATGTGTCTTCAGAACATAATAATAATAATAATAATAATAATAATAATAATAATTATTATTATTATTATTATTATTTATTTATTTATTTATTTATTTATACCCCACCCTTCTGGCTGAGCTTCCCCAGCTACTCTGGGCGGCTTCCAACAGAATATTAAAATACAATAATTATTAAACATTAAAAGCTTCCCTAAACAGAGCTGCCTTCAGATGTCTTCTAAATGTCTGGTAGTTGTTGTTCTCTTTGACATCTGGTGGGAGGGCGTTCCACAGGGCGGGCGCCACTACCAAGAAGGCCCTCTGCCTGGTTCCCTGTAACTTCGCTTCTCGCAGTGTGGGAACCGCCAGAAGCCCCTCGGTGCTGGACCTCAATGTCTTGGCAGAACGATGGGGGTGGAGATGCTCCTTCAGGTATACTGGACCGAGGCCGTTTAGGGCTTTAAAGGTCAGCACCAACACTTTGAATTGTGCTCGGAAACATACTGGGAGCCAACCCATTCTTTTCACTGCAAATGGTTTAAACTCTTCTTAAAATACTGTATGTTTAGATTGTTATAACCCCACATTGCGTCTTATGGTAAAGGGGTGGGTAAGAAATAATGAGTAAGTAAATAAGTAAGTAAATAAATAACAAATAATGTGCCATTTTTAGCAGCAGTTCCATGTATTCAGACCCTCCAAGTGGCCCTGTTTTCCAGGGACAGTTCCGACTTTACAGAAGCCGTCCCGGTTTCTGATTTGATCCCAGAATGCCCCGCTTTGCCTTAGGACGTCCCCATTTTCATCTGAGAAATGTTGGGCGGTATGCGACCCCAAGCCAAGGAGATAAGTAACTATATAACCTTTAGAAGGCATCTGAAGGAAGCCCTGTATAGGGAAGTTTTTTTAATGTTTTATTGTGGTTTTATATATGTTGGAATCCTCCCAGAATGGCTGGGGCAGGGTACAAATTATTATATTATTATTATTATTATTATTATTATTATTATTGTTATTATTATTATTATTACGGAATAGGACACCCCTATTTTCATTGGAGAAATATTGGAGGGTATATGTTTATAGCACCGCCTTTAGAGTTGTCCTTCCTTAGATGTGTAAGATGTGTTTGGCCACCTCAGGAGAAGAGAAGACTCCCTAGAAAAGACCCTGATGTTGGGAAAGGTGGAGGGCACAAGGAGAAGGGGACGACAGAGGACGAGATGGTTGGACAGTGTTCTCGAAGCTACTAACATGAGTTTGGCCAAACTGCGAGAGGCAGTGAAGGATAGGCGTGCCTGGCGTGCTCTGGTCCATGGGGTCACGAAGAGTCGGACACGACTGAACGATTGAACAACAACAACAGATGTGTATCAGAAGCAGTTTGTGAGGGGCAATGGCGTATCATTTTGCGGGGTGGGCATCTCAGGGGAACAGGTGAGTCCATTTGAAGATTGGGATTGAAGAGCAATTATTCAAATTTGGAGCTGATTGCCGTCGGGGGATTTATTTATTTTCTTAATAGAAGGAATATGGGGTTGCCTCATAAACCCGAGCCGTAGTAATAAGGACGGCGACAAGAGCAACAAAACAAAAGGGCGAGGGGGGATGGAAAGGGAGAAGGGTGTATAAAGCCTATTTTTAAAAATCAGGCCCGCTTCGCCTTGCAAGCAATCGTGTCAATTATATCAGAAGTCTGGCAGTAGTGAGGTAATGAAAAGGAGATTTGATTGCCGAGGCAAATGTAATTTACACAGCATTAAAATCAGGGATAAATGGCTCTCCAAAGCTGGCAGATCACATTCTTATGAGATGATTGTGGCTTTCTCTTCCCCTCCTCCTGCCCCGGCGTTCGCTGAAGAAAAAGGGTGCTGCTATTTCTGGGCCTCTAATCCATGCTATTCCTGACAGGTATCAGGTCCAGGTGGTTTGTGCTGGGAGACTCAGCTGCCGCCACATTCATGCAGGGGCGGGAGGGAGCTTTTTTGACCCGAGGGCCACATTTCTTCCTCAGCGACCTTCCAGGGGCCACATGGCAAGCAAGAAGCATGTTAGAGTTCAGGGGTGTGTTACACGCAAGCCGTAACACGCAAGGAGGGTTGGTGATTATGTGGCTCGGAGGAGAGTCCTGAGGGCCACGTACGGAATTCTGGAGGGCCACCATTGCTGCAGATATTAAATATTGTGCAGCTTGAAGCGACTGGAAGCCTAAGAACTGATTCCTTTGGTAGCAACAGTCAATCCTCCTTCCCAGAGAATTCTGGGAATTGTAGTGCCATGAAGGAGATAAGAGTCTCCTCACCACTCCCAGCGCCCTTCATAAATTGCAGTTCCCAGATATCCTTTGGGGGAAGCCACATCTGTTTATAGTGGTACGACAACGTGGCCTTTAAATTTACTTATTTTATTGCATTTATTTCTCACCTTTGGCTCCATGGAGTTCAAGGTGGCTAAAGAGCTCTCCTCACAACAACCCTGTGAGGTAGGTCAAGGCTGAAAGTCAGTAGCTGGCCCAAGGTCATCCAGGGAACATTTCATGGCCTTGTGGGAATTCGAACCCGGGTCTTATCTCAGCACTCTGACCACGGCACCACACTGCCCTTGGCAAACACCTCATCTGAGCCTGGCGCCGCCAGTAGCCTGAGAAGCAGGAGGAAGAGAGAGGATACACACCCAGCAATTGCTTGCTTGCTAGCACTGGCGATGCCCCTTTAAGAGCAAAACAATCTCAGGAAAGTGAGAGCTGACCTAGACAGAAGGAGAGACGTTTCAATGATCATAAATCAGCTCCTGATCAGACTATGGAACAGAGACGTCAGGGGAGCTCTTATTTATGAACTGCCCAGGTAGAGTCGAAGGCACACAGGGGCTCATCTGTCCCCCCCAGGGCCCCCAGGCAACGCTCCCTCATCGTTTTCAATATTGCAAGTTAGAATGGGCATGTGAAAGAGTTTGTGAGAATCTTAGGTAGCGGATTGCTTTGCTGCCATGCCAGGATCAGCCTCTGCCAACCGGGTGCTCCCTGCCAGGCATGTGGGACTCACAGCTCCCATCAGCGGAGGGCGCCTCGTTGGCAGAGGATGGTCTAGATCAACGATTCCCAACCCTTCCCCTGGGTCCCATACCCCACCACCCAGTGCCCACCACCATATAAACAGCATTATACAGTACAGAGTAGAGGTTTGCACAACCCACCAAGGGAGATAACAGCACAGTAAAATCCAAAATGGTAACAATTACGGTGAACCCTCGAATTACAAAGGTAATCCGTTCCGACGGGAGCGTCGGAACTCGAAAAAAGCGTAAGTCGAGTCCCCATAGGAATGTGTTGCAGAACGCATTCGTAGCTCGAAAAAACCTTCGGAACTCGAAAAAACCCTATCTAAAACGGCCGCGGCTTCCGATCGGAAGTCGAAAAAATTCAGAAGCGGCGGCCGCTTTGATCCCTCGTAACTCGAAAAACTCGTAAGTCGGGTCTTTCGTAAGTCGAGGGATCACTGTAATTGCATGTTTGTTCAAAACCCGATTAAAACTATTCTAATTAATTCAACAAAATGGATGAACTTGGTTCAGTGATACCAGCTGCTGAAAGTCTGGTTGTTGTTGTTGTTGTTGTTGTTGTTGTTGTTGTTATTCCCCACTCATCTGGCTGGGTTGCCCTAGGCACTCTGGATGGCTTCCAACACATACCAGTATAAAAACATAATAAAACATTAAACTCAAAAAACTTCCTGAAGACTCTGAAGAACTGTGCATGCACACGAAAACTCATACCAAGAACAAACTTTGTTGGTCTCTAAGGTGCTACTGGAAGGAATTTTTTTTATTTTTTATTTTGTTTTGACTATGACAGACCAACATGGCTACCTACCTGTTCCCGATACAGGGTTGCCTTCTGATGTCTTCTAAAAGTTCTGTAGTTCTTTATCTCCTTGACATCTGATGGGAGGGCTTTCCACAGGGTGGGCACCACTACTGGGAAGGCCCTCTGCCTGGTTCCCTGTAACCTCACTTCTTGCAGTGAGGGAACCACCAGAAGGCCCTCGGTGCTGGACCTCAGTGTCCGGGCTGAACGATGGGGGTGGAGACGCTCCTTCAGGTATACAGGACCAAGGCTGTTTAGGGCTTTAAAGGTCAGCACCAACACTTTGAATTGTGTGGTAATCATACTTCCAGCACCCAATTGTCAACACTTTGCATCTTAGTGCCCCCCTAGATAACCCCCCCAGGGACTGTTACCATAAGGTTACCAGATTTTTTTCAATGAATCCAGGGACACTTTTCAACTTCAATGGATTTTGTATGGGGACTGATTTGTAAATCCAGGGAATGTCCCCGGGAAACGGGGACGTCTGGTAACCTTATGTTACCACCCACTTTGAGAACGACTGTTCTAGATACTGGATTCCAGCTTGTTGTTGTTTAGTTGTTTAGTCGTGTCCGACTCTTCGTGACCCCATGGACCAGAGCACGCCAGGCACTCCTGTCTTCCACTGCCTCCCGCAGTTTGGTCAGACTCATGTTGGTCGCTTCGAGAACACTGTCCAACCATCTCATCCTCTGTCATCCCCTTCTCCTTGTGCCCTCCATCTTTCCCAACATCAGGGTCTTTTCCAGGGAGTCTTCTCTTCTCATGAGGTGGCCTAATTATTATTATTATTATTATTATTATTATTATTATTATTATTATTATTAAGAATGTCCCTATTTTTATTCGGGAAATGTTGGAGGGTGTTCACTTCTAGTCTGGTGCCTAGAAAGCACAAGTCCAAGCGGTTTTGCCGTCCCCCCTGCTGCTTTCATGCTCTTTAGCAATAAATCAACACAACCGTCAATCCTGAGAAAGCCTGATTGACATTCGGTCCGATCTAGTGGTGAAGTCTGGATGAGTCTTTGAGGAGCAGGATTTACTTCTGAGCAGAGATTCGTAGGGAGGCATGAACAGGGTTAGGGGTGGCACACAATATTTCCAAGTTATCCACAAGCTTGGTCTGAGTGGGTGTATTCCTTCCCAGGCAATTCAATAAATAGCATCAACATTATTGGGTCCCTGATCTTTCCGTACCCCTGTTTAGTTTCCGCCTCTCTCTCTCTGCACCACCACCAGGATCCTACAGTAACCAAACTGTCATAAATGCTATTTCTGAACATTAGTCACATGGTTATTGCTTTCTTGCAAACGGAAAGGAGCGCCAATTAGCGGAGAATAACTGGCTAGGACAAACCCCTGTAATTGGTGCAACAGAAGGTGATTTCAGCAAGGCTCCTTGATGGAGCCTGCAGCTGCTGGTTTTTCCTCCTTTTCCCTCGCTTTCCGCCTTCCTCTCCCCCTCCAGTTTTCCCGAGCATCTAATAAATCGCTCATCTGCAGAGGCTTGTAAAAACGAACAGCGATTGCCTTTTATCAGCCTGTAATGTGCTTTCATCACCCAGGAGAAATATGTGATATTGATATTGAGTTGATCCCCAGAGAATTCCAGGAAGATGTCGTTAGCGGTTCTGTATTTAAGAACACACCGAGTTCCCCCGGTTAAAATGTCCGAATCCCTTTGTTAAAGGGGGAAGACAAATGGGCTCCATCACTGAAACCCCATTCAGCTCTAATAGACAGAATTCCTTTGATTTGACAGGTCGCTGTATACGCAGAGAGGTCAGCATTCAGGGGATTCTAAAAGTTACCGCTGTTTGAAATGGCCCAACACTTCAACATATGCAAATTCTTTTGGTGCAGCATCAGTCACAGATGCCCCAAAGCATCTTGGTAAAATTCTGATAATAATTTGGGTTGAACAACTGACATGATTTGACTGTCCCTTGTGCCACAGTGTAGGGACCCCTGACCATTAGGTCCAGTCGCGGACGACTCTGGGGTTGCGGCGCTCATCTCGCTTTACTGGCCGAGGGAGCCGGTGTACAACTTCCGGGTCATGTGGCCGGCATGACTAAGCCGCTTCTGGCGAACCAGAGCAGCGCACGGAAATGCCGTTTACCTTCCCGCCGGAGCGGTACCTATTCATCTACTTGCACTTTGACGTGCAAGAAGGGTAGTATGGTAAAGTTTTTACACTTATTACTAAACTGAAAACTATGGAGAGACCTGGACTGAACAGAGATATTGGATTCATGTCTCATTACACATGCGAAAGCTATTTTTGGTCATCTGCATACTATCCCTTGCTTTTTCCTGTAAGACGAATTGCAGTCGTTATCAATTGTCAACAGGTTTGCCATACCCATTGAGTCAATCACCCATCTCCCACCACCCTTCTGAGTAATACCCCTCCCCACCCTCTCACTATATATAAGGGTCTGGTGACTTCTGTTTCAGTGTATCTGAAGAAGTGTGCATGCACACGAAAGCTCATACCTAGAACACACTTAGTTTGTCTCTAAGGTGCTATTAGACTACTTTAAAAAAAATAAATAAATAAATATTATTTGGACTGCGTCAGACCAACACAGCTACCTACCTGAATCTAACAATACTGAGCTAGGCTGACCACTATTTTGACTCTGTATAAGGCAGCTTACTCTGCTCTTCCTGGGAGGCAGGAGGTGGAGACACCCAGTGGTCATTGGTCATCTTCCTGATAATAATAATAATAATAATAATAATAATAATAATAATAATAATTTATTATTTGTACCCCGCCCATTTGGCCGGGTCTCCCCAGCCACTCTGGGCGGCCTCCAACAAATATCAAAATACATAAAAATATCACAGATTAAAAACTTCCCTAAACAGGGCTGCCTTCAGGTATTTTCTAAATGTCAGATAGTTGTTTATCTCTTTGACCTCTGCTGGGAGGGCGTTCCACAGGGTGGGCACCACTACCGAGAAGGCCCTCTGCCTGGTTCCCTGTAGCTTTGCTTCTCGCAGTGAGGGAACCGCCAGAAGGCCCTCGGCGCTGGATCTCAGTGTCCGGGCTGAACGGTGGGGGTGGAGACCCAGAGTGGATGGACCCACAGTGTGTTGGCGATGTTCTCCCTCCACTGTCAGACATATCATGCCTCTGAATCCCAGTTGATGGGAACCACAGGGAGGGAGGGAGCTGTTGTGCTTGGATGCTGCTTTGGGGGTTCCTATGGGGGCATCTAGCAGGGCCCTTGGCCTGATCCAGCAGGGCTCTTCTTAGGACTCCATTTGAAGGCTTCCCCTCTGAAGACAAAGGACGGCTGGGGTGTGGGTGTGTATGCACATGCACTGATTTATGGAGACTTGTATTTTCTTTTTCTTTTTTTCTTTATAATAGTTTAATTCATTTTATCATATAAAACAAAGCAAGCACGTAAACTACAAAAGAAAAACATAACATAAACATATAAACACAACAATAAAGTATATCATTTTCCACCTATTTTCCTTAACATCTTGTTGGGACTTCCCCCTATCCTCCCTTCCTGGTTTCACGTCTAACTCTTATTTTCTGGCAAGTTCATCTTCAAATTTAACCTTTTATCTAACCTTTTATTATCCATTTATTCATTTAATCATTATGTTACCCTTTTTTTTTTTTAACCTCGAAGATATTTTTCAGTCCCAATTTTGATCTGGTAAACTCTAGCTTATACCCTAGATTTTCAAATACTTTTCCATATTACCGGTACAATATTTTTTAAATACATTTTAAATTTCTTCCAATCTTCTTGCACCACATCCTCCCTCTGTTCAGGCAGTCTTGCTGTCAGTTCGGCGAGTTCCATAAAGTCGATCATCTTCATTTGCCAATCTTCCACTGTTGGTATTTCTTGTGTCTTCCAGTTCTTCGCAATCAGTAGTCTCGCTGCTGTCATTGCATACAAAAAGAAAGTCCTGTCTTTTGGGGGATTTCCTCCCCTATAATTCCCAAAAGAAAGGCTTCGGGTTTCTTCGAGACTTGTATTTTCATCATCCTTTCCGAATCTGTTCATGTTGCTGTGTGTATGTGAGTGGGGATCTCTTCTCAGCTCGGAGACATAACTGCATGCTACTGTGCCATGTGTAACAATTATTGTAAAGCTTTCTCATTATTGCATTCATTTGGGAGTTGGTTACAACTCTAACTAGTGTTGGATTTTCAACCCAGTGATTTTTGATGCTTGGGAGAGGAGAATCTCTTCCATCAATGATTGGCTTTGGGGTGGAACACCCTCCCATCAGGGGTGGGTGAATCCGTCCATTTTAGATTCTTTCAGTTCCTTGTTTTCCCAATCTTAAATTCCGTTTCCCACGTCAATTTGCATTTTTTTAAAAAAAATAATGCTTGTGAAGCTTCGCCTAAATTTCACTGCAAATTTCCCCGAACATCCACAGGTCGTACGCAACTTTGCACACTTTTGCAAAGTGATTTCCACCAAAATAATACATTTTCCTGCCTTGTTTCACCAATATGCTCGTTTTAATGCATACCTTACCCTTGGCATATGCATTTTTGTACACACAATATCTGTTTTTTTTAAATGCAACCTAAAACCAATCAAACAATATAATAGCCAAAAAGACAGAGATTCGGGAGAATTCATGCACATAAATCAGGATCCAATCTTATGGGTCAGGGAAAGTCCATTTTGGGGTCACCAACCTATGATGCGCTGTAGGGTGTGATGCCATGTGCAGAATTTCCCCGGGTGATCTGAGTGATCTTAGAGTCAATCAATCAATCACTTTATTTCAGCTTTAAGCTCATAAGAACAACAGAACTAGAACAAATACACAGTGCAATTTGATTTAAAAAATTAGAGCCAGTAAAACTTAAAAAGAGTACAAATTAGAAATAGATACTATAAGGAATTTTCAGCTTCCAAACAGCAGTCCATTACGACGTTTATATGTCAAAACGGAAGTTAAAAATTTCGCCATTTGTAAAGTTGCATGCTGATCTGTATCTTGCAATAAAAAGGCCAAGCGAAAATCTGCCGGGTGCCCAGGCAACTTGTGGATTAATGGTAACAGTAAGTTCTTCCGGACAACACAATATAAAGGACATATAAATACTATATGGTGAAGTGTTTCGATCGATCTATTATCACAGGAACATAGAACCGAGACTTGGCCCCTAGAAAATCTATGAAAAAGGGAAAACATTAAAACGTGCTTTGATAAAGGCAAAACGATGACTGGCAATAGAAAGGGATGATAGGTAAGATGGCACATGAGTTGGAGAAATAACTCCCAACTGACGCGGGGAACATAGCCCCCCACCAAGCATAAGATTACGCTGCCACTCTATGATCTTAGAGTGAACTTATTCAGAGGCAGGCAGTCTTCCAGGTAACCTGATCCCAAGAAATTATCAAATATTTCCACTCCAATGATCTGTCTCAGGATAAGGTAGCTTCCTATGTCATTATTTGTCTCTGAAGACAAGGTCACCTGCTATTTGGCGATGCTGGGAATTGAACCCGGGTCTGTCTGTATGTCTGTAAGGGTGTGCACTGGGGCCATAAGCACCATTTCAGTAGGGAGAGCCTGTCCTCAGTTGCTCTCCCTCCTTCTGGTCTTTAGAAGCTAAGCCTGTCTTGTCATTCCGGAAGAGACTTTTGTGCCGTCTGGGGCACTTAGGAACTGGGAGTTAATAAAAGTTCTTGTAAAATGAAAATTCATTTACAGTGGCCATGCTGAATTTTATTTTACAAGACCTTTGCTGCCCAGGAGTTTATTTAAACGTGTCAAAGGAATGGATTCCAAAGATTCCCGTGCTTTCCTCTTTCTTCTGGACTGTTGGCAGTCCCTGCGTCTGATCTTCTGCTTAGAATCGAAGAATCAGAGGGGATCTCAGAGGTCCTCTAATCTGTCCACCCCGTCCCATTCAGGAAATGCACAGCTGCATCAACCCTAGTAGACTTAAGCACTCTCAACTACACCACACTGCTGTTTTCTGCAGCAAGGTAGGTTTGCAAGAGCTGAGCCTTGAGGCATAAGAGCTTGCCTGATATTCCTGAATTGCAGGGGACTGAACTAGATCACCCTTTGGGTCCCTATGATAGGTCGCTTGCAAATCTCCAGTGAAGGAGAGTCCCTTCCCTTTCCTAGCCCATTCATTCATTCATTCATTCATTCATTCATTCATTCCCTGCCCATCTGGCTGTGTTTCCCCAGCCACTCTGGGAGGCTCCCAACAGATAATTAAAAACACGATAAAACATCAAACATTAAAAGCTTCCCTAAACGGGGTTGCATTCAGATGTCTTCTAAAAGTCAAATAGTTGTTTATTTCCTTGACATCTGCTGGGAGGGCGTTCCACAGGGCGGGCGCCACTACCGAGAAGGCCCTCTGCCTGATTCCCTGAAACCTCACTTCTCACAGTGAGGGAACCACCAGACGATCCTCAGCGCTGGACGTCAGTGTCCAGGCTGGACAATGGGGGTGTAGACCTGGGGTCCCCAAACTAAGGCCTGGGGGCTGGATGCGGCCCAAGGGACTCATTTATCCAGCCCCCGGAGACCCCTGGTAACCCCCGCCGCCCGCTGCCGCCACCCGCTCTTACCGGCATGGTGCGGCTGCCCATCTCCGGGCCGATGCAGCACCGGAAATAGCGTTTGCGCATGCACAAAACGTCATTTCCGGGTCCGCGGAGGGCCACGCACAAGCTATTTCCGGTGCCGTCTCGCGCCGGAAATGACGTTTGCACATGCACAAACGCTATTTCCGGTGCCACGCCGTGCTGGAAAAAGCGAGTGCGCACGCTCCCCTGCCCTCCGGCCCGCTGCGCGATCGTCGCCGGAGGAACCGGCCCGCCGCACGGTGAATCTGGGGACCCCTGGTGTAGACGCTCCTTCAGGTATACTGGGCCGAGACAGTTTATGGCTTTGAAGGTCAGCACCAACACTTTGAATTGTGCTTGGAAACGTACTGGGAGCCAATGTAGGTCTTTCAGGACCGGTTTTATATGGTCCCGGTGGCCGCTCCTAGTCATCAGTCTAGCTGTCAATTAGTTGTAGTTTCCGGGTCACCTTCAAAGGTAGCCCCACATAGAGCGCATTGCAGTAATCCAAGCGGGAGATAACCAGAGCATGCACCATTCTGGCGAGACAGTCCGTGGGCAGGCAGCATCTGCTCAGTTACTGATCAGCTCGTCCCATCAGAAAGTTCTTCCTGAACTTTTACCTTCCCGCCAGAGAGGTACCTATTTATCTACTTGCACTTTGACGTGCTTTCGAACTGCTAGGTGGACAGGAGCAGGGACCGAGCAATAGGAGCTCACCCCGTTGCGGGGATTCGAACCGCTGACCTTCTGATCGGCAAGCCCTAGGCTCTGTGGTTCAGACCACAATCCCCCTTTAATCCAGTCTTGATGAAAGGCAGAGGCACGTCTAATTATGACATTCTGTTCAGCTAAAGGTAGATAGCCATGTTGGTCTGTCATAGTCAAAACAAAATAAAATAAAAAAATTCCTTCCAGTAGCACCTTAGAGACCAACTAAGTTTGTTCTTGGTATGAGCTTTCGTGTGCATGCACACTTCTGTTCAGCGTCGTCATTGGCAGGAAACCTTTGCCGGATAAAAGCGATGGCTTTGTGGAATCAGAAAATGGATTTCAAATGATGCTTCCTCCTCCTCCTCCTCCTCCTCCTCCTCCTCCTCCTCCTCCTCCTCCTCTTCTCCTCTCTCAGTTATGGTTCTGCATTTGGGCTACAGGCTGAGGGATTCCATCTCCTGCCTTTATTATTTAATGTATTTCTTCTAAATATAGACGGAGAGCAGCGCAAACTCCACTGGGAAGTTCTCCAGGGCAATCGCTACGCATTTCCCATTCTTCGGGAGCGAGCAATTAATGCTGCGAAGCTGATCACCGCCCCCCGCCCCCACCCCCACCCTGGGAGAAGAAGCTCCTGGAGAAGGGAAGCCAGGATTTTCCCTGGAATGGCAGCCCCCATTTCAAGCTCCACCTTTCCTCACCTCGGCCTCCAGGGCAGCTGACTTTCTGCAATGGCTTTTTGAGCCCAAGGTGGGCAGGATCAGAGGGGGAAGTGGCCGGAGAGGCAAACGAGGATTTTTACCTTTGTGCTGTAGGCTACTGTCTACAGCAGGCATCCCCAAACTTCAGCCCTCCAGATGTTTTGGACTACAATTCCCATCATCCCTGACCACTGGTCCTGTTAGCTAGGGATCATGGGAGTTGTAGGCCAAAACATCTGGAGGGCCGCAGTTTGGGGATGCCTGGTCTACAGTCACACAACTCTTTCTGTCCTCTATCCAAGCATGCAAGAAGCGTTGTTAAAGTTTAAGGGCAACTTCCCACCAGGCGGAAACACTCAAGGAGGGTGTGCAGGAAAGGCAGTGAGGGTTCAGTCCTGGGGAGAGTCCCAAGGGGCATATTGGGCCCGTGAGGGCCCCCACCCCTGGTTGTGAGTGTTGGGTTCAAATCCTACCTGCAGGCTGAAATGAAGTTTTGTCTTTATGTGGTGCATTTCAGGTTTCCAAAGTGCTTCCGATGCGTTAGTTCAGGACAGGGCTGTCTTAAGCGTATGTGGCGCCAGGGTGCAAAGATCCACCTGGCGCCCCCTCCCAGGTTGCCCAGTCCCAGGCATGCAGGAGGGCAGAGCCGCCCAGCTGCCTCAGCATTTCGCTGGCTTGGTCGCCCCCCAACTCACGGCACAGAACTGCCCACAGCAGAAGAGCCCGCTGCAGCACTCCGACCGATGGGTGGGCTCTTCCCCAGACTCAGCTCTCAGGCCCTGGACTCTCAGCCTGGCACACCTGAGAGCCCAATGCCCAGGTGCCCTGCACCCCTAGCACCTATGGGTAAGATGGCCCTGGTTCAGGAGTCCTTGCAACAGCCCTGCATGGTAGGCCAGCATGATCATAGAGTTGGAAGGGACCACGAGGGTCATCTAGTCCAACCCCGTGCAATGCAGGAATATTTTGCCCAAAGTGGGGCTCGAACCCACAACCCTGAGATTAAGATGCTCTACTGACTGAGCTGATGATATGAACAATAGCATGGTCCAACTCATTCTTTATTGAAGCTTACATTGTGCCTTCTGTGCTAGTACCCCAGGGCAGATTGCATCACATAGTAAACATTGCAGAAAAAAATACAATATCCTTAATGCAATAAAAAGGGTGGGGATAGTCCATGAATGGAGGAGACTCCCATGGACTGCAAGAAGATCAAACCTATCCATTCTGAAGGAAATCAGCCCTGAGTGCTCACTAGAAGGACAGATCCTGAAGTTGAGGCTCCAGTCCTTTGGCCACCTCATGAGAAGAGAAGACTCCCTAGAAAAGACCCTGATGTTGGGAAAGATGGAGGGCACAAGGAGAAGGGGACGGCAGAGGATGAGATGGTTGGACAGTGTTCTCAAAGCTACTAACATGAGTTTGGCCAAACTGCAAGAGGCAGTGAAGGATAGGCGTGCCTGGCGTGCTCTGCTCCATGGGGTCACGAAGAGTCGGACACAACTGAATAACAACAAATCCTGAGACCTAGGCATCCCTCCACCTTAAAAAACCTGTCACAAAAGGCAGGTCTTTCACTGGGCTTAAAGCTGAACAATGTTGGCACCAGCTGAACCGTTATGGGGTACTATTGCATTGAGACCAAAGGTTTCATCGGGTTTGGTATTTAACTGGCAGTCCGTGCAGATTTCTGAGAACCAATGTGATACAGTCAGGGGCATTCCGGGGCAGGGGCAGGGGTGTGTGCCCTGGATGCCATTCCAAGGGGGGGTGACAAAATGCCAACCCCCCTGATTTGTGGCACCTCCTGGGGCACACACCACTTGCCGTGCACCCCCCGGGACGTGCACTATGCCCCTTCATAGGGCCCAGTCTTATTCAACATCTTTATCAATGACTTGGATGATGGGCTTGAGGGCATCCTGATCAGGTTTGCAGATGACACCAAATTGGGAGGGGTGGCTAATACCCCAGAGGACAGGATCACACTTCAAAATGACCTTAACAGATTAGAGAACTGGGCCAAGGCAAACAGGATGAATTTTAACAGGGAGAAATGTAAAGTACTTGTTGTTGTTCAGTCGTTCAGTCGTGTCCGACTCTTCGTGACCCCATGGACCAAGGCACGCCAGGCACACCTATCCTCCACTGCCTCTCGCAGTTTGGCCAAACTCATGTTGGTAGCTTCGAGAACACTGTCCAACCATCTCGTCCTCTGTCGTCCCCTTCTCCTTGTGCCCTCCATCTTTCCCAACATCAGGGTCTTTTCTAGGGAGTCTTCTCTTCTCATGAGGTGGCCAAAGTACTGGAGTCTCAACTTCAGGATCTGTCCTTCTAGTGAGCACTCAGGGCTGATTTCTTTAAGAATGGATAGGTTTGATCTTCTTGCAGTCCATGGGACTCTCAAGAGTCTCCTCCAGCACCATAATTCAAAAGCATCAATTCTTCGGCGATCAGCCTTCTTTATGGTCCAGCTCTCACTTCCGTACATTACTACTGGGAAAACCATAGTTTAACTATACGGACCTTTGTTGGCAAGGTGATGTCTTTGCTTTTTAAGATGCTGTCTAGGTTTGTCATTGCTTTTCTCCCAAGAAGCAGGCGTCTTCTAATTTCGTGACTGCTGTCACCATCTACAGTGATCATGGAACCCAAGAAAGTGAAATCTCTCACTGCCTCCATTTCTTCCCCTTCTATTTGCCAGGAGGTGATGGGACCAGTGGCCATGATCTTAGTTTTTTTGATGTTGAGCTTCAGGCCATATTTTGCGCTCTCCTCTTTCACCCTCATTAAAAGGTTCTTTAATTCCTCCTCACTTTCTGCCATCAAGGTTGTATCATCAGCATATCTGAGGTTGTTGATATTTCTTCCGGCAATCTTAATTCCAGTTTGGGATTCATCCAGTCCAGCCTTTCGCATGATGAATTCTGCATATAAGTTAAATAAGCAGGGAGACAATATACAGCCTTGTCGTACTCCTTTCCCAATTTTGAACCAATCAGTTATTCCATATCCAGTTCTAACTGTAGCTTCTTGTCCCACATAGAGATTTCTCAGGAGACAGATGAGGTGATCAGGCACTCCCATTTCTTTAAGAACTTGCCATAGTTTGCTGTGGTCAACACAGTCAAAAGTACTACCCTTGGGCAAAAAAAAATGAAAGGCACAAATACAGGATGGGTGACACCTGGCTTGAGAGCAGTACATGTGAAAAGGATCTAGGAGTCTTGGTAGACCATAAACTTGACATGAGTCAACAGTGTGATGCAGCAGCTAAAAAAGCCAATGCAATTCTGGGCTGCATCAATAGGAGTATAGCATCTAGATCAAGGGAAGTAATAGTACCACTGTATTCCGCTGTGGTCAGACCCCACCTGGAATACTGTGTCCAGTTCTGGGCACTACAGTTCAGGAAGGATACTGACAAGCTGGAACGTGCCCAGAAGAGGGCAACCAAAATGGTCAAAGGCCTGGAAACGATGCCTTATGAGGTACGGCTTAGGGAGCTGGGTATGTTTAGCCTGGAGAAGAGAAGGTTAAGGGGTGATATGATAGCCATGTTCAAATATATAAAAGGATGTCATATAGAGGAGGGAGAAAGGTTGTTTTCTGCTGCTCCAGAGAAGTGGACACGGAGCAATGGATTCAAACTACAAGAAAGAAGATTCCACCTAAACATTAGGAAGAACTTCCTGACAGTAAGAGCTGTTCGACAGTGGAATTTGCTGCCAAGGAATGTGGTGGAGTCTCCTTCTTTGGAGGTCTTTAAGCAGAGGCTTGACAGCCATCTGTCAAGAATGCTTTGATGGTGTTCCTGCTTGGCAGGGGGTTGGACTGGATGGCCCTTGTGGTCTCTTCCAACTCTATGATTCTATGATTCTATGATTCAGACGCATCAGGTGACTCCGCCTCTGGATACAGTTGCTTGGTGTCCGGCCCAGCAAGACTCTGGTTCGCTGCACTTTGCAGTATGCAGAACTCCTGAACCATCTTCAAGGGCTGCTCCATGCTGAGCACATTGCAGTAGTCTAAACGGGAGGTTGCTAGAGCATGGGCCACACAATGGCTCAGTTGCTCCTTGCGTTTTCCACATGGGAAGGCAGCGTACGAATGGGGGTGGCGACACACTTATTTCATGATAAAGGGAAAATAAAGGGAGAAACCTATCTGTTCTGCTTTGATGTAGCAATTACAGCGTGTTGGGGGTGGGGGAAGCTTTTGTGTAAGTGGCGGAAAACCCCCGCCTGCCTCACAATTCCAGGAAGGGAAGACCCCAACAGCCGGCCAGATGGTGTGTCAGAACCTATACGGCATCCCGCGAGCAGCCCCAAAAGCCTCTATATCTTGCAAACGCAGGTGATTAGAGTTGGCAGTGAGCGAGCCTCATGGTGGCAAGCTGGCGTCCTCAGCAGCGGGGTGAAATAAAGAGGGGGGAATTTTGGACGTGTTTAAACACTCAGCAGTCCCAGTTTGAGATTGGTATACAGTATGTGCGTGTGAATACACCCCCCCCCCCCATGAATGATGAGGGCAAATGGCAGACACAGGTTCTTTTGGAAAGAATTCTGCATTGGAATAACAGCCGTAATTAAGACCGCAGCACAATTAAATACATCTCTGTGGGTTTTTGTATGAGGTTTACTTGAGTCTTCTAGAAATTGGCTAGTTAAATTTTTAGATTGGCAAGCAATGTTTCTGAAGCGAGAAGCATCTTTGGTTCATTGTCTTCAGGTGACGCACCCCTCTATCATAGCAGAGATCCTCTTAGGACAGTCCTTCCTGTACGTGACAGAAGGGAGGTTTTAAAAGCACTTATATTAATAATATAAGTTAATCATATAAAGGACGCGGGTGGCGCTGTGGGTTAAACCACAGAGCCTAGGGCTTGCTGATCAGAAGGTCGGCGGTTCGAATCCCCGCGACGGGGTGCGCTCCCATTGCTCGGTCCCAGCTCCTGTCAACCTAGCAGTTCAAAAGCACGTCAAAGATAAATAGATAAATAGGTACCGCTGCAGCAGGAAGGTAAACGGCGTTTCTGTGCGCTGCTCTGGTTCGCCAGAAGCGGCTTAGTCATGCTGGCCACATGACCCGGAAGCTGTACACTGGCTCCCTCGGCCAATAATACGAGATGAGCGCCACAACCCCAGAGTCAGACATGACTGGACCTAATGGTCAGGGGTCCCTTTACCTTTATATTAATAATAATAATCTTTAAAATTCTACTGCCTGATTTATCAGGGCACTTACTTTAGCCAAGACTGGGGAAAGGGTGGTTGCATTCAGACATTGACTAAAAATCATTTTGTGACTATGAGATCCTGGCTTGCTAACTGTGGTTTGTGCAAGCCGCTTGTTTGAATGAAACAGGTAACTGTGGTTTGTTGCAAGCCACAAATGAAATATCTTCATGCATGAAGGTGGCGGTTAGCTGAAGGGCACTAATGGATGGCCCAGCTCAGGCAAAACTGTCTTAAACTGGCACCTGAAAGTTGACAAAGCTTGTGCCAGACATGCTTCCCTGGGGAGAGCATTCCACAAACGGGGAGCCACCACTGAAAAGGCTCGTTCTCACATTAAATGTAAGAACAATATCTCGACTTAAGAAAAACGCTTTCTTGAGCCAAGAATGCCTCAGAGCTGATGGGTCACTAAGTTCTGCTCTGTGCATTAGTTTGGAAGGTGCAAATTGGGTGTTCATCTCAGAATGGGCAAAGATTGAATTCCTCTGGCTTCCCTACAGTCCTGCCCCCCAAGATCTGCCGCTCTTGCAAGCTGCCTTCAAGGGCAGCCCCACCGCAAGCTCATTACAGCAGTCAGTGGACTGATAGCAACTTGGGTGTAGGTATGGACGAAGAAGAACCCAGCTGTGCATTTAAAAAATTCACTTTGGGGGATTTTGGCAGCTGGATAATAATAGAACAGGCTCGGTGGAATACAGAGAGGCTCTTTCAGGCAAATGGACTCCCACTGATCACTGAAAAACAGCAAGAAAATAAAGCTGGGAAGCAGTGTCTCTGAAGAGAGAATCTTGGGTGCTCTCCGTGCTTTGAGAAACAACAGGATCATGGACCTTGAGGGATTCCTAGGGAGGCTCAACCACAGAAAAAAGATAGATGTGTATGCATTAATACTTGTTCTCAGGAAAAGGTATGATTTGGTCGTGAGCAATTTTGCCTCCTAAGACTCAAAAGCAGGGTGTTTGATTGATGTAATTCCAAAGGCAGGAAAGAGAACACCTTGTTCTGTAGCAGCTGGGGTCAAAATCAGCAGGTTGTTGTTATTATTATTATTATTATTATTATTAGCCAGCCTTTTTTCCAGACTGGGCTTCAAGGCAGCTTACACAAATCAAAGCAAGACAGATAAAGCACAAGAAGATAAAAACAGAAAATAGAATAGTAATTAAACTCTTAACAGAATTAAAAGACTATAAAAAATACAAATCTATTAAAACACAGATAGTAAAACAGCACAGCGCTATTAAAAGCCCTTTCCTTAAAAAACAGTTGGTTCCCAAAGGCTTGTCGGAACCAAACAGCCTGCTATAAAGATGTCTGCAAATGTGGCATGAAGCCTGGCAACATCAACCCTGCCGTGTGGGGATCCCTGGCAGACGTCCGCAGTGCCTGGAGACAGTCAGGTTGTGTATCCTCAGCAGTGACCAGAGGAGGAATGAGCGCTGGGAGGAGCGCAGAGAGAAGAAATGCTGTGCTGCGTCTGCAGCAGCACAACCGGACTCCTCCATCTGCCCCAGCTGAAACGAAACATGTCTCTCCCGTATTGGTCTCTGCAACCTTCCAAACAGTTTCTGTAAGGGCTCGAGATTGTCTCCTCGAGAGTAAAGAGGCAGAAACATCCATTCTTCTAAAGCTAATGCTTTATTTACAGTCTATGTACAACAGAGCGTCTAAGATTCATGTCCGCTTGAGTCGGTTCCAGAATCCGGGAGTGGCTTTCTAACTCAGAAGGCCGCCCACTGCATTGCAAACACTGCACTCTCCTAATAAAGCTATTATAATACATTCCCTCTGAATCTAGACTTGGGAATCAGGATAAGTGCACTTGATCCATGCATCGTAGTTTAGCATCCATCCCAAACAGTGTGAAAAAGCCCCAATTAGTATGCTTATTTAACTTATATGCAGAATTCATCATGCGAAAGGCTGGACTGGATGAATCCCAAACTGGAATTAAGATTGCCGGAAGAAATATCAACAACCTCAGATATGCTGATGATACAACCTTGATGGCAGAAAGTGAGGAGGAATTAAAGAACCTTTTAATGAGGGTGAAAGAGGAGAGCGCAAAATATGGTCTGAAGCTCAACATCAAAAAAACTAAGATCATGGCCACTGGTCCCATCACCTCCTGGCAAATAGAAGGGGAAGAAATGGAGGCAGTGAGAGATTTTACTTTCTTGGGTTCCATGATCACTGCAGATGGTGACAGCAGTCACGAAATTAAAAGACGCTTGCTTCTTGGGAGAAAAGCAATGACAAACCTAGACAGCATCTTAAAAAGCAGAGACATCACCTTGCCGACAAAGGTCTGTATAGTTAAAGCTGTGGTTTTCCCAGTAGTGATGTATGGAAGTGAGAGCTGGACCATAAAGAAGGTTGATCGCCGAAGAATGGATGCTTTTGAATTCTGGTGCTAGAGTAGACTCTTGAGAGTCCCATGGACTGCAAGAAGATCAAACCTCTCCATTATGAAGGAAATCAGCTCTAAGTGCTCACTGGAAGGACAGATCCTGAAGCTGAGGCTCCAATACTTTGGCCACCTCATGAGAAGAGAAGACTCCCTGGAAAAGACCCTGATGTTGGGAAAGCTGGAGGGCACAAGGAGAAGGGGACGCCAGAGGACGAGATGGTTGGGCAGTGTTCTCGAAGCTACCAACATGAGTCTGACCAAACTGCGGGAGGCAGTGGAAGACAGGAGTGCCTGGCGTGCTCTGGTCCATGGGGTCACGAAGAGTTGGACACGACTAAACGACTAAACAACAACAAAGCATGCAATTAAATTATATGTAAATCGACGCCAGCCCTTCCATCTCATGGCTGTATTGCTATTGTGTTCCTGAAGTTGCCCAGGACTACTCTGGAGGGAACAGATTGTTAGAACGAGTCACGGATGGCAGCAGCCGAGTCCTTGAATCTCCAGCACGGCCACTTTGATTTATATTGTCCTCTGCTCCCGCTGTGCATCTAAGGATGATTTATCGCCGAGCTGCTTGGAATGAGCGAACTAATCGGGGGAGCAAAGTCGCGGGACGATGTCTCTTTCGGACGTTAAGGCCGGGCTGGTGACAGGAGTCACAACTGTTGCGCTCCAGCTGAGTTTATTTGATGGTGGTGGTGATTCTATTCCCATTGCGAACTGCTACCCTTAAAATATCTCCGAACGATTCTGCAGTTGAAATTGCCAGCAATTAAAATAATTTTTAAAAACAATTTCATATGTACAAACAATTGAAAGCAATCAATTAATGATTTCATATCCAATACGGGAGCAATTCCAATTGCTATACAGCTACAGGTTGTGATCAAGATCTCTGCTTAAAGGACTTGATTTAAAATAGAAAAAGAAAAAGTCTTCAAACGGTACTAAAAAGAAAAGAGAGACAGGGCCTGTTTGATGTGTATTGGAAGGAAATTGCAAAATAAGAGGTGCACCTCACTTAATGGCTAATCCTAATTCTTTTTTCTGACCTGCACCCCAGCAAAACTACTGATGATCTCGGGACTTAATGATTTTTTCTGCCTGTTGTAGCAATTGTACTGTTTTGTACTAGACACAGTGTGATCTTTTTTCTTTGCTTCTTTTATCTCACATTTTGTGTTTTATTGCATTACAATTTGCCTTCCTTAGATCAAAGGTCTGGAAACCAAGCCTCATGAAGAACGGTTGAAGGAGCTGGGTATGTTTAGCCTGTGAAAGAGGAGACTGAGAGGAGTTAGGAGCGTCACCTTCAAATAATGCGTGGAAGGTGGCACAAGCTTGTTTTCTCCTGCAGGGTAGGACTCGAACCAATGGCTTCAAGTTTCAAGAAAGGAGATTCTGACTAAACATCAGGACGAGCTTTCTGATAGTAAGAGCTGTTCAACAGTGTAATGGTCTCCCTTGGGAGGTGGCGGACTCTCCTTCATGGAAGGTTTCTAAGCAGAGGTTGGATGGCCATCAGTCATGGATGCTTTAGCTGGGATTCCTGCTTTGCAGGGGTTTGAACCAGATCAGGCTTCCTCAACCTTGGCTCTCCAGATGTTTTGAGACTACAATTCCCATCATCCCTAACCACTGGTCCTGCTAGCTAGGGATCATGGGAGTTGTAGGCCAAAAACATCTGGAGGGCCGAGGTTGAGGAAGCCTGAACTAGATGAACCTTGGGGTACGTTCCACCTCTACAATTCTCTGATTCTATGACTAGAATCCTGATCCAGCAGACACATCTTACATAAGCTTTTTATGCTAGCTGAATTTATTTTTATATACAGTCGTACCTTGGAAGTCAAACGGAATCCGTTCCGGAAGTCCGTTCAACTTCCAAAAAGTTTGGAAACCAAAGCGCGGCTTCTGATTGGTTGCAGGAAGCTCCTACAGCCAATCGGACGCCCCGTTGGACGTTTGGCTTCCTAAAATAGTTTGCAAACTGGAACAATCACTTCTGGGTTTGCGACGTCCAGGAGCCAAAACGACTGTTCGACTTCCAAGGTACAACTGTATACAGTGTGTGTGTGTGTGTGTGTGTGTGTGAGTAATTATAATTATAATAAATTTTATTTATACCCCGCCCTTCCCAGCCGAAACCAGACTCAGGGCGGCTAACACCAATAAAAATTACAATAAAATATAAAAGAAAGAAAAACCATTAATTAAAATACAGGTTAAAATACAATTTAAAATTTAAATGCAGCTTCATTTATCGCCCATAATCAAAACCATAAGGGGAGGAAACATCAGACTGAATCCAACCCGAAGGCCAGGCGGAACAGCTCTGTCTTGCAGGCCCTGCGGAAAGATGTCAAATCCCGCAGGGCCCTGGTCTCTTGTGACAGAGCGTTCCACCAAGTTGGGGCCAGTACTGAAAAGGCCCTGGTCCTAGTTGAGGCCAATCTAACAACCTTGTGGCTCGGGACCTCCAAAATGTTGTTGTTTGTGGACCTTAAGGTCCTCTGCGGGGCATACCAGGAGAGGCGGTCCCGTAGGTACGAGGGTCCTAGGCCGCATATGATCATTTTACGTATTTTACGTTAGAGACAATTGCAATTAAGGGGTATATAAACGGTCAGAAGAAAAGGTTTTCATATATATTCAATTTTTACATGTGCATCTCGCTCTGAGATGCTTCATGGGAAGTGATTCATAAACGGAATAAAAGTCACCGCTGCTTGAAATGGCAGCTCCGCCTGTGCCTATTGCAGTTGTGATGCTCAATTCACATGTGTCAGCTGCTGCCTCATGTGGCAAAGTGAGCCTGCTTCGAGGTACCAGCCCTCCGTAACCAGCAACCGTAATCCGGGTGATACGTCCCGGCCCCAGCGCATGCCACCTCTGCCATGCCGCCGTTCGCTGCTTCCGCCTTGCGTGCCGTGCGAAATCCCTCGTTGCCCTGGGAGGGGAGGGGAGGAAAAAACCCAGCTGAGCTGCAAAAAAGGTGGAGAGGTTTCCCCTCCTTCTGCCTTCAACTGTAGGGACTTCAGAGCACATTGCAACTGACACAGATTTGTAGCCGTCTCCATGGCAACCAAGACGGGGCGAGTTGTACGTGAAGCCTGTTCATTGTTAAGTTTCTAATTTCACAAGAGGCTGTCGGATTCTTCATCACTCTCTGGGGAGTAAGATCAGGGCTATTTAATCTCGGCTCCCCACACCCTCAAACAGCCAGACCGCTGCTCCTTCTTGAAGACCTCAGCCACACAATCCAGCACAGAGTCAAGTACTGTGTAATATTTCAAGAGGGGGTGTGTGGCTTTTCTCACCCTACAAGCCCCCACCCTACAAACATGCTTACATCATCTTTTTCTGTCTTGGAGAGATGTCTGTGCTGCAGTTATTTTGATGGGGTCTTGTATGAACAGGGAGAGCAAGAGAAAGATTCCGCAGTCAGCACCTATTGGTCATTTCCTGTAACGCCAACAACACACCTTGCCTCAATCTTCGGAGCTATTTCTCAACTGTTCGAAAAAAATGTTTGCAAACTGAAGAATCATAGAATCATAGAGTTGGAAGAGACCACAAGGGCCATCCAGTTCAACCCCCTGCCAAGCAGGAAACACCATCAAAGCATTCCTGACAGGTGGCTGTCAAGCCTCTGCTTAAAGACCTCCAAAGAAGGAGACTCCACCACACTCCTTGGCAGCAAATTCCACTGCCTAACAGCTCTTACTGTCAGGAAGTTCTTCCTAATGTTTAGGTGGAATCTTCTTTCTTGTAGTTTGAATCCATTGCTCCATGTCCTCTTCTCAGGAGCAGCAGAAAACAACCTTTCTCCCTCCTCTATATGACATCCTTTTATATATTTGAACATGGCTATCATATCACCTCTTAACCTTCTCTTCTCCAGGCTAAACATACCCAGCTCCCTAAGCCGTTCCTCATAAGGCATCGTTTCCAGGCCTTTGACCATTTTGGTTGCCCTCCTCTGGACACGTTCCAGCTTGTCAGTATCCTTCTTGAACTGTGGTGCCCAGAACTGGACACAGTATTCCAGGTGAGGTCTGACCAGAGCGGAATACAGTGGTGCTATTACTTCCTTTGATCTAGATGCTATACTCCTATTGATGCAGCCCAGAATTGCATTGGCTTTTCTAGCTGCTGCATCACACTGTTGACTCCAACCCTCCAGAGAAGGAGAAAACAAGCTTGCTCCATGTTCCATGTGACAGCCCTTGAGATATTTGAAGGTAGCTATCCTATCTCCTCTCAGTCTCCTCTTTTCCAGGCTAAACATACCCAGCTCCTTCAACCGTTCCTCATAAGGCTTGGTTTCCAGACCTTTGATCATCTTGGTTGCCTCCTCTGTAGTCATTCCAGCTTGTCAGTTATCCTTCTTCAATTTTGCTGCCCAGAACTGGACACCGTATTCAAGGTATGGAATAGTATTTGTTCCACCGAACGGTCCATGAAGAAAGGTTACAACATTTAGAGCTTCTTAGTATTGAGAAAAGGTGAACGACAGAGGAGTGTTGAGAAGCGTCTGGAGAAAAAGCTATTCTCCCTCTCTCATAAGACTTGGGGCCATCCGACAAATCTTTGCAAGATTCAGGACGGATGAAAGAAGTACTTCTTCACTCACATCATGTAGTCAAATTGTGGGGTTCTCTCACTCGAGAGGTCATGACAACTGTCAACTAGGTTGGCATTAATAGTTGTTGTTGTTTAGTCATTTAGTCATGTCCGACTCTTCGTGGCCCCATGGACCAGAGCATGCCAGCCACCCCTGTCTTCCACTGCCTCCCGCAGTTTGGTCAGACTCATGTTGGTAGCTTCGAGAACACTGTCCAACCATCTCGTCCTCTGTCGTCCCCTTCTCCTTGTGCCTTCCATCTTCCCAACATCAGGGTCTTTTCCAGGGAGTCTTCTCTTCTCATGAGGTGGCCAAAGTCTTGGAGCTTCGGCTTCAGGAAATTTGCTTTATTGGAGGCGAGGCTGGAGAGCTCTCTCAAAAAGAACTCCTGGAGCTCTTTGCTTGTAAAGCATTATTAGTCAACGTAGCATAAAAATCCATAGTATTGTATTTCCCCAGATCCCTGTTGGGTCCTTTATTTGCGATAACAGCGCGAGGAGGAGAGGGGAGTCATAAAAATGCAATGGAAATGAGCCTGGCTTGCTGTTTCACAACAGAAAAGGTTTTTCTTAATCACAACTATGGCGTGTCTTAAGATAAATAATCCAGGAAACATGGGCTAAGGCAGCGACTCATCAAAAAGAGGCTAAGCAAAGAAGAAGGCGCTCAGAACATGTATTTGAGATCGTAAGAACTTAAGAAGAGCTCTCCTGAGTCATGCTGAAGACCCATCTAGTCCATCATCCTGTTCTCATACTGGCCAATCAGAAGTGTATAGGAAGCCCACAGAGATGATGCAACAGCCCTCTCCCCTCTGGTGGTTCAAGGGAAGTCATAGTACCACTTGATTCTGCCTTGGTCAGGCCACACCTGGAATACTGAGTCCAGTTCTGCCCACCACAATTTAAGAAGGATATTGACAAGCTGGAACATGTGCAGAAGAGGGCAACCATGAGGAAACTATGCCATATGAAGAACGGTTGAAGGAGCTGGGTATGTTTAGCCAGGAAAAGAAGAGACTGGGAGGAGATATGATAGCCATCTTCAAATACAGTCATACCTTGGGTTACGAACGCTGCGGGTTGCGCGTTTTCGGGTTGCGGACCGCGCCAAACCCGGAAGGACTGGAACGGGTTACTTCCAGGTTTTGGCGCTCGGGCATTCGCAGAAGCACAAAATGACGTCATGTGCATGCGCAGAAGCACTGAATCACGTGGTGCGTGTGCGCAGACACGGCGCTTCAGGCTGCGAACGCTGCGGGTTGCAAACGTGCCTCCCGCACGGATCACGTTCACAACCTGAGGTATGACTGTATAATAATAATAATAATAATAATAATAATAATAATAATAATTTATTATTTATACCCCGCCCATCTGGCTGGGTCTTCCCAGCCACTCTGGGCGGCTTCCAAAAGAACATTAAAATACAATAATCTATTAAACATTAAAAGCCTCCCTAAACAGGGCTGCCTTCAGATGTCTTCTAAAGGTCTGATAGTTGTTGTTCTCTTTGACCTCTGCTGGGAGGGCGTTCCACAGGGCGGGCGCCACTACCGAGAAGGCCCTCTGCCTGGTTCCCTGTAACTTGGCTTCTCGTAGTGAGGGAACCACCAGAAGGCCCTCGGCGCTGGACCTCAGTGTCCGGGCAGAACGATGGGGGTGGAGACGCTCCTCCAGGTATACAGGACCGAAGCCATTTATCTAAAAGGCTATACTGGAAGGTGGAGCAAGCTTTCTTTTCTGTTGCTCCAGAGGATGTGACCCAAACCAATGGTCTCAAGTTACAAGAAATGAGATTCCAACTCAACATCAGGAAGAACTTTCTGCCAGTAAGAGCTGTTCAACAGTGGAACGGTCTCCCTTGGGAGGTGGCGGACTCTCCTTCCTTGGAGGTTTTAAAGCTGAGGTTGGATGGCCATCTGTCATGGTTGCTTTAGCTGAGATTCCTGCATTCCAGGGGGTTGGGATAGATGACCCCTGGGGTCCCTTCTACGATTCTATGATTCCCAGGAACTGGTATCCAGAGGCATATTGCCTCCAACAGTGGAGGCAGAACATAGCCATTGTGGCTAGCAGCCATTATCCTCCATACATGTACCTAACTCTCATTGAAAAACCATTAAATGTATTGGCCATCATTGCATCTCCTGGGAGCAGATGCCTTCATTTAATGATGTGTGCTATAGGAAGTATTTTCTTCTTTCTGTCAGCAAACATTTCCCTACACCGGATGGTCCCTTTGGAGTCTGGCATTATGATAAAGGCGGAAAAACTTCTCTTCATCTACATTCTCCATCCTGTGCATAATTTCTCACACCTCTGTCGCACAGACACTCTCCATTTTTTTCCCAAACCACACTTTAGAAGTAGAAATAAGAGAAGCGGTGAAAATGCAATTAAAAGCTGTACAGCATCTAACACAGCCCAGCGAATTTGCTACAGCCGGCAGACGCATCATTAAGTGGGTCCACCATGACCCAATTGTCAACTGGTCTGTTGGGGTGGCAGTAAAGTCGTCATAGCAATCCATGGTTAAAAGTAAAGGTAAAGGTACCCCTGACCATTTGGTCCAGTAGTGACCGACTCTGGGGTTGCGGGGCTCATCTCGCATTATTGGCCGAGGGAGCCGGCGTACAGCTTCCAGGTCATGTGGCCAGCATGACTAAGCCGCTTCTGGCGAACCAGAACAGTGCACGGAAACGCCGTTTACCTTCCCGCTGCAGCGGTACCTATTTATCTACTTGCACTTTGATGTGCTTTCGAACTGCCCTCTGCCTGGTTCCCTGTAACTTCGCTTCTCGCAGCGAGGGAACCACCAGAAGGCCATCGGAGCTGGACCTCAGTGTCCGGGAAGAACGATGGGAGTGGAGATGCTTCTACAGGTATACTGGGCCAAGGCTGTTTGGGGCTTTCAAAGTCAGCACCAACACTTTGAGTTGTGCTCGGAAACATCCTGGGAGCCAATGTAGGTATTTCAAGACCGGTGTTAGGTGGTCTCGGTGGCCACTCTCAGTCACCAGTCTAGCTGCCGCATTCTGGATTAGTTGTAGTTTCCGGGTCACCTTCAAAGGTAGCCCCACAGAGCGCATTGCAGTAGTCCAAGCGGGAGATAACCAGAGTATGCACCACTCTGGCGAGACAGTCCGCGGGCAGGGAGGGTCTCAGCCTGCGTACCAGATGGAGCTGGAAGACAGCTGCCCTGGACACAGAATTGAGATGGTCCCTTGGCCTGATCCAATGGCTCTTTTTGTGTTCTTGGTTAGCATTCTGTCAACCACCGAGCATGCTCAGTTCCCATTAGGCTGATTGGCGGAGGAAAGGTTGCTCCCCACTTCCGATATCTCCCTCCAACGTGGCTGATGGGAGTCGTAGTTCAAACTAGCTGGAAAACCCCGGTTTAACAATGGCTGGTATATGATTGTAATTATAATAATATTTATTTATTTATACATACATACATACCCCGCCCATCTGGCTGGGTTTCCCCAATGTAATAAGGATTTTTGCCACTGAATTCTGCTACGTTAATGAAGTACCATAACTAACAAATTGCTCTTGGAGATCTGACCGTTTAGGGATCAGATTCGCACAATGCATTTGAGGCACACCCATCACACATCTAAAGCACTTGGCTCCCCCTTGCAAAGAATCATGGGACACATAGTTTATCCTGCACAGTGCTACAGTTCCCAGCACCCTCAACCAACAGTTGTCCCCAAGACTCTTTAGGGCGGCTTCCAACAAAACATTAAAATACAATAATCCATCAAACATTAAAAGCTTCCCTAAACAGGGCTGCCTTCAGATGTCTTCTAAAAGTCTTGCAGTTGTTCTCTTTGACATCTGGTGGGAGGGCATTCCACAGGGTGGGTGCCACCACCGAGAAGGCCCTCTGCCTGGTTCCCTGTAACTTGGCTTCTCGCAGTGAGGGAACCACCAGAAGGCCCTCAGCGCTGGACCTCAGTGTCCGGGTAGATCGATGGGGGTGGATATGAATTAGGGATAATGATCTCTGCGTTGAAAACAGGCTCCTGGGCTAAGGCCTGGATTCAGCACTGCACACTAAAGAATAACAATGATAAAACAAATTGCAAACCACAATTACTCACATCTATCACTGCGAGCATATTTAATGACCAAGTAGCCCTGATATTTGAGAGATGTTGAAAGAAGTATGTCATTATGTAGGCGTCAATAGCGGGTCTTTAAAATTGTATTTAGATTTGTACATATTTGCACATATCGACAAAGAGATACAGTGGCCTTGGTTGTTTATTATCGCCACGCACCTCGTAAGCGGTAGGAAGAGAGGAGAGGTGTCTGTCGGCGTTTTGTTTAATTATTTCACTACTGGAGAAAGGTTATGGCATTGCAAATACTTCAGACTTCACAAGGGTTCGAAAACGACGGCAGATCTTTTGTTCGATAAGCAGGCCTGGAACGATTGTGGTGGGCTCCTCCGCTTCTCTGAACTCCTAGTCCAGTCCTTCTCAAGGACGCACAATGGCTATTAAGTAATACTAGGCAGAAAACACACAACTATTGATGCTTAACCCCATGCTGCCTGGAGGCCACGCAAGCAACAAAATAAAAGTTCTTCTGAGCTGGACCGCAGATTGAACACTAGAATGGGAAGCCGTGCTCTCCAGTTCAGGGTCCCTGGGGGTAATTAGCTAAAAGATGGGTGCTGGAGAGCACAGGAAGGTACTGGATCAGACCATTGGTCCACATGGACCAGAACTGCCTGCTGTGAACAGCAGCACAAGAACTTGGGCATAGAGTTGCCATACCCAAGCCATACCAGATTGATCCATCCAGCTCAGCATTTCTACACTGGCTGACAGCCGCTTTCAGGCAGGGAGTCTATTCCCAGCTGTGCCAATCAATCAATCAATTTATTGTGCACAGACAAAGGTCTTTACAATGCACAGCAGAGAGCAAGGCATACCCTGTAAAACAGTTGACAACGTAAAAAAGTTGACAGCAAAAAAAAACACACATTAAAATTAGAGAACATTAACATGTCCAGAGCAGAGCTTCTTAGCTGCCAGAGCAAGTTTGGCAACCAGGTGTGTAATCTGTAGATCTTTATCAGCTAGAAGCTGGACTGTGACCTCCTGTGGAGATTGGCCTGAGAGACAGTCAAGAACAGGTGATAGATAGGTGATAGATAGATGATAGATAGATAGATAGATAGATAGATAGATAGATAGATAGATAGATAGATAGATAGATATAGATAGATGATAGATAGATAGATGATAGATAGATAGATAGATAGATAGATAGATAGATGATAGATAGATGATAGAGATAGATGATAGATAGATAGAGAGATAGATGAGAGAGAGAGAGAGAGAGAGAGAGAGAGAGAGAGATGATGATAGATAGATAGATAGATAGATATAGATAGATAGATAGATAGATAGATAGATGATAGATAGATAGATAGATAGATAGATAGATAGATAGATAGATAGATAGATATAGATTTCATAATTTTATTTACCATACATTTCCGTGTATAAGACTATATTGTTTTCTTGAAGGTTGGCGGTTCGAATCCCTGCGACGGGGTGAGCTCCCGTTGCTCGGTCCCTGCTCCTGCCCACCTAGCAGTTCGAAAGCACATCAAAGTGCAAGTAGATAAATAGGAACCGCTCTGGCGGGAAGGTAAACGGCGTTTCCGTGCGCTGCTCTGGTTTGCCAGAAGCGGCTTAGTCATGCTGGCCACGTGACCCGGAAGCTGTACGCCTGCTCCCTCGGCCAATAATGCGAGATGAGCGCCACAACCCCAGAGTCGGTCACGACTGGACCTAATGGT
Organism: Darevskia nairensis; assembly: GCA_034642065.1. Taxonomy (NCBI): domain Eukaryota; kingdom Metazoa; phylum Chordata; class Lepidosauria; order Squamata; family Lacertidae; genus Darevskia; species Darevskia nairensis. The sequence goes on along the minus strand of JAWWNI010001125.1, from coordinate 131,243 downwards.
CAGGGGTCCCTTTACCTTTACCTTTAAACAGAATAAAGGTTAAGGCCTTAAAGGACCCAGACATCTGCATTTAAAGGTGGCACTGGGTGTTCATGCGACACAATATTTGTAAAAATAAATAAAATCATACCAGATAGATGTAGTCATTTGAGCTCTGCCCTTAAGACACGCTTTGCAATATCTTTTCAAGAAGGGCAGTCTGCCAGACCCCATACCCTCCCAGCATTCCACCAATGAAAATAGGGACACCTTATAGCAACAATCCAAATTATTTAGATCGAAAGTCTTTTCAGGATTTGGAGATGGAAAGATGGAGGTTTTGGTGGTCCCCATATCAGGGTGGGGGGACCCAGGTGGCACTGTGGGTTAAACCACAGAGCCTAGGGCTTGATGATCAGAAGGTCAGCAGTTCGAATCCCTACGACAGGGTGGGCTCCCGTTGCTCGGTCTCAGCTCCTGCCCACCTAGCAGTTCGAAAGCACATCAAAGTGCAAGTAGATAAATAGGAACCGCTCTGGCGGGAAGGTATACGGCATTTCCGTGTACTGCTCTGGTTCGCCAGGAGCGGCTTTGTCATGCTGGCCACATGACCCGGAAGCTGTACGCCGGCTCTCGGCCAATAAAGCGAGATGAGCGCCGCAACCCCAGAGTCGGACACGACTGGACCTAATGGTCAGGGGTCCCTTTACCTTTACCTTTATAGTGAATAGCGTGGACGTTTGACTGGTTGATGCTGCGGCTGTTAGCGGCTATTGTGCATTTTATTGGTTGCTGCATCAATGGGTGGTGTTGATTGGCTGATGCTTCGGCAATTGGGCACGCAATTTTCGGCAACGCCGCCCACCCAAAAAGGCTCAACAATCCTGTGAAATCCACCCTCCCCCCCAAAAAAAGCTCAACAACTCTGGGGAACTCTCCAGAAAAAAAGCTCAACAACTCTGTGCCATCTCCCCCCATTTTCTGAAATTTGAGTCCCCAAAACTCTTACCCATGGGATGTCTTACCCATGGGGGCATCTTATAGATGGAAAAGTACAGTAACTAGATTTCCAAGATGGCCTACAAAAGAGAACCATTAAACAAATATGAAACAGATCAAAAACATCAGAAACGCAAGCAGTTATTGTGGCAACAGTAAAAATGCAAAAAGCTGTAGATATAAAATCAGTTAAAATCCTGGGCAATTATATATATAATTATATAATTATGGGCATTGAATATAAGGGGCAGAACAGCAGGTAATGCACGACATCCTGAACCTGATGGCATCCATAAATGTACCTGCGTTCCATATGGGGAATTCCCAGGTATCTCCCCTCTAAATACGCTGAGGGCATCTTCTGAAATCTTAGTTCAACAAACGCCCTACGCAGCTGCGGGGAAGTCAGTGTCTCAAGGTAATGTGGCCTTGAATGGTTGATCTTGATTTGGGGGTACACAATAGAATAACGGGCAGCCATTATGGATGCTCTATCTTGGATGGCGTCCTGATCAAAGATCCAATGTCTTAGTTCACATGGCTGTGCCCGAAGATGCCAGGGATTGAACCTGGGGTCTTCTAGAGATGCTCTACCAATGAGCTACCCAAAAAGCCTTTTCCTTTGCTTGCTTAGAAGTGGATGTCGCCTGGAAGCTTTGTCAGGCAAAGAATGCTGTTGACTGCACAGGTAGACCTCATGGTGATGGGGGGATCCTTCCCTGTCTTTCTCAAAAACGATGAGGCCATGGAGATAAGACGAGCCTGTTGGATCAGGCCAATGGCCCATCTAGTCCAGCATCCTGTTCTCACAACGGTCAACTAGATGCCTGTGGGAAACCCACAAGCAGGATTCGATCACAAAAGCCCTCCCTCATCCTGCGGTTTCCGCATAGCTGTCAACCCTCCCTTTTTTTTGCGGGAAACTCCCTTATTCCAATGCCGTTTCCCGCTGCTATCCCGGATTGTTGCTATCCCTTAAATTTCCCGGATTTCAAAGGAAGCAACTCCTCTCCCTCCCTGCCGGCCAGGGAGGCTCCTCAGCTGCGTTGCTCGGCTGCTGATAAGGAGTCTGAGACCGACTGGGGGCGGAGCTTGCATGCCTTGTGCAGCCAGACCCTCACGCCCAACCAGACAGACAGCCTGCCTGCCGTCTATGCGCTCGCTCTTTCGCTCACCCGTTCACGCGCAGCCTCTGGAGCGCAGGGTGGCGAGGCTACTTGGTGCCATTGCACCGCCCTCGCGGCATCCCTTATTTTCAATTCCGGAAGTTCGAAAAAATCCCTTATTTTCAAATCCGAAAGTTGACAGCTATGGGTTTCCAGCAACTGGGACTCAGAGGCATTGCTGCCGCCATCTAGGAGGCAGATCATAGCCATTGTGGCTAGTAGACACCCATAGCCTGAGAAGCGTGGCTGGGTTTTTTTGCTTCAAAAACCGTTCGCTCGCAACAGACTGATCCTTAGAATCATAGAATCATAGAGTTGGAAGAGACCCCAAGGGCCATCCAGTCCAACCCCCTGCCAAGCAGGAAACACCATCAAAGCATTCCTGACAGGTGACTGTCAAGCCTCTGCTTAAAGACCTCCAAAGAAGGAAACTCCACCACACTCCTTGGCAGCAAATTCCACTGTCAAACAGCTCTTACTGTCAGGAAGTTCTTCCTAATGTTTAGGTGGAATCTTCTTCCTTGTAGTTTGAATTCATTGCTCCGTGTCCGCTTCTCTGGAGCAGCAGAAAACAACCTTTCTCCCTCCTCTATATGACATCCTTTTATATATTTGAACATGGCTATCATATCACCCCTTAACCTTCTCTTCTCCAGGCTAAACATACCCAGCTCCCTAACCCATTCCTCATAAGGCATCGTTTCCAGGCCTTTGACCATTTTGGTTGCCCTCCTCTGGACATGTTCCAGTTTGTCAGCATCCTTCTTGAACTGTGGTGCCCAGAACTGGACACAGTATTCCAGGTGACGTCTGACCAGAGTGGAATACAGTGGTACTATTACTTCCCTTGATCTAGATGCTATACTCCTATTGATACAGCCCAGAATTGCATTGGCTTTTTTAGCTGCTGCATCACACTGTTGACTCATGTCAAGTTTGTGACATGAGTCAACAGTGTGATGCAGCAGCTTAAAAAGCCATTGCAATTCTGGGCTGCATCAATAGGAGTATAGCATCTAGATCAAGGAGTATAGCATCTAGATCCTTAATTCCTAGCAAAGCCGTGCAGGAAATTCGGAGGGCGTGGAAGAAGGGTGCTGCGCTGGCCTCCTCCCAAGAGGCCATATTTCCCTCCTGCCCAGACCGCCCGCGTTAGCATCTCCTGGGCTCCCTCCTCGAGAACGTCTGTCTATGTTTCGACTATCGCAAACTGCTCCGTTTTGTAAACAGATACTTAAGAGAGTGTTTTTCAGCGGCCTAGCAGATGGCTATTACAGCTGCCTCTTCCCCCTTCCTCCCTCTGTTATGTATCTCCTCTACAATTACAGCTCCTCGTTATTTTTTCTCTCTGGCTTTCCCTTGTTCTAATTTATTGGGAGAGAATTAAAAAGGAAGGACAGCGAAAGTCAGTCAGGGATCCTCGGGGCAGGGAATTAAGCCACCATGCCAAAGACTCTGGTCAATACAGCATCCCACACAGCCCCAACTGGGGATGTGAAGGGAGGCAGGGGGGAATCAAAAAAATTGGAGAGGAAACACCAGGTCCGTCCGTCTCCCCACCCCCTGATTATTTGGGTGTTTTCTCCAAAATTTTCAGAAGCAAATGGGCCAGAAATGGAAAAATGTGGGAGGCACTGTGTTTGCCAAGTGTTCCCTGCTATTTCACATCACTGAGCTCAACTGCTTGCTTGAGTATTTCGTTGTTTTATTAATATCATTTACGTCACCCTTCTCTGCTGACACACACAAGGCAACCAGCAAAATCAAAACAGCACAATGATTTGATAACCAGGTAATATATAGCAATTGTGACTGGTAGTTATCCTTCACAAATTTGCCTAATCCAATTTCAAAATGCTACCCAGATTGGTGGCCATCACACAAATCATCATCATCATCATCATCATTTCAATGTACAGGTATATACCCCCCCTTCATCAAAAGATATACTACAACATTAAAAACACATTAAAGGGTAAAGGGACCCCTGACTATTAGGTTAGTCGCGGATAACTCTGGGGTTGCAGTGCTCATCTAGCTTTACTGGCCGAGGGAGCCAACGTACAGCTTCCGAGTCATGTGGCCAGCATGACATAGCCGCTTCTGGCGAACCAGAGCAGCACACGGAAACGTTGTTTACCTTCCCACCGGAGCGGTACCTATTTATCTACTTGCACTTTGATGTGCTTTCAAACTGCTAGGTTGGCAGGAGCAGGGACCGAGCAACAGGAGCTCACCCCGTCGCGGGGATTTGAACCGCCGACCTTCTGATCGACAAACCCTAGGCTCTGTGGTTTAACCCACAGAGCCACATAATTACATTACAGAACATAATAAGACATAATAAAAAGCATACTGACAGACAGCCCAATAATAAAATAGTCATCATAATAACAGTCCTCTCCCCCACACTTTACAGACCATAGATTATTTAATAGCCATAGGCCTGCGTCAAGAGAAATGTTTTTGCCTGGCGCCTAAAGCCATGTATTGATGGAGCCAGGCGAGTCTCTCTGGGGAGAGCATTCCACAATCGGGGAGCCACCACAGAAAAGGCCCGTAATGTGAAGTGGAGTCCTGAATCTCCCATCATTCCTCATTGGGACTGTAGCATCAGTCTTCCCGAACCTGCTGCTGTCTGGATATTTTGGATCAATGCCCACAAGCCACAGCCAACAAGGCTGTGCTCTCTTGAATTCCAACACCATACAGGAGTTGTAATCAGGAAGTCCTTCATGCAGCTCAGAGTTAAACTATGGAACTCCCTTCCGCAGGAGGTGATGAGTGCCAGCAACCTGGATGGCTTGAAAAGCAGACAAATTCATGGAGGAGAGGGCTATCAATGGCTGCTAGCCATAATGGCTGTGATCTGCCTCCCCCATTAGAGGCAGAAATGCTTCTTGATACCAGGAGTGCTTGCTGGCCCTTGTGCTTGCTGGTTCCCCACACTGAACATTTGGTTGGCCAATGTGAGAACAGGATTCTGGGTTAGATAGGCCCCATTTGGCCTGATCCAGCAGGCTCTTCTTACTCCCTTAGACTGTGGAAGGTAGGAAACAGCTATCTGACTCTTAGAAGACACCTGAAGGCAACCCTTTCAGGGAAGTTTTTAATGTTTGATGTTTTACTCTGGTTTCATAATTTGTTGGAAGCCGCCCAGGGTCATTGAGGCAACCCAGTCAGGTGGGAGGGATACAAATAATAAATTATCATGATTACTATTCTTCTTCTTCTTTGGTGATCCCTCGTAGCCAAGTAAGATTGTCTTCCAGAAACACGGTTTTAACAATGAGTCCGTAAGTGACTGTGGAGGCCAATTCTGGATCCACATGTCCTTCCACAGTGGGGACATAGGTTTCCGGGTGGAAGTTGATCATGGTGTGGATTTGCCAAGCGTGCCTTCCTCTTAGCACGTTTCTCCCTTGCGCCCTGAGTTCGAGTGTCTTCAAAGCCCATGACACCTTTGGTAAAGGCTGTTCTCCAACTGGAGCACTCGCAGGGAAGTGTTTCCCAATTGTTGGTGTTTATACTACATTTTTTTTAGATTTGCCTTGAAACAGTCTTTAAACCTCTTTTGTTGACCACCAGCATTACGCTTTCCATTTTTAAGTTTGGAATAGAGTAGTAGCTTTGTAAGACGATAATCAGGCATCCGCACAACATGTCCAGTCCAACGAAGTTGATGTTGAAGAATCATTGCTTCGACACTGGTGATCTTTGCTTCTTCCAGTACACTGGTATTACCGGTATTATTCTGTGGAAAATGCAGGACAGCTCTTATGTTGCCTGAGCTGGCGTTTGAGCCTCTTTTGGAAGGAGATCCCGCCGCAAGATCCACCTTTCCGCAGAGTGTGCGAAATAAATAAGTAACAGAGGACAAGCTACTAAGAGTTTTAATCAGGCAGGGCTTAGTCGTGCGCCTGGTCGCGGGCAGGAGGGTAGCAGCGGGACGGCTTCTGACGGCTTGTCGGATTCTATTATTCATGGAGGTGTTACCTCCTTTGCTGGGTTAACTCATCAACCGCTGGTGCTGCGGGGCTGGCTGCTTTTATGCAGCGGAAGGATCAACAAGGTCTAATCCTCGCCTAAGAAGCTGAAATTCTATTAGCTGTTGTGTCAGGGGGCTGGGAGGAAATCCTGTATAGATTTCCCACTTAAGGAAAGAGTCTTTTAAGAACTTAAGTAGGTAAGAGCTGCCTCTCGTGCTGTGTTAACGAACGCCGCAGAAACCCAGCGTTGAATCTTGGGCCACGTTGGGAAGATCTTTAAGAATGTTGGAGGAGAACAAGGGCCCGCTTCGTCCAGGATCTTGACTCTGACAGCCACCAATTGGATGTTTCTGAGAAAACCACAATCTGGAAAAGAGCAGTGTTATGTACTGAGCTGAATCCTAGAACAATAGGATCCAGGATGCAGCAGTCTGATTGGTCCGCAGGAGCCACCCAATCCAGCTCCAGGTGGAAGTGAAGCAGCGACCTGATTGGCCTGCAAGAGCAGCCAATCAGGCTCCTGGATGAAGTGAATCCGCAACCTGATTGGGCCACAGGAGTAACCCAGAATTAGCCAATCACGTGGGGCCCATTGTGTAAATAATGTATGTTCTGTCGTGGGTGCAGTGTCTATATGATTTCAGCTCTTCGTGTAATCAGCTCTGAGTAGTGATTCAGCATGCTAGCAAGGATATGCTAGGAGTCAAGTCTAACAAGAACAATCTTCTTTATTGCAGTAGGAACATGACTGACTGGAGGGAAAGGGCGAGCTCCTTTTATACTCTCAGGAACAGGAGTTGGGGAAGGGATACATTTAGATTTTGGAGGGACCCAATCAGAGTAAGGATCCCAATTGTGCTAACGTTAACCAATAGCAACTGTCCCCGCACCCGTTTGAATCACCCTGGAGCGGGAAAGGCAGTTACAGAACTAACAGTGAAACTCATGCATACATATTAAACCAATACATAACAATGTATAAATAGCAGACGTTTTGGGGAAAAGATTCATTCATTGCTACTATGAGCTGAATAAAGAGCATGAAATTCACACTTGACCGCGTATATTTCAAGCAGAATTGCCTTCTCTTCAGAATCCCCAGCGACTGGTGGTCAGATGCTTGCTGCTTCTGATCCTTGAAGTTTCATCTAGACACTGTCACTAGTAAGGTAAAGGTAAAGGACCCCTGGACAGTTATGTCCAGTCAAAGGTGGCTATGGGGTTATGGCACTCATCTTGCTTTTAGGCCGAGGGAGCTGGCGTTTGTCTGCAGACAGCTTTCCAGGCCATGTGGCCAGCAGGACTAAACCACTTCTGGTGCAATGGGACTCCGTGACGGAAACCAGAGCGCCCAGAAATGCCATTTACAGTACCTTCCCACCATAGCGGTACCTATTTATCTACTTGTACTGCCGTGCTTTCAAACTGCTAGGTTGGCAGGAGCTGGGACAGAGCAACGAGAGCTCACCCCGTCACAGGGATTTGAACCCCCGACCTTATGATCAGCAAGCCCAAGAGCAGGGGTCAGCAAACTTACTGTGCCTTGGGCTGGTGTCTCCAGCGCCGATTCTGCGGAGGGCTGGAGGGCGGGGGAGCGAGCGCCCATACACGTGCGCACATGCTATTTCTGGCGCACTTCCAGGTTGGAGGAGTACCGGAAATAGCTTGTGCGCATGTGCACGGGCCTCCTCCTCCTTCCCGCCGGAGCGGTACCTACTTGCACTTTGACGTGCTTTCGAACTGCTAGGTTGGCAGGAGCTGGAACCAAGCAACAGGAGCTCACCCCGTCACGGGGATTCGAACCGCCAACCTTCTGATCAGCAAGCCCTAGGCTCAGTGGTTTAGACCACAGCGCCACCCGTGTCCCAGTCAATGCTACCTACCATAACTTAAATCCTGTATTTTTTTAATAGCACAAATCTTCTCCTGCTCTGGAGGGTAGGACTTGAACCAATGGCTTCAAGCTATAAGAAAGGAGATTCTGACACAACATCAGGAAGATCTTTCTGTTTGACAGTGGAACAGTCTCCTTTGGGAGGTGGTGGACTCCTTCGCTGGAGGTTTTTAAGCAGAGATTGGGTGGCCATCTGCCATGGATGCTTTAGTTGAGATTCCTGCATTGCAGGGGGTTGGGCTAGATGACCCTTGGGGACCTTTCCAACTCTGTGATTCTATGATTCAACTTTATTTTATTTTGTCTCATTTTGGTTACGGTATCGTGCAACAATGCATTCACACCAGGAAGCATCGCAGAACAACAAATAACAAGCATCTAGATCAAGGGAAGTCATAGTACCACTGTATTCCGCTCTGGTCAGACCTCACCTGGAATACTGTGTCCAGTTCTGGGCACCACAGTTCAAGAAGGATACTGACAAGCTGGAACGTGTCCAGAGGGCAACCAAAATGGTCAAAGGCCTGGAAACGATGCCTTATGAGGAATGGCTTAGGGAGCTGGGTATGTTTAGCCTGAAGAAGAGAAGGTTAAGGGGTGATATGATAGCCATGTTCAAATATATAAAAGGATGTCATATAGAGGAGGGAGAAAGGTTGCTTTCTGCTGCTCCTGAGAAGAGGACACGGAGCAATGGATTCAAACTACAAGAAAGAAGATTCCACCTAAACATTAGGAAGAACTTCCTGACAGTAAGAGCTGTTTGACAGTGGAATTTGCTGCCAAGGAGTGTGGTGGAGTCTCCTTCTTTGGAGGTCTTTAAGCAGAGGCTTGACAGCCACCTGTCAGGAATGCTTTGATGGTGTTTCCTGCTTGGCAGGGGGTTGGACTGGATGGCCCTTGTGGTCTCTTCCAACTCTATGATTCTATGATTCTATGAAATAAGGTGGAATGACGTGCAGACATTTTTATTGCATCAGTGGCATGTTGCAAAAGAACACCTGGCAGAAAGAAAAGTGCAACAGCAGCCTGGACGGGCCCTGAATTGTTCTTCCCAGACTTGCTTCAAGTCATTTTGACTAGGGAATCCCCAGGGTGAGCCTTAGAACTCTTTGCATGCCCATGTGCCCTGCCTCTGAGCTACAACCCCTGCATGTTCCATCCCTGGGTAACCGAGAGCTTTGTCTGGTCGCCAGAGACAGGCACGGATTCTGTTTCCTGGCCTGCTGCCCAGTCGATTTCTCTTTCCCCCAGCCCTGCTTTCTATGAATGAACCAAACAGATTTGGCCGAGTGCCTAAAAGCTTTTTATCAATGGAATCAACAGTTTGTCGGATCAGCAGCAATGATGAGTCACAGCGAGGTCCTGTTTCTTCTTCTGAATACCTTGGACTGCAGAGGTCACCTGGCTCAGAGGTTGTTGATCTCTATGCCGGGATTCAGAAGACGGCAGGTAGGCTGCAGGACAACAGCACACATGCTCTGTGGCAGGGGTCAGCAAACTTTTCCAGCTGTGGGCCGGTCCACCATCCCTCAGACCATGTGGTGGGCAGGACTATATTTGGGGGGGGGGGGATGAATGAATTCCTATGCCCCACAAACAACCCAGAGATGCATTTTAAATAATAGCACACATTCTACTCATGGAAAAACAAGCTGATTCCCGGATCGTCCGCAGGCTGGATTGAGAAGGCAATTGGGCCGCATCCGGCCCACGGGCCTTAGGTTGCCTACCCCTGCTCTGTGGCTTCACCTTTAGCCTGTGGGTGGGTGGGTGGGTGTGGGTGTGGTTGTGTCCGCACAATATTTTAATGCTTTTCCATACTTCCCAAAGGCATAGGAAGCTGCCACATACTGAGTCAGGTCAGCGATCCACTTAGCTCACTATTGTCAACTTAAACTGGCAGCAGGTCTCTGGGGATTCAGACAGGACATTTTAAAAAATAAATAAATTTCTATACCGTAGATCTCAGGGCAGTTCACAACATAAAATTACAATATAAAAAACACAAAATTACATAATATATAATATAATATAAAAAAATACATAAGAAAAAAGCAAACTAGTATTCCCTCCTCCCAGAAACACATTTAAAAGAGCATCGGATGTCAATCAGCCCAAGGCCTGGTTCAATAGGAATGATTTTACCTGGCACCTCAAGTTGCAATTTGAAGATGCCAACTGAACCTCCTTGGGTAGAGATATTTGCAGGTGGCTATCATGTCACCCCCATGCTGGTGCTGGAGGAGACTCTTGAGAGTCCCATGGACTGCAAGAAGATCAAACCTATCCATTCTGAAGGAAATCAGCCCTGAGTGCTCACTGGAAGGACAGATCCTGAAGCTGAGGCTCCAAGACTTTGGCCACCTCATGAGAAGAGAAGACTCCCTAGAAAAGACCCTGATGTTGGGAAAGATGGAGGGCACAAGGAGAAGGGGACGACAGAGGATGAGATGGTTGGACAGTGTTCTCGAAGCTACCAACATGAGTCTGACCAAACTGTGGGAGGCAGTGGAAGACAAGAGTGCCTGGTGTGCTCTGGTCCATGGAGTCACGAAGAGTCAGACATGACTAAACGAACAAACAACAACAACAGGCAGATAGATAGATAGATAGATAGATAGGCAGTGGAAGACAGGAGTGCCTGGTGTGCTCTGGTCCATGGGGTCACGAAGAGTCAGATATGACTAATGTCACCTCTCAGTCTTCTCTTCTCCAAGCTAAACACCCCCGGCTCCCTCAACCGTTCCTCATAAGGCTTGGTTCCCAGACCCTTGTTTATCTTGGTCTCCCTCCTCTGCCCATGTTCCAGCTTGGTCAATAGCCTCCTTAAACTGTGGTGCCCAGAACTGTGGTTAGCAATAATCTGTGGAATTAGCACTAATCTCATTGAGGAGTTGCCCGTTTGGAAAGTGGATGGCATTTGCACTGGGATCATTCCGTGTTCTCTCTCTCTCTCTCTCTCTCTCTCTCTCTCTCTCTCTCTCTCTCTCTCTCTCTCTCTCTCTGTGTGTGTGTGTGTGTGTGTGTGTGTGTGTTTGCACTGCATTTCCTCCTCGAAAGAAACATCCGCTGGAAGAGAGCGGGCCATCCGCCTTTGTGTCTTCCGTTCCATTATCCTGCCTCCCTTACGGGGCATCTTTGCAGTCCACCCCTGATCCAGAAAATAAAAGGCAGCCTCATTGCTTACAAGAAACTCACTTAGCCAAGCTTTTCTACTCTGCTTGGTCCTCAGGGCAAGTCCATCCTCTGCCTTCAAACAATGCAGCGCTCTGCTGCACGGCTTTGCCAACCCTCCGTCTTCCCCTTCCTTTTGAAATGCACAGAATTATGCTTCCCCGCCCCCCAAATTCCCTGTGATAATGAGCACAGTGCACCCCGGCAGCAGCTGCTGCTGCTCCTGTGATTGGCCAGTCTCCTTCCCTCTTGCCAAATGTGTGAAGAGGGGGAAGGAGGGCTTTGCAGCAAGCTGTTACATCACCTAAACGGGGATGCTAATTTGATTAACATATCATCGTGCTGACATTCAGATTTGAGTCCCACAAGCCCTCCCGCCCATGTGATTGCAGCGTAGCGATCCTGTCGTTATCTCGTCCATCAGGAAGCGGGGAAGTGATGTTTCTTGACACAGGAGGAACCGAAAATCGTGACGTAGGAAGACCTTAAAAAGTAAAGGGTTGCGAGACCTCTAGGGGTAGGGAGAAAGTCAATCTTGCTTGCATTTTGAAGAGAATCTGCATCGTTCGCACTTCTCCAGCCCGCGGAATCACATATCTCCTTTGAAATTTGCCTTTTCCGTTGAAAAAACTTGGATTTTGCAATGCGGTTCTCCAGCCAGCCCAAATCTGTGTATGAGACAAAACAACATGCGAAGATGTGTTTGTTGGAAGAAATTTGCTCTAAAATGCGGGCGAATTTTCATGAGGATTCTTTTTTTTAAAGAAAAATCACCAGTTTCTGCAGAAATATGGGAAACTGAACTTAAGTTGGGGGTGGGGATGAGAAATAGAAATAGGCAGGTTAGTTCATTCTAGGGATTGTCGTCATTCTTTAAACAAACAAACAAACAAATAATAATAATAATTTTTTATTTGTATACCGCCTTTCTATCTTACGATACTCAAGGCGGTTTACAAGCAGAAGAAACAAAAAATCTCACAACAATCCAATGCAATACAAAAATATGATAATACAAAACTTCAAAATAAACAAACTACATCAAAAAGTAATGTTCAACAATCATTAGAGTAATATAAAACAAACAAACATATTACATAAATACCCCAAACCTCACAGAATCCTCTAAAAATGTCATGATGGGGTAACAATGGCAGAAGAAGAAGAGAAATAAAGACATCCCTCTTTTAAAACTGTTGAATTTATTAGATTTATTATTTTTATTCCGCTTTCCCAACACATGCTGAGCTCACAATAATCACACTAGACATGGCAACAAACATTGCCATCCCTATAATATCAAGCACCAATTGTGGTATTTATACAGTATGTGCAAAATCTTCCCCAGGTCGTTTGACCCTTTAAAAAATATAGTTCTCTTTTTCTGTCCTAGAAATGACTGGGCAAGATCTCTGCTGTTTTCACAGTAAAACTCACTAACTCACAGTCTACAGCTGATAACAGAGCTAGCTGAAAAATCTGCCTACTGTGATGACATCATAGAATTCTATACTAAATCAACTATTTCCATAGCATTTTGGATGCACCAGCTCCCACGCAAATAGCATATAAAGCAAACAACAACAAACTCATCAAAGCAATTAGTACAATTCAGTAAAGTCATAGTGTCAGGTTCGTTAACGGTTGCTCATGAGTAAAGACCAAGTCCGTCTTGTCTTTCAACTATTTTATTGTGCAAAGTATGTACAGTGCGGAGCTATCCTAAAACATGACCATCTAGTCGCTAGCAGAATCCGGAAGTGCCCCCCTCCTGTTGCGGCGCCAACACCAGAGTCTCGGCACCCTCAAGTGCCGCCTCCTTACTCCCCTGACCCTTCTGCGTAAAGCAGTCACCGGAAACGGTGTCTCCCCCTCAGAGTGGGTCTGCTGAGCGGTGCTGGGTCTCTCTGCATCATCCTGGAGACCCCTTCCCACCTGGCTCCTCCCTGGTGACTCCTGGCAGACTCACTAGGAGACGTGTCCGTTGACAGCAGAGGCTGAGGCTGCTGGTACCCACTCAGTGCCTGACTGGCAGGGGAGGGCACGTCCCTGACACATAGTAACTCATTTACTTCTTTGGCGATCACTTGTAGCCGAGTAAGATTGTCTTCCATAAACACAGTCTTAGCAGTGAGTCCGTAAGTGACTGTGGAGGCCAATTCTGGAGCCGCACGTCCTTCCTCAGTGGGGACATAGGCTTCTCGGCGGGAGTTGATAACGGTAAGGGTTTGCCAAAAATTCCTGCCTCTCAGCTCATTTCTCCTTTTCACCCTGAGTTTCTGCTTCTTCAAAGCCTATGACCCCTTTGGTAGAGCCTGTTCCCCAGTTGGAGCACTCACAGGCCAGTGTTTCCCAGTTATCAGTGCTTATGTTACATATTTTTTTAGATTTAAACCTCCTTTGTTGTCCACCGATATTTTGCTTTCCATTCTTGAGTTGGGAATAGAGTAGTTGCTTTGGAAGACGATAACCAGGCATCCGCACAACATGACCAGTCCAACAAAGTTGATGTTGAAGAATCATTGCTTCAACACTGGTGATCTTTGCTTCTTCCAGTACACTGGCATTAGTTTGCCTGTCTTCCCAAGTGATGTGTAAAAAATTTGGAGACACCAGTGATGGAATCTTTCAAGGAGTTGGAGATGGCGTTTATAAGTGTTCCATGTTTCACAAGCATACAGTAAAGTTGGTAGTACAATAGCTTTGTAAACAAGCATTTTGGATTCCCTGCAAATGTCCCGGTCCTCAAACACTCTGCACTTCAATCGGGAGAAAGCTGCACTTGCAGAGCTCAGGCGATGCTGGATTTCGGCATTGATATTGGCTCTTGTGAAAAGATAACTGCCCAGGTAGGAAAAGTGATCATCACTGTCCAACATTACACCATTAAGTTGAATTTGTGGCACTGCAGAGGGATTGTTTTGTGCTTGTTGGTGCAGTATTTTGGTTTTTGGGATATTGAAGAAGAGTTTGGATTTGATACCCCACTTTATCACTACCCGAAGGAGTCTCAAAGCGGCTCACATTCTCCTTTCCCTTCCTCCCCCACAACAAACACTCTGTGAGGTGAGTGGGGCTGAGAGACTTAAGAGAAGTGTGACTAGCCCACCCAGCAGCTGCATGTGGAGGAGGGGAGACGCGAACCCAGTTCCCCAGATTACGAGTCCACCACTCTTAACCACTACACCACACTGGCAATAGGTCAAGTTTTCCTTAAGCTTCTGTGAAGATATTTGGGATGGTAACTCATAGTATTGGCCGGACACTTCCTAGTCACATGGAACCTTGCTCCAGAAAAACAGAAAATGGGTTAGCTTGTTGGCTATCCAATGCATTGTTTTTCAGCACTGCAGTGAGCGGAAGCCTCATTCGCTGTACATGAATCATAGACATTTACATTGGATTATACATTTAAAAACTGTTTGGTATAGGTGAGCAAGGTCTTTGAGTCAGTGGTGGCTGAACAGCTTCAAACGTTGTTGGAGAAACAGGGTTATATAGACCCATTTCAACTTGGCTTCAGGCCTAGATTGGGAACTGTGTGGTTGATAATTCTGCTGGGTGACCTTGGGCTAGTCACACTTCTCTGAAGTCTCTCAGCCCCACTTGCCTCACAGAGTGTTTGTTGTGGGGGAGGAAGGGAAAGGAGAATGTTAGCCGCTTTGAGACTCCTTCGGGTAGTGATAAAGCGGGATATCAAATCCAAACTCTTCTTCTTCTGTTAGGCAGAACAAAGCAAACAGCAGTAACAGACATGTATCTACATTTTGTCATGTGAGGTGGGCTTCTAATCGTGAAAATACCCCGATTCAATGTCCCAGATTCAATCCCGGGTATCTCTAGGTAGAGCTGCTTGAGATCCTGAAGAGCCACTGCTAGATCTACTGAACTAGATGAACCAATAGCAG
This sequence comes from Darevskia nairensis, assembly GCA_034642065.1. Taxonomy (NCBI): domain Eukaryota; kingdom Metazoa; phylum Chordata; class Lepidosauria; order Squamata; family Lacertidae; genus Darevskia; species Darevskia nairensis. The sequence continues at coordinate 116,131 of JAWWNI010001125.1, read as the reverse complement.
GTGGCGCTGTGGGTTAAACCGCAGAGCCTAGGGCTTGCTGATCAGAAGGTTGGTGGTTCGAATCCCTGTGACGGGGTGAGCTCCCATTGCTCAGTCCCTGCTCCTGCCAACCTAGCAGCTCGAAAGCATGTCAAAATGCAAGTAGATAAATAGGTACCGCTGCAACGGGAAGGTAAATTGTGTTTCCGTGCGCTGCTCTGGTTCGCCAGAAGCGGCTTAGTCATGCTGGCCACATGACCTGGAAGCTGTACTACGCCGGCTCCCTCAGCCAATAAAGCGAGATGAGCACCACAACCCCAGAGTCGGTCACGACTGGACCTAATGGTCAGGGGTCCCTCAGCAGTGTCCCTCTAGAAATACATAAGGCTTCATCACTGCAAGTCTTTAGGGGAACCGCCTTCTCTTAAATAGGAATGGTGATGATTATTTATTAAATCTATTAGTCACTTTTTTGCCACGGAAGCTCAAAGCGACTTACAATATTTTAAGCAAAAAACAAACACATACGGACATTAAAACCAGCATTTAAAAAAGACATTAAAACATCCAACTTATAGATAGTTAAAAGCCAAATGCCTGATTAAAAAGGGCAGGTTTTGCCTGGCTTCTAAAGATATGTGACAAAGGCACCAGACGAGCCTCTCTGGGGAGAGCATTCCACAAATGGGGAGCCACCACAGAAAAGTCCGTTCTCATGTTGTCACCCACCAAACCTCTCGGACAGGGAGGACTTAGAGAAGGGCCTCAGATTATGATTGCAGTGTCTCGGTAGGTTCATACAGGAAGAGGCGGTTTCTGAGGTATTGCAGCCCTGAGCCATTTAAGGCTTTATAGGTCAACACCAACACTTTGAATTGGGTTTTGTAAGCATGGCGCTGCTTAAACTCTAACCGTAACATTTACTCTTCTTCCTGGGTTGAATCTTGTTTGTAATTAGTGTAATTGCTGGTTCTCGTTACCGGCTGGCTTGACTGTTTTGGCATTCTGTGGTTTTATATTGACAAATGACTGGATCTTTCACAGCTCAATTTGACGTCTGAGTGGATCTGCTCTGCAGTGCTGTGTCCGGTGGAGAACTTTCTCCCAAGTCCCCGTCGGGTAGATTTTGCATGTGCTCATCTTGGCCTGAGGTTTTAAGATTCAGTGACCGAGAATCCCTTGCAAGCCGAGCCCTGGAGCTACGCTTGTGTTTTAGCACAGGTCTATACGTGATATATAATTGATAATAGTTGTTCCTGTTATACTCGTCTCCAGAATGCAAATTTAATGAGGACAAAAAAAGTGGGCAGGGAGAGGTCTTTATTTTACATCATACTCTCTCTATAAATACATTGCATTATTAAATGCAGACATTTCCTGCTTCCCTTGCTCTTGGCTCTGACCAAGGACGCAAGTGGGCGCTTTCAATGAGCTCATCCAGGTTGCGGTTGCGGATGCTGGCAGTTCAGCACAGTTGCAAATGGGGTCCTGGGCGACGGTGACACCCACTGGGCGGCCTCGACTTCTCGTGTAATGGAAGAGGGAGCAAAACATTTCTCTGTCCTCTTTCTCTGCTTCACGTACATGATCATACGGCACAGGGTGGATAAAAATCGTTTTTTTAAAAAAAAATTTAAAAAATCGGATTTTTTTTATTTAAATCGGATTTTTTTTAATTTAAATCAGATTTTTTCGATTTAAATTGGATTTTTAAAATAAAATGCTTTTGGAGGAAAAATCTTTCTAAATATAGTCTTCTATTTAAGTTACATTGTAATCCAAAGGCTATTCATCAGGAAATAAGGATTTGTTTTAAGTTTATCAAGTGTGCTAAAACTCAGTCTACCGTATATACTCGAGTATAAGTCGACCCGAATATAAGCCGAGGCACCCAATTTTACCACAAAAAACCTGGGAAAGCTTCATAGGAGCCACTGCCTGCCTCACTCGAGTATAAGCCGAGGGCGGCTTTTTCAGCACAAAAAATGTGCTGAAAAACTAGGCTTATACTCGAGTATATAGGGTAAGTTTTTTTTTTTAATGTTTAACCACATCAGTTAACAAACATGGATACATATGCTATCATGTTATTGTTTTAGTTAAATAAATTGTTTAAATGGTTATTAAGGAAATTATTATTTTTCTCCTTCCAATAAAGTACAGCAGAAAAGTTGTCCAAATATAAACAGTTAACTTATTAAACCTCATCATAATTTCATAATTATCTGTCTATGTATTTCTAGTAGTATAACCAAATCAGTAATTTTTGATATAACTGTAAAAACTACTCTGAAAATTTATTATTCCAAAAATGAAACCTTCATATGGTTGTAAATATTAAGATTATACCAGCAAGAATGAGTCTTTCTGTAAAAAAAAAATATTTAAATCAAGTCTTACTGACTAGTGATTTAAATCAAGCCTTACTGACTAGTGATTTAAATCGTGATTTAAATTGTGATTTAAATCAAATTGATTTAAATCAAATCCACCCTGATACGGCAACAGCCCATTCAAATACACAGTGGAAATAAAATCCACCACGTTTAAGAATGTTTATGTCAGCAGTCCTTTAAAACCCGGAAGTTGCCTGGTGCCTAAATGAGACCAAAGCGGTCTCCATCCATTCCTTGAGAAGGACATTACAAAGTCAAAAGCCAGGAGCCACCACAGGAAAGGCTCTGTCTTTCTCTTTCCATTCTTTCAATTCAAAGTGTTGGTGCTGACCTTTAAAGCCCTAAACGGCCTCGGTCCTGTATACCTGAAGGAGCGTCTCCACCCCCACCATTCAGCCCGGACACTGAGGTCCAGCGCCGAGGGCCTTCTGGCGGTTCCCTCATTACGAGAAGCAAAGCTACAGGGAACCAGGCAGAGGGCCTTCTCGGTAGTGGCGCCCGCCCTGTGGAACGCCCTCCCATCAGAAGTCAAAGGTGCTAACAACTATGTGACATTTAGAAAATGCCTGAAGACAGCCCTGTTCAGGGAAGTTTTTATTCTGTGACATGTTTATGTTCCAATATTTTAATATTTGCTGGAAGCCGCCTAGAGTGGCTGGGGAGACCCGGCCAGATGGGCGGGGTATAAATAATAAATTATTATTATTATTATTATTATTATTATTATTATTATTATTATTATTCTCTCTGATCTGGGCTGGTTGCCAATTTTCTACCGAGCCAAGTCCAAGGCTCTTAGCAATTTGGAACCTGTTTGCCTATGAAATTTCCTTGCCTTACATGTGCCCACTCGACTGCTTTGCTCAGCAGAATCGGAGTGCTAACAGGTGCCACATAATACTCGTTCCACGTTAGTAAGAAATCGATCTTTTAGCGTGGCAGAACCTACACTTTGGAACTCCCTGCCTATTGATCTCAGACAGGCGCCTTCACAGCACTGCTTTTGGCACCTGCTGAAAACATTTTTCTTTAGGCAAGCCTACCCAGATGTTCAGAAAGTTTGCATGAGTTTTCACTTGTTCTTGGTCTATTGTTATTTTAACTTTTCCCTTACTGGTGATTTTATTGTTTTACCTTTGTTTCCCCGCAAACTGCTTTGAGGTTGTTTTTTTTTACCGTGTATAAATGTTATTAAATAAATAAGTTGTTATTGTTATTAATCACCTGCTCTTCGTGTGACAAAAGCCACGGTAAAGAGGTGATTCTCGTCATCAGACTCTCTCTGGCCAATGAGCCCAGATCATTAAATATATAAGCGGCAGCCATATGTTGAGTGAGACACAGTGTGCCATTTAGCTCTGTACTGCCCTCGCTGGCTGGCAGCAACTGTCCAGGGCTCCAGAGTCTTTACATAAATAAATATGCTTGGCGTCCATTGCTCCTGTGGAAGTGGAGCGATGATGGCTTGGAAAATGGGGGTTATAAATACACATGGCACAGGAGCACTGCCACCTGAACATGACTGCCATAATATTGAGGACTAGAAACACAGGTGGCTCTCTTTAAGGGAGCGTTTTGGGGGTTCTTGCACCTGATCCCAGATTCTATGCCCATGAGAGCATAAATGCAGAGCAGAACAGCTCTCGGGAGCCTTTCAATGCACATACATACATGCAGTGCTCTTTTTTCTTAAAAAAAATTTTTTAGGGGTACTCTCATTTTCCTACTCATATTGAAATACTCGCCCTCAAGGAGGCCAAATTTAGATTCACAAAATGTTTACCCCTGCGTACCCCCCCCCCACCCGAAAAAAGCACTGCATACATGTTTCTGCTCAGTAAACTAGAAATCATGGACATCCAATGAAGCGCTGCATAGTTAACCTATGGAACTCCCTGCCACAGGAGGCAGTGATGGCCACAAACCTGGATGGCTTTAAAAGAGGATTAGACAAACTCATGAAGGAGAGGGCTATTGATGGCTACAAGCCATGACAGCTATGATCTTCCTCCACAGTTGGGTACAGCACAGCATGCTTCTAAATACCAGTCACTGGAAGCCGCAGGATGAAAGAGAGCATCTGGTCAGCCACTGTGAGAACAGGATGCTGGCCTAGATGGGCCATTGGCCTGATCCAGCAGGCTCTTCTTATGTCCTTATGCCCACCCGCTTCCTGCGCATTGCCTCGCATTGTTTCTTGGTCATGCTATGAAGTGACAGGAAATTAAGTGATTTAGAAGGAATGGTGAGGCTTTGGGCAAATGGCCGGGGAGTTTTCTCGGCGGGTTGATGGAGGAGTTGGGTACCTGCCCTACCTTGCTGCAAGCCTCGATCTGAGGTCTGCGGTTCATCACTCGGAGACGCACCCTTCCTCCTGCCTAGGGGGGCCCTGGAACGAGACACCATCTCTCCCCTCCCTGCCTTCTCTTGCATCAAGGCCTCCCACATCGCAAAGGACAGCAGCAATGTGATGCAGACGCGATCAATAAAACCGTTAGCAGTGGAGACCCGGCACTTTGCTCTCCGAAGCACGTAGCCACCTGGGCTGCAGTGCACACGCCAGAAGGAGGGAGAGGATTGTCACGGGCCTGACTCTGGGAGGGAGGTCCTGGGCAAGTGGGGGAGCTCACATAAGACCTGCAAGGAAATGTTGCAGCATAGTTTCTGGGCAGGGGGACTGCTGCCTCCTCCTCCTCCTAGATATGGCATTCCCTTCTTGCAGACATTCGTCCAAGTTTTCAATTTCTCATTTCCACCTGACACTCAGCAATGCTGAGTTCTCCCTGGGCTGTTTCGGGTGCCTGAGTTTTTGGTTTTGCTTTGTTACCTTGTAAACGTCAGGGTTTCCCTGAGCACTCCAAGACTTCCCTCATGTAAGGGCTCGGGGTTGTCTCCTCGAGAGTAAAGAGCCAGAAACATCCGTTCTTCTAAAGCTAATGCTTTATTTACAGACTATGTACATCGGAGCATTTAAGATTCATGTCCGCTTGAGTCGGTTCCAAAATCCGGGAGTGGCTTTCGCCTACTCCTCCCCCAACATAAGAGTTTCGGTATCCCAAAGCATCACCTCCTTCCTTACGCTTTCCCCCCCTACGCATTTGGGGCAACGGAAGTAGCTGACCGCTTTGCTTCTCAGACCACTCAGGTGGTGCTGAAGCTCTGCCAACATCCCTAGCCCTCAGCTCCACCGCACTTCCTGGCAATTCCTGCTCATCACCACTGGGGCTCTCCTTACTGTCCCCGCTAGACTCCGAACTGCTTCCCAGGAGAGGCTGTGCTTCCCTGCATCCCGCCTTCCCCGTCTCAGGTGCCTTGCGCGAGGTCAGGTCCCTGACACCTCATATTTCTTAGTAAACCTGTTTTGGCTTGGCTCCTGTCACCATGCACTGCCCGAGTTTACTATTAGCAGGAGTGATGCGTTGCATGCATCCGTAACTGGATGCAGCAATGCATCCGAATGCCTTGGAAGATGATTTCCAAATGAGTGCAGCTTGTCCTTAAAATAGCATCCTCCTCCTCCTCCTCCTCCTCCTTCTTCTCCCTCTCCCCTCTCTTCCATCACTTATACAGTCCAGTTCTGTCCAGCCTTACTCAGAAATATGTCCCCTGCTTCAAGGGGATGGGCTTCCTGTAGGGTTGCAGGCCTATAGGGGCGGCGTCACACCTCGGATTGTCTTCTGCTGCTTACGTATGACCTCAGCACAAGCTGAGTTGATGGTAAAGCAAGCTTTCTTCTTGGTAGGGCTGTCTGTGTGATCCGCTATTGTCTAACACTGCCCATCGAGCCTGATATTGTCTGCTCCAAGGATGGGGAACCAGCAAGTGGGACCTAAAGGTAAAGGTAAAGGGACCCCTGACCATTAGGTCCAGTCGCGGACGACTCTAGGGTTGCGGTGCTCATCTCGCTTTACTGGCCGAGGGAGCCGGCGTTTTTCCGCAGACAGCTTCCGGGTCGTGTGGCCAGCATGACTAAGCCACTTCTGGCGAACCAGAGCACAGAAATGCCGTTTACCTTCGCACCAGAGCGGTACCTATTTATCTACTTGCACGTTGACGTGCTTTCGAACTGCTAGGTTGGCAGGAGCAGGGACTGAGCAACTGGAGCTCACCCCGTCACGGGGGTTCGAACTGCCAACCTTCTGATCGGCAAGCCCTAGGCTCTGTGGTTTAACCCACAGCGCCACCCATGTCCCTTAAGTGTTCTTGGAGAGTCGTGATGGATGGTATGTATGTGTATGTGTGGCTGTAAATGTGGGATGGCATTCAATTTCATTATACTATGTACAATGACAATAAAGTATCTATCTATATCTATCATCTATCTATCTATCTGAGTGCAAAAGTTAAAGGAGGCAGTGATGGCCCCCAACTTGGGTGGCTTTATAAGAGGATCGGACAAATTCATGGAGTGTCTCCACCCCCATCATTCTGCCCGGACACTGAGGTCCAGCTCAGAGGGCCTTCTGGCGGTTCCCTCACTTCGAGAAGCCAAGTTACAGGGAACCAAGCAGAGGGCCTTCTCGGTAGTGGCACCTGCCCTGTGGAACGCCCTCCCTTCAGATGTCAAAGAGAACAACAACTACCAGACCTTTAGAAGACATCTGAAGGCAGCCCTGTTTAGGGAGGCTTTTAATGTTTAATAGATTGTTGTATTTTAATGTTCTGTTGAAAGCCGCCCAGAGTGGCTGGGGAAACCCAGCCAGATGGGCGGGGTATAAATTATTATTATTATTATTATTATTATTATTATTATTATTATTATTATTATGGAGGATAGGGCTATTGATGCCTACTAGCCAGGATGGCAATGGTCTACCTCCACAGTTGGGGGAAGCAATACTTCTGAATACCAGGAGCTGGAAACCACAGGAAGGGAGAGTTGTGCTCGGATCCTGCTTCTGGCCTTCCTCTTGGGGCATCTGGTTGGCCACTGCGAGAAGAATATGCCACTGGCCTGATCCAGCAGGCTGTTCTTATGTTTTTAAGTGACCATGAGCCATAACAGTGAAGGGAAGCCTCCATCGCAAGGGATGTAACCTCTGAATATCGTTTGGGACACACAGAGGGGAGAACAGGCTCAGACAGACAGCATGCCTGTTGTAGTCCAACAATTTTGGAGGGCACGAGGTAAGGGACAGTTGCCTTGTGTTTTTATTTTCTGGTTGGTATTGCGTGTGTGTTTAATCTACAATCCACTTCCCCACTAAAACGCAAATGACCTAATAAAAGAAAACATTTTTTAAAAAAATAAATAAAAGAAAAGGCAAGCCCTATTTGAACAGGCTCCAGGGGTCTCCGCTTCCGATTTCTTTCTCCGGGAAGCAGAGAATCAACGGCTCGCTTTACCGTATTCTTCTCATTATGGAAATCCACAGAGAGCAAGGTGGTGCAAATCATCCCCAATTATTTCTGCGAAAATGTTCGCCTCCCTGGAAAAAAAAGAAAAAGGGAGGGGATCATATGCTCAGATCGCTTCTTTTTTACATGAAAAGAGGCAACGAAAGAGCCTCATGGCACCTGAAAGACTAACAAATTTATGGTGGTGTAAGCTTTCATGAGGGACTCAGGTGGCACTGTGGGTTAAACCACAGAGTCTAGGGCTTGCTGATCAGAAGGTCGGCGGTTCGAATCCCTGTGACGGGGTGAGCTCCCATTGCTTGGTCCCAGCTCCTGCCAACCTACCAGTTCGAAAGCACACCAGTTCAAGTAGATAAATAGGTACCGCTGCAGCAGGAAGGTAAACGGTGTTTCCGTGTGCTGCTCTGGTTCGCCAGAAGCGGCTTAGTCATGCTGGCCACATGACCTGGAAGCTGTACGCCGGCTCTCGGCCAATAAAGCGAGATGAGCGCCGCAACCCCAGAGTCGGACATGACTGGACCTAATGGCCAGGGGTCCCTTTACCTTTAAGCTTTCATGACTCAAGCCCACTTTCCCCTGTTTCGCCCTCCCTTGACTTCCATCTCCTTTCTTGTCTCATTGGTCTGCGTCAGTTTCTAAGTTGTAAAGTCTGTGGGGCCGGCATTCTTGTACAGTCATACCTCTGGTTACGCTTGCTTCAGGTTGCGTTTGTCACAGGATACGAACGCGCTGAACCCAGAAGTACCGGAATGGGTTACTTCCAGGTTCAGCAATTCGCGCATGCGCAGAAGCGCAAAATGACATCATGCGCAGAAGCGCAGAAGTGCTGAATAGCTCTGCACACATGCGCAGATACAGCACTTCAGGTTACAGGCTTTTCATGTTGCGAACGGGGCTCTGGAACGGATCCCGTTCGCAACCAGAGGTACCACTGTACTCCCTAAAGTCGCGGGAAGCCTGCTGTCATTCATAGGTAGATAGATAGATAGATAGATAGATAGATAGATAGATAGATAGATAGATGATAGAGAGAGAGAGAGAGAGAGAGAGAGAGAGAGAGAGAGATGATAGATGATAGATAAATAGATAGATGATAGATAGATGATAGATAGATAGATAGATAGATAGATAGATAGATAGATAGATAGATAGATAGATAGATAGATCTAGTCACCAACCTAGATGGCTTTTAAAAAAGTATTGGACAAATTCATGGAGGAGAAGGCTAAGAAGACCAACCAGATGTCCCAATGGCATACCCTCCAAGTATCCTTTTTCCCAGAGACAGTCCTGGAATTATGAAAGCCAATCCTGGCTTCTAATTTGATCCCGAAATGTCCCTGTTGCCGCCACCAACGCTTCCGCCACCAAGCCTGGGGAGGAGGATGAGCCAGCGCTTGTCCATGGGGAAGGTCCATGAGGCCACATAGAGAGGCCTGGAGGGCCGCATTTGCCCCCAGATCTGGGGTTTCTTATCCTGGTATCCAACATTACAGACATTGCTTTCATAAAATCATTGGGTTGAAAGGAGTCCTAAGGTGCAACCCCCTGCAATGCAGGAATCACACCTAAGATTCCCTGACACAATAGGCCAGTGTTTCTCAACCTTTTCGGGGCAACGGCACACCTGTCTCATGAAAAAAATCTCGCGGCACACCACCACCAGAAAATGTCAAAAAACGGGAAAAGGGGAAGGATATATGTACCTCGATTCCCCTGCTTTGGGGGGTGGGGTGTCTGCGTGCCTCGGCGGGAGGGAGGGGAAGGATTCAGGTGGGCGAAAACGGAGCAGGAGATCGGCGATCGCGGCGGGTCAGGCGCCCGTTCCCTCTCCGCCTCCCGCGCTCAGGGCACCGCCGGTCGCCCCGCCCGTGCTCACCGGAAGCGGCGCGCCCGGAGGGGGAAAGAAGCCGGATCGGAAGTGGGCGCCTCTCTAGCCTCTACCCGAGGCTCTATGATCCCGCGCCCTCGTCCTGCCGGAGCCGCCTGTGTGCACAGCCCAATGCGCCGGGAGTTTTCCCGCGGCACAGCAGCCAGTGTCTCGCGGCACACCAGTGTGCCGCGGCACACCGGTTGAAAAACGCTGCAATAGGCAGCCAACCTCTGCTTCAAAACCTCCAAGGAAGGAGAATCCAGCACCTTCTGAAGGAGTTGGTTCCACTGTCAAACAGCTGTTGCCATCGGAAAGCTCATCCTAATTTTTAGTCAGAATCTCCTTGCTTGCAGTTTGTATCCATTGGCCTGGGTCCTCCCCTCTGGAACAGCAGAAAGCGAGCTTGCTCCATCAACCATGTGGCAGACTTTCAGATATTTGAAGATGACTATCATCTCATCTCTTGGTCATCTCTTCAGGCTAAACATACCCAGCTCCCTCAACCGTTCCTCATAAGGCTTGGTTGCGTGTCGAGGTCCCAAACCACCCCTCAAATGAAACACACTTCAGACAGAAATTTAAGGTTAAGGTTTTTGGCATAATTTTGGCCACCACGTTATTAAAATACAGAATATGTGAATGGTTGCTTAGGCATTGGTTCCGACTATCTGTCCCGCTGGGGACAGAACTGACATTTGTCAGTAAAGGGAAAACACTTTGGGGAGAGAATGGGAGCCAGAGGTCTGACCCTCGCCTCTCCCCAAATGCTCCCAGGGGCTCTTGCGTGACCCTGGCCCCCAGTTGGGGGTTACGGACAAAAGCATGGCGAGCCCCTGGATTCCTTTAACAGAATTCCCTGTGCAGCAGCAGCATTGGAGGGGCAGCCACAGTCAATCCTGACCCCTCCACCAACCAGATTAACTAATGCCTAACCACCAACCTTACAAATTGTGACTAATTGCTACGCAGTAGGCAAAAACCATATGGCACCAGCCAATCAGCCAAAGGAAAAATTCCTACCAGGCCCCTGCCCCAAAAGCAGATGACCCCATGACAGGCATAGCAAGGTCAAACGCAGAGGCCTAATAATAGGGAGGACCTGGAACCCTGACCCCCATTCTCTCCCCAAAGTGTTTTCCCCTGTACTGACTTCGCTAACTGGGCGGATGTCAGTCTGCCCCCAGGAAAGGGCAGCTAGTTGGAACCAATGCCTAAGCAACCACTCACATTTTGTAATTTAATAAAAGTTGTGGCCAAAATCATGCCAAAACCCTTAAACTTAAATGACGGTGTGTAGTGTGAGTTATTTAGGGGAGTGGCTTGGGGGACCTTGACACGCAATTGCTTTTTTGCTGCTGCAGTCACCTTCTCCTTCCTTTTGGATTTCCAGAGCTGCGATGGGAGGACGAGGGTCTGTGAAACACGGAAGGCTTGGGTTGAGAGCTTTGCTGCTGTGGTAGAACATCTGCTCTCAGCCAACCTTTTCTTGGAGCATGTCTATGATGCAGCTCTGCTCCCTCACAATTCCCCTCCCTTCCCTCCATCTCTGTCTCCACGCTCCTGCGCCTTCTCCCCTCTCAGCTGCCGGCCGCATGACCCACAATGCACTCCGGCAGGCCTGGTCCGCCCCAGTGAACATCTCGAGGACCTCCGAGACTCGAGGAGGAGAGCATGCGAGGCCTGGCATGTGTGCCAAGTCCCCAAGTGTATCCTCGTTGCGGCAGAAGGACAGAGCTGCCATTACGCCTGTCATGCTTCGCAATAGCTTGCAAACACACAATTCCCTCCCTTTTATTTCCCTCTTTCTGCAATCCTTTTTGGCACCTGTCATTTTCAAGCAGGCTTGGGGTGGGAGGCAGAAACAGCAGCACCGTACTGGAATGCGGCAGTTGGGGGGTGTCACGGGCTTGGTGTGATGGCCTGGGATTCAGACTCAGATGCTGAACCTGAGAGATCCCAGCCTGCACAGGATTCCCCGCCTCCAGAACCAGCAGAGCCGGGGCTAGGGCCTGAGTCTGAAGGGTCCTCACCTGTGCTGGATCCTCAGGTGCAGGCATCTGCTGAGTCTGCTCTGGCTCCTGCTGGGATGGAGGACCCCTTGCCTGCAGGTGCTCCACTCCCAGCCCCGTCAGGGGAAGCTGAGGTTGCCTCTGGGTCCGGTAACCCTCCAGCCTCTCCTGAGCTGCAGAGGCTCAGGGCAGAGAGGCGAACTAAGTTCCCGCAGGAGGAGTGCTCGCCTCCAAGCCAGGAGAGGCGAGTCACCAGAGGATCAGGGCCGTCCTATGCCTCGGGGCAGATAAAAGCCGGTCAGCCCCAGCCCCAAGATGCGGGAGCAACATTGTTGGTTGCCGGTTCCTGCCTGTGTTCCTGACCTTGCCTAGTTTCCTGCCCTGCACCCTGCCTCAGCTTCATCGGACAGCCCCCCTCGTAGACTCCTTAGACTTTGGACCGGACCCAGACCTTGCCTCTTAGATTACCGTTGGAGCAGCACACTTGGAAATTGTTGACAGAGGCAGCCGCCTTCACGCTCCCACAATGCATCTGTGTTGACGTCCATCCGGGAAGCACCTGCAATCTTGCACAGTCTGTTGATGGGCTGGTTTTGTGAGAGCAGTTGTGAGCCTAACCCCACTTTCCTGGGAGTCAACCCAATTGAACTCCATGGGGCTTACGTCTGAAAAGACACGGTTGGGACTACAGCCGATATGTAGACATAACCTGCTTATTCTTCTTTTTAAGTCACTGTGGTGTACACCAGTGTGGTGAGAGCCAGTGTGAGCCAGTGTGGTGTAGTGGTTAAGAGCGGGAGACACTAATCTGGTGAACCGGGTTCGCGTCTCTGCTCCTCCACATGCAGCTGCTGGGTGACCTTGGGCTAGTCACACTTCTCTGAAGTCTCTGAAGTCTCTCAGCCCCACTCACCTCACAGAGTGTTTGTTGTGGGGGAGGAAGGGAAAGGAGAATGTGAGCCGCTTTGAGACTCCTTCAGGTAGTGATAAAGTGGGATATCAAATCCAAACTCTTCTTTTTCTTCTACACCATAACAATGTCCCTGTTTTCCAATGACAGTCCTGGATTTACAAAAGCTGTCCCAGTTTCTGATTTGATCCCTGAATGTCCCACTTTTCCTTAGGATGCCCCTATTTTCATGAGATAAATGTTGGAGGGTATGGAATAGGACATGGGTAGGCAAACTAAGGCCCGGGGGCTGGATCCGGCCCAATCGCCTTCTAAATTGGGCCCTCAGACGGTCCTGGAATCAGCGTGTTTTTACATGAGTAGAATGTGTGCTTTTATTTAAAATGCATCTCTGGGTTATTTGTGGGGCATAGGAATTCGTTCATTATTTTTTTTCAAAATATAGTCCGGCCCCCCACAATTTCTGAGCGACAGTGGAATGGCCCCCTGCTGAAAAAGTTTGCTGACCCCTGGAATAGGATATCCTTATTTTCATTGAAGAAATGTTGGAGGATATGGATTGGGATGTCCTTCTCTTCATCAGAGAAATGTTGGAAAGAATGGAATAGGATGTCCCTGTTTTCATCGGAGAAATGTTGGGAGGTATACCATAAACTTATAAGATCCTGAAATGCAGGACAAATGACAAATGCTGAAACAAAACAACTGTCTGAGAAGGTTTTTAAGCAGGTGGTGAAACAGCAGAATTGTAGGTGCTGGTCTGGTGAAAAAAGGAACAGCGTTCCAAATGACTGGTACCGCTACACTGGAAAACTGAGTTTACAGAGAAACTTAACAGTCGTAACAATTTTCAGACTGAGAATCATCTTGAAATCTAGCCCTGCAACTGTGGACAAGAGGGAAATCTACTCACATGTTGATGTGAACGTGCCAAATCCCCACCTTCTGAACCATAACTCAGCTCTTCTTTGAAACCCACACTTCTCTGAATTTTGCGGTGCTGAACTTTAACCAGCCAGAACAAACTTAGTTGGTCTCTAAAGTGCTACTGGAAGGAATTTTTTTTATTTTTTATTTATTTTAACCAGCCTGTTCCTGCTGCAGGACTGTTCTCATGGTCTTATGAGTCTGTTCTCAGGACAGAAGATGCATCAGGGGGAACCAGCTGCCCCTGGGGTGAGACCTGATAGATACAGAGGGGCAGAGCTGATAGTAGCAGTTGCTTCGTTGTGCCCTCCTCGCCCACGTTCAATTCAGCTCAGGCAGAAGAGGAGGAGGAAGAAGAAGAAGAAGAAGAAGAAGAAGAAGAAGAAGAAGAAGAAGAAGAGTTTGGATTTGATATGCCGCTTTATCACTACCTGAAGGAGTCTCAAAGCGGCTCACATTCTCCTTTCCCTTCCTCCCCCACAACAAACACTCTGTGAGGTGAGTGGGGCTGAGAGACTTCAGAGAAGTGGGACTAGACCGAGGTCACCCAGCAGCTGCATGTGGAGGAGCGGGGAAGCGAACCTGGTTCACCAGATTACGAGTCTACCGCTCTTAACCACTACACCACACTGGCAGAGACTGTTGTCAAATCCAGGGAAGGCTAACCTGCAGGGCTGCTTCTGAGGAACTGGATTCCTCTGCTGTCTTTTGCCGGAGCCAAAATGTCAAGCAGACTCCCCCCCCCCCCCCAAAAAAAAAACCAGCAGAAGTTTCCTTCTGTGTTCGTCTGAGAAATGCTGTCTCCTTCTGCTGTCTGCTTCTGGCAACCTCAGCAAGGATTCTCCGCTGGGGGTTTGCACTAGAAACTGTCCTGGGTCCTCAAGGGACTCACTTCTTTACCCCGACACTAATACTACTACTGAACGTCTCTTTGGCGCCACACAGAAGTGACAAAATCCCTCCCTGCGGAGGCTCATAATCTATCGGAGACAGACAAAAGGGTGTGGGCATGGGGAAACCAGGAAACTGCCTTGAACTGAGTTGGAGATCTAGCTCATGGCTAGTTGGAGGCAGTACCCAGAGCCCTCAGACCATAGCCAATGCCCCAGAATATTTGTGAGGCCAACCAATATTTGTGACCTTGTCCCTGCTCTGTTGCTGCCCCATTTTCAGAGGTATGGCCCCACTTTCCTAGGGGGTGCCTCAGGCTCTGCCTTCGTCCCGGGGGAACTGGTTTCATGCAGCGGTGGGTGGCAGCGAGGGGAAGCCGGGTGGCATGGCGCTGAGGCAGGAGTCGGCAGGGTCGCGACAAAACATCAGACCAAAAAAAGGAGCCTCTTCCGGTCCGACAGTCTAGCACAGGGGTGGCCAACTCCCAAGAGACTGTGATCTACTCACAGAATTAAAAACTGGCAGTGATCTACCCCAGGCATAGGCAACCTTGGCTCTCCAGATGTTTTGGAACTACATGGGAACTACAACTCCCATGATCCCTAGCTAACAGGGCCAGTGGTCAAGGATGATGGGAATTGTAGTCCCAAAACATCTGGAGAGCCAAGGTTGCCTATGCCTGATCTACCCCCTTTGGGGACAGTTCAGCTCAAAGTTGTTGAGCTTGTTTTAGAAGGGAAGCCCCGTTTTTTGGGGGGAGGGTTCAGGCAGAAAGGTGAACACCAACAGATCGCTGGGGAAACAAACAGCCTCACTGAGTAAACTCCGTCTTCCGTTCTGCAAATCGGGCAGCAATGGAGGGCGGGGCAGGATTCTATTTTACCTACGCTAAGGAAAGGGACCCGGTGATCAACCACAATCTACCAAAACCTCTCGGGGATCTACCAGCAGATCGCGATCGATCAGCTGGACATCCCTGCTCTAGCACAATCCTGTTGATTTCACGCCAGAGCAGCGGAACGAAAGCCACTTGTTTTTCAGTCCTGCGAGACCAAAGAATGGGTGCCTTTTGCTTTTGTGCATGCTTGGGATAAAAAAAACCTGAGCGTCCCCGTTTCTGTGGGGGAAATGTTGGGTGGCATGTCTGCTGCCAAGCAGTCAGTTTTGTACACTGGTGCTTAAAATTCCCCCGCAAATTCCTCAATACAACGTCACTCCAGGGGCACTGTGGGAAATTAAAATGGCTGCCCTGGGGAGGCCATTTTGATTTCACACATTAGCCCCAGAGCTCTGGTTATGTCAGGAGCTTTCTTCATGAGGACATTGGAATGGCAGCTCCTGACATGAACAGTCCTTCCTCTCTGGGAAGCCCATGGAAAGCGGACCACCGAAGAAAGAGGGAGCCCAACAGAAGGCTGTTTGGGCTGGACTCTCAAAAGGGGGCTCTTTCTTGGTCCCACAAGACAGGTTTTCCCAACATGGGGCCCTGGGGCTGTTTTGGACTACAGCTCCCATCCGTCCAATACCAATATGCTTTTGCCTGGGGAAATCAATGGAGTTTGCAGAACATGACTTCCCATCATTTGTTTATTTAAGCCAAGGAGCCACCACTGAAAGGGCCCTGTCATGGGTTAGTGCCAACCAGGCGGCGGCACCACCTACAGCTCCCCCCACCCCACCGCCACTGATTGTAGGGTATAGGGTGGTCCATATTGGGGGAGGTTCTCTTTTAGGTACTTGGCTCTGAAGCTGTTTAGGGCCTTGTATGCTTCCTGTAGTCTGCACAGCCATGACAGCACTTTGTTTTAGAAAAAGTCACTTGGATTGAACAGAGGTAGCTCAGCAGGTTAGAGTGTGGCAGTGAGAACGTCAAGGTCGCAGGTTCAATCCCTGTATGGGACAACTGCATACTCCTGCATTGCAGGGGGTTGGACTAGATGATCCTCAAGGTCCCTTCCAACTCTCCAGTTCTTGGGTTCTATGAATACCACAGATGGAGCCCAGGGAGGAAAGAAACTGAAAGTGAACAAAAACAGTGTGCGACTTGAGAAGAATTCAACACGCGGATTTCGTCTTGATCTTACAGGCCTTGTTCATAAGGGGGAGATGTTCAACAACACATTCAGGGGAGAACTCCCTCAGGACTATGCAGCCAATCAGAGGCTGTGTTACCTCAGTGAGGGTCATGTTGCTGTGGCCTGGTTGCTAGGCAGCACCTCCACCCATCCCTCTCTTGGCTACTTGGCTTTAATGTCAAGAAAATTAACCCTTAAGCTGCACACAGAATGAGCCCTGCTGTTGCACTTCCAACATGCTAATTTCATGCTAGGCATACGTGTGTGTGTGTGTGTGTGTGTGTGTGTGTGTGTGTGTGTGTGTGTACCCCTTTCTGATCTTAAAAGCCACCTCTAGTGTGTGTGTGTCCTCCTTTTCTGATTGGCAGGCTTCTGAGACCCCTTCCTCAACCCCATGCCTTCCCCTTTCCTCCATGGATCCTGCTTCCAAGGCTGTGATGGTTCTCCGAGAAATGGTACTGTCTGATTAAGACGGATAGATTGGTAAGAAGCATCCAGTGTGACGGGAATAGAAAACACAGCAGCTCCTGGCTGGCTTGGGGGGCACAAAGCCAGAAAATAGCTTTGCTCGGAAGATGATTTCCATACGAGTGCAGCTTGTCCTTAAAATAGCATCCTTCTTCTTCACCCTCTCCCCTCTCTTCCATCACTTATACAGTCCAGTTCTGTCCAGCCTTACTCAGAAATATGCCCCCTGCTTCAAGGGGATGGGCTTCCTGTAGGATTGCAGGCCTATGGGGTGGCGTCACACCACGGATTGTCTTCTGCTGCTTACCTATGACCTCAGCACAAGCTGTTGTTGTTTAGTCTCCTTTCAATCCACCATTTCTGTCTGGGGTATGTGCTGCCCTTGATTGCCTCCTGCCTCCCATTGTGTGTCTAAGTTCACACCTTGTGGAGGGGGAAGGAGTATGTGACCTTATGCTTAGGGAATTTATGGAAGCAGGAGGACCCCTGGATTTCTTCTTCCAGAGGAGTCTGGCCCTTGGAACCAAGGAAATCCGCCAAACCGTTGAATTTTGGTGACTATTTAATTCTATATTGGATAGTCAGAGGAAACAGTATGATACATGTTGTTGTTGTTGTTGTTGTTGTTGTTGCTTAGTCGTTTAGTCGTGCCCGACTCTTCGTGACCCCATGGACCAGAGCACGCCAGGCTCTCCAGTCTTCCACTGCCTCCCGCAGTTTGGTCAGACTCATGTTGGTAGCTTCAAGAACACTGTCCAACCATCTCGTCCTCTGTCGTCCCCTTCTCCTTGTGCCCTCCATCTTTCCCAACATCAGGGTCTTTTCCAGGGAGTCTTCTCTTCTCATGAGGTGGCCAAAGTATTGGAGCCTCAGCTTCAGGATCTGTCCTTCCAGTGAGCAATCAGGGCTGATTTCCTTCAGAATGGAGGAAAGAGTTCCTCCAGCACCATAATTCAAAAGCTGAGTTGATGGTAAAGCAAGCCTTCTTCTTGGCAGGGCTGTCTGTGTGACCAGACACTGCCCATCGAGCCTGATATTGTCTACTCCAAGGATGGGGAACTGGCAAGTGGGACCTACCTGAGCGCAAAAGCTAAAGGAGGCAGTGATGGCCCCCAACCTGGGTGGCTTTAGAAGAGGATCGGACAAATTCATGGGGGAGGAGAGGGCTATTGATGCCTACTAGCCAGGATGATGGGAGGCAGCAATGGTTCTGAAATACCACAAGCTGGAAACCACAGGAAGGGAGAGTTGCTCTTGTGCTCGGATCCTGCTTGAGGGTTTGGTTGGCCACTGTGGGAACAGGATGCCAGACCAGATGGGCCGTTGGCCTGATCCAGCAGGCTCTGCTTATGTTCTTACTAGTATTCAAGGCTACTGCTTCCAACAGTGAAGCTTAGAGCACAGCAGTAATGGGAACTTGGGGTTGTTTTGGGAACTCACCACTGTTAATTTTTATTTTTTTAAAATATTTTTTATTGGTTTTACAATATTTGTCTGACCCCGATTCAGGCCAGCTCACATGTATTACAACCAGTAACATATGACTTCCTCACGTCCACTCCATTGTTTTCATCTATTTGCATATAACAGTTTTTAACAGGTTCCTAAATTCATAGTCCAATAATCATATTTCTAATATCACACTACCATCTTCTCACATCCTAGCATACTTATGTATCTTCATTTACATCCCTCTTGCCTCCCCCGGTCCCTGGGTACACAGCTTCAATTTGTAATATTAACTCCACTCATCATTACCATATTTAAAATAAAATATACTTATCCTTCTTTATACTTAAAATATCCTTCATAATTGTACTTAATCAGTCCGAAATGTGTCCATAGATCAAAACCTAGAATCCAAAAGGCAAGTAATACTTTAACTGTACTCATCCTACACCTGCCGGCAACAAAGCCCAGAACCAGAGTGAGTCCTGCAAAGCGGCATCCTCCAAAATCTGTGGCCAGCCTTTCCATTGCATGTTCTGATCGTCTCGGCGTGTCTTCCGCTGCTTATCATGGGATTTTGGTTTACTGATTTTTCTTATGTTCCTTCTCTTGCATCTTAAAATGACAGCTCCTTTTGTTTTTCGTTTAAAAGGTCTCTTTTTGCAGCTGGTTGTTGCCAAAGTAGACTTTTGTTGTTCAGCCTTGACGAATACTGTCTCTTGCATAGTTGTTTGTAAATCCAGGCCAGTGTTTAGACTTTGCCTTATCTCCTCCGCAGAGCTTCTCATAGCATTCATCTCTCTCAGTTCTGCTGTATATTCCTTCATCCTTTCCAGCAATGTCTGCAAGCTAGCATCCGGTTCCATCGCCATTTTATTTAGACACAGTTCGGAGGGTTATTTAACTTTTAAAACTTTTTTAAAACTTTTCAAAACTTTTTCCCTTTAATCCACTTCAAAAACTTCAAACTTCAAAGTAATCCGCAAATCTATCACAGTTCTTTCTGCTTCCCCCAGGACCAGGGGAGGCGCAAGGGTTAATTTAAAGCCACATAACAAAGAGATCAAATCAGTCCTTTTCAATGCTTCTATAGAAGTTTCCTGTTACAATAGCTCCAATGGCAGGGAACGGACCTCCGTGTTTTCGTTCCAAACCAGTTCAGATTAAGTCCGAATTCCGTTTTTTACTTTTTACTCACATTTCCGAATTTGCAAATCTTGGAGGAATCAGCGTGCTCAGGGAAGACGGTCTTGCAGCTTCGCCCGACGGGGAGTTTAGCAGACCCTGGGGCTCCGCCGCCCGCTCGCGCTCGGGAGCCCTTGCTGTGGTCTCCCGGGGAGCAGGACCGGCGTCCGAGCCCATGCAGGTCCTATACACCCCGGGACGCCCTTCCCGGGGGTTTTGGGGTTTGCGGCGCTGTCGCAAGTTTCCCTTTTCCCAGTCGGACGGGGGAATGTCAGGAGCGACATGTCCCCCCGACCATCTTCTCCGGCATCGCCGACCGGAAGCCTCACCACTGTTAATTAAAGGCTTCATACCATGCTGTTTGTAATTATTTGCATGATTCTAACAGAGTTTTTTTATGTGTATAGATATAGCTTCCATTCCATCAATGTTTATTTTTTAAATAATATTGGTTTCCCCGTCTACATTTTTAGCTGTTCTTATTTTTATCTGTAAGCCGCCTTGAGTCCCTGTTGGGTGAAACAGGTAGGGCATAAATAAATATATTGTCATAATTATCATCACCATGGCTAGTAGCTATTGATAACCTTATCTTCCATGGATGCATCTAATTATATTTCCAAGCTATCCAAGTTACATGGTCACCATTGCCTCATTGGGGGGGGGGGGGCATGGAGGAGTTCCATAGCTCAATTATGCATTGCAAGAACAAATATTTCCTTTTGCCCTGAAACTCCCAACATTTGACTTCATTGGATGTTGTCAGATTCGCTTAACGGTTGCTCATGAGTAAAGACCAAGTCCATCTTGTCTTTCAACTATTTTATTGTGCAAAGTATGTACGGTGCGGAGCTATCCTAAAACAGGACCACCTAGTCGCTAGCAGAATCCGGAAGTGCCCCCCTCCTGTTGCGGCGCCAACACCAGAGTCTCGGCACCCTAAAGTGCCGCCTCCTTTCTTCCCTAACCCTTCTGCGTAAAGCAGGCGCCGGAAACGGTGTTCCCCCCTCGGAGTGGGTCTGCTGAGCGGTGCTGGGTCTCTCTGCATCATCCTGGAGACCCCTTCCCACCTGGCTCCTTCCTGGTAACTCCTCCTCCCCTGGGGAGGAGCTGACAGACTCACTGGGAGACGTGTCCGTCGACAACAGAGGCTGAGGCTGCCGGTACCCACTCAGTGCCGGACTGGCAGGGGAGGACACGTCCCTGACATCCGTCCACCAGGTTTAGTGTTTGGTTGTCCACCAGTTTTAGTGTTAGGAAGAAAAAAATTTCTATCCACTTGATCCACCTCTATATATGCCTCTATTATGTCCCCTATCCCTGGCCTGGTGAGCCACTGTGGTGTAGTGGTTAAGAGCGGTGGACTCGTAATCTGGGGGACCGGGTTCGCGTCCCTGCTCCGGGGTTACCATGGGCTAGTCACACTTCTCTGAAGTCTCTCAGCCCCACTCACCTCACAGAGTGTTTGTTGTGGGGGAGGAAGGGAAAGGAGAATGGCAGCCGCTTTGAGACTCCTTCGGGTAGTGATAAAGCCGGATATCAAATCCAAACTCTTCTTCTTCTTCTTCAATATGAGATGGGGGGAGGGGGGAGAGAGAGACAGACAGAGAGACAAGGCAAGGCAACTGAGCACACTCACAGGTACTGAGCCTTTCCCACTCTTACATAATGACATTACGCAATGGCTCAGAACTGCATAGCTGTCAACCCTCCCTTTTTTTGCGGGAAACTCCCTTATTCCAATGCCGTTCCCCGCTGCTATCCCGGATTGTTGATATCCCTTAAATTTCCCAGATTTCAAAGGAAGCAGCTCCTCTCCCTCCCTGCCGGCCAGGGAGGCTCCTCAGCTGCGTTGCTCGGCTGCCAATAAGGAGTCTGAGACCGACTGGGGGCGGAGCTTGCATGCCTTGTGCAGCCAGACCCTCACGCCCAACCAGACAGACAGCCTGCCTGCCGTCTATGCGCTCGCTCTTTCACTCACCCGTTCGCGCGCAGCCTCTGGAGCGCAGGGTGGCAAGACTACTTGGTACCATTGCACTGCCCTCGTGGCATCCCTTATTTTCAAATCCGAAAGTATGGGAAAATCCCTTATTTTCAAATCCGAAAGTGCCGACTGCCCTCTTCTTCTGGGTCTGATCTTCACAGAGAGGTGAGCAGGGGTGGCCTGCTCGCTCCCACCACTGCTCATTCGCTCATGGGGCAGTTTGGCAGCAGGGACAGGAGGCCCTGGGGATTGGCAGCAGGCCCCCAACGTAGGGATGGCCTTTGACACGTATCTGATGGTGCCAACCTCCTTTACATGGATATAATAATTAGCAACACCTGTTATCCTCAGTGTTACTTTTTATGTATATATATTCCCAGTTTACAAGAAATTGTTACCTAAATCTTGGGAGTACGTGTTGGGTCTCTGTCTGTTCACTATCTGTTATTGGTATGTATACGTTATATAATTTTGTAAGCTAGACATGTATATAGATGTTAGGTAATGGTATTTACGTTTCTTTATAGTATGTAATCATTATGCTGCTGAAAGTGGCGAAACAGGGATAAATAATCCGGGCATCCTTGTCCTGCTTGCTCTGAATCTCCATGAAAACTACATTCACACTTTGGAGTGTTGCATCATCATTGTCTTATCAAGCTCAACTTTAGCTGGAACTTTTATTTGCATTATATGGAGGACACCGAGCTTGGGACTGTTAGTTGAATTCACATGGAGGACACTGGACTTGTGATACTTGCTATGTACCTCGACGTATGAACCTTTAAGCATATCGACTTTTGAAACGGATTATATTCATACTAGTTGAAGTTAGCCCGTTACATAACGGGCGCTAGAGGAGGAGGAGGCAGGAGGAGGCAGAACAGCGGCCGCTGGGGGGTGGAGAGGGGCTCCCTCCCCCTTCTTCTTTTTCCCCAGCGGCGGCTGCAGCGGCGGCGAGCCGCAGGGATTGGGCTCTGCCTCTGCGTCTGTGCGAGGCAGCGGCGCTGGCACAACTGAGAACGCGCGTGCGCCGCCGCTGCCTCGCGGACACGCCCCCCTCTCCGCCCGCTCCAATCCCTGCGTCCATGTGGGTCCCGGACATGCGCAGTAGCGCACTTCCGTGACACACAGAACGGACGCAGGGACACAGCAAGTTTATTATATAGGATGTTGTTTTGTGAGTTTATACCAGATTATACACAGATTTTGGTCCTGTACATGCATGTGCTTTCGTTATTTATATCGTGAGTTATCAGAATTAATTTCTGCCAGCCTGTTACGTTTGTTGTTTGGTGGTGCCAACCTGCTGGCACCAGCCATTCCTTCTCCCAGACCACACACACACTTCCTAGTCTGATGCAGCAGGAAACGGGCTGGGGGGGGGGGACATTCTTCCCCTCCCTTGTCTTTTTGGCAAGGTAGTTATTGAGCCCACCCAAAGTTTCCTCTCTCTCCTCCCCCCCCCTTAGAATCCTGCAGTGTGTTTCCTTTAAAGAGTCGGCGACACTTGTTGCATTTCCCTTGGGAGCAGATGTTAAAGAGTTTCCAGGATCAAAAGAAGCAGACACAATGTCAGAAACAATTATTGTACCGCCATGCCTATGAGCTACTCATTCATTCCAGGGACTTTTCTTTAGATCGGGGAGAGAGGGGAGGCAGAAAGATCATGGCCAAAGCAAACAGCAGCGGAAATGTTGCTCCCTCGCTTGCTTGCTTGCTTGCTCACTCTGCGGGATGGGAACCTGCTTTACAAGGCTGATGTGAGGATTACAACAGCAACCAAATGTAGGATAGGATTGAGGCAATTCAAGAGAAGTCTAGTGTTCAGATCAAGGCAAGTAATGTTGTCGCTTAGTCGTGTCCAACTCTTCGTGACCCCATGGACCAGAGCACGCCAGGCGCTCCTGTCTTCCACTGCCTCCCGCAGTTTGGTCAGACTCATGTTAGTAGCTTCGAGAACACTGTCCAGCCATCTTGTCCTCTGTCGTCCCCTTCTCCTTGTGCCCTCCATCTTTCCCAACATCAGGGTCTTTCCCAGGGAGTCTTCTCTTCTCATGAGGTGGCCAAAGTACTGGAGACTCAGCTTCAGGATCTGTCCTTCCAGTGAGCACTCAGGGCTGGTTGCCTTCAGAATGGAGAGGTTTGATCTTCTTGCAGTCCATGGGACTCTCAAGAGTCTCCTCCAGCACCAGAATTCAAAAGCATCAATTATTCGGTGATCAGCCTTCTTTATGGTCTCTAGTGTGCCAGTGTGGTGTAGTGGTTAAGAGCGGTAGTCTCGTAATCTGTTGAACCGGGTTCGCGTCTCCGCTTCTCCACATGCAGCTGCTGGGTGACCTTAGACTAATCACACGTCTTTGAAGTATCTCAGCCCCACTCACCTCACAGTGTTTGTTGTGGGGGAGAAAGGGAAAGGAGAATGTTAGCCGTTTTGAGACTCCTTAGGGTAGTGATAAAGCGGGATATCAAATCCAAACTCTTCTTCTTCTTCTCTATTCTGCCTTGGTCAGGCCACACCTGGAATATTGTGTCCAGCTCTGGGCACCACAATTAAAGAAGGATGTTGACAAGCTGAGAGGTGTAAAGAGAGCAAGCAGAATGATAAAGGGTCTGGGAACGAAGCCTTATGATGAACGGTTGAAGGAGCTGTTTAGCCTGGAAAAGAGGAGTCTGAGAGGAGAGAGGAGAGCCACCTTCAGATATCTAAAGGTCTTATCATATAGAAGATGCGTGGAGCTTGTTTTCTCCTGCTCCGTAGGACCCGAAGCAATAGATTAAATTTACAATAAAGTAAATTCCGACTTAACATCAGGAAGCACTTTCTGATGGTAAGAGCTGTTTTGACAAGGGAACAGTTTCCCTTGGGATCCTGTGGACTCTCCTTCATTGGAGGTTTGTAAAGGAGAGCTTAGGTGGCCGTTTGTCGTGGATGCTTTCGTTGAGATTCCTGCATTTCAGGGGGTTGGACTAGATGACCCTCGGAGTGCCTTCAAACTCCACAGTTCTATGATTCTGTCATTCTAGGGAGCTGCCTGTCAGACCATTGGTTCATCTAGCTCAGAACTGTCTACACCAGGAGCGGGGAATCTCAGTCCCAGGAGCTGAATGTGGCCCTCAAGGCCTCTCCACCTGGCCCTCTGGGCAATTTCCACCACAGAGACCCTCTCCTCCAGGCCAAGCCCCTCACAGGCCCTGCTTTGCATCCTCTTGAGTGCTTTTGCCCGGCCAGAATCTGACCCTGAACTGTGACAATGCCTCTTGCTTGCTTAGATGCAAAACGGAGAGGGGCTGGGGAGCCTACACTGCAAAGAAAAGAATTTCATTCTTGCTCCACCCACTGGACCTGCCTGCCATCAACATGCGGCCCCTGGAAAGTTGTCCAGGAGGGAATGCGGCCCTTGGCTTGCAACAGGTCCCCCTACCCCTGTCCTATTGCTGTAAATACTCCTGTATGCAGGATCGCACCCATTTGTAATATTCAGCCCTGCGGCGAAATAAACTGGCGTCTTGGAAGAGCGACAGGCAAGAGAATCTTTCACATAATGTCACGAGCTACCCAAGTGATTTAGCACACCTATTTCCCATTCAATCAAAACTTAATAAATACTCTGCTACTCTTTTCTCCACGCCCCCACCACTGCCCAAAAAAAAAGGAGCTGAGCTCTGCATAGATTATTTGTTCAAAATGAGCACACCTGTGGCCACAAGGATTTTACATCTCTGCAAACCTGCACGGGATGTTACTCTGCTTCCTGGATCTCCCGATGTCTGACTTCGCGAAGGGGATTATTAATCATTAATGCGAAACGTTAAATGCCGCTAAAGCTCATGTATTTATTAAGCTATCTCTGAGGTTCATTAAACAGGCACACAGTGTAATTAGCCTCTTGCAAATCGTTTGGCATCCCCGTCCCAAAGACATTCCTTGCGAGAGTGGATAGATCTCACTGAGTCTGGTGGAAATCATCTGCAAGGGAGAGTCTCGAGGCAGATCTGCCATCGGCCAGCCCCCCACCAATTGGGGGTCACCCTGACCAAGAAGGAGAACCATCTCCTCCAGTCAGATGACCCATGATATCCTTCCGGTTGCAAACGCAATGTTATGCTGGGCGGGGGGACATGCTCACCGAGATCCCTGGGCATTGTACCCCCACTTCCAGTACCAGCCTATCTATCAACTCTTTCTATTGCTAGTCATCGTTTCGCTTTCATTAAAGCACGGTTTAATGTCTTCCCCTCAAACGTCCTTTTTCATAGATTTTCTAGGGGCCAAGTTTCGGTCTTATGTGCCTGGGATAACCGTTCGATTGAATCCCTTCATCACATAGTGTTTGTCTGCCCCTTGTATTCTGCCGCCCGAAAGACTCTATTACTTCCATTAACTCAAAAATTCCCGGGGTATTTGGAAGAGTCTTACCTTGCTCTTCCGTTGCAAGATTCAGACCCGATTATTGTGGGATGTATTACACTGGTGCAGTCAATCACAACATTCCTAGAGTGTACACAAGGGATCTTGGTCCTCCAGCTAGAGTTTCCTGTGCCTGGACTGAGATCATTTCCTCTGTGTGACCAGACGTGGGAGTGGCCTTACCTGTAGCACACAGGTCAGCTGCCATTCTCCTCTCTCTTCTTCTTCAGGACTACGAGGATGCAACATCTCAAGAGAAGAGGCACCCTTGGCTTCCAGCCAAGGGGGCCCAGGTGGAGCCTTCTCCCTTAAGGAGAATCTCCACATGTACATACATTTAATCTAAGCTAGCCTGCCTTCTGAGACTTGTGAAAGCCTGGAATGTCTGTGAGTAAAACCTTTTTACTTTTAAAAAGCATTGTGTCGTGTATTTACTTTTAAGAGGGAACCAGGGGAATTATATGCCAGGATCTGCCTTGTTATAGAAGTTCATAGGAACTTAATCGCCACGTTTTGCTGCGTTTAATTGGGGATGAGAATCTCTGCTAGTTTAGAGCTTGTTAGCACAAGCTGGGATAGGAAATATTAATCAATATTCCCTCATCCACATTCCCACTCATCTCCCACAATTATAACCCTACATATGGCAAAATTTCTGACATCAGTTCTGACACTTAAGAAACGCAATGGATTGTTATATACAGCTTGAAATTTTAATTTAATTTTTATCATATTTTATTCAATTGAGTATCCCTTTTAATCTATTTTACTGTTAGCAATTGTAAACCAGACTGTGCTGTTTCTGTTTTTTGGTTGTTATGTCTATGGGCTTAAAGCCGAAATAAAATGAGTTGAGTTGAGTTGAGTTCCAGTTGCAAAAGGCACTAATTATTAGTATTATGTATTTATTTTTACCCCCACCTTTTTTCCGGGACAGGGACTCAAGGCGGCTTCCAGATAAAAATGAGAACCGCTGAAAACTTGGCAGGGCGGAATGAAATAATAATTAAAAAACAATTCAACATTAATAGAGTTCAAACTAGCTACCTACCTATCTAATCCATTGAAAACATACAAATTTCGCTGGGTTTCCTGCATTGCAGGGGGTTGGACTGGATGACCGTTGGGTTCCCCTTCCCACTCTACAATCCCATGATTCTATGAGATACTTGCAATAAAAACAGCACATGGCAGAGCAGGATTCGAACTGGGGACTTCTAGTCCAGACGTTTACTTAACTTCCTTAACGGCATGCGCGTTCATTCAATGGTGTAGAGATGAGTCGGGGCCGCGTGGAGAGTTCATATGAGGTGAGCCCGGCACGGTTCAGGAAGGCCTTTGCAGAATAAGCTATTTGTAACTATCTTTCCTCAGAGGCGCAACGTAGTGAGTGGTCTGCGTTGCCTGTTTGGCACGAGATCTTCTCCCCAAGGAGAGCATGATGGAACAACAGGAATCTGTAAACCATGTTCTCTGAGGTTAGTGTCTCCTAGAGCAGATGGCCTTGTATCCAGATTTCTAGGTTGAATACATATGGTTTTTTCAAGCATGCTATTTCAGGCTTCAGTTATAAAAAAATCAAAATGTTACATGTGCCCCCATCGCCAAGCAGTGAGAGACTTGAGGGTGACAATGATGACTTCAGATTCTGGTTCCTTGGAACGAAGGTCACTGAAGAAGACCGTGGTGTCTTTTTGATAAATAATTTTATTTGCTTATATATACAACCTGGGCATAAGCTGGAGGGGCTCGCAGCAGATCTTGTCCACCCTCCATTAGGTTTCCAGGTATTTTCCCAGCTCCAGATGAGACTAGACCAAGACTAGACCCTGTCATATCGTTCTCCTACCCCTCAGGTGGTATGCGGGTGGCGCTATGGTCTAAAACCACTGAGCCTCTTGGGCTTGCTGATCAGAAGGTCTGCAGTTCGAATCCCTGTGATGGGGTGAGCTCCCATCGCTCTGTCCCAGCTCCTGGACTTTATCTCCTTTCCAGCTCTGGGCCAAATTTTGTGCAGTTTTTTGTTTGTTTGCTTGTTTGTTTTTTAAAAAAACTTCTTCTTCTTCTTCTTCTTCTTCTTCTTCTTTGGTGATCACTCGTAGCCAAGTAAGATTGTCTTCCATAAACATGGTTTAACAGTGAGTCCGTAAATGACTGTGGAGGCCAATTCTGGATCCACATGTCCTTCCACAGTGAGGACATAGGTTTCCGGATAGAAGTTGATCATGGTGAGGGTTTGCCAAGCGTGCCTTCCTCTTAGCACGTTTCTCCCTTGCGTCCTGAGTTCGGGTGTCTTCAAAGCCCATGAAGCCTTTGGTAAAGGCTGTTCTCCAACTGGAGAACTATATTTATACTACATTTTTTTTTAGATTTGCTTTCAGACAGTCTTTAAACCTCTTTTGTTGACCCACCAGCATTACGTTTTCCATTTTTAAGTTCGGAATAGAGTACGGTAGTTGCTTTGGAAGATGATCATCAGGCATCCGCACAACATGACCAGTCCAACGAAGTTGATGTTGAAGAATCATCGCTTTGACACTGGTGATCTTTGCTTCTTCCAGTACACTGGCATTAGTTCGCCTGTCTTCCCAAGTGATGTGTAAAAATTTTCGGAGACCCCGTTGATGGAATCTTCTGAGGAGTTGGAGATGGCGTTTATAAGTGGTCCATGTTTCACAAGCGTACAGTAAAGTTGGTAGTACAATAGCTTTGTAAACAAGCATTTCGGTTTCCCTGTTAATGTCCCGGTCCTCAAACACTCTGCACTTCAATCGGGAGAAAGCCACATTCACAGAGCTCAGGCATTAGCTCGCCTGTCTTCCCAAGTGATCTGTAAAAAATTTCAGAGACACCACTGATGGAATCGTGGACATGGGATGAGGTAGGCTGGGGAGAAATGAGAAAGGGAGAGGGAATTGACAGGCAGCCCCTTTCCCTATCCCTGTAGCCCTGAGCGAGTCAGCAGGCCTGAGCAGAACCTGACCGCAAGGGCTTGTTCCTTGTTCTGTAATGTGCAGTGACACTCTGTTGGGAAGGGAGCTTCAGCAAGGAAGCGGCGTTCGAGTCTTGGCTCTGGCGCCTCTCTGCTGTGCTCAGGCGGCTTCTGCCTTGGCAGGGAGCCCTCTGCAAACCTGGCCGTTCAGACAGTGGCCCATTGCCGAGGAGACGCTTGTTGGAGGGTGATCCTGACTCTCTCCCCGCTCCTCTCTCTCATGCACGCACACTGCATCTGCTTTCCAAATGTGCTGGTCCCGTGGGGTTACCCGAAAGGCGAGGTCCAAGTCCAGTCCGTGGTCAGAGGTGCAATATAAAGGCAGTCCGTAGTCAATGAAGCTGGGTGCAGGGCAGGGAGTCAGGCAAAGTCAGGAACAGGTAGGCAAGCAGGGAACCAGGGCGGGTCAGGAGCTCAGGCAGGAAAGCAGGACAGGTTTCAAGCAGGAACTGGTCACCAACAATGTTGCTCCTGCAACTTGGGGCTGGGGCTGGCCGGTTTTTATCTGCCCCGAGGCAGAGGGCGGCCCTGATCCTCTGGTGACTCTCCTCTCCTGGTTTGGAGGCGAGCACTCCTTCTGCGGGAACTCAGTTCCCTTTGCCTCTCTGCCCTGAGCCTCTGCAGCTCAGGAGAGGCTGGAGGGTTACTGGACCCAGAGGCAACCTCAGCTTCCCCTGGCAGGGCTGGGAGTGGAGCACCTGCAGGCAATGGGTCCTCCACCCCATCAGGAGCCAGAGCAGACTCAGCAGATGCCTGCACCTGAGGATCCAGCACAGGTGAGGACCCTTCAGATTCAAGCCCTAGCCCCGGCTCTGCTGGTTCTGGAGGCGGGGAATCCTGTGCAGGCTGGGATCCCCAAGGTTCAGCATCTGAGTCTGAATCCCAGGCCATCACACCGAAATGCTCGTGGCTGAGTAAGGAAATTCGACGAGGAATGTGTGTGCGCACGCACCCACCGAAGGCAGGCATGGAAAGGCGCAGGGCTCCTTCCGTGTGCATTGGCATTTCCAGCCAGCTGCAGAATTGCCACTTAGAAATGGATCGTTTCACTCATCGCTTTCGATTGCCAGCCGGCTCCGTCCCTGGTACTTCAGATGCGCTGCGAGATCTAAGAGGCGCAGGCGTCCGACACGTTCCGGGGGTGGGGGAGAATCACAGGAGGAGGAAGCGGAGTCCCTGTCAAAGGGCACAGGAAGGGTGGGGGGGCCTTCGAAGCATAAACTGAAAGCTTGATCTTGGAAAGGGGATCGGACAAATTTGTGGAGGGGAGGGCCGTCAGTGGCTCCCAGCTACAACAGCTATGCTCTTCCTCGGATGTGGCAAGGCATGCGAATGCTAGTTGCGGAACCAGGCATTGGGCTCCCCGTACCTCAACCCATTTAAATAAGGGACCAACAAGGCTGGTTTTGGATCAAAACAGGTTACAACTTTATTGAACACAGATGAAAGAGGTTTGGCTTGGCATGGGGCAATCAAAATACTTCCGCCAGTGTGGTGTAGTGGTTAAGAGCGGTAGACTCGTAATCTGGTGAACTGGGTTTGCGTCTCCGCTCCTCCACATGCAGCTGCTGGGTGACCTTGGGCTAGTCACACTTCTCTGAAGTCTCTCAGCCCCACTCACCTCACAGAGTGTTTGTTGTGGGGGAGAAAGGGAAAGGAGAATGTTAGCCGCTTTGGGACTCCTTCAGGTAGTGATAAAGCCAGATATCAAATCCAAACTCTTCTTCTTCTTCTCTTCTTCCGGCCCGCCCACCGGAAGTGATGTGTAAGTCAATCCAGGTGGGGACTCCTAAGACTTACATCCAATAGGGTGACCCCCACAGGGACCGCCATCTGGGAGAGTGCCTTTGCCCCTGCCCCTCGCCCCAGGCACACGGGCATGGCCACTCCCCCCAGATCGCTTTAACGGGATCCCCCAGCATTTGGAGGGGCAGGCGGAGTCTACAACCTTCCCTCCATCCAAAACAAAGGATTGCCCCAATGCTCAACCAGTTGTGACGATTGCTGTGAGGTAGGCAAAACTACCAGGTCACTGCCAATTAGCCCAGTGGGCAAATTCCTACCTGGCCCCATCAAGAATGGTGACCACCGTAGCCACAGCAAAGTCATTGGCTATCGGCTTAAACCGAGGGTGGGCGGATGGGGGAAAGCGGCGAGGGAACCAACAGGTAGTGCCCTGGGTGCGGGCTACTTAAATGGGCAAGGGGCGGATGCAAGGGAAGCCTACCTGCACTGTTGGCTCCGCCTCCTGGCACAGCCCAAGTCCCAGCCTGTATCCCCTTTTGCCAAAGCAGGGTGCAGGCTAGGATCTGGTTCCTGATAGGTGGTCGGGGCACGGCAGTTCCAGTTATCACATCGGCGGCCCCTGTGAAGCCTCTGCCACCCTGCAGCAATGTGTGATGGCCTAGGATTCAGACTCAGACAATGATCCTGAGGGATCCCAGCCTGCACAGGATTCCCTGCCTCCAGAACCAGCAGAGCCGGGGCTGGGGCCTGAGTCTGAAGGGGCCTCACCTGTGCTGGATCCTCAGGTGCAGGCATCTGCTGAGTCTGCTCTGGCTCCTGATGGGATGGAGGACCCATTGCCTGCAGGTGCTCCACTCCCAGCCCTGCCAGGGGAAGCTGAGGTTGCCTCTGGGTCCGGTAACCCTCCAGCCTCTCCTGAGCTGCAGAGGCTCAGGGCAGAGAGGCGAAGGGAACTGAGTTCCCACAGGAGGAGTGCTCACCTCCAAGCCAGGAAAGGCGAGTCACCTGAGGATCGGGGCCACCCTATGCTTCGGGGCAGATAAAAGCCGGCCAGCCCTAGCCCCAAGTTGCAGGAGCAACATCATTGGTTGCCAGTTCCTGCTTGAAACCTGTCCTGCTTTCCTGCCTGGGCTCCTGACCCGCCCTGGTTCCCTGCTTGCCTACCTGTTCCTGACTTCGCCTGACTCTCTGCCCTGCACCCAGCTTCAGTTATTATGGACTGGCTTTACGTTGTACCTTGACCACGGACCGGACTTGGACCTCACCTTTTGGATACCCCATGGGACCAGCACACAACGCCACACCAAGAGGGCTGAGCGGGCTTGCTGGAAGCAAGAGTAACGTATGCACAAAAGTGGAAAGACTGAGAAATTCCAACTCAAGAGAAACGGCAGAATAAACGGATAGAATATGTGGAGTTGGCAAGCATGACAAAAAAAATTAAGGATCAAGAGGAGGCGCTGTGAAGGAAGGAGTGGAAACCCCTTTGTAGGGTACTTGAGGAGGTACAACAGATAAAGTAGGGTCTGAACTGTGAGCAGCAGTAATAAACAGGATACTAAGCTGAGTGAAAGAGGGTGCTTAAGAAGGAAAATGCAGTAGGACAAGGAGGAATTGGGAAACCATGGAGGGAGGAGGAGTTGAGATTTTTAGATACATGAAGACAATTTAAATCTGTATGTTTTAAAACTTTGGAAAATCCTTGAATTTAATGTATTTTGTGTTTGTTGGAAGCCGCCCAGAGTGGCTGGGGAGACCCAGCCAGATGGGCGGGGTACAAATAAAAAATTATTATTATGATTATTATATTATTGAATTAAAAAAAGAAAAGAATGAATACTAGTTGCTGGAAACAGTTCTGTCCCCTTCATCTCTCCCTCGACTTCAGCACCAGGAGTAAGGGGTGAATATTTTTAACCTAGAGTGCCTTGAGGGGAGGTCGCAGACTAAAGGAGAGGGCTTATCATTTCCCATGCAGGCCCTCACCCTCTCCCCACCACCAAGTAACACCCTCCCCACGGCTGCCTTCTTCTCCTCAACAAAGATTTGGGGTTCAGGGGTGCCACCTCAAGTAAAGGAAGCAGCCGGGTGGAAGGGGTCGCGTGGAGGGATATGGCTGGTGGGGAAGGGTTAAGCACCTCCCAACCACCACCCCAATTTCTCTGCTAAGAACGGCCTCCTCATACTTCTGCTTTGCACAGCATTTGGAGCAACCTTTAGACTGCTGGCAGAAGTCCCATCCAACCCAGAGAAGCATCCTATCCTGGGAGCAGAAATCCCAAATTTTTGTTCCACTCCCCGACCCCCCATCATCCCCCCCCCATCAGCCATTTACTGAATGTTCCCAGCATGGCACCGGGCAGCTAATTGTGCAATAGATAATCTTGTTTGTTGGGCTTATCGTCAGCCTTGTTAACCTCCCAACAGGGGTTTTTCTAATTTTCCCTGAGTGCATTTTTGCCTCTGGCGTCGCTATCCTGGCTTGGGGCCTTCCCTATGCATGCTCATTTGTTTGCACACAAAAGCGCCTCTTGCTTTTTGTTTCTTGCCTACAAGGGGTAGACAGGTCTCTGTCCATTTTGGTTCCGCTCCGTTTTTGCGTTTTCCCCATATTTGTGCTCAGCTTTCCCCATTTCTGCAGGGTGTGTTGTTCGGGGGGGGGGGGGGTTAGAAGAGAAAATTCGTCAGTGTCTTAGTGCAATTTTCTTCTGATGGTGATCACAGAATCATAGAATCGGAAGTCCAATTCTCCCTGTCATGCAGGAATCTCAGCTAAAGCATCCCAACGTCTGCATAAATACCTCCAGTGAAGGAGAGCCCACAATGAAAATGATGATGAATTAAACTTATGACCAATCCATCAGCAGCAGATCCAAGGGTGGGCTACAGCCATTTGGAACTGAGATCTTTCCCTGTCCTCAGGGGTGAACGAAGGTGTCATGACACCCGGGGCGGGGCGTCGCGTCGCTATGTAGGGCGCACGTACGGCATCACCACGTACGACGCATACACCATACGTAGCGACGGCGCACATGCGCTGTACATAGCGGTTTGCTGGCGGCGCTACTCCAGCGCCGTATGGACGGTGCTGGGATCCCTCCATCGCCACTACAGCCGCAAACGGAGGATCCTCTACATGCGGCTGTACCTTTGTGAGAAGTAAGACGTACCCCAAAAGTAAGCCGTGGTGCCGCCATTGTTCCCGTCGCCTCCTCAGCCCCTCCTGCATGCGCAGGGAGCCAGCGAACCAGTGAGATGCATGGGGGGGGAACGCGTCTCTTGCGGAGTTCTGTCCCGCCTGCTTACCGTGCAGGGAGAGTCGCGGGGGGGGAGACACCTCTTCCTGCCCCGCCTGTTCCCCGTGCGCAGGGAGCCAGCGAACCAGCGAGAGGCGAGGGGGGGGAAACGCGCCTCTTGCGGAGTTCTGCCCCGCCTGCTCAGCGCGCAGGGGGAGGCTGTACCGTACCATACTGATGTAATAAAAATAAGACATCCCCCTGAAAATAAGCCACCCTGTGTTTTTTTGAGGGAAAAAAATTACAAGACGGTGTCTTAAAAAGGGGGAAAGACGGTAGCAGCGACGGAGGGATCCCACCGCCATCCGTACAGCTCTTGAGCGGCGCCAGCAGCAAACTGCTATGTACAGCACATGTGTGGTATCGTTATGTACAGCGCATGCGTGTGATGCCACACATGTGCTGTACATAGCGGTTTGCCGCCGGCGCCGGGATCCTCTGCTTGCGGCCGCAGCCGCAAATGGAGGATCCTCCACGTGCGGGTGCGGCGGTGTGATGGCTGCTCGCGCCTCCGCGGGGTGCCTTCTTGTCATCCCCCCAGACATGGCACCCGGGGCTCACCGCCCCCCGCCCCCCCCGTTGCGACGCCACTGCCTGTCCTACCTGGAGATGCCAGGGATCGGACCTTTTGCATCCACAGCACATGCTCTACTGCTGAGCTAACAGCATGATGGCTGAGGAGCCTCATGCCTTGACTACGATTCTGCAGCGCCACCGCAGACGTCAAAACATTTCAGCTCTGCCAGATCACGCGGTTGCATCTCTGTTAACGGTTATTTGCCACGGCAGCTGCATTCCTCAGGGGGGTCGAGCGTCTCTCTGCCCTGAGTGAGATCCTCAAGTACACGAGAGGTCAGGCCTTCTGTGTACCTGGATTTCAGCTGTGGGACTCCTGTCCTCAAGATATTAGGATGTCCAATGAGGCTGTCACTTCCAAAGCAAGAACCCTTCACTTCGCATTAGCTCTCCCGCGTTGGTGGGCCTCGAGGTAGGGGGATATTGATCATAGGGCTCTCTTTAAAAAGGAAGAAAGGGAACTGGACATTCTCAGCCCCATCTGAAGGGCAGGGAAGAGGTCCACCTTGCGTATCGAAAAGAACAAGTAGCTTCATTGCCCAATTAGCAGAAAATCAATGGGATCGGTCATATCACGAGGAGCAGTCCACGCTCACGAGTTTTTGAGTTCCACAGAGCTCTCAGCAATGTCTAGTCTGGCTGGAAAGCTGCCAAAGATAGGTGGAAAAGGATGCGAGGAAAATTAAGCGGGGCAGGTTGTAAGTGGTGTGCAGAAAGTGTGATGTAGAAAAAGAGGGAAATATGGCTTTAATCATGTGCAGAGTGCTTTTCCCCTGTGCACAGCATGATACCGGGGCTCAGGTCAAGGGAAGCAGTGTGGGGCGTGATGATTAGGTTGTCAGGACTTAGACCTGGGGATCCTGGGTTCAAATTCCCACAGGGTGACTTGGAGCAACTCCTCAGCCTCACCTGCCTTGCAGGGGTGTTGTGAACGGCGAATGGGGAGGAGCGGAACCGTGTATGTCAGCCTTAGCTCCTTGGAGGAAAAGTGGGAAATAAATGGGACTTTTTAATAATAATAATAATAATAATAATAATAATAATAATAATAATGTAAAACAATAAAAACTGGAAATGAATAAAGATACAATAAGATAAAACTGAGGAGAGGAGAGGGCTGCTGTGCTCAGATCTTGATTCTGAGCCAGTGTGGTGTAGTGGGTAAGAGCGGTGGACTCGTAATCTGGTGAACCGGGTTCGCATCTCCGCTCCTCCACATGCAGCTTCTGGGTGACCTTGGGCTAGTCACACTTCTCTGAAGTCTCTCAGCCCCACTCACCTCACAGAGTGTTTGTTTTGGGGGAGGAAGGG
Source organism: Darevskia nairensis (assembly GCA_034642065.1). NCBI lineage: Eukaryota > Metazoa > Chordata > Lepidosauria > Squamata > Lacertidae > Darevskia > Darevskia nairensis. The sequence continues at coordinate 80,295 of JAWWNI010001125.1, read as the reverse complement.
AAAGGAGAATGTGAGCCGCTTTGAGACTCCTTCGAGTAGTAATAATAATAATAATAATAATATTTTTTTTATTTGTACCCCGCCCATCTGGCCGGGTCTCCCCAACCACTCTGGGCGGCCTCCAACAGATATTAAAATACATTAAAATAGTGATAGTGAAAAGTAGTGATAAAGCGGGATATCAAATCCAAACTCTTCTTCTTCTTGATTCTGGGCACCTGGTTGGCCACTGTGAGAACAGGATGCTGGACTAGAGGGGCCATTGGCCTGATCCAGCTGGACTCTCCTTGTGTTCTTAGGGGCAGCAACCGGGGGGAGGGGGGGTAGAAGACACGTTCATACACAAGTCCCAGGTGAAGTATAGGCTCTTGTGAAGCAAGAGAGGGAAAACAGGATGCCATTGGGGTAGGGGTAGAGAAGAGCAGATTCCACTGGACTTCTGCAGCTGAACTAAGAAGCATCCTTTTCATTGCCTCAATGCAGAGAGAACATTGAAAACATACAAATGACCTCCTGGGTCAGGCCAACAACCAGATGTTCAAATTCATCAGCATTTAGATGTCGATTTCTCCAAAGGCACAATTTTTTGCCTGCCGTTTTGCCTCATCTGCGCATGTTTTCACTGCAATGTTCTCTAATGAAATGTATCGTTTTCACAAATCTATTAATTCTATGCATTTTTGTACATGTTAGGTCATGGGTAGGCAAACTAAGGTCCGGGGGCCGGATCTGGCCAAATCGCCTTCTAAATCCGGCCCGCGGACGGTCTGGGAATCAGCGTGTTTTTACATGAGTAGAATGTGTGCTTTGATTTAAAATGCATCTCTGGGTTATTTGTGGGCCATAGGAATTCATTCATTTCCCCCCAAAAAATCTAGTCCGGCCCGCCACAAGGTCTGAGGGACAGTGGACGGCCCCCCTGCTGAAAAGGTTTGCTGACCCCTGTGTTAGTTGGATGGAGACCATCGTTGCAAAATTCCAGAGGACTGTTTTGGTGGCTGTTTTGGTCCTTGCATTATTTCAGAAAGTGTGGATTGGGTAGGTTCTCCTTTAAAAGTGAACAGAGCTGAATTGAGGGTGCTCATCAATGGCTCCTCTTCATTCAGAAGTGACTAGTGGGGTGCCACAGGGTTCTGTCTTGGGCCCAGTCTTATTCAACATCTTTATCAATGACTTGGATGATGGGCTTGAGGGCATCCTGATCAGGTTTGCAGATGACACCAAATTGGGAGGGGTGGCTAATACCCCAGAGGACAGGATCACACTTCAAAATGACCTTAACAGATTAGAGAATTGGGCCCAAGCAAACAAGATGAATTTTAACAGGGAGAAATGTAAAGTACTACACTTGGGCAAAAAAAAAATGAAAGGCACAAATACAGGATGGGTGACACCTGGCTTGAGAGCAGTACATGTGAAAAGGATCTAGGAGTCTTGGTAGACCACAAACTTGACATGAGTCAACAGTGTGATGCAGCAGCTAAAAAAGCCAATGCAATTCTGGGCTGCATCAATAGGAGTATAGCATCTAGATCAAGGGAAGTAATAGTACCACTGTATTCCGCTCTGGTCAGACCCCACCTGGAATACTGTGTCCAATTCTGGGTACCACAGTTCAAGAAGGATACTGACAAGCTGGAACGTGTCCAGAAGAGGGCAACCAAAATGGTCAAAGGCCTGGAAACAATGCCTTATGAGGAACGGCTTAGGGAGCTGGGTATGTGTAGCCTGGAGAAGAGAAGGTTAAGGGGTGATATGATAGCCATGTTCAAATATATAAAAGGATGTCATATAGAGGAGGGAGAAAGGTTGTTTTCTGCTGCTCCAGAGAAGCGGACACGGAGCAATGGATTCAAACTACAAGAAAGAAGATTCCACCTAAACATTAGAAAGAACTTCCTGACAGTAAGAGCTGTTAGGCAGTGGAATTTGCTGCCAAGGAGTGTGGTGGAGTCTCCTTCTTTGGAGGTCTTTAAGCAGAGGCTTGACAGCCACCTGTCAGGAATGCTTTGATGGTGTTTCCTGCTTGGCAGGGGGTTGGACTGGATGGCCCTTGGGGTCTCTTTCAACTCTAGGATTCTAGGATTCTATGAATTGCCACAGAGAGAGAGAGAGAGAGAGAGAAAGAGAGAGAGAGAGAGCACCCAGTGCTGAGATATTTTCCTTCTTTTAACGCTGCCATTGAGTGGGTAACCTGGAACGCTTTGCTCTGTCTCTGATATTACAGGAGGAGGGGAGGAGGGCGAGGCGGGAGGGAGCCTGTTGTCGGTGCGTTGCCGACTGCCGAGGAGATGATCGCATCAAACTCCCCAGCAAATCCCATTCGGTAGCATTAAGCCGAGCGTTAAATGAATTAATTGGCTGGAAAGTGAGCCTGCCACATGCGAGGAAGTGGCTGTCTTGGGCCCAGAGATGACAAGAGTGCTCAGAAGAGCCGTCCTTCCCCGAGACAAGATTCCATCGTTGGCTTTTAAGGGAAGAAGAAGAAGAGCCCTGCTGGATCAGGCCAATGGCCCAACTGGTCCAGCAACCTCTTCTCACAGTGGCCAACCAGATGCCCTCATTGTGGGAGAATCAGGGGAGTTTATTCAAACTTCACCCAACAGAAGAGCAACAAAGAACGACTGCCAGCTCTGGTAGGTTCTGAGGGTGATGAACCTTCCCCAGATTTCCTGTCCATTTTGATTTCAGGCAAGCTGACATTAGGAAGAGGCAGGAGCCACAGAGAGGGGAATTAAAGGTGGCAGAGAAGGTGACAGCAGGTGGAATAAAAATGAGCAAAGTGAAAAGGAAGGTGAGAGGGAGAGAAAAGGCAATGGCAGCAGGTGAAAGGAAGTAAAAGAAGGAGAGGGGAAAGAAGAAGAAGAAGAAGAAGAAGAAGAAGAAGAAGAAGAAGAAGAAGAAGAAGAAGGGGAAAGGTGAGGGGTGGGGCCAAGAATGGAGAAGGGGTGTGGCCTGAGGAGGAATGGGAGGGACAAGCCCCACTTGTACCTTGCACCCAAGGGTCCCCAGAAATCTGGGGCCAGCCCTGGGAGGGAGTTCCAGTGGGTAGCTGCCACCTGTCAGGCTTCGGGGAATCGGCTTCCTCCCCCGTGGCAGTAAATAAGAAGACCAAATGAAAGGAATGTCTTACCAGTTAGATTCTTTAATAATCACAGTGAGAGACAACAAAACACGTCTCCCTAGGAATGGCGGTGCTCCCAATTAAGGCTCACACCCCCTCCGCCCCTATTAATCTACGTCACTCCTACGTCTTGTAATCTGAGCTTGGACCCTCCGCGCTTTCTGTTCTGAGACTTTCTGAGCTCTTCTTGACTATGGGGAGGGCGGTGGAGGAATGCTGTCCAACGGCTGTGAATCCGTTACCCCTCTCTCTCCCAGTGCTTCTTCTTCTCCTAGCCGTTCTCCATCCAGTATTTCCCAGCTTCTGCCTTCTGAACTATGCCCCTCTGCAAACCACTGTTCCAAATCTACTCTGTCCTCCTGCTCCTGGGAAGATTCAGGATCAGGGGGAGGGGGTGGCTCCCACCATTCCTCCTCAGTGCAGCCCTCCTCAGCATGGTCCCTGACATCGCCACATTAAAGATCCAATTTCTGTATCATACAGAAAAGGCCTCCTTATGAGGTGGCATCTGCAAGAAGCCCTCTCCTGCAGTGATCGATCGGGTATGTAAGGAGTGAGTTGATCTTCTATGCACCCTGATCCCAAGCTGTGCAGGACTTTGTGTACCACTGCCAGCACCTTAAACGTAGCCTGGGAGCTAACTGGTAGCCAGTGAAATTCTTTCAGCAGTGGCATAATGCAGACCCTCTGACATCCCAGTGAGAAAAATCTGGACACTTGTTTTTAATTCCCCAGCTCTCATGGAAGACAGCTGACTTGTTCCAGAGTGCGAGATCAAAAAATAGGACATTCCAGGATCCAATCAGAATCTGGGGTGTTTTCTGTAATTCTGGGATGTCCCACTTGAATCGAGGCAGTTGAGAGGTATGAAAGACCTTCATTGACTCCCAGTACATTTCCGAGCACAATTCAAAGTGTCAGTTGTTGTTGTTGTTGTTGTTGTTGTTGTTGTTTAGTCCTTTAGTCGTGTCCGACTCTTCGTGACCCCATGGACCAGAGCACGCCAGGCACTCCTGTCTTCCACTGCCTCCCGCAGTTTGGTCAGACTCATGTTGGTAGCTTTGAGAACACTGTCCAACCATCTCGCCCTCTGTCGTCCCCTTCTCCTTGTGCCCTCCATCTTTCCCAACATCAGGGTCTTTTCCAGGGAGTCTTCTCTTCTCTTGAGGTGGCCAAAGTATTGGAGCCTCAGCTTCAGGATCTGTCCTTCCAGTGAGCACTCTGGGCTGACTTCCTTCAGAATGGATAGGTTTGATCTTCTTGCAGTCCATGGGACTCTCAAGAGTCTCCTCCAGCACCATAAAGACAAGAGTGGAAGACAAGAGTGCCTGGTGTGTTCTGGTCCATGGGGTCACGAAGAGTCGGACACGACTAAACGCCTAAACTACAACAAGTTGTTAGCCATCATTGTCTCCTGTGATCTGTCCCAGTGAGCAATGAAGCCAGTGCATTTTGCATCTTCTGGACTGAGTTCAGGGGAAGCCCCATGTAGGACAGATTGCAGTAGTCCAGCCTGGAGGCTTACCAACACATGGATGACAGTAGTCAGGCAATCCCAGCCCTGTAGATGCAAGAGCGTAGTGCTTTGTTGGGTATGGAAGGGCGCATGTTGCAAGTAACCGTTGTTTCTTCTTCAAACAGCAGTCTCTTGAAAGCTGGCTTTTATCTTGAGTAATTTGCGGGATGAACTGTGTTCTTCGTTCGCTGCGAGTAGACGCCAACTGAAACTGAAGCTGCCAAAGGCAAAAGGGAGACCAAAAAGTTGGGGGTGGGGGGGTTGCAGGCCCGTTCAAAAAATGGTCTAAATGCACCCCCTTTCCACCACCTGCAACTGGATGGAGGCGTTATTGTTCGCCCCACTAAGCTGATCGGTCCAAATGCTTGCTGTGTGACAACCTGGTGCTCTCTGAGTGTCTTGGGCTACAACTCGCCTGGGGCAGATGGGAGTTGTAGTCCAAATCACCCAGAAGGGCGGCAGGTTGGCGGTCGATCTTCTGCCCCCCCAAGGCTGGCCCCCTTCAGACTGACTGCTTGTGAAGTGTCTCTCTTGCTCGGCATCTAGCGCAAGACTGCCGTGGGTGACTTTCGCACTCGGCACTCCCACTTAGCACTTGACACACTCTCCTGTAAGGATGAGGTTCACAGTGTTCTCTCTGTTTGCCGACTGCTGGATGGCGCTAACTCCGGGTGTTTCCTCCGCTTCCCAGCTCCCCCTTCTCGGAAAACAATTGGGTTCGCAACCTGCATGACTGTGAAGAAAACATCTGCCTCCTTGAGCCTCTCGCTATCTATTTCACGAGATTAGCCAGCGAGAGAAGAAGCAGCAACATCGGAACGCAAGAGCCTGGCTGATGGAGCAGTCCAATGTCCTATCAAACTCCCAAATATCCGAAACACCGCCTGCTCCCAGGCAGAGCCTTCATGGCTCCAAGCCAGATCTCCCAGCCCTTAGTCCAGCGCTGTAACCACTACACCACACTACCACCTGCCAAGCATCCTCTGGACACCTGCATTCCAAAAGTACCTGTCAATATCCAAAAGGCAGCAGCAAAAGTCCATTGCTGTTAAGGGCAAGGGCTTAGGGAGGAAGCCAGTGTGGTGCTTTGGTGGCTAGAGTGTTGGACCTGGGAGGCCCGAGTTCGAATCCCCAGCCACTGGGTGACCTTGGACCAGGAAATGTCTCTCAGCCTAACCTACCTCACAGGGTTGTTGTGAGGATGGAATTGGGAGGAAGGGAACCGTGCGCACACCCCTTGAGATCCTTAGAAGGAAAGGTGGGAGAGAAATGTAATGAATAAGTGGCCCCGGAGAGGCAACGGGATGCTCTCTCGGAGTTGGCCACACCACAGTTTCTCAGGACAAGCACCAGCTCCTCCTCCTCCCTGAGCTCAGCTGCAGCAGCGCTGGCAGAGGAAATGGAGACATTTAGGGATCAAATTGGAAGCCAGGGTGGCTTTTGTAATTCCAGGACTGTCCCTGGAAAATCTGGACACTTTGAGGGTCTTCTGCTATAACCCTCAGTACATGCATCTTCAGTTAAAATTGTAATATACTCCTCCAGGTATCTTCTTTTATTATGTCCAAGGAAGGAAGGAATTGGGTGGGGGGGGCATTGGCTCAGAGCATCTGTCTTTGCATGCAGAGGATCCCAGGTTTGATCTCTGGTGTCTCCAGGTAGGAGCAGAAAGCAGACCCCTGGCTGAGATTCTGAAATGTGGCTGCCGGTCAGCATGGGCAATACTGGGCTAGATGGGGCAGTCTAAGGCAGCCTCCCCTGTTAGGAAAGGATCACAGTTCAGTAGAAGAACATCTGCTTTGCCTGCAGAAGGTCCCAGGTTCAGTCTCCATAATCTCTAAACTAGGTGGGGGAGCTGCTGCCAGTCAGTGTAGACAATATTAAGCTCAGTGGGCCAATGGTCTCACTCAATATAACGAAGCTTATTCTGTTCCCATATAAAGACATGGAATCTTCTTCTTCTTTGGAAATCACTCATAGCCGAGTAAGATTGTCTTCCATAAACACGGTTTTAACAGTGAGTCCGTAAGTGGCTGTGGAGGACTATACTGGATCCACACGTCCTTCCACAGTGGGGACATTGGTTTCTGGGTGGGAGTTGATCACGGTGAGGGTTTGCCAAGCATGCCTTTCTCTTAGCACATTTCTCCCTTGCGTCCTGAGTTCGAGTGTCTTCAAAGCCCATGACACTTTGGTAGACGCTGTTCTCCAACTGGTGCGCTCGCAGGTCAGTGTTTCCCAGTTGTCAGTGTTTATACTACATTTTTTAAGATTTGCCTTGAGACAGTCTTTAAACCTCTTTTGTTGACCCACCAGCATTACTCTTTCCATTTTTAAGTTCGGAATAGAGTAGTTGCTTTGGACGACGACAATCAGGCATCCGCATAACATGACCAGTTCAACGAAGTTGATGTTGAAGAATCATTGCTTCAACACTGGTGATCTTTGCTTCTTCCAGTACACTGGCATTAGTTCGCCTGTCCCCCAAGTGATGTGTATTTTTTTTCCCGGAGACACCATTGATGGAATCTTTCAAGGAATTGGAGATGGCGTTCATAAGCGGTCCATGTTTCACAAGCACCAGCATTAACATGAGAGAGATTAGAAGAAGCCTAGGCCATTCCAACCAAACAGGTCTGGGGGGTGGGGTCTGGTCTTCCTCTTCCCTCTGCCCCTCGGCTCCCTTATTCAATGGTTTTCTTACACATGAGCAAGCAGGAGTGGCAGATTTGATTCAAAGTGTTCCAATTCTTTGCATTTCTCCACCCCCAGCCTACCATCCTCTCCCTCCCCCCCCCCCACAAACTTCCTGCTGTCTCTTCTCTTCGTGGAGTCTCACTTGTCAAAGCAAATCCTTCTGCCAGCCCAGTGCTACAGGCAAGCTGGGTCAGGGAAGAGAAAGAGAGAGAGAGTTATAACTCCTGTTACAACGTGCAGCCTGCCTGTCCTTGCTATGCCGTGGAGGAGCCGAACTCCGCCATCTAGCCGGATAAAACCCAACACCCAACGTTCCGTCACACAGGAACAGCAGAGTCCTCAGGGCAGGTCTGTGCAGCCTGGCTGCCAATTTGCAGGGAGATCCAGAGTATAAGCTGTTGACATTTGTCTGTCTCGAGAGCCAATGGAGTGCACCTCCAGGGGTGAAGTCAAACTCCTCTGTTGGCAGCACCGAATGGACCACCTACTCAGGGAATAAGCCTGGGGAGTGTGTATGGAGGTCCTGGGCTGCCCAGACGACAAGACCCGCCTCTTGGCCTCGCTGATGGGGTCCAAAGGAAAGCAGAGCAATATGTCTGGCTCCAGCTTGGCTGCAGGAGTTGGCGGAAGGAGTGTGATTAGGTAAAAAGGGACAATCATGGGAATGATACAGCAAAAGAGAAGGGACTGGGCAGTGGAGGAAAGGTGGAGACCGCCTCCCCAGCCTGACCATTCCAGAAAAGAAGAGGACAGTTCAGAATTACAACAGGGGTTTGAGGGAGACCACCGCTCAGAGGAAGATGAGGGGGGAAGTTGGGAAATAATGGGAGAGGAGGAGGAACAGCTGGCTGACACGTTATCTCTAGAAAGCATTCCAGACCCTCCATCTCCCACAACCCGGCGAGCCTTAAAAGTAGGAGAGCAAAGGGCTCAGATGCCAAGGGCCCTCAGCGCCACCCGTAGAAGAGATGATGAATGAGGAAGTGGGAGAGAAGGGGAGGGGAGATTTACTCGGGACAACGCCATTATTCCAAGAGGCTGCATTCCCAAGCCTCTCTCTGTAAATCCTATATAATAATCTTGCTATGTCCCTGCTTTTCCGTGTGTCACGGAAGTGCGTTCTGCGCATGTCACACGTGTACGCAGGGATTGGAGGGGGCGGAGAGGGGGGCGGGACGATACAGAGACACTTCCGGCCGGGCGAAACTGCGCTGCCGCCATTGCCGGGCCGCCGCCGCCGCTGCCACCTCGACGGAGGAGCCCCGAGGAGGAGGAGGAGGACGGACGGCCCGGCCTGGAGGCAGCGGCGGCGAGGAGGACGAGGACGCCGCCCCGCAACCTCCTCGCCCCGGCCGCCGCCGCTGGCCGCCTCCGCGCCTCGGGTCCCGCTCGCCCCCGCTAGAGCCCGTTATCAACGGGCTGAATTCAACTAGTATTGAATAAAAAGCAGATGTTAAGGACTTTTCCTTGTCTTATCCTTTCCTGGCAACTTGCCGTGAGGGTTGGTTCCTCTGCAGCCTGACATGGTCCCACGCTGCGAAGTGCTTTGTAACCTAATAGTAATTTGTAACTTGAGCTGGTAATAGTAATAGTAATAGTAACTTGAGCTGGTAGCAGATCTTTGAGCAGGGTCAGAATGCACTGACAGAGTCTCACTCCCGTTAGCGATTTTGCGGCAGTGTTCTGCACTAAACCGAGCGAATGTTCTTAAGTCTCGCTGTGCCGTTCGGACGTCCGTTCCTGCCTTCATCCCTTACCCTCCTCCAGTAATGCCACTGGAAGCAGGACGTAAGACCACAAGGACATAACAGGAAACCCGCAAGCAGAATTCGAACACGTGGTTTCCAGCAACTGGTATTCAGAAACATTGCTACCTCTGCTCTGACTGTGGAAGGCAGAGAATAGCCACCCCAGCTGTTAGAAATCGGTAGCCTTACCCTCCATTCATTTATCTAGTCCTTCTTTAAAGCCGCCCAAATTGGTGTCTGTTATGTACTGAGCTGAATCCTAGAACAATAGGATCCAGAATGCAGCAGTCTGATTGGTCCTAGAACAATAGGATCCAGAATGCAGCAGTCTGATTGGTCCGCAGGAGCCACCCAATCCAGCTCCAGGTGGAAGTGAATCAGCGATCTGATTGGCCTGCAAGAGCAGCCAATCAGGCTCCTGGATGAAGTGAATCCGCAACCTGATTGGCCTACAGGAGTAGCCCGGAATTAGCCAATCACGTGGGGCCCATTGTGTAAATAATGTATATATAGCAGACGTTTTGGGGAAAGATTCGTTCCTTGCTACTATGAGCTGAATAGAGAGCATGAAATTCACACTTGACTCCGAGTATATTTCAGTGTCCCAAACTGCCTCTTGTGGGAGTGAGTTCCACAGTTTAACTACGAGCTGCATGAAGAAGGGCTTTATTATCTTCTCCCATTGGCTCAGGACAGGGCCGGCAACAAATTTCTTGATAATCCTGACGCTCTTCAGCCTTGTGATTCCTCGACAACCAGGCTAGGCAGATGAAACACGAACACACACACACACACACACACGGTCTTGATGTTCTTAAGCTGCACACTCACATCCCTCCGGCTCCGCATGAAGTGGCCACGAGCCGGCGTGTGCCTCACCTTGTCATTCTATTTGGGTCAGCTCGGCTGCCGGAGCGTTTTGATCAAGGCGGGAGGGAGTTCTGGGAGAGGGAGAGGGAGAGTTCCCCCCGCGATGAATGGGAGGGTTTCATCTCACTCTCCTGCGCCTAAAATAAATTCCACAAGCCGCTCATTAAAGCGGAGACTGGAAGCTGGAACTTCCTAATGACTCCCAGCTCTGGAGTTCTGGAACTTGGCGCTTTTGTATTTTTCTCGTCGCTCGGGGTGTGGGGCGGGTAGTACACCTTTGATTCTTCAGGCAGGGTGTGAGGAAAGGAGTCTCGGTGGTGAAGAGTGAGATCAGAGTCGAGGTGAATGGCGGGGAGACGGGGAAGTGAATGCCAGGAAGGGGGGGGCGCTGGCAGAGGACTTTCTTCCTCTAGTTCTTTAAGTGAATTTCTGCAAGTCTGAGCTAGCATTTGCAGGGCCCGCTCTCAGCTGACTGCAGTGGAGCCCCTGAACCTCTTTCCTTTCGCTTCAGATCAAAGCACGACGCAGCAGGAATCAAAACTGCCCATGCTTTTACATAGATCTGTGGGAATGTTCAGGGATGCAGGAGAGGATATATTGTTTAAGACAGTGTTTCCCAAGCTAATCTAGGCAACGGCACACTTGTTTCATTAAAAAAATCTCGCGGCACACCGCTCCTCCCCCACCCGGCTGCGCCGGGTCTCCTGACCCAGAGTTACCTCTGGGATCAGCTGTAGCGCGGCGTCCTTTCTCCCGCCCATCAGCTGGGGCACCAGGTCGGGATTCTCCCGCGAGGCTTCTGTTGCTGCTGCTGCTGCAGCAGCAGCAGCAGCCAAGGGAGCAGCGCCGCCCTGGCTTCCGCTTCGCCGCCGGGCTCCAGCATTGCCGCCGCCACGGTCCTGTGCAGCGCGGGGCTGCAGGGCACCCTGGGCGAGGCTGCCCCTCCCCCTAAATAAATTCTCGCGCGAGGCTGCTGTTGCTGCTGCTGCAGCAGCCAAGGGAGCAGCGCCGCCCTGGCTTCCGCTTCGCCGCTGGGCTCCAGCAGCGCCGCCGCCACGGTCCTGTGCAGCCCTGGGCTGCAGGTCCCTTTTTCCGTGGCACATCAGCCGGTGTCTCGCGGCACACTAGTGTGCCGCGGCACACCGGTTGGGAAACGCTGGTTTAAGATATCCTATTCCAACTTGTGTTTGCAAGTTCAACAATATCAGCAGAGTTTGCATTCCCCTTTTAAACACACACAGCGGGTGCTTTGCTCAGGTTTGCTAGAACCTCTATAATAATACTGTCCTGGTATTTCCTCCTTTTAATTCCCTCCTAAAAGATAAGACACGGCACAGTGTTCTTATGAAAGTATAAAAAGAGTTTACTTACACATCGGTTCACAAAAGGATCCCAGAAGGCAGACTTTAGCTTAGAAAAAGTAACATACCGTATTTTTCGCTCCATAACGCGCACCGGACCATAACGCGCACCTCGTTTTTAGAGAAGGAAAACAAGAAAAATATTTTTCTTGTGGACCTCCCTTCCACTGGAGGTGAGACGATCTTTGCCTCTATCCTCCTAAAGACCTTCTTCCTCTTCTCCTTCTCCTTCTCCTTCTCCTCTCCTTCTCCTTCTTCCTCTCCTTCTCCTTCTCCTTCTTCTAGCAAGTTTTGATTTTTATTGCTTTGTAGATTATTATGTGTTAGTTCTGGCTCCGGTAGTGCCCTTTGTAGTGTTGCAGTATTGTTATTTTTTGTGTACTTAATTAGGAGTTGTTGTGTTGTTGTTTTTTAAAAAGAAGATTGCCACTTGGTTTTGTGTGCTTAAGCATCTCGCAAAAGCAGGCTACATTTTTTGCAAACCAATTTTCCATAACGTAACGCTTTTTGGTTTTTTATGTTGTTTTTACCCATGCAAGCATTTATCTGCACAATTTAGCCTCCTACATCCCTTTTTGTAAGTGTTACTCTGCTGGAGAACTGCACTGCAAAATCTGCAGAAGTACATAGATTACTGAAAACAATATACAAAAATACATTATATTATTATTAATAATTTGCACTTATGAGCTGCTTTTCTTTACAAAACATAACCCAAAGTGACTTACAAAGCAGACTGAAGATTAAAACCAGTATAAAACCAGAACAGAATAAAACCTAAAAACACATTCCTGCATATAAAGGCAGGTTTAACCCTTCCCCCACATGGGAAGAGGCCGCAACTATTTTAAACCCTGCAAATTAAGGGCCAAAAAAAGAGAAATGTTTTCACCTGGTGCAAATCCACTTTACTAAGCTGATGCATGCCTGAAATGACTGCATATTTAGGGAAATGTTGGGCAAAATTGCATACCGACTTGTTAGGAGATACGCTGATGAACTTTCACAAGGACTTTTCACATAACAATTCTCCAATGAATGTGGGAATATAGAGAATGGATGACTGGGCGAAGGAGAAGCGCAGGAATGGACAGAATCACCTGTTGGTATTGTCCATGCTGAATGTCGCCCATAACAGACCAACCGACCTCTCTGTGCACATTCTTCGCTCTCTGTGCTGACTCATCTCTGTGGAGATTCTGCCATGTCACCTTGGGAGAGACTCCAACACGGGAAAGATTGTTCCTAAGGCAAGGGAGTCTGTGCTGCTGCTTCTGGATCTGACAACTGACCTCAGATCACGCTGCGTCCTGGGGAGGTGGCCTCTTGGATCAGGTCCCTGCAGGGATAGGAATAAGTTCAGGAATGGCCCTTTGCAGATGGCACATGATGGCCGAGGGCTTCGGGTGAAGAGATGGAAGTGGAATGGAATCTGAAAAGCAGCACTTTTGTTTGAGGGAGCAAGAAGAGGCTAAGCCAGGAAAAGGAGTGGGTTTTGGTTTTGTTCAGATCGAGCCACAAATGCCCAGTGTATTTCTAACTGGGCTTCGCAATCATGCAGTGGTCTCCATTCACTCCTCTGAGAGGGAATGGTTTCAATGCCCAATGTGTCCACTGAGAAACCTCTATACCAGTGGTTCCCAAACGTGGGTCTCCATAGAATAGAATCATAGTTGGAAGAGACCACAAGGGCCATCCAGTCCAACCCCCTGCCAAGCAGGAAACACCATCAAAGCATTCTTGACAGGTGGCTGTCAAGCCTCTGCTTAAAGACCTCCAAAGAAGGAGACTCCACCACACTCCTTGGCAGCAAATTCCACTGTCGAACAGCTCTTACTGTCAGGAAGTTCTTCCTAATGTTTAGGTGGAATCTTCTTTCTTGTAGTTTGAATCCATTGCTCCGTGTCCGCTTCTCTGGAGCAGCAGAAAGCAACCTTTCTCCCTCCTCTATATGACATCCTTTTATATATTTGAACATGGCTATCATATCACCCCTTAACCTTCTCTTCTCCAGGCTAAACATACCCAGCTCCCTAAGCCGTTCCTCATAAGGCATCGTTTCCAGGCCTTTGACCATTTGGGTTGGCCTCCTTTGGACACGTTCCAGCTTGTCAGTATCCTTCTTGAACTGTGGTGCCCAGAACTGGACACAGTATTCCAGGTGAGGTCTGACCAGAGCGGAATACAGTGGTCCTGTTACTTCCCTTGATTTAGATGCTATGCTCCTATTGATCCAGCTGCTTTTGGATTACAATTCCCATCATTCCTGACCACTGGTCCTGCTAGCTAGTGATGATGGGAGTTGTAGTCCAAAAACAACCGGAGACCCACGTTTGGGAAACGCTGGTCTAACCATTCGCCGCAGAGCCACAGCAAACAGCAGAGAGACGTAGACCAGAGGAAGCTACCTCGTATGAATCCAATCCAACTAGCTCAGTTTTGTCAACACTAACCAGCAGACGCTCTCCAGGGCATATTCTCCCCATAGAACTCTGTCCAGGCTCTGAGATCTTTGCCCTTCTCTTGGTCCCATCACCTTCACAGGCACGCTTGGTATGGACGCAGGAGAGGGCCTTTTCGGTGGCTGCTCCGAAACTTTGAAACTCCTGCCCTAGAGAAACTAGATTGGCTCCCTCCATGCTGTCCTTCCCCTGGTTATTGAAAACCAACAGGACTTTGGAAACAGATTGGGGGGGTTGAGGGGGTATGGCAAAGGACTTCGAAATATACTCGGTGTCAAGTGTGAATTTCATGCTCTTTATTCAGCTCATAGTAGCAAGGAATGAATCTTTCCCCAAAACGCCTGCTATATATACATTATTTACACAATGGGCCCCACGTGATTGGCTAAATCCCGGCTACTCCTGTAGGCCAATCAGGTTGCTGATTCACTTCCACCTGTAGCTGGATTGGGTGGCTCCTGCGGACCAATCAGACTGCTGCATTCTGGATCCTATTGTTCTAGGACCAATCAGACTGCTGCATTTTGGATCCTATTGAGTGGCTGGGGTAACCCAGCCAGATGGGCGGGGTATAAATAATAAATTGTTGTTGTTGTTGTTGTTGTTGTTGTTGTTGTTCTAGGATTCAGCTCAGTACATAACAGACTTTTAATCATGCTGCGCTGTTTTTATGAATTGCTTTGGGTTTTATATTGTTTAAATTCTATCAGAGTTCAGTTACACTTTCATGACTTTTTTTTTATACGCCTTTAGCTTTTTGTGTTTTGTCTGTGTTGCTTTAATTTGTGTGGGTCTCCTTGAGTTTCCTTCTGGGGGGAAAGGCAGGATATAAATAAATGCATTAGTAATAATAGGGTTGTTTTTTTCAGAAATGGGCCTTTTCCAGCCCTATCTGGCCATGCCAGTGGGTTGAACCCAGGACATTCGGGTGCCAGAGCAGTTGCCATGCCAATGAGCCGTTGCCCTTGGGTGCCAAACCAACACACGCTCCTAGCAAGAGAGAGTTGTTTTCCTGCTTTATGCCACCAATTTTCACCCCAAGTTACGTTTCAAAGCCTGCACTTGTTTCAACCGTGACAGAATCGCTCCGCCTGCCCTCTGGCATTCTAAGGGGAAAGGAAGTCTGAGCGGTACTGCTGGACGCAGATCGGTTGGATGGCTCTGGGGAAGTCACTTAACCTCTGTGCCCCTGTATTTCTGCACCCAGCTGTGCACGTGGATTGGGCCCCTTAGGGGATCAGGAGGAATTCCAGGAGGCAGAGTCCACTTCTCAGTTCCGTGCAATGTTCACTCAGCCGTTTATTTCTTTATTTCTTTATTTTTTAAAAAAAGGCATTTCACATCGCTCAGCTGTTCTGAGCCAGGCGACAATTGCATGTGCGAGAAAAAATGGGAAATCAGCTGCAATTATTTAATAATAATAATAATAATAATAATAATAATAATAAATTATTTATACCCCGCCCTTCCCAGCCAAAACTGGGCTTAGGTCGGCTAACACCAATAAAATTACAATAAAATATAAAAGAAAGAAAAACTGTTAATTAAAATACAGGTTAAAATACAATTTAAAATTTAAATGCAGCTTCATTTATCGCCCATAATCAAAACCATAAGGGGAGGAAAAAACATCAGACTGAGTCCAACCCGAAGGCCAGGCAGAACAGCTCTGTCTTGCAGGCCCTGCGGAAAGATGTCAAATCCCGCAGGGCCCTGGTCTCTCTTGTGACAGAGCGTTCCACCAAGTTGGGGCCAGTACTGAAAAGGCCCTGGCCCTAGTTGAAACCAATCTAACAACCTTGTGGCTTGGGACCTCCAAAATGTTATTTGTGGACCTTAAGGTCCTCTGCGGGGCATACCAGGAGAGGCGGTCCTGTAGGTACGAGGGTCCTAGGCCGCATAGGGCTTTAAAGGTCAAAACCAGTACCTTAAACCTGACCCTGTACTCCACCGGGAGCCAGTGCAGCTGGTAAAGCACTGGGTGAATGTATTTACATGACATTCCGACCCCCCCCCCTTGCAGCTCCAGCCCTGCAAGTCCCTCTCTCGTAACACTGGAACTCGTGGACCAGTGAAGCTGGAGGTTGGGAGGCTCAGGGTGGACAAAAGGAAAGACTCCTTCATCCAGTGCATAGTTAAACTGTGGAACTTGCTTCCACAAGAAGCAGTGAGGGCCACTCACCGTATTTTTCGCTCTATAAGGCGCACCTGACCATAGGACGCACCTAGTTTTTAGAGAGCAAAAGCCCCAATTTTTTGAGGGCCAGCTCAAATTTCTGCAGCTTCTTTTGCAAAGGAGAAAAGCCCCATATTTTGAGGATCAGCTCAAAGTTGTTGAGCTTACTTTGCAAAGGGAAAAAACCCTGTTTTATGGGGTTTAACTCACAGTTCTGCAGCTTCAGGAAGCCATTTCTACAGTTTCCAGACAGATAATCTAATCAGCCAGTCACATGTCGCTGGGGAAACAGCCTCCCTCTGCAAGGGTGCGGGGCTGGAATCTCTCCCTTATCTCTCTTCCAGATTTGCTGAGCAGCTGCTCAGTGGGCTTCCTTTCAACACCCCCTTCTCTCTCTTTTTTTTTTAAAAAAGCACGATCTGCTTTTGCCCCTGGGCAGTTCAGCTCCAGGGACCACACATTTGCTCCATAAGACGCACAGACATTTCCCCTTACTTTTTAGGAGGAAAAAAGTGCGTCTTATGGAGCGAAAAATACGGTACTTAAATTCATGGAGGAGAGGGCTATGGGTTGACTACTCTGCCTTCTCAGTCAAAAGCAGCAGCGCTTCCAAATACCAGTTGCTGGGAAGTTCGAATCCTGTTTGCTGGTTTCCCATGATGGGCATCTGGTCGGCCACTGCGAGAACAGGATGCTGGACTAGATGGGCCATATGGCCTGATCCAGCAGGCTCTTTATAGTTTACACTGCCTCCTAGTCTCTCACACGGCTATCTGGCAGAATCCACCCTGCACAGAGACTTTGCAAGAAATAAAGCTCAACTCCCAGGATCTTGTTTTGCATACAAAATCAGTTTGCAAAATGCAGAGTCAGGATCAGGACAGATGGAGAAGACTCATTTGCGTGATTAAGGGGAAGCCACAAGCGGTTGAGTCAGTTCATGTTTGGAATGTGGGTCTCTGCTCTTCAAATCCAGACCGCACCGTGCAGTTGGGGCAGAGGGGAATCCTGGCTTCTCTCGCCTGGCTCCATGTTTGGCTTGTAATCCCCTCAAAGGGCAGGGCATGCGAGTGTGTATTTGTTTACAAATGGTTCCAGATCCTACATGATCTTTTCTCTGGGCAGGAATAGCAGATGAGTAATACAGAGCAATAAATATTAAAGAGCTGTAAAAAAACGTCAGGAGTTGCATGTGTAATGGAGCTGACATGTTCTGAGATTGTGTGTGTGTGTGTGTGTGTGTGTGTGTGTGTGTGTGTGTGTGTAAGAGAGAGAGAGAGAGAGAGAGAGAGAGATTTGGAATGACAGCCAGAGTGAGGACCACAAGCAACGTCTTTTATAACCAAGGAAAAGTCAAGAAACAGACATTTGTAATAGGGTGGGTGAAATATACTCTGAGTCAAGTGTGAATTTCATGCTCTCTATTCAGCTCATAGTAGCAAGGAATGAATCTTTCCCCAAAACATCTGCTATATATACATTATACCCTTGGGGGTCCCTTCCAGCTCTACAATTCCGTGATTCAACGCATATATGTATCCGAATGAATATAATTCTATATAAAGATTTATTAAATTTATATATACACACACACACACACACACACACACACATATATATATATATATATATATATATATATATATATATATATATATATATATATATATATGGTAAAGGTACCCCTGACAGTTAGGTCCAGTCGCGGACGACTCTGGGGTTGCGGCTCTCATCTCGCTCTATAGGCCGAGGGAGCCGGCATTTGTCTGCAGACAGCTTCCGGGTCATGTGGCCAGCATGACTAAGCCGCTTTCTGGCGAACCAGAGCAGCGCACGGAAACACCGTTTACCTTCCCGCCGGAGTGGTACCTATTTATCTACTTGCACTTTGACGTGCTTTTGAACTGCTAGGTGGGCAGGAGCAGGGACCGAGCAACGGGAGCTCACCCCGTCACGGGGATTTGAACCACCGACCTTCCGATCGGCAAGCCCTAGGCTCTGTGGTTTAAACCACAGCGCCACCCGCGTCCCTTTATCTATAACCTGTTGGCTTCCTAAACCCAGATATCAATGGCGAGTGAGGTGCTGACTTCATTCTTTTATGTGGTAAGGAAAACAGATACCGGTACATGCTGCGCATATCGAGTGCAACAGCCGGATGAAAAGTGCCTCTGGGCATGGGCAGAGCGCAAACCCTTCGCCAGGGAGAAAATGCAATCGGGCCTTTATCTTTCCAACTTCCAGGTCAAGAGGGCACAACGCCCACAATTCGGACACAATTCGGACACTGAGAAGCTCCAGGAGCTGCAGAAAGGGGGAGAGATCCTCGCCCGAACATGCAGGCATCCTCTCAACCCTGTTTCTGCCTCTGCAGCCATTTTCTGAGGAGTAGCCAGGAAGGATGTGCAGGAGAGGCAAACACACACGTCCTCTCTGGTTCCCTGGCAGTGATGGTGCTTGATGCAAATGTGCTTTGCTCTCCGTGAATCCAGAAGGGGAGGCGGCCCCTTCGCTAATGGAGGCAGTGCTCCTGAGGAGCTAAAAATAGCAGCGATCAGAGGCTGCGGTGTCCAGATCCCTCGCAGCCACCTCCCCGCTGGTTATTCCTGTACCTACCACAACATTGATTTTAATGATGCGGGGGACCAAGGGGGAGGGGGCTTCGTCGCTTGACGCCCACCCTTTGGCTTGCCATCTGCTCTGTCTCTGAGGTCAAAAGAGGGTCTGTACCTCCCCCGTCACAACAACCCTGCGAAGCAGGATCAACATCACCCTCCAAAGCAAAATCATGGGTCTTCCTGAAATTATGGCTCTTTGGAATGTGAGTGGCTGCCTGGTTGAATGAGAGAGAGAGAGAGAGACTTGCGAGTGGAAAGGCAGCATAGAATCATAGAATCATAGAGTTGGAAGAGACCACAAGGGCCATCCAGTCTAACCCCCTGCCAAGCAGGAAACACCATCAAAGCATTCCTGACAGGTGGCTGTCAAGCCTCTGCTTAAAGACCTCCAAAGAAGGAGACTCCACCACACTCCTTGGCAGCAAAGTCCACTGTCAAACAGCTCTTACTGTCAGGAAGTTCTTTCTAATGTTTAGGTGGAATCTTCTTTCTTGTAGTTTGAATCCATTGCTCCGTGTCCGCTTCTCTGGAGCAGCAGAAAACAACCTTTCTCCCTCCTCTATATGACATCCTTTTATATATTTGAACATGGCTTTCATATCACCCCTGAACCTTCTCTTCTCCAAGCTTAAACATACGCAGCTCCTAAGCCGTTCCTCATAAGGCATTGTTTCCAGGCCTTTGACCATTTTGGTTGCCCTCCTCTGGACACGTTCCAGCTTGTCAGTATCCTTCTTGAACTGTGGTGTCCAGAATAGGAGTATTTGGCATGTAGAAACATGAGCCCATCACCCACCAATTCCTGCGCTTCTCCTTTGAAAGTATCAGGATTCAATCCACCATTTCTGTCTGGGGTATGTGCTGCCCTTGATTGCCTCCTGCCTCCCATTGTGTGTCTAAGTTCACACCTTGTGGAGGGGGAAGGAGTATGTTACCTTATGCTTAGGGGATTTATGGAGGCAGGAGGACCCCTGGATTCCCTCTTCCAGAGGAGTCTAGCCCTTGGAACCAAAGAAATCCGCCAAACCATTGAATTTTGGTGATTATTTAATTCTACATTGGATAGTCAGAGGAAACAGTATGATACATGTTGTTGCTGTTGTTGTTGTTGTTTAGTTGTTTAGTCGTGTCCGACTCTTCGTGACCCCATGGACCAGAGCACGCCAGGCACTCCTGTCTTCCACTGCCTCCCGCAGTTTGGTCAGACTCATGTTGGTAGCTTCAAGAACACTGTCCAACCATCTCGTCCTCTGTCATCCCCTTCTCCTTGTGCCCTCCATCTTTCCCAACATCAGGGTCTTTCCCAGGGAGTCTTCTCTTCTCATGAGGTGGCCAAAGTATTGGAGCCTCAGCTTCAGGATCTGTCCTTCCAGTGAGCACTCAGGGCTGATTTCCTTCAGAATGGAGAGGTTTGATCTTCTTGCAGTCCATGGGACTCTCAAGAGTCTCCTCCAGCACTTGCTACAATTTTATAGACTGCTTTTCTGGGCCTCTTTGCTGTTGTGTATGTATGGTGCCTGTGTCAACGGTCATTGTCCTGGCCTTAGTTAGAGGCTGTGGTGGGGACTTGTGATTTTGGGAGTCATTTAACTGCTCTCCCCCCCCCCCCCCAATTCCTGGTTTTAACAACTGCCTTTTGTGGGAGGGAGTTCCATAGTTCAATTAAGCATTGCATGTAAAAGTGCTTGTGAGAGAGCCAGTGTGGTGTAGTGGTTAAGAGTGGTAGACTTGTAATCTGGTGAACCGGGTTCGCATCTCCGCTCCTCCACATGCAGCTGCTGGGTGACCTTGGGTGAGTCATACTTCTTTGAAGTCTCTCAGCCCCACTCACCTCACAGAGGAAGGGAAAGGAGAATGGCAGCCGCTTTGAGACTCCTTTGGGTAGTGATAAAGTGGGATATCAAATCCAAACTCCTCCTCCTCCTCCTCCTCCTCCTCTTCTTCTTCTTCTTCTTCTTCTTCTTCTTCTTCTTCTTCTTCTTGTTTTTCACTCTGTCCTGAATCTTCCAACCTTCAACTTCACTGGATGACCATCAAGGTCCTTTTCAATTCTACAATTCTAGGATTCCATGCCTTTGAGTTCTGATGTTATGGCCTCTCACCCTATTCCTTCAAATGTTGTTAGGCTGCTCGGCATTGTACCCAGAAACTTGGCAAACAGGGTGCAACCCGGGGGATCAGATCCTAAGGCTTCCTGGTCTTCATTCAGCTGACCATGCTCGGACTACAGGACCATCCTGTGGCTTAGATCGCCTGTCCTGAACATGGTTTGCTCCACATTCTACTTTTACTTTCTTTTTTTTAAAAAAAAAAAAAACCAGGGTAGGCTGAGGTCTTCCTTGCAGCAGCTAGAGAGTTCAGTGCTAGCTGTGCATTTTCAAAAACATTGATTAAAAAGGCCCCTGGAAGCAGCAGTCTGCCGTGACATGCCACTGGTTCCTGGGTAAATGTTATTAGTTCATAAAATCTTTGCACCGCTTAATGGGGGGGGGGGGGAGTCCCTCAAAGAGGCTTACAAAAAAAAAAGATAAAACAATAAAATTGTCCATAAGGCAATGTCAGGGACGTGCCCTCCCCTGCCAGTCCGGCACTGAGTGGGTACCGGCAGCCTCAGCCTCTGTTGTCGACGGACAGGTCTCCCAGTGAGTCTGCCAGCAACTCCCCGGGGGAGGAGGAGTTACCAGGAAGGAGCCAGGTGGGAAGGGGTCTCCAGGATGATGCAGAGAGACCCAGCACCGCTCAGCAGACCCACTCTGAGGGAGAGACACCGTTTCCGGTGCCTGCTTTACGCGGAGGAGTGCCGAGACTCTGGTGTTGGCGCCGCAACAGGAGGGGGGCACTTCTGGATTCTGCTAGCGACTAGGTGGTCATGTTTTAGGATAGCTCCGCACTGTACATACTTTGCACAATAAAATAGTTGAAAGGCAAGACGGACTTGGTCTTTACTCCTGAGCAACTGTTAAGCGAATCCAACAGGCAATCATTTAAGACTTTTGAAAATTAAATTAACAGTAGACTGAAAACAGATTGAAACTTGCGTCGGTTTTCCTAAACATCTGAACCGCCTGGTCTGAACAGAAATGCTTTGGGTAGGTGGCGAAAAGAGTGCAGGGAATGTGCATGCCTGGTTTCAAAAGGCAGGGAGTTCCCAAGTGTACTAAAAGATTGAGCTCTTACAAATGGAGCATTATGTGGCACCTGTGACAGCACCAGCTCCTGCCAGTCAAAGTGGTCGAGAGTGGACATATGTGAGGTAATTGTATGGAGCAAAAGATGCCTGTCCCCATGTCTTTATGTGCAATGTCTCTGTTAGTCGTTTAAAACAAGAAAGAAGCCCCCAGACCACCTTGCCTCAATTTTTAGAATGCATGCAGATCCTGGGAGCGTGAGTGGTGAAGAGCGGTAGACTCGTAATCTGGTGAACCGGGTTCGAGTCTCCGCTCCTCCACATGCAGCTGCTGGGTGACCTTGGGCTAGTCACACTTCTCTGGAGTCTCTCAGCCCCACTCATCTCACAGAGTGTTTGTTGTGGGGGAGGAAGGGAAAGGAGAATGTGAGCCGCTTTGAGACTCCTTCCGGTAGTGATAAAGCCGGATATCAAATCCAAACTCTCCTTTTAGGGTTTCTCCTTCTGAAAGTTCCAGAGAGTTGTGGGATGAAGCAGACATTCCACCCTGTGTTGGTCACCGTCATCACCGCTCCCTTTCCACTGCAGTTTGTCTTCCATGAAAAACTGCTGTCTCTTGTGGCGAAATGACATCACTTCATTACGTTATTCCGGCCCGGATTGCTTCCCTGTGCAAACAAAATACAAAGGGGGGCGAGGAAAGTAAACAATTGCATATTGAAAAGCAATAAGGACAGGGAAGACTGGTCCGAGAGCCAGCATTGCATAGTGGTTAAAGTGCTGGGACTGAGACCTGGGAGACCAGGGTTCAAATCTTCACTCGGCCATGAAGCTCACTGGGGTGAGCCTGGGCCAGCCACTGCCTCTCAGCCTAGCCTACCTCACAGGGTTGTTGTGGGTAGGCACCTCGAGCTCCCTGGATATAAATGCAATAAGTAATAAATAGTTTTTGCAAGATTGGTGGACAGGCATGGGGGTGAGCAAGCAAACATTGGGATTTCAGCTCCCATTTCTTGCTGGCTTACTTGCTGGTCTACTCGTGGACTAAGAATATAGGGTTGGATGGAGACTGCTCTGTCCCTTCCCAGGGCCTCGTTGTGCTGAATCCCTTGACGGCTTACGCTAAAATAAGTGTACTCATTTCCCTTGTACAAAACGCTGCTGCTGCAGTACGTCTTTCCTCCTAAGGCAGCCAACCTAGGGCTACGTAAGTGGGCAGGTTGTCCGGCCCGATCAGTATCTGCGGCGTGGCACAGCTGTCAGCGAATGCACAGCGCGACTCTTGTGGGTTTTCTTCGAACTCTGGGGTCACCCTTTCCCCAACAGGGCTCTCAACCTCAGCAGGAGAAGATGATGGACAAGCGTGTTCTCCGCCGCCCTCTAGTGGACTCTCCAGAACAAGACACTTGGCTCACAAACTCAGTCGATTCCCTTCTCCTCGCTCTTTTTCCCCTTTTTGAATAGCAGCTGATCTGGTTTCTCCAGCCCTTCCTCCAACCATTTTGCACTACAACTTCCATCGCCCCCAGCACTGCCATATGACTCTGATGGGTGTTGTAGTCCGAAACAACTGGACAACATCAGTTTTGGGGGAGGGTGGCTTAAAGATAAATATGTATTAGAATTCCCTATATTTTATTTTATTTACCTTCAGGGGAAGAAAAGGCTGAGGAGTAAACCCTACACAAATTATTTATTTATTTGTTTGTTTGTTTGTTTGTTTGTTTGTTTGTTTGTACCCTGCCCATCTGGCTGGGTCCCCACAGCCACTCTGGGCGGCCTCCAACAGATATTAAAATACATTAAAATATCACAGGTTAAAAACTTCCCTAAACAGGGCCGCCTTGAGCTATTTTCTGAATGTCAGATAGTTGTTTATCTCTTTGACCTCTGCTGGCAGGGCGTTCCACAGGGCGGGCGCCACTACCGAGAAGGCCCTCTGCCTGGTTCCCTGTAGCTTTGCTTCTCGCAGTGAGGGAACCGCCAGAAGGCCCTCGGCACTGGACCTCAGTGTCCAGGCTGAACAATGGGGGTGGAGATGCTCCTTCAGGTATACAGGACCGAGGCCGTTTAGGGCTTTAAAGGTCAGCACCAACACTTTGAATTGTGCTTGGAAACGTAGTGGGAGCCAATGTAGATCTCTCAGGACCAGTGTTATGTGGTCCCGGCAGCCATTCCCAGTCACCAGTCTAGCTGCCGCATTCTGGATTAATTGCAGTTTCCAAGTCACCTTCAAAGGGAGCCCCACGTAGAGCGCATTGCAAATCTGGAATGGAAACTGTAAGGCAGTTGGATAGTGCCTTGTATGCCTCCTTCCAGCAACTTCTGCTGCCAAGCTGGTGCCAAACATCTTGCTCTGCTTTCCTTTGGACCACTTCAGCGAGGCCAAGAGGTTGGGAGGGGTCTTGTCTTCTGGGCAGCCCAGGACCTCCATACGCACTGCCCAGGCTTGCACCCCAGAGAGGTCACTTCAGTGCTGCAATCACAGCAAAAGCAATGCAGGAGGCTGCAGTTACAAGTTACCGATTTCTGCAGCCACAGCAGGTGCTGTGATTCCCCAGCAGTTTGACTTCATTCCTGGAGGCACACTCCGTTGTCTCTCAAGGCAGGTGGATGTCAACAACAAAACCGTTTATTTCATAAAATTTATACTCTGCTTCATTGCAGAAAACCTCAAAGCAGTTTCCAAACAAAACAGAACAACCAGATTATTCGTTTTTTAAAAAATAAAATAAAATAAAAATTAAAACATTCACAAATGTTAAAACCAGCAGTGAACTAAAAGCACACCTGCTTTCTAAATAGCTTGACTAAATTAGGCTTGTTGCAATTACATGGTTTAAATTTTGAAAGCAGGAAAAGAAATTGGGGAAAACTGGAGGTTTTTAAGCAGAGGTCGGGTGGCTATCTGTCATGGATGCTTTAGTTGAGATTCCTGCATTGCAGGGGGTTGGACTAGATCAGGCACAGGCAAACTTGGCCCTCCAGATGTTTGGGGACTACAATTCCCATCATCCCTGACCACTGGTCCTGTTAGCTAGGGATCATGGGAGTTGTAGTCCCAAAACATCTGGAGGGCCGAGTTTGCCTATGCCTGGACTAGATCACCCCGAAGGTTCCTTCCGATCTCCAGTTCTATGATTCTAAGATCTCCACCGGGGGGCAAGGGGGGGGAGCAAATCAACCTTACTCAACAGCTGAAGTGGGAATCAAAGGCCACCGCGGAGAGGAAAGGAACCCACTCTGAATCACACCAGACGGGTGCAGAGCCCAGGAGACCCCAGAGGGCAGCTCCTGCCATTTCCTCCCTAGGGGGAAGAGGAGACCAGCAGAGCCTCCTATTCACCAAGAAGTGGCATGGAGCGGGTTCTGCCAAGGATGCGGTGGATCTGGCCTCCAAGGTGCATGCAACAGCAGTGAGCAATTAACTCCTTGGAGAACAGATCTGCTGCCTGTATGGATCCTGCCCCCTGAGAATGCCCTTGTGCTCAGCTCCTGTTTTGCAGGTTTCCCACTGGGACATCTGGTAGGCTACTGGGAGAACAGGATCCTGAACTAGATGGGCCATTGGCCTGATCCAGCATGGTTCTTCATACATTCTTAATTCTGCAACCTGAATTTGCCGCTATGCGGTTGAATCCCACCCACAAAGTAGGAGCAGCCTGGAGGCCGCCTAAGAAAGGTGTTCCAGATCGTCACTCAATCCCAGATGGCATCACGAATCCCTCTTGCAATGGGAGGGGAATTTTGCACGTGCTCAGAGACATCTGAGCTACCTCTGAGCATGTGTAGAATACCTCTCCCCACCGCCACCATAAAGGTAAAGGTAAAGGGACCCCTGACCATTAGGTCCAGTCATGTCCGACTCTGGGGTTGCAGCGCTCATCTCGCTTTATTGGCCGAGAGCCGGCTTCCAAGTCATGTGGCCAGCATGACTAAGCCGCTTCTGGCGAACCAGAGCAGCGTACAGAAACGCCGTTTACCTTCCCACTGCAGCGGTACCTATTTATCTACTTGCACTTTGACGTGCTTTTGAACTGCTAGGTGGGCAGGAGCTGGGACCGAGCAACGGGAGCTCACCCCGTCGCAGGGATTCAAACCTCCGACCTTCTGATCAGCAAGCCCTAGGCTCTGTGGTTTAACCCACAGAGCCACCTGGGAAAAGGTGACAAGTTAGGTAGAAGAGGCACTATGGATCTGCCAGAATTGGAGATGGCTTTCTGGGTTTTCTTCTTCTTCACTCCTGGCTCTGAGCTCCCCTCCAATTTTCCCCCTCTCATTGATTGCCAACCAATCCACCCGAGTTTCCCCGCACATTTGTCAAGCCGAGTCTAGACATTCCGCAAACATTTGTTCCGGGACATGGACATTTGCCATTTCCTGCAAACTGCTGAGGAACAAGGTTAGCTCACATTTAGAAGCGCCTTCGCTAACTTGAGTTAATCAGCCATTAATTAACCCAAGTGCAAATGGAAGCAGGAATCATAATGCAAAAAAAAAATCTCCTCCTTAAAAGCTGGACCTATGCAAGCAGCAGAGTGAAGTGGTACGGTCTGGAGGCAGGTGAGAGGGACCGTACCACTTCAGACTGCAAGTGTTTGTGGCTGGGAAGGAAAAAAAAAAATCAAAATTCTGAAAGCTTGCCCTCATTAAAAAAAGAATTGCAGACAACTAGCACATTGGGAATGAAGGTTCTGGCCAGATCTTTCCCGGTTGAAGATAACGTTACTGCTATCCTTTAAAGTGAGAGTGGGGGGGAAAGGACCCCCCCAGCTGCATCTCCAGATGTTGTTGGACTCCAGAGAGCCAGTGTGGTGTAGTGGTTAAGAGCGGTAGACTCGTAATCTGGTGAACCGGGTTCGCTTCCCCGCTCCTCCACATGCAGCTGCTGGGTGACCTTGGGCTAGTCACACTTCTTTGAAGTCTCTCAGCCCCACTCACCTCACAGAGTGTTTGTTGTGGGGGAGGAAGGGAAAGGAGAATGTTAGCCGCTTTGAGACTCCTTCGGGTAGTGATAAAGGTAAAGGTAAAGGGACCCCTGACCATTAGGTCCAGTCGTGTCCAACTCTGGGGTTGCGGCGCTCATCTCGCTTTATTGGCCGAGAGCCGGCGTACAGCTTCCAGGTCATGTGGCCAGCATGACTAAGCCGCTTCTGGCGAACCAGAGCAGCGCACGGAAACGCCGTTTACCTTCCCGCCGGAGCGGTTCCTATTTATCTACTTGCACTCTGACATGCTTTCAAACTGCTAGGTGGGCAGGAGCTGGGACCGAGCAATGGGAGCTCACCCCGTCGCGGGGATTCGAACCGCCGACCTTGTGATCAGCAAGCCCTAGGCTCTGTGGTTTAACCCACAGCGCCACCTGGGTCCAAGAGTGATAAAGTGATAAAGCGGGATATCAAATCCAAACTCTTCTTCTTCTTCTTCTTCTTCTTCTTCTTCTTCTTCTTCTTCCAGCTCCCATCAGCTCCAGCTCATAGATAGCTCAGTGGGTAGAGCATGAGACTCTTGATCTCAGGGTTGTGGGTTTGAGCCCCAAGCTGGGCAAAAGATCCCTGCATGGCAAAGGGGTTGGATGAGATGGTCCTTCCCGCTCTACAATTCTGTGATCCTATGAACACAACCAACAGCCAGGAATGGTGGGAGTCGGAAGTCCATAAAAATCTGGAGGGCTGCTCCAAGGTGTGAATGGTGTGACCACATTCGGAAAACTGTGTGCCGTTCGGGTCGCCTCACCTCAAAAAGGATATTGTGGAGTTGGAAAAGGTTTAGCAAAGTGCAGCTGAAGTGATCAAGGGAGTACAGCGGCTCGCTTAAGAGGAAAGGTTTCAGCTTTGGGGACTTTTTACTTTAGAGAAAAGATGAGTAAGAGGTGAGGTGACCAAACTCATGGACATCCAATGAAGCTGAAGGCTCCCAGTATATTTCTGAGCACAATTCAAAGTGTTGGTGCTAAGCTTTAAAGCCCTAAACAGCCTCGGTCCAGTATACCTGAAGGAGCGTCTCCACTCCCATCATTCAGCCTGGACACTGAGGTCCAGCTCCAAGGGTCTTCTCGCAGTTCCCTCACTGCGAGAAACGAAGTTACAGGGAACCAGGCAGAGGGCCTTCTCGGTGGTAGCACCCACCCTGTAGAATGCCATCCCAGCAGATGTCAAGGAGATAAAGAACTATACAACTTTTAGAAGACTCTGAAGGCAGCCCTGTATAGAGAAGTTTTTAATGTTTGGTGTTTCATTATGCTTTTATATTTTGGGGAGAAGCTGCCCAGAATGACTGAGGTAACCCAGTCAGAAGGGCAGGGTACAAAAAATATTATTATTATTAGCCACAATGCCTATGCTCTGAGAAATATACTCGGAGTCAAGTGTGAATTTCATGCTCTTTATTCAGCTCATAATAGCAAAGCAATGAATCTTTCCCTAAAACGTCTGCTATATATACATTATTTACACAATGGGCCCCACGTGATTGGCTAATTCCGGGCTACTCCTGTAGCCCAATCAGGTTGCGGATTCACTTCATCCAGGAGCCTGATTGGCTGCTCTTGCAGGCCAATCAGGTTGCCGATTCACTTCCACCTGGAGCTGGATTGTGTGGCTCTTGCGGACCAATCAGACTCCTGCATTCTGGATCCTATTGTTCTAGGACCAATCAGACTGCTGCATTTTGGATCCTATTGTTCTAGGATTCAGCTCAGTACATACAGCTCTGTACGTGAACATTATACATTCTGTTATATCACGCATATATGGCTTGTTAACAAGGTGGATAAAAATCAATGATTTTTTTTAAAAAAAAATAAAAAAAATCGGATTTTTTTGATTTAAATCGGATTTTTTTGATTTAAATCGGATTTTTAAAATAAAATGCTTTTGGAGGAAAAATCTTTCTAAATATAGTCTTATATTTAAGTTACATTGTAGTCCAAAGGTTATTCATCAGGAAATAAGGATTTGTTTTAAGTTTATCAAGTGTGCTAAAACTCAGTCTAAGTTTTTTTTAAAAATGTTTAACCACATCAGTTAACAAACATGGATACATATGCTATCATGTTATTGTTTTAGTTACCGTAAATAAATTGTTTAAATGGTTATTAAGGAAATGATTCTTTTTCTCCTTCCAATAAAGTACAGCAGAAAAGTTGTCCAAATATAAACAGTTAACTTATTAAACCTCACCATAATTTCATAATTATCTGTCTATGTATTTCTAGTAGTATAACCAAATCAGTAATTTTTGATATAACTGTAAAAAGTACTCTGAAAATTTATTATTCCAAAAATGAAACCTTCATATGGTTGTAAATATTAAGATTACACCAGCAAGAATGAGTCTTTCTGTAAAAAAAATATTTAAATCAAGTCTTACTGACTAGTGATTTAAATCGTGATTTAAATCAAATTGATTTAAATCAAATCCACCCTGCTTGTTAATCATGTGGCTTTATTGAAAGACTATTAGTTTTTCAGAAAAGGATTCCAGTAAATCTTTTATTATAGTTTCAGCCATTGTGTGGTGGTTTTGGCTGTTTATGGTTCATATTATCACCACAGTGATACTTTATGCTGTTTGTGTCAGCCACTGTGAGGACCAGTGGGACCAGAAGGACCATTGGCCTCATCCAGCAGATCCTTCTTATGTTCTTACATTATGTTCTTCAGGATTCTGGTGTCCCTTTCTCTTTTGCTCTGCCTCTTCTGCAAGCCTCCCCTACCTTCCGAAAACCCATGTCCCTGGCTTTGTTCGAGAGCTTCTATAGTGTAGTTGCTAAGAGACTGATCATGTACAAGTTCCCCACGGCTCGCCTTGTAATTAGCTCAGTTTTCCCGAGCTTTCGTGGAGAACTCCCAGAGAAACTTATCTGAAGAAAAAGCTCAGAAGGATCGAGGCTGGGGGAACTGCTGTGTGTCTCCCGCCCATCCGCTTTCCGAGCCAAATGTACTTTTAGGAAGAGGGCTGCAAAGCGAGTTGGCTGGTGACGTTAAAGACCTTGTAGGTTTAAAAAGCAGAGACATCACCTTGCTGACAAAGGTCCGTGTAGTTAAAGCTATGGTTTTCCCAGTAGTGATGTATGGAAGTGAGAGCTGGACCATAAAGAAGGCTGATCACCAAAGAATTGATGCTTTTGAATTCTGGTGCTGGAGGAGACTCTGGAGAGTCCCATGGACTGCAAGAAGATCAAACCTATCCATTCTGAAGGAAATCAGCCCCGAGTGCTCACTGGAAGGACAGATCCTGAAGCTGAGGCTCCAAGACTTTGGCCACCTCATGAGAAGAGAAGACTCCCTGGAAAAGACCCTGAAGTTGGGAAAAATGGAGGGCACAAGGAGAAGGGGACGACAGAAAACGAGATGGTTGGACAGTGCTCTCGAAGCAACCAACATGAGTCTGACCCAACTGTGGGAGGCAGTGGAAGACAGGAGTGCCTGGCATGCTCTGGTCCATGGGGTCACGAAGAGTTGGACATGACTAAACGACAAGAATGTTTCAGCAGTTAGGTCTGGCTACATCCATTCTCACTGGGACAGAGGTTTAACCCATTTCAATGACCCAAACGGCACCAGAAGGTCTAGTTCCTGTGCATAGGGGTGAGCAAATCTGTCTCTTTTGGTTTCCCTCAGCTTTTCTGTCATCCACGTTGGTCGCCATCGCTGCCTTCTGCGGGAGTGAGTTCCATAGTTTAACGAGATTTGCTGCGTGGAGAAGCCCTTTCTTTTCTTTGTCCTTAATCTTCCAGCATGCTCATAAAGGCTAGCCCCCAAAGTTCTCCAGCAACTCACTGCATGCTGAGAAAGACTTCTCAGAGAGAAGCTTAAGATCTGGCCCTCCCCTCTCCAAGTCCGTTGCTGCTCAAGCAACCATGGTGCTCTGATAGCCAGAGCCATCAGACCTGGCCAGCGGCTCTGCAAATATCATTATCTTTATCCAATTTGATTTATAGTTCAACTGTGCAACGAGAGGCCTGTGCGAATTTGCTCGGAGGTCATCAATCTGGCGTTCATTGCCTGGTTATTATAATGTAGGCCTGTGGCTGCTGGGCATTTGCACTACGAAACGCTGAGCCCAAACTGGGGCAGGGTTATTGAACGGGGAGGGTGGGGTGCCGACCCTCCGTGAAATGCACTCTCGCTTTTAGCAGGGGTTTGCGCCGCTTTGCAAAAGGTGGCGCAAACGTTTCTGAAACACGGGCAGGAATAGCATGCCGCCCATACACGATGTTGGCGTTAAAGGGGCTCGCACCCGCTTCCTGTCTTTTGCCAGGATAAGTTCGTGGTTCTTGCACAAGTGTGTGCAAAGCGCTGAATAACTCAGGCACAGGATACCTTAAGGAGCGCCTAATTCTGTGCATCCTAAGTCCATCCCTAAGATCGTCGAGGGAAGCACTATTCCTGTTTCCCTATGAGCCAGAAGCACGACTCCTGTCCATGAGGCATCATGCCTTCCATGTTGTGGGCTCAGCTCTGTGGAACTCCCTCCCACAAGACGCATTTCACGCACCACATAGTTAAACTATGGAACATGCTTCCACCAGTGGCAGAGGAAGGGGCTGCGGTGGATGCGGGCCGTCCTGGGTGTCATCACTGAGGGGGGGTGACAAAAATGACAAAAATATGAGTTTTTAAAAATAATTTTTTAAAAAAAATTGGGCTCATGAAACTATTTAGTTCAGTCAACAAACGTAACAAAATGCGGCTGGCACTGGGCACCACACCGCGGGGGCCGGCACTTACCATGGGGCCTGCAGTGTGCCCGAGCCAAACGTCTCTCCTGGGAGTGATGTGGTGGCTTGGGCGCCTGCAGGCTCTGCGCTGCCTGAAATGGCAATGTGGGACTTGCGTCTGCCCTCCGGCTCTCCCTCAGCCACCCTCTAGCTGAGGGAGGGCAGTGGAGAGGCTCCACGCAGCGTGCCCTGCCCTCATGGGCAGCTCACCCACCCCCCAGCTGCAGGACGTGCACACCGCACCAGGCACCTGAGCAGCTAGCTACACTGCTGGGAGCCAGTGTGGTATAGTGGTTAAGAGCGGTGGACTTGTAATCTGGTGAACCAGGTTCAATTCCCCTCTCCTCCACATGCAGCTGCTGGGTGACCTTGGGCTAGTCACACTTCTCTGAAGTCTCTCAGCCCCACTCACCTCACAGGGGAGGAAGGGAAAGGAGAATGTTAGCCGCTTTGAGACTCCTTCGGGTAGTGATAAAGCGGGGTATCAAATGCAAACTCCTCTTCTTCTTCCACAAGAGATGGTGGTGGCCGCTGACTTGGATGGCTTTAAAATTGGATTGGGCAAATTCATGGCTTGGCAATGGCTACTAGCCACAGTGGCTGTGCTCTGCCTCCACCATTGGAGCTGCAGCAATGCTTTTGAGGAGCAGTTGCTGAAAACCACAGGAGGGGAGAGTTTCTCTTGTGGTCAAATCCTGGTTGCAGGTTTCCCACAGGGATCTGGTTGGCGACCGCGAGAACAGGATGCTGGACCGGATGGGCCATTGGCCTGACCCAGCAAGCTCTTCTTACGTCCTAATGTATGGATATTTGGGTGAAACCACGAAAGCAGCCTTGCAACACAATGTCCCCTCTCCCTCTTCTCCTCTTGGTTTGCTCTCAGTGATGTCACAGAACCAAAACTGATTGCCTGTGCGGCACAATGATGTCATCACATTCCCTGATTAACAGGGATAGAGCCATTTCAAGTGCCCTTTCCGGTTTGGGTTGTGTTTTCTGAAGCATGGAACCCGAACGGTGGCAGATGTGGGGGCTGGGGGAGGGTCACTGACTGCGAACAAACACATGAAATGAATGCAGGGGTGGATAGAAAGGTTTTTTTGGGGGGGTGGCAATTTGCAATCATTCCTTCCTTCCCTCCACCAGCACAGTCGCTACTCCATCGCGGCAACTTCCACAGCGAAAATCAAACCTCATGAAAATTCAGTGCAGCGTGAAAGCGGAATTTAAGAAAATGAGTTTTCACCCAAGCCACAGCCTCTCTCTCTCTCTCTCTACATTTCTGAATGCCTTCTATGATTAGATCAGATCGCCACCTTGCGGAAAATCTGAGTCATTTCCTGTTGGTGAGGGAACGCTCCACAAAGCAGCTCCTCCTCTCCCCCACTTCAGCCTCCTCCAAAGTAGGCTTTGTTTTGCTGCTGCTGCTGCTGCAGCTGTTTTCGAAACATCAGGGATGATTCCATTGGGACACAAAACCGAATATTCAGCATCAAGGCAGAGAAATATGGGGCGTGCTTTGCATGCTCTGCAGCATTTCACCGATGAAAAAATAATAGCGTAAGACGCTGCCCCATATTACCGTAAATGGAGGTCAAAAACCACCTTGATTTTTGTGGGCCCATTAGTCTCCTGTGAAAGGGCAGTGTTTTTTTATGAGGTCAGAAGAGATTTCCCTGAAATTTTCGGGATTTGCGGGGTTTGCTGTTTGAATCATAGAATCATAAAATCACAGAATCATAGAGTTGGAAGAGACCACAAGGGCCATCCAGTCCAACCCCCTGACAAGCAGGAACACCATCAGAGCATTCCTGACAGGTGGCTGTCAAGCCTCTGCTTAAAGACCTCCAAAGGAGGAGACTCCACCACACTCCTTGGCAGCAAATTCCACTGTCAAACAGCTCTTACTGTCAGGAAGTTCTTCCTAATGTTTAGGTGGAATCTTCGTTCTTGTAGTTTGAATCCATTGCTCCGTGTCCGCTTCTCTGGAGCAGCAGAAAACAACCTTTCTCCCTCCTCTATATGACATCCTTTTATATATTTGAACATGGCTATCATATCACCCCTTAACCTTCTCTTCTCCAGGCTAAACATACCCAGCTCCCTAAGCCGTTCCTCATAAGGCATCGTTTCCAGGCCTTTGACCATTTTGGTTGCCCTCCTCTGGACATGTTCCAGTTTGTCAGTATCCTTCTTGAACTGTGGTGCCCAGAACTGGACACAGTATTCCAGGTGAGGTCTGACCAGAGCAGAATACAGTGGTACCATTACTTCCCTTGATCTAGATGCTATACTCCTATTGATGCAGCCCAGAATTGCATTGGCTTTTTTAGCTGCTGCATCACACTGTTGACTCATGTCAAGTTTGTGGTCTACCAAGACTCCTAGATTCTTTTCACTTGTACTGCTCTCAAGCCAGGTGTCACCCATCCTGTATTTGTGAACTTAACTTTGCAAGGTAGTTCAGGGGTCTTCCCCCACTTGTTTTTAAAACTTTCATTTTTAAAAACGACATCATGTCTGCTTGCAAGAGCCCAAAGTTTCCTCTAGTCTCCTGGCTCAGCTGTACTCCCTAGAATGCCCACAGAAAATAGACTACGTCCACTCTGTGCATTTGAAGCAGTCTCATATCATTTTAAACAGTCAAACCTTCCCCCCCCCCAAAAGATCCTGGTCATTGTAGCCTGTTAGGGCTTGACCTCTGTGTGAACTTGCAGCTCAACACACCACACCAATCAAGCACCTGGGGAATGACTCAGCTTCTTCGCAGCTGAAAGTCTGACCAGAGATAGTACAGCTAATTGATCGGTGGAGAGAACAATAAAGACTGAGACCAATATGTGCTCTGTGTGGAGAGATAGGAGATGGTGGAATGTGTGGAGAGAGTGTGCTGGAGTTTGTTAGAGGTAGAGAGAATTACTGTTCTATGTACTGTTTGTTGTTTTCTTGTAAATAAACCTGTATATAGTTACTCAGTACTAGTGGCTGTAAGTTCCTGTGTCAAGCTGCTTGCTTTCAACTGCTACCAAGAAGTTTCCGCTGTGACTGCGCTTACTCTGCTGAAATCCAACTGGTATAGTTGGCTTTCAGAAACAGCCTATCTTTAACAGGTTATGGGCCCAGGACTTGGTTGGCAGGTTGGCAGTAAACTGGTGAAGCTGGGGAAGCTGTTGACACTTGGAGCTGCCAAGAACAGACTACAGTTGAAGCGGTTGGAAGCTGGGTGCTGTGGGTCTGTCCTCTCTCTATCGGAAGCTGTGAGTAGCTGGTTCCTGTGCTTGCTGTCCTTGCTGTTGGGAACATTGCTCTCAGATGGCTTCACATCCTTATCCAATGGCTTTTGAGCGCCTGAACGACCACAACTACTTGCTTTGGTCAGAGCGGATGCAGGCTGTGCTCCAGAGGGATCATCTCTGGGCAGCAGTGCACAGACCGCCCGCTAAGCCTGATGCGGAAGAGCTTGACCAAGACCAAAGAGCAAGGGCCACCATCATACTTGGTTTAGACGACTCCCAGTTGCCGTATGTACGTGCGCATAAGTCTGCAAAGGCTGTGTGGGAGGCGTTGAAGCATCTCCACGTCCGTGAGACTGCTAATTCCAGACTCTCCATCAGAAAGTCGCTGTATAGAGCAAGGCTGCAACCTGGGGTTTCCATGCAGGATCATTTGCACAGTTTGCAAATGAAATTTGTGGCGCTGCAGGAAAGAGACTGTGTCCTGGATGAGGAGGAAAAGGTATGCATCATCCTAAACTCTCTTCCTGAAAGCTGGGACACTTTAGTGTTGACGCTAGAGGCTATGCGTGAGCAGGATTTGACTCTTAGCCTCGTGACCGGGCGTTTGCTTGAGGAAGCTCAGAAGCGGGAGGATAAAGCTTTGGAAGCTTCGGCAAGCGGTCGGCTTGCAAGAAATGCAGACAGTCCGGGGGAGAAGCAAGAGAAGCAGCCACAACAGCGTCAGCGTCCAGTGCCTGGTGAGGAATCTGCATATGCTGTTCGTCGGTGTTATAGATGTGGGTCCAAACAGCATCTTAAGGCCGCATGTCCGGAAGTGAACAGATTCCAGGGCCAGCGACAGCAGCAGCAGAAGAAGAAGAAAAAGTTTGGCAAGAACAAGCAGTCGGCTCAGCTTGTAACAGCCGTGGCGCAGTGTGCTGACGAGAGGGAGAACACCTGGGTGGTTGACTCAGGGAGCTCTCGACACATTGTGAACTCAGAGGAGTTGTTTGTTGCTAAGGGTTCAACACCGCGCAGCCAGGTAGCGTTGGCTGATGGCAGAAAATCCGAGGTACAGTCGGGGGGTTCTGTCTATGTTGCCTGTTTACGCTCCAACTTGGACAATGTACTGTGTGTACCGTCACTGCGCAGTAATCTGATGTCAGTGTCGTGTTTGATGAGAGCCGGGTTTGGCGTTCATTTTGAAGACAACTGCTGTGTGATTAAGAAGGACGGAGAGACTCTGGGTACAGCTATTCCAGAGAATGGGTTGTTTGTACTTAGAGACTGTTCTAAATGTTCTGCAGTAGTTAGTAATGCTCAAAATGTGTTTAAGAATGAGCCTATGCACAAAAATTGTATTCATTTACTTCACCGCAGATTAGGACATGCTAATTGGAAAAATGTGTTAAAAATGCCTGATTTAACTGAAGGATGCAAGTTGCAGAATTGTGAAAGGTATTTGGACTGTAACGTTTGCAAAAAGGTTAAAAGTCACAGAGGTTCCTATCCTAAAAGTGACAGGGTGTCTGAAATCCCATTTCAGCTAGTCCATGCTGATGTGTCAGGACCATTCCCTGAGAGCAGGGGTCGTTCACGTTTTGCCCTCATAATTGTGGATGATGCCACGCGTTTTGGCTGGTGTTATCCAATGAAGCATAAAGGTGAAGTTTTCACCAAGTTTAAAGGTTGGGTTGCTATGGTTGAAAGGCAATTTGACCGTAAAGTCAGAAAACTTCAATCAGACAGAGGAGGGGAATTTTTGGCTGGAGCATTCCAGAATTGGCTTCAAAAGAAGGGCATAGGGCATAGGAAAACAAATCCTTTTAGTCCTGAAGAGAACGGCCTTGCAGAAAGAAAAGGGAGATTTTTACAGGATATGATGTATGCCATGCTTGAGGACGCAGGTCTTTCATTGGGTTATTGGGCGGAGTCAATGTTAACCGCGAATTATTTACAGAACAGGTTGTTCCATAGTGCCATTGGTACAACGCCGTACTTTGAATTGTTTAAGAAACAACCTAAGGTTGACCACCTGCGTACATTTGGAGTACAGGCCTGGGTACACATTCCTAAAGCCCAGAGACGCAAAGGTGACCCTAAGTCCAAGCTGCTTGTGTTTGTTGGGTACCAAGATCTTGGCAAAGGGTACCGGTTTGCTGAAGGGCAGAGTGGGCTTGTAATCTCCAGAAACGCAACCTTTTGTGAGCAAAAAGGCTGGGAGAAACTACACGCTAACTCAGAAGTCTGGTTACAATCTTCTCAAAAGTTTACGGGCACTAAAGAGCAAATAAGAGGGAGTACAGATTCTGAGGGGGAGGAAGATAAGGAACTGCAGGCGCAAAGAGGAAAGAAAAGAGTGTTGTCCTCAGACTCAGAGCAGGAGGATAGTTCGCCTATTGCCAAGCAACGGCAAAGGAGGCTAGAGACTGAGGGGGATGAGAGTAAAGAGAAAGAAAGTTTTTCTCCAAGACGTTCTAAGAGGGAGAACAAGGGAATTCCTCCGAAAAGCTTTTCCCCTGACACAGCCAATGTTTTTCATGTAGCCTGTGAACCTCAGAGTTTCCAGGAGGTTTTAAAACTTCCAGAGGAACAAGCAAGTCTCTGGATGCAGGCCATGAGGGAAGAGATGGGTTCTCTTAGAGAACATGATGTTTTTACAGCCATGTCACCACCCAAAGGAGTCAAAATTGTGGGGTGCAGATGGGTGTACAAACTAAAGCCTTTGTCGGTAGGTGGTTACAAATACAAGGCAAGACTTGTAGCCCAAGGCTTTTCACAACGACCAGGACTTGATTTCGACGAAATTTTTGCTCCCACAGCCAGAAGTAGTAGTGTGCGTTTGTTGCTAGCGATTGCATCTAAACGCAGACTCAGGGTCAACCATTTTGACATTCAAACTGCGTATTTACATGCTTCTTTAACAGAAGACATTTATTTAGCAGAACCACCAGGATTTGAGACAGGAGCAAATAAAGTGTGGAAATTGAACAAAGCACTTTATGGGCTACGTCAGTCAGCAAATGCCTGGAACAAATGTCTAGACAGTGTGTTAAGTTCACTTGGTTTCCAGCGCAGCATTGCTGATAACTGTGTGTATGTTAAAGGGTCAGGTTTGTCACAACAGTTCTGCATAATTTACGTTGACGACCTTTTACACATGTGTAACACAGGAACACAGACGGAAAAGTTTGCTACACAATTAGCTAAAAAGTTCAAGGTTAAAGACCTTGGTCCTGTAAAAATGTATTTGGGTTTGGAAACGTGCTGGGCGGATGATAACAGTTGTTTGATAAGTCAGAAAAGCAAAATCAAACAGATGTTAAATAATTATGGCATGCAGGATTGCAAAGGGGTGAGCACACCCATGGAGCCAGGTTTCATTAAGTCACTGCATACTGATGACAGCACAGAGTTTGATCAGCCAGAGCTGTATCAGTCAGCGATTGGAAGCTTACTATATCTAGCGCAGTGGAGTCGCCCTGATTTAAGCTATGCTGTTGGTATTCTCTCAAGACAAGTTGCTAAACCAACAGTCAGTGCTTGGAAAGCTGTAAAGCGTGTTTTTCGCTATCTCCAACACACAATTGACTATGTGTTGAAGTTTAGTTCAACAGGTGAAGAGGTGTTACAATGCTATTCAGACAGTGACTGGGCAAATTTACCTAGTCGGAAATCAGTTACCGGTCTAGTGATCATGTTTGGTGGAGCTCTAATTGAATGGAAATCAAGACGCCAATCCATTGTTAGTGTGTCATCCACTGAGGCCGAGTATGCCGCTCTGAGCGAATTGTGTAATGAATTGTGTTTTTTCAGACAATTGTTAAATGATCTAGGAATAAATCGTAATGAGCCTGTAAAAGTTTATGTTGATAATCAAGCATGTATCACTTTAAGCAATACACAGAGCTTTAAGTCGAAGTCAAAACATGTGTCTGTAAAATATCAAAATGTGAGATGCAATGTTGAGAACAAGGCAATTGAATGTGTTTATGTATCCAGTGATCAGAACATTGCAGACGTCATGACCAAACCGTTGGCATGTGTAAAAAACAAACTAATGTGCGAAAATTTGGGTTTGTTTGAAAAATAAGTTAAAAACACTTTGCTTATGCTCAGGAGCTCATTGTTTAGGTGTGTTCGCTGTGAGGGGGTGTTAGGGCTTGACCTCTGTGTGAACTTGCAGCTCAACACACCACACCAATCAAGCACCTGGGGAATGACTCAGCTTCTTCGCAGCTGAAAGTCTGACCAGAGATAGTACAGCTAATTGATCGGTGGAGAGAACAATAAAGACTGAGACCAATATGTGCTCTGTGTGGAGAGATAGGAGATGGTGGAATGTGTGGAGAGAGTGTGCTGGAGTTTGTTAGAGGTAGAGAGAATTACTGTTCTATGTACTGTTTGTTGTTTTCTTGTAAATAAACCTGTATATAGTTACTCAGTACTAGTGGCTGTAAGTTCCTGTGTCAAGCTGCTTGCTTTCAACTGCTACCAAGAAGTTTCCGCTGTGACTGCGCTTACTCTGCTGAAATCCAACTGGTATAGTTGGCTTTCAGAAACAGCCTATCTTTAACATTGTAGCCTGCATGCAATATTAGGAGAAATCATTTTGCAAATAATGTGTATATATAGGGCAGAAACACATACAAACATGTGTATATTAGGACGAATTTGCATTAAAATAAACACATTTTTTGCTGAATTTCCATGAGGACTTAAAAAAATAAATGCAGAATTCTCAAACTGATGTGAACTGAAGCTCGGGAAAATGAGAAACTGAAACTTGCCCACCCCTTAACTT
Organism: Darevskia nairensis; assembly: GCA_034642065.1. Classification (NCBI taxonomy): domain Eukaryota; kingdom Metazoa; phylum Chordata; class Lepidosauria; order Squamata; family Lacertidae; genus Darevskia; species Darevskia nairensis. Next base: position 40,853 of record JAWWNI010001125.1, on the reverse strand, counting down.
AAGGTGTAGATCCAAAATGAGTGAGAGGGAAGGAAACTCCATTAAATTGACGCAGGTATACACTGAAATTAAATGCAATTTTGGAAACAGCAGACATAAAATTAAGAAAATCTCTCCCCTCCAACACCTGGTTTCTCCCTTTTCCCTCTCATCTTGCCCTGACTACTCCTAGCATGTAAGGTGAACAGTTATTCATTGATCAGAAAAACATGGAATTAGGGTGGTGCGGTATAGTGGTTAGAGCAGGCATCCCCAAACTTCGGCCCTCCTGATGTTTTAGACTACAATTCCCATCATCCCTGACCACTGGTCCTGTTAGCTAGGGATCATGGGAGTTGTAGGCCAAAACATCTGGAGGGCCGCAGTTTGGGGATGCCTGGGTTAGAGTATCAGACTAGGACCTGGGAGAGACCTGGGTTCAAATCCTCACTCAGTCATGAACCAGGTGACCTTGCGCCGGTCACAGCCTCTCAGCCTAACCTACCCCACAGGGTTGTTGTAGAGATTGAATGGGGAGGGGTGGACAATGTATACCACCTTGAGCTCTTTGGAGGAAAAAGCTGGGATAGAAATGCAATCCTCTTAGTATTTCATAATAACAAAGATTCTACTTCTGAACCTTTTTTTTATATATAAACTTTTTATTAGGGTTTTTTACTTTAACATAATCATACATTAACATACATCACCTTTACTAACATATTATCTTCTTAATAACTCATTAAAAACAAACAACACATATCTTAATTTCCCCTTCATCTTTCATCTACATCTTGGGGTGGCTTCCTCCCATCCCCTCTGCTGCGTTTCATTTTATAACATCTTAGCAAGCTCTTATCATCTTTATATAGCTTTTAAATTTCACACTAAAATTTTTCCTCATACATCATTCTTAACTTATACATCTATCTTAATACAGTAAATTCTTTTAATCTGCAGTCTCTTATGTTATCCAACTTTTATATCAGTTTTTAAATATTGCAGTACTTTTTAAAATAGTCTTTCAGTTTTTTCCAATCTTTTTCCACCGTCTCTTCCCTCTGGTCTCGGAGTCTTCCAGTCATTTCGGCAAGTTCCATATAGTCCATCATTTTCATCTGCCAGTCTTCAATGGTTGGTATATTTTGTGTCTTCCAGTTCTTTGCTATTAGAATTCTTGCTGCTGTTGTGGCATACATAAAGAAATTTTGGTCTTCTTTGGGGACCACCTGGCTCGCCATTCCAAGTAAAAAAGCTTCTGGTTTTTTTAACAAATGTGTTTTTCAACACTTTTTTCATTTCATTATATATCATCTCCCAGAAAGCTTTTATCTTTGGGCAGGTCCACCACATGTGATAAAACGTCCCTTGTGTCTGATTACATTTCCAACATTTGTTATTCTGCAAATGATACATTTTGGCTAGTTTGACTGGGGTTAGGTACCATCTGTAAATCTACTTCTGAACCTTTAAGCCCAAACATTTGTCTAATGTAGGGAATTGCAGGAACCCAGCTATTTAAAAATTCCCGTATGCTTTTCGGAACCTTTCTTAAGGGCAGCCAATTCAATAGCTCCTGCCTGCTCATGTCCTCCCCGTATCAGTCCCATCTTAGAGGCACCGTGATTACTTCCCCACAATCTCACATATTCAATCATTGTGATGGTAATAAGGAATAGCACTGGGATTGGCTTTTGCACAGCTTCCACTGGCCCTGACGAAATTTAGCAAGCATGCAAGTGGGTTAGGAACATAAGAAGTTGCCCCATACCGAGGGCAGACCCTTGGTCAGTCCAACACATTGTTGTCTACTGTCTGGCAGAGGCTCTCCAGTTTCAAATTGGGAGGGCTATTTCCAGCTCTAGCAGCAGATTCTGCTGGACTGAGCTTGGGACTTTCCATATGCAAAGCAGATGCTCTACCACTGATCTACGACCTTTTATTTTTATTCGTCCATTCATTTTATTTACCGCTTGCTTCTTTGAAAATCCAGGAGACTTAGCAATGTTTGAAGCAAATGAGCACATGCATACAGGTCACCTGGGCTTTGAGTGGCAAAGATGGGTCCAGAAGCACTCCTGGGCTATGAACCTGCTCTTCCAGGGTGAGTTCAAGCTCACCCAACCAGGCAATTGGCCCACTATCCAGACTTGGGAACCACCCACCCAATCTATCCTGCCAGGGTTCAGAACCACGTTGTTGGCCCTCTCCAGTCCACCACGGAGCCCAGGCCTCTCCTGGTTCAGATAAACTTTGCTGTTTTAACAGTTTTGTTCTATTAATCTATAGGTCCCCAACATGGTATCTGGGGCACCTCAGTGCCCTTAGAAATTCCTCCTATTTTGGGGGGTGGAATCAGTTGAGTGCATGATTTGGGGGAGACATTGCCTGCTTCTGCTTCTTGTTGTCTGTATATTATTTGTTCACGAGGGTCATAAAGTTTCTTTTTCTGGGGGTTTTTTGGGGGAGGAGGTTGGGGTCTGAGCATCACCTGTTTTTCTTCTGTGCAATGAACATTTTGCAGCGGCCATGACAGCTCCTTAAATTTCCAGATGTGTCCAAAAAGGTTGAGGCAAAAGCCCTCTCCTGGTGTTGTTACCCAGAGACTGGCATCCAGGGGTAGCCTCTGATCCTGGAGGTGATATACGGCCATCATGCCTAGTAGCCACTGATAGCTGCATCCTCTGTGAATTTGTTACCTTCAGACTGTCACTATTTTGCAGGAGGGCACCTACAAGGAATTTAGGTCTGTGCCGTTAAAGAGGATTAAAGTGCTATGCACCAACAAGTCCAGTTAGGGGTTTTTTTTTTTGTAAACAGACTTTTTGCAGTTCGGAGAGTGACTGGGAATTGCTTTGGAAAGTGTGGGGTGAATGAATGAATGACTGGACTGTGTGCAAACTCTCAGCAAGCAAAGCAAGATGAATGCAGGACGAATGTTCATTATTGTATGACCTCCTGGCAAACATGGATGCCCAATAAAAGTTGGACATAGTCTAACTGCCGTGTGAGCTTTGTGTGAGCAAATCTGTATGGGGGCTTATCAATAACTAAGTATGGAAATAATCACACACGCACATATGCAAATATAGTTGATCGATCGATCACTAAAACTCCTGCAATGTCTTTAATCGAGCAATATCCCTAAAATGTAACTGTAGGAAGCAGGAAAGCGAAAGCTGAATTAATGTCCTTTGATCCGATCTCGCCACAAGCTCACCTCCCCCCCCTTTTTTCTCTCCTTGTCTCCAGGTATATCCGAACCATGTACCTGGGGATCCAAAGCCAGAGGCAAAAGGAACACCAGCGGCGCTTTTACTGGGCTATGATGTACGAGTATGCAGACGTCAACATGTTGCGCCTCTTGGAGACTTTCCTCGAGAGCGCACCACAATTGGTGCTACAGCTCTGCATAATGATCCAAAAGAACCGTGCAGAAACCTTACCATGTAAGTTGCCCTACCTGGGGGGGACACTGTTTGCAGGGAGGGGGGAAACACCTCCACGTCAGCAGTGACTGCTCCCCTTGATCCGTCGCCGTGCCCTAGAACACGGTAGCACACGAATCCCTGCCTTCTGCCCATTTCCTCTCACTGTGTTTCCTGTACGTATCAGTGTGGGAGATGCGCCAATTGAGGCACAAATGCCTTGCCCATTGCCCTCTTTCAGAGTGGCTCTGGGCTCCAGGACATCAGTTCCCAAACCTTTCCCAAGCCGCTGGCCCCTCGGTTCCATAAACTCCTCCCCGGTGCCCCCTACCCTGCCCTATAGAAAGCATTGTTCTGATGAGCGGCTTTCACAACCCACTGATAACGTGATAAAATTCGAAACAGCAACAATTAATTGCACGTTGGTGCAAAACCCAGTTGAAACTTGTTTTGTTTAATTACTTCGATGAGATTGATTGACTTGATCCAGCGACACCAGTTTTTCAAAGTCTGGTATTCATTGGCAACTCTAGTGCCGCCGTCCCCCGCTGCCGCCCCCTTCCCCCTAAGCACTGCCACCACCACCCAGCAGGTAATCCTACTGCCCACTTTGGGAACCATGGCTCAGAAGCATACTCAAGACTTGGAAAGCCACGGTCAATGTATCCGACGGCAATGATACCGTTACGGAAGGGAGGAGAATATTATACTGTAGCTAAATTTGATAGAGTGCAGTGGATCTTTCTTTATCTTTATCTTTATATCTTTGTTGTCATTGTATAAGTACAATGAAATTGGATTTAAAAAATAATAAAAATAATAATAATAATTAAATAATTTTTTAAAAAATCATTTTTCATTTAAACAATTGTTTCCCCAACCAAAAATGTACTCAACACGAGTAACAGCAGTAAAAGCCATACGAAACACTTAAAAATAAGGGAGAGCACTGAGCAGCCGCTGCGTCTATGCACGCTGCCATCTTAGAACTCTTATAACTTAGAACTGTTATAAAAAAATAACAGAAATTTAAACAAAAAACAAAAACAAAACAAAACTGAGCCCTCTCTGCTAAGCAGCGGCGGCAGTGGATGGTGGTCCATGAGAGCGAATGGGACACTGCCCCACCAACTTCCATCCGTCCTCAGCTAGCTCCCACCTGCCTGCCTTCTTACAACTATTCCAGAGGTTGGCACTGCCTGCTGGCTTAGTCTCAGTGCTACCCTTGTAGAAGTCAGCAGGAAGAAGGATGAAGATGCCCGTCTTTGGCTCTCTGCCTCCACTTGCTGCCTTCCAACCTCGGTATTACTCCCTTCACATTTTGCACTAGTATCATTATCAAAATTACCCTTGTAATTTTTTAATGGTGCTAGCCAGCAACAGACCAAAATTTGTGAGCATGCACGCATACACCGCTCTTTCACACGCAAGCCATAAATCGCACTAACATCTGTGCGAAGCCAGAGACTGTGTTCCTCCGTAGCTCAGTTGGTAGAGGATCAGACTTGTTTGGAGCCACATGTTGGGTGAAAGATTCCTGCATTGCAGGGGATTAGACTAGATGATCCTTGTGTTCCCTTCTGTGATTCCTCCAGTAATTTTTACTGCTGAAGATTGAAGGAGCAATGCTCTTTAGGGGCAGTCCCTCGTGAGTCTGCCGGTGGGGTCTAGTGGGAGCCTGTTCTTCCACCATCCAATGGTAGAGGGCCTATCTTTGCTTGCAGAAGGTCCCAGGTTCAATCCTGGACATGCCCAGTTTAAAAGGGCCAGGTGAATTAGAAAGTTCCCAAACAGATGACAGCAATGCTAGGCTTGATGGAGCAATTGCCTGACTACTTTGAAGGCAGCTTCTTATGCCATTCATAGCAGCTTCTCTGTGTAGTTAGCATTTCTGATACATGGAGTGCTCTGCATGAGCAGATGGGCAACATCTTGCAAAGCCCCTTTGGAAGGAATATGGATATACTTACCAGTAGCTTTGGACTGCAGCAGAATGAACACCCCTGGGCACCACATTAGCAACCCCTATCTTAGAGCTTTGCTGGGAATAATCAGAAGAAGCCAATTTAAGGTGGCCTTCAAGACATCATCAGTCATGTCAAATGTCGCACAATCCCCACCTTCCTAGGTCTTCTGACAACAGATGCTTCTGGCTGAGCTATTAGAGAAGGGTTATAGAAGTCCAGGGATGCGGGCGGCGCTGTGGTCTAAACCACTGAGCCTCTTGGGCTTGCCGATCAGAAGGTTGGCGGTTCAAATCCCTGTGATGGGGTGAGCTTTGTCCCAGTTCCTGCCAACGTAGCAGTTCGAAAGCACGCCAGTGCAAGTAGATAAATAGGTACCGCTGCAGCAGGAAGGTAAACAACGTTTCTGTGCGCGCTCTCCCGCTGTGCCAGAAGCAGTTTATTCATGCTGGCCACATGACCCGGAAAGCTGTCTGTGGACAAATGCCGGCTCCCTCGGCCTGAAAGCGAGATGAGCGCCGCAACCCCATAGTCACCTTTGACTGGACCTTTACCTTTACCTTTACCTATAGAAGTCCAATGAGCCATATTCAGAGCACCAGCTCTTATATCCCAGCTAAGCTTTTTACTCATGAACTCCTAGAAGGTGAGCTGTCACGTTGACGAGTGTGCAGATGAGGCGGAAAGACCTGGCAAGCGAGATGCAGCTCATGGGCTTCACCTGTTCATGGGCAGTTATAATTAACTTGGTCCCTTCTGATTTCACAGTACCATGATCAGTTTTTAAAATCATTGCTATTATTTCATTAGCAAACAAAACTAGCACAGTTTTCCAACAATTCAAAGACAGCCGAGGGCAATTGAGCATGGTCAGGTGTAAAGAGAAGGAGAACAAAAGATATATATAAATAAGTATTAAAAGAAACTTGAACAAAAGAGGCAATATGGCAGTATCCTAAGATAAGACATAAACAGCACATCCAAAACTCATATAATCACAAAGTGGCAGATAGAAATCATATTCCGATGGAATTTGCCATCCATGTGCCTGAGTTGTTAAATAAGCTTAACAACAACAACAACAACAACAACAACAGTCCAACGGGTCCACGTCCCCTCTTGAGAACCCGGAGTTAGTGCGTCGGTTTCTCCAAGGTGGCTATAAATAAGGCTTTCTTAAACCAGTTCACAACAGAGTACAATGGTACCTTGGTACTCAAACGGCTTGGCTCCCGAACAAATTGGCTCCCGAATGCTGCTAACCCGGAAGTGAGTGTTCCAGTTTGCGAACGTTTTTCAGAAGCCGAACATCCGACGTGGCTTCTGTGGCTTCTGATTGAGTGCAGGAAGCTCCGGCAGCCAATCGGAAGCCATGCCTTGGTTTTCGAACGGTTCCGGGAGTCGAACGGACTCCCGGAACAGATTAAGTTCAAGAACCAAGGTACCACTGTACATAGAAGCCTCCCCCGCAAGGAATTGCTGGCGGACAGTGAGCCTCATCGCCATGCACATCCATGCAGATGGTGGCCTGAAGGTATTGCAGCGCAGGCACTCTCCCGTGGGAAGTCCTGCTTATTTTACTCTTTCTTCTCTTCCTCTAGATCTTTTTCGCTACCCCGACCCGCATTGTAAACATGCTTCACACCTGCCCCCCGGGGGACGATGATGTGGGCCGCTGCGTCCCTTTTGCCCCGTTGCTTCTTGTTTAACTCTGTGGGTTTCTGTGTGTGTGTTCTCCCGGCAGGTGTGTCCTCTGTCGCCTCCCTGATGTCCCTGGCTTGGGTGCTAGCCTCGTATCATAAGCTTCTCCGGGACTCTAGGGATGACAAGAAGAGCATGAGCTACCGAGGGGCCCTTATCCACCTCTTCTGGCGTCTCTTCACCATCTCATCAAGAGTTATCTCTTTTGCCCTCTTTGCTTCCATCTTCCAGCTCTATTTTGGGATCTTTCTCGTGGTCCACTGGTGCGCCATGGCCTTCTGGATCATCCATGGCGGGACAGACTTCTGCATGTCTAAATGGGAGGAGATTCTCTTCAACATGGTGGTAGGGATTGTGTACATTTTTTGCTGGTTTAATGTCAAGGAAGGGCGGACCCGATACCGAATGTTTGCCTATTACACTGTAGTCTTGACGGAGAATGCTGCCTTGACGCTCCTTTGGTATTATTACAGAGACCCCGACACCACTGACTCATACGCTGTGCCAGCACTCTGTTGCGTCTTTCTTAGCTTCGCCGCCGGGGTAGCACTGATGCTCTTGTACTACGGCATCCTGCACCCTATGGGGCCAAGAGCTAAGATCTTTGCCAGCTCCTGTTGCGCCGAACTGCTCTGGGGCATTCCTTTGCCCCCTGACATTGAACCCATGGCTCCCCAGACCCCAGGGTACAGGGCGGCCCAGGCGACGCCCACCAGAGCGGCCACGGAGCAACAGGAGGAACTCACGGCCGAGACTTGCTTGCCAGTTTTCCAAGTGAGAGCGATGGTACCGTCGACTCCGTCTGGGAGGCCCTACCACCCAGAAGGCCCTCTCATTAAGATAGACATCCCAAGAAAGAGGTACCCTGCCTGGGACGCCCATTTTGTAGACAGGAGATTAAGAAGGACTATAAACATTCTACAGTACGTCACCCCGACCGCCGTAGGGATTAGATATAGAGACGGACCTCTCTTGTATGAATTGCTACAGTATGAATCTTCACTTTAAAAGCTCCTTTAAACACAAGCACACATACAAACATGCAGACACACACGCACACACGCACACACATGACACACACACACACACACACACACATACTGTCACAGAAAAACAACAAAAGAATTAAAAGAGGGAAATTGGGGGCGGGGAAAGGCGGGTTAAATGTTTACGGTCATGAACAACACAGCTCATGAAACTAACCTTCCAATAAGTTTTATTTCTGGTTGCTGTATGTATTTAAATATTTTATATATATATATATATATATATATATATATATATATATATATATATATATATATATATATATATGGGAATGAGAGATCCTCAATGTTTTGTAAGTAAAAACAAAAAGAAAAGCTTTTCTTTTGTTTTTTACGTGAAGGAGGAGGAGAAGAAGAAAAACCAACAAAACAAAACCAACCAGTATTTTCAAACTTCCACACTTTCAGAGGTCAGAGTAAAGCAAACGGCTCCGCCTCTGAGTTTTATACCTTACACCAAGTGTAGGACATTATCATAGGGATTGGTGCTGATTGAAAATAATAATAATACTAATAATAAAAAATATATATATAACAAACAAACAAAAAAAACCTACAACTGCCTTATGCCCTTAGGTGCTGAGTTTCATTATGTACTGTCACCTCCCTCATGCAAAGCTCTTTGACGGTTTTAACGACAGAAATTATATATATATATATATATGCACACACACACACACACAAGACGGGTGTGCGCATATACAGTTATGTCTATATATGTATATAAATATATATATATGAAACTAGATTTTTAAAAAACAAAAATCAGATGAAAAGGAAATATAATTGCTCTTATTAGATTGGCGCAAAAAGAAAAAAAAGGGAAAATGCCCAAGCTTAAACTTGAAGAGGGTTCATGTTCGTTTTATGATTTGGCATGGGAGTTGTTTTAACTGAACGTATTTCAGTTCCTTTTATGCAGGCCAGTCTGTGTTTGTAATGTTATAACTGCAGTCCTGATGATGTGGGGTGGGGGGTTAATGGGTGGGGAAAGGGAAGGGGAAGGGGAAGGGGGTGAGCCTTTATGTTCCACCATACTGAGCTTGTATCTCAGGGTGTAATCCTATTTCTTTCCAAGCCAATGAAAATCCCGTTTTTGAACTTGCACCTGCTGTGCCGCGACTCACCAATTGATACGCCTGCAGCCGGGCAGTCTTAAGCCAGTCTCTCTTGCGGACCGGGCACCCAGTTCACTCAAATGGCAGAAGCCGGCTCATGGACATGCCCCCCCCCAAAAAAAATCCATGTGCACATCAGTTTCTTCCATTGAACTGAATGGGGAACCCATTGCATCAGCAGACTGCAGCTCTCCTGCCTGCAGAAAATAGTTGGATGGGGGAATCAGTCCCGTCCCGCCCACAAAGCAAGTTATTTCATTGGTTTTCAATATTGCAATTGATATTGAGATCGATACAAAACAAAAACAAAAACTTCTCTGATTAGTTTCTGGAATCATTTTTTTAATTTGTTTTTTAGATGGCCTTTAACTCTTAAACTGAGTACCAAATGATCACGGTGAGGATTACGATAACAGAACTTAAAATGCATTTATTTATTTATTAAGTTTCATCGTGGCTTTCCCCTTCCCCTCTCCCAATCATTCTCAGTCTTAATAAAACTCAGCATAGTAGCAAAAAGAAAGTCAGTTTAAAGGCACAGTTCTTAAGCTTTGGCTGGTAATTGGGCTTTGATCTGCAGGCATCATTTTAAGGCTTTAAAGAGGGACACATGGATTGAACATTGTAACGGTGCGTCTCGTTTCGTGTCAAGCCTTAAAGTGATCTTAAAACGGTATTCTGTGATTTGTTTGTGTTTTTCTATTTTCTAAAGAAGGAAAACAAAAATGAAAAACGAAGGATGGGGTTCTTTGAATGGGGATAGCTCATCACTGGCGTGTTTCCGGCAAAAATTTGGTGCTTAACATTTCTGTTGTTTAATCGTTGTGATGGTTTAGCCAAGAATTGTTTGGCTTTGCTCATAGTGCTTTCTGGGGGAGCTGCAGAAACAAACTGGTTTTCTTTCCCTGGTGCTCTTTCCTGTATGTTCGTAGGAAGGAAGGAAGCATCCAGCAACATAACAGCTTAGCGTAGAATTCCACCAACCTCAACATTTTGACCTCGGCTTGCAGGAAAACTGAAAAGCTAGACTCTTCGTTTAAACATGTTTGATGAAGTCTGGAGGTTTACATTTGATTGCTTTCTTCTCTGAATTTGAGTTGCAATGGCAGTCAGTGCGTACAGACCTTCCGCTGAAAGAACGTTGCTTCTATAAATGAATTCTTCTCCCATCTAGGGCAATCTCTCCAGCCCCCCGCACCCCAAGTGGGAAAGGGGGGGGCACAAGGAACCCACCAGAAGCTCGTTTCAGTTCAGTGGATATGACTGCATTTTTCGTGTATCTGTGCAAATTAAAAAACAAAACAAAACAATAATTCAGAAATACTGTTAAATGTTTAAAATTGCAACAACAAAGAGCCCACAAAAAGACCCAAAATTGATTGCATTCAAAAGAGAAGATCAACATGGGGGGACATGGGCATGAACTGTGGCGAAATATGTGTTTTTAAAATATAATTTGTGAAAGAGTTTTGAAAGCAATCATACCAACTTTGTATTCTTATGTTTTTAAAGCTGAAAGTTTTTTCGCACCCGAATATACCTGAGCAGAGAAATAACTTTTACAAAGGAGATGTGCACTGCTGTGGTCTGGGCAATATTACTATTATTATTATCATCATCCTCATGATTAATTATTTCAATTGTTAAACATTTCTCAGTGTAACGTCTGAAGAGGTTCGAGTGTGTTATTGTCAAAAACAGACACGTTTTCTTTTCTTTTTTTTCTTAAAAAAAGAGCCACATTTTTACCTGTCTCAGGACAATTAATAATTATTTTGCATCTTGCGCCTCTGGGCTTCATGTTGCTGTTCGTCCTGTGACGATATTTTTATAAGAAAAGTGGTGCCTGTATTTCCCAACCCCATTTTACATTTTATTCTCTCCCACTGCCATCCACTCCAGTTGCCAGGGACGTTTTATGCCCCAGATAAAACATTGCCTTGATTTTCTCCCAGTTTTTTTGCCCCAGATAAAACACTGCCTTGATTTTCTCCCTGTTCTGCCCATGGGGGATGTAAAGCGCAGGTTCCTAAAACATTATTAAGTGACGCCCATCTGCCTAGAGCAGTGATGGCTAACCTTGACACTCCAGATGTTTTGGGACTACAACTCCCATCATCCCTGACCACTGGTCCTGTTAGCTAGGGATGATGGGAGTTGTAGTTCCAAAACATCTGGAGTGTCAAGGTTAGCCATCACTGGCCTAGAGTTTCTTAGGTTTCTTAGACCCTAGGCTCCTCCAGACTGCCTCTTTATTGATCACCCATCCTGATTTGCTTGTACAAAGCTTAAGAGCTATCCCACCTTCCTTCCAAGGAGCTCCAGGGCAAATAGTTCTCCTCCTTCCCTTTTTTTCTACACAACAACCCTGCAAGGGAGGTTAGGCTGAGAGGGAATGACTGGTCCAAGGTCACCCAGTGAGCTAAATGGTACAGTGGAGATTCGAACACTGGTCTCTCAGGCCTTGGTGCAAAACTAACCACTACACCAAACTTGTTTGATTATATCCATTCTTTATTGAATCATAGCATCATAGAGTTGGAAGAGACCACAAGGGCCATCCAGTCCAACCTCCTGCCAAGCAGGAAACACCATCAAAGCATTCTTGACAGATGGCTGTCAAGCCTCTGCTTAAAGACCTCCAAAGAAGGAGACTCCACCACACTCCTTGGCAGCAAATTCCACTGTCGAACAGCTCTTACTGTCAGGAAGTTCTTTCTAATGTTTAGGTGGAATCTTCTTTCTTGTAGTTTGAATCCATTGCTCCGTGTCCGCTTCTCTGGAGCAGCAGAAAACAACCTTTCTCCCTCCTCTATATGACATCCTTTTATATATTTGAACATGGCTATCATATCACCCCTTAACCTTCTCTTCTCCAGGCTAAACATACCCAGCTCCCTAAGCCGTTCCTCATAAGGCATCGTTTCCAGGCCTTTGGCCATTTTGGTTGCCCTCCTCTGGACACGTTCCAGCTTGTCAGTATCCTTCTTGAACTGTGGTGCCCAGAACTGGACACAGTATTCCAGGTGAGGTCTGACCAGAGCGGAATACAGTGGTACTATTACTTCCCTTGATCTAGATGCTATACTCCTATTGATGCAGCCCAGAATTGCATTGGCTTTTTTAGCTGCTGCATCACACTGTTGACTCAGCTTTCATTGATTGAGCTTTCATTCTGATTTGTTTGTGGGGCAGGGGTTTTTGTTAATGTGTTTTCCCCTGTCAATTTCCTACCTGCAAAAAGTCCAATTTCTTTCTTTCTTTTGAAGTGTGTTGTTTTGTTCTAGGGCAGGGGTGGCCAACTCCCAAGAGCCTGCGATCTACTCACAGACTTAAAAACTGGCAGTGATCTACCCCCTTTTTGGGGGTTCAGGTCAAAGTTGTTGAGCTTTTTTTTTAGGAAGGAAAGCCCTGGGTTTTGGTTTTTTTTGGGTTCACATAAAAAGGTGTTGAGCTTCTTTAGGAAGGAGGAAAGTGACATTGAGGGGGTTTTTTTAGGAAGGAAAGCACTGTTTTTGGTGGTTCAGGTCATTTTAGGGGTGCAGGGCAAAGGTGTTGAGGTTTTTTTTAGGGGAGCCAAAGTTTTTTAGCTTCTTTGGGGAGGAGCCACTGATCTACCGGTGATCTACCACAGACATCCAGTGATCTACCGGTAGATCATGATCTTCCTGTTGAACATGCCTGTTCTAGGGCAACTGAGTGCTTTAATGCACATTAATTTTGCATTTCCTAGATTCTCACTCGTGTTCTCTCTTTAAGAGCCAAGATGACCTGGTTTGTTGAGCATTCATCCCGGTTTGATTGCACAAAGCTTACACAGAGTTTAGATTAAATACAGCATTCATTGAGCATTTGTTACGGCTTGCTTATGGGGAAGTTAGACGATAATGAGCATTCATTCTGATTCCCTTGCAGGGTGTTTCCATGTCTTCCCGTTAGTCATTCATTCATCCATCCCACACTTTTCAATACACTTCTCTGTCCCTTTCCAAACCACAAAAAGTCTGAGTTTTTGTTTTCCTTAGGTGGATTTGACATGCTAGGGCGCTTTAATCCATTTTTAATCTGGGAACCTGAGTTTCCGGTATGCCCTTGAATCCCTCCCACAAAAATACTGACAGCCTGGAGTTGCAGAAAAATGCAGTTGAGGAGAAGCAGGGGACCTATTTTTAATCTATTTTTTGTCTGTCCTGAAGTAGTTTATAGTAAAAAAAAATATTTTTAAAAAATCCCTGCAAATAAAAGCTAGCACATCAGGGATAAAATTTCACCTCAGTCATCACCCTGCTGTAGACAACTGAATGAACCAAGGGCTTTCTATCTTGGCAGCTGCTGATCTGTAAGACTTCAGGTCTCTCTGTTTCTCTGTCTCTTGATTGTATCTCTCTCTCTCTTCCTCTTGAATGTTCTGCAATGGGAAAAGCGTCCCATAAGTAGAAAACTAGCAGTGAAGAGGTTGGACCGGAATCTTTTTCCCTGATATGCTTGTCTTCTACTTGCAAGGTGGATGTTTCTTTGTTTCGAAATAGGTTAGAAAGGAGAATTCCCGCAGAAGAAAGGGCTATATTTGTGGCGAGCATCAGTCTGGCTTCTGGTAAGGGAGGCACCAGGCACAGGACCCTGTTAGAAAAAATATAAAATGCCAGAAGGCTCATGCAGAAGCTGCTGTTTAAATTACCCCAGTTTTGCATGTGAGCATCGACACCAGCGCTTTGAATTCGGCCTAGACACTGCTGGGCCGCTAACTGGATTCTTCTTTCAACACTGGTGCGGCATGGAGTGTATGGAGAGAAAATAGCCCTGACTGGAGCCCTGCATCATGAAATCTAGCATGTCAGGGAAATTAGTGTGGCGGAGAACCAAATGTTAGCAAGATGGATACAAGGCAGCCGGCTGGGGTTGAGAGAACTTGTTGTCCAGAATGTCTAGAAGACAGAAAGTTGGGTGAGACTGGTTTGGAGTCCATATTTTAAGCCATTAATGGTTCCCGTTTAAAATGCAGGCTTCGAGGAACCGTTGCGAGGCTTCCCATATCGTTTCCATTCACTTTGCTGTGTGGAGGTTTTCAACCAGGGTTGCTGTTGTTATTATTCGGATTTCTTACACAAACACACTCCACAACATCCCGGGGTAGGCTACAGCCGTACACAAAACGAAAGAATAAAACCGTTTAAATAATGATAGTAATAATGGTAATTTTAGTATTTATACCCATCTGGTTGGGTTTCCCCAGCCACGATTTACAATTTAAAATATATATATAATTTACAACTAGAAAACAACAACATAGGGCAGAAGAAGCCAGTCAGCTTTCCTTCGTTTTTGCCTTCACCTCAGCTCTCCCCTCTTTGACTTTCCCTCAACTCAAGCTTCTTCCTCACACCACAAATATTCTTATATACTCATATTCAAACTTCCATCCCTCCTGTTCTCCAGGAAGCTAACAAGCCACAGAAAACAGTGTTTCAAAAATACGAAGTAATCCCAAAATCGCCATCATAAAAACTATTTCCTTCTCAGATTGCCCAGCGATTGGGGGGGGGGGGGGGGAGAGAGTTTTCCTCAGGAATGCCGCCCAATTTTCTCCTCAGAAAAAAACAGGATCTGGTGAGGGCTCTAAATGTACAATATTATTTTCTTCAGGTACAATATATTTCAGCATATTTCACAGCTGGTTCACAGGAGTGATTTAATATTTTGACTGTGGCTGGTTAGTCACTGACGTCCCCTTAACAAACATCCGTGTTTGGATTTTGAGGTGAAGATTTCATTTTTGAGGTGCTGGGTCACATTTGAGGTCAACCTTTTGGACCTAAAGCCATCATGTTTCTTTCTCCCCTCACATTTTTCTTTCCCCCCAAATTTTCTGTCAGAGCTCACCCTTCCCAATTGTTGGCCCTCATTATATGGCCTTATATTCAGGCAGTCCCAAACCTGTCAAATCCTATTCAACGAGCCCCGTGGGTTTATTCAGGCGGTTCCCCTGTAGAACCTTTATAAAATATATACTTCCTAAATAGCTGAGATCCTGTACCTTCTTCATCGAACAGTTTAAATGCAAACATCGAAACAATTTAAATGCAAAGCAGCACGTCTCATTGCAGGGTTGTTCCTGTGGGAGACGTCAGTCTTGCTTAGAGAACCACCCTAACCAGGTCTACTCAAAAGTAAGTCCCATTGCATTCAGTGGGTCTTATTCCCAAGTAAGGGTACATAGGATTGCGGCCCAAATATTTCAGGCAAGAAGGGATGGAAATTGGCAAACTCAAGGCTCTGGTGATGATGGTGGTGATGATCTCCCTCCTTTCTATTCAATATTCAAGTGGCATCTTTGTTGCCTATCTTAAGTCAGGAATGGGCCCAGGCGGGCGTCCCTTGGGAAGCTGTTCCAAATCCTGGGTGCCACACCTGAAAAGGCCCTGTCTTGAGTACCTGCCCACTGTAGTTCAAATGGCGCAAGGGGCCCCAGAAGACAAGGAAAGTTGTTGGGTCAATTCATAGGTAGAAAGATCATTCTGTTCCCACACACCCCCTTCAAACCACCCTTTGAAATCATGCCCTCCAACGTTTCTCTGATGAAAATAGGGGACACCCTATTCCCGCAGTGCCCCTGAGTGCCTGGTATTTTCACATAAATAAAAGTCACATTTGGGCTGAAGGACACTTTACATTCTGTTGAAGATGACCAAGGAATCCCCACCCCTCTCCATACTCATATGGATTCAAATTGGTTCAACCACACTCATTGCTCCCATCAAGTTGCAAGCCCTCATGTTTTCACCAGCTTGCCAGCGTTAGATAATTGCATGCGGTAAGTCGTTCTCGAAAACAGGAGCCAAGGTGGAGTTCACTCGCTGTTTCCAGTAGCATCTGGGCAGCAAATATCATTCACAGCCTATCCTTAAAATTGTCCGGAAACATCCCTTTAACTTCTTCTGGGATGAAACAGGGCTTAGAGTGCCAGAGTCAGGCCTGAGAGACCTGGGACTCAGCCACATTAGTCAAAAAACAGCGTTTTGAATGTGTTATAAACATGCAACACCAGATGGCGCTGGAGAGCAAAGAAAAAAATTCTAAACGGTTTTCCATAGCATTTTTTTCTTTTGTTATAACGATTGAATTTCTGAGTTATTCATAGCGGCTTCCCCCCCCCCCCCCCCGTGTGTAGATCCATGCCTGGTTATTAATCCCTGCTTCCCTATGGAGCTTAGCAGGTGACCTTGAGACAGTCCCTGTCTCTTAACCTAACCTACCTCCCAGGGTTGTTGTGAGGCTGAAATGGAAAGAAAGAGAGAGGGCCTTTGCACAGCACCTATGCATACTTCCCGGAGCTCCTTGTAGGAAATTTGGAATACAAATTTAAGAAATAAATAACACAAGTTCCAGTAATCGGGATTTCTTCCTTCTGGAAAGATACCAAAGTCTGAGCATAAGCAGACCTGGTGCTGCATATTGGGGGTAGAATTTCAAAAACTCAGTCACTACTTCTCAACTTTATTTATTGGAGCATTGTGAGGGGGGAAACTGGGCGTGCTGCCTGGAGGTCTTTGAGGAACATAAAGAGAAGCTGATGGTGCAACAGATGTGTGACTCTTCCCTTTGAACGGTAAAAGCCAAGAGTTTCTACAAAGAAACACACTCCAAACTCATCTCCTGGTCCTCTGCCCAGGCAAACAAAGGATTATCACAGTTCAAGGACACATTCCCTCCCAGGGAAAATGTGCACTTGAGCTGGGTGTATTGAAGGGGTGTTGCCTAGAGGTAGGGGGGTATGGACCGAGAAGGGGTGTGTCAACATGGGAAGAATCCCGGGGGCCAGGCAGAGAGGGCTAGAGGGCCACTTTTGAGAGCCAGTGTGGTGTAGTGGTTAAGAGCGGTAGACTCGTAATCTGGGGAACCGGGTTCGCGTCTCCTCTCCTCCACATTCAGCTGCTGGGTGACCTTGGGCTAGTCACACTTCTCTGAAGTCTCTCAGCCCCACTCACCTCACAGAGGGTTTGTTGTGGGGGAGGAAGGGAAAGGAGAATGTGAGCCGCTTTGAGACTCCTTCGGGTAGTGATAAAGCGGGATATCAAATCCAAACTCTTCTCTTCTTCTTCTAAAACCTGAGGTTCTCCACCCCATGCTACGTCAACACCCCGCTCCCCACTGCAGGCCTGAAAGTCTGGTGCTAAGTCAACATCCCCCCCCCCCTGGCATGCTTGATAAGGCTTGAAAGTCTGGTGCTAAGCTAACGTTCCCGCCCGCCCCTGCCCTGGCACATTTCAGCAGAAAGCCCAGAGGTGCATTGGGGTAGCAGGGAGGAAGTCTTAATACTGCAAACTGCCAAAGCACACGTCCGGACTCTTAGTGCTCCTGCACAACACCCTTGCTTTGGAGTCAGTGCTTTGGCTGGCTTGCAACTTATTGTACCGCAAAAAAAAACTTTCTCGTGCCTATTCTGCCGTGCCACTTTTTGGCGGAAGATTCTGTGTTTCGGTTTATTTTTATTTATTTTTGGTTAGGAGACCCTATCAGCGGGTCAGCGGGAAATGGCTGGTGGTTCCTCCCCACCCCACCCCACCCCCGCGCAACAACCCCCCAAATTTCGCAAATTGAACCGCGGGTGGCCTATTTGGGATACTTCCGTTTCACACAGGGAAAGCGCTTCTGTCCCCGAAGGCTGTGTGATGGTGCTTCCACAATTTCCTGCTGCTCCAGGACTCCTTGAGAATGGCCTATGACTGTTCTATGCAGGGGGGTAGGGGTGGGGTTGGGGGGCTTGAGAGGGGTCAGCGTCCCTCTTCACGTCTCAGGTATATTCTGGTGCAGAGAACCTCAGCTGATGGTGAGAGCATGTCAAGGCTACCCCCAAAGAAACATAGGCAAATGTTTCATTGTTCCATTCTGTCACAGATACTTTTCCAGTATTCTTTCTCTTCCCTTGCTGGTATCTGAGCACAGAACGGTCAGAACGCTGGTCCCTTCTGGGAAAGGCTGGCGGGGAACAAAAGGGTGGGGGAACTTTCCTGCAGAGTCATTGCTAAATGTTGATCCAGTATCAAGGCACTTTGCATGAATCCAACAAGAGCTCTCCGAGAAGGGAATGACCGCCGTGTGTTTCCCCACTGGATCTTCTTTGAACTGTGGGCTGGTTCAGTCAGCATTGTGCATCACTTAATGGGCTCTGCACTTAATTAAATTGGGTGACCTGGAACTATGATGGGCAGGTGGGAAATTTGAAAGGGCTCCTGCACCTTTAATGTGTAGCTGCCCTTGCAGAAATTCCCTCTTCTAAACAATTATTAAAGGTGCATGAGCCCCATCTTCTTCGGCTTATGGTCTCCCTAACTGAAGCTCAGTGTGTGAATTTTTTTAATTGTACGGTTGGATCCTTTTGGAACACACACGGAAAGCTCAGGACCTTCTGAGGGCTCCACAGCCTGTATCACGGAGAATGATATATGTAGGATATGAGGCTCTGTTTGCTTCCATGATAAGACAATGTTGAGGTTGTGAGGGAAACCACTCTGACTTTTAAATGAATGGGAAATGGCAAGTTCTCTGTCCCCACCTATGCTCTGGAGGTCTTTGCACGATGTGGCGCCCGCCCTTTAACCTTTCTGTGTCTTCAACATACCTATCTGTAAATGATGTGTTATCACCTTGACCTACCTCACAGGGGTGTTGTGAGGCCCAGTTGACCACCTGCCAAGCACGTGGGTGAAAGGTGCTAAACAGTATTGAGACGTTCTTTGCCTTTGTCGTTTGTCGTTAATTTTATACTACCACATGCCACAGGAGTGCTTTGTGAACCAGCAACTGGAAACAACAACAGCAAGGTCTCCACTAGCATCGGAGGGTCCCACCTACCCCATGTATGTTTCTGCAAAACGGTATTTCCCTTTGCATAAAGTCAAGGCACGAGGCACTCATGAGGCTGGTTCACACCTGCATGTGATCACTGGTTTACCTGATGAGTCCCAGTTTGAATGTGTGAAGAGGCCTCTGTTGAAAAGCTTTGGGTCTGGCGTGATAAAAACATTCTGACTACGGTGTATGATCTGGGACAGCACGTTCACAGGTACCGTCGCTTGATGGTGGAGATGTGTGGGCGAACCGATCCCATATCCAACCTCCGCTTCCACCTTCCCCCTGTTAATGCCTTTCAGTGTACAATGCATGCCATTTTCTAAATGTTTAATAATTGATTCTCTTTCTGACCTGACCAGCTTCCTAGCCAGTACTCCATGGCAGTTGTGTTAGTCTTAGGCTCGCCATCTTCCTGTTGAAACATAGTGAAATGCTTGCTCATACTTTGGGGAATAGCCTTGATTCAATATGGGGGGAAACCAGCCTATAGTTGTGGGGAATGGAGAAACCCCTCTTTGCTTGACTCAGATAGGTTTATTTGATTGCCTTTGTGATTCCTCATTGCCTAGCATATGAACCTTTGTTGAATTCATTATATGGGATCTATAATTTTTTTATATATATAAATGTTACTTGTTCTTA
Source organism: Darevskia nairensis (assembly GCA_034642065.1). Classification (NCBI taxonomy): domain Eukaryota; kingdom Metazoa; phylum Chordata; class Lepidosauria; order Squamata; family Lacertidae; genus Darevskia; species Darevskia nairensis. The sequence continues at coordinate 21,123 of JAWWNI010001125.1, read as the reverse complement.
TTAATCTTTCAACTGCATCACCTTACACAAAAGAGTGGTGGCGATGGCAACGAACGAGCGAACGCAACATAAAATCTTGTTCAACGTTTCCTACCATCCGTATCTAATTCCTCCCAAGACATTGGCTATGATGCAACAAACCGTGGAACTAGTTTTGTGTACTCAATGGGCTTTAGGCATGTGTTCTCTCCCCCCCCCCCCATAAAAAAAATGTTGCATGGCAAATTGCATTCGAAACTGGGGGGAGGGGGTCCTCAAAAGCAACCTACAACGTGGCATGGATTTAACGTTCAAAGGGATTTACTGTTTTTAAAAAAATGAAAAGTCAGAGTGCCCACCAGGCATGCCCAAAGTGGATCGTTGGATCTGGGCCTTTGCCAGCAAGTGAACGCGGTGGGGTGGAGAGAGCAGGGTTTGTTCCAGCAACAGGTCAACTCTCGTTGCCATTTAGTCTTCCTATTGAAGCGTAGAGGCGTCATTAACTGAAATTCAGGCAATGGTCTTATTCCTGGGTCACCCAAACAAGGCTTACCAAAAATTAACAAGATTCTCATTCTTATTTTTTTTAATGATGATACCCTCTGTCTTTGTTTAAGCAGAAACTTGGTGGAATTGTTTCAAATGAGGTTGTCATGGGGAAACCTTAGAATCATAGAACCCTAGAGTTGGAAGAGACCCCAAGGGCCATCCAGTCCAACCCCCTGCCAAGCAGGAAACACCATCAAAGCATTCCTGACAGGTGGCTGTCAAGCCTCTGCTTAAAGACCTCCAAAGAAGGAGACTCCACCACACTCCTTGGCAGCAAAATCCACTGTCGAACAGCTCTTACTGTCAGGAAGTTCTTCCTAATGTTTAGGTGGAATCTTCTTTCTTGTAGTTTGAATCCATTTCTCCGTGTCCGCTTCTCTGGAGCAGCAGAAAACAACTTTTCTCCCTCCTCTATATGACATCCTTTTATATATTTGAACATGGCCTTCTTTGATGCTAGGTTTTTGCTTGAGTTTATCAATGTGATCCCCTTGTGGCAACCCCACTCCCCCACCCCCAAAAGGAAACAAAACAATCCAGTAACGTTAAATGGTGCCAGAAAAATTACTTTCTATACTCTGGAAACAGAGAATGGCCAAAACATTTTTGTTTGTGAATACCATATAATTGGCCACCCTTTCCTGCTTTCGGATTTCCCTGTTTCGTTGGGATCTTGTCAAGGCTTGCGTCTGATGCCAAAATTACAAATGACTATTGTGAGGAATCTGCTTCCGTGCCACACAAGGCTGTGTCTACACTGGTGCCTGACAGCGTAGAATGGACACTGCTGGTCTCTGTCGAAAGAGTAACAAAGTGGTAGAGAGAATCTCGCTTTTCTCAGCACAGCTGATGGCATGCAGGCACTAATGCAGGGGTCAGCAACCTTTTTCAGCCGTGGGCCAGTCCACCGTCCCTCAGACCATGTGGGGGGCCGGACTATATTTTGGGGAAAAAATATGAATGAATTCCTATGCCCCACAAAAATAACCCAGAGATGCATTTTAAATAAAAGGGCACATTCTACTCATGTAAAAACACGCTGATTCCCAGACCGTCCGCAGGCCGAATTGAGAAGGCGATTGGGCCGCATCTGGCCCATGGGCCTTAGGTTGCCTACCCCTGCACTGATGCTTCAACCACTGCAAGAATTGCATCCGCCTGCAGTGCTGTACATCTCAACGCATCACCAGCCCATGGTGCAGTATACATATTTCATGTGCAGCTAGCCTGCCTATTTGTGCCAGTGCAGACACAGCTCAAAACACTGGGCTAGTGGGACACCCCACTACCTACAAGAGCCTAGTGGGACACCCGTTCTTTTTCTTCCATGCTAGTGCTTCTCTGCCGCACTGCTCTTATTAAACACCTGTGCCTTTAAAAGGCATGGCCTTGGCTGGGCTGTTTTGAGGTGCAGAGCATATGGCACTAAAACGGCGAGCTTTTGCAGATAGATGGTAAAAGCTACCTGCTTTTCAAGTCTACTTGCAAACATCCTTTTCAGAGGAGTCCTCCTCCTCGTTGAAGCGGTAAGCCCCTGCAAGGACTGCACCACTTTGGACTGCAGGTGGACTAACATGATTCAGTGGTTCCTTGCCCATAGAACACTAGCGTGTCAGGGAGATTGCTAGGCTAAAACCCATATTCTTGATCTTTGCTATACAGAGGACGGTCCTGTTCCTCTGACCCAGTCTGGATGCTTCTCATGGATGCCACAGACCTAGAGAAGAGAGGGAGTGTGAGCTGGGGGGGGGGGGTTCCAAATGGGGGGGGGAGTGAAAAGATAATGGCACAGTTGACAAGTGAGAAAAAGAGAATTTCAGATGTGGCCATGCTTCCAAAATACCTGTGGCCAGCTCCACATTGGAGATCTCGGGGACAGTGGTCCTTAAAGCATGTCGCATAGATGTGGGCACTGGTTTGCTTGCTTTTCACCAGCACATCTTCTTAACTTATGGCTCCCATGTGGGAGGATGGTTGGAAGGCTTCAGAATTAACCTTCAGCATTGGCACAGTGAAGTCATGTGCGTGGGCAGCGGACAACCATGCGCACAGCCCAAGTTTCCATGGTAGCTCCTTGCATTGCTGAAGAGGCAAGCCCCTCTTTGGGGAAAGAAAAAGTAAACAGAAAAGAAGGCTTGCCTCTTCAGCCTGTGGTGGAAACATCCAAGAAACCTCTTCAGTATTTTCCGCTTTTATTTTTTCCTTGGGACCCCTGAAACACCACTGTCCCCATACTGTAGCTGAAGAACCACAGCTTTGGGGATGGGGTGTGCAATAGAAATAAGAATCGCAGAAAAATTGTCTTAGGGTGCTATTGTGTTTCCATCAACCTTTGCTGTTCCTCTCTGGGAGGAGGGGGAATGTTAAACGTGAAAGGAAGGAAAGTAAAGACTAGCCTGGTGTCACTGTTTCACATTCTTGGGGATCTGGCCTGGGTTCCATCCTGCCAGCGGAGCCACTACTGATACCTGCCCTGGATCCTTTTTTATTTCCCCCCTTGCTAACATATCTAGGTTATCCTGTGGATAGGAGATTGCAATAGTTCCAACAGTCCCTGCAAGGCTGGGGCCAGCCCTGGCAGGGATTGCTTTCTATCTCAAGGTATAACCCACCACAAGGTTCTTCCTTAGGGAGCTCCATTGAAATGGGCACTGGATCCGTGCTGAGAGTTCGGCAGTTAGACTTCAAGGTGGATCTTTCTTTATCTACGCCAGTATTTCCCAAACTCGGGTCTCCAGCTGTTTTTGGACTACAGTTACCATCACCCCAAGCCACTGGTCCTGCTAGCTAGGGGTGATGGGAGTTGTAATCCAAAAACAGCTGGAGGCCCAAATTTGGGGAGCACTGGACATGAACGTTTTGAGACTGAAGTGTTAAATACAGGAGAGACCATGGTGGAGCTTTGTGTTAACAAATATTACGGAGATGGTGGGGAGTCACAGCCCTCAATGTTTCCAAAATAGATTTCACCCTTCTCAGTGAAGTAAGTTTTTTCACAGCACACTGTCATTCCATCCATGCAAAAGCTATAGGTTCCTAGAACACTCACCCCTCTCCATCCTTCATCCAGGCCACAAGCAAGAAGCATTTTCAGAGCTGAATAACACATTCCAGCTAGGCAAAAGCTCTTGAGGAAGGCACAGATCATGTCTACTGAGGGCTTTGTGTGGGGCCCAGGGAAAGCCCCAAGGGCCTGATAGAGGAGTTTGGAGGGCCACATTCAGCCCTCAGTCCTGGCATTCTTAGCAGAACAATGTAGGCAGAAACTGTGAAGTTGTTTCATACTGGTACCCAACGGACTTCCATTGGTGTAATGCAGAGGCTGTAGGAAAACAAAGAGTCATTTAAGTCATGTTTACATACCCACATGGCAAATTTCCTACATGGATATCACCTCTGCAGGGGAAACTGCATGCACACAATCATGCACAGTGTGTGTGTGTGTGTGTGTGTGTGTGTGTGTGTGTGTGTGTGTGTGAAGCCTCAGTTGGTGGAGTATTCCCGCAATACCTGTAGGTGGACAAATTGGCAAATGGATTGTTGGTTCCCTCTCACTTTCATGGATAAATTTTGGTGCTAGGTGGAGATTTTGCCAGAAACAAATTCCATATGGTTTTTGAGGTAGCCAAGAGAACATTCCAGTCTCCAGCCAACCAGCATATTGTGTGCTGATTTCAGTTATGCTAGTGACATGCTTGAGAGAAGAATGATTTTGGAAAGGAATGTGTCTTTAATCTGAGCCAAAATTTCAAAGGTCTTAAGTTGTTTGGATGGACTGGGCAAAAACAACAACAACACCAATGCCAACAAACAATTGGTGCTATATATATTTTTTGGCCAAAATGGTGCCTGTAACTTTCTTATTTTATTTTATTTTAACTTTTAAATTGCAGTGCAGTTGCCTTGCACAGAAGAAAGCAGCTATTTATACACTTTTTTGCATAAATAACTATGGGGCATGTGTTTCAGCGTGTTGAACTCCCTCGTTTCCATAGCACGGCGTTGAGTGTGTTTCTTGTGATCTTAGCCTGGCTCTGACATGCTTCTCCTTCCTGTGCAGATGTACTGATAAATAAGTTCCACTGAGTTCAGCAGGGCTTACTCCCAAGTAAGCGTGCACAGGATTGCAGGCCTTAACTTAGCTCCCTCGTTCCCCACTCTAGGACGTGAGTTTGGTTGCAAAAGCTTAGTCTTGGTTCCAGCGGAAGCGCATACTAACTGTTTAGAAGAGATTTAGCGTTGCAATACAGGTATATAAATGGCAAAGGTCGTTGTTTTCTGAAGGACCTGTTCAGTTGGTTTGTTTTAGTTGCATGATCTCTGCAAAGTTCCTGAATGATAGACGTGAATATGGGGCCGACCCAGAACATTTTGACACCTGAGGCAAACCACATAATGGTGCCCTCCCATTATGAATGAAGGTCAACATCAGGAACAAGGCAGGGAATTAAATCAAGATTCCCCGACAGGGTTGAAGTGGGAATCAAAGGCTGTCATGGGGAGGGAGGGGCCCACTTTGGATCATGCCAGGCAAGTACAGAGCCTAGGAGACCCCCAAAGGGCAACCCTACCATTTTCTTCCCAGGGTGGGAGGAGACCAGCAGCGCCTCCTATTCACCAAGAGATCGCTGTAGAGGCAGCATGTGGAGACTGCTGAGCAGGTTGCAGATCCAGCCTCCAAGGAAAAATGCCACAGCCCTAACTATTACCAAGTGCCAGAGTCAGCAGTGGGCAATGCATTCTTCGGAGGCTGGATCTTCAGATCCTGCCGCCTGAGGCAGTTGCCTCATGGGTGGGCCGGCCCTGCATCCATAGGTACCTCTGCGACCTGGGATCCAAACCCAGAACGCCATTCCATGTTTTACAGACTACCAGTCTATTCAGAGGGTGACAAGGTTCCAGACCTCATTGCTGCCTAGGTGGGGAATTTGGACTTGCCGAACCTTTGTTGTGCTGACTTGACATATAGGAGACGAGGAGACAGCTAGATCTGGTGTCTGATAGAAAATGACTGATGGTACGGTAAGGTAAAATTAGAAGAATATTCCTCATTTGGTTTTGGCCCTTTTCATTTAAGTTGAGAGTAGTTGCGCATAATGTTGAAATGGTAGCTGTGCTTGCAAGAGCAGACAATGGGTATAGAACACAGGGGGCGGGGGTTGGATTGAAATGGCATTTGTTGTTGTTGTTCAGTCGTTCAGTCGTGTCCGACTCTTCGTGACCCCATGGACCAAGGCACGCCAGGCACACCTATCCTCCACTGCCTCTCGCAGTTTGGCCAAACTCATGTTGGTAGCTTCGAAATGGCATGCACTGCCCCCAATCCCAGCTTCCGTACAGACTCCGTACAGTCAATAGATAGACAGACAGACAGACAGACAAATAGATGCAGGCATTGCTTCTTTGCAGAAGAGTGTAGGTCTGGGTGGGAGCAATCAAAGGCCACCATTATCCCACTCCCATGTCTTCCTCTCCATGTGTTCAGTATTCCAATATTCAATCATGTGATCAGAGCTGTGGTTTAGATTGCGCTTGCTGAGAAGCCATAGCCAGTCCATCTTCTGGGTATCACGCTATGGTGTCCCAGCAGCCAAGAGAAGGGCAACTTGGATGAAACTGAAGGCATGGATGGGGACAACAGGGAAGGTGTCCCATGGGTTATGTGGCAGAGCAAGGTTGACATTCAGTGGGAATGACCTTAGAGGAGCAGACAGATATGGAAGGACAGACCAGGCTCCAAAGTGGAGACACAGGGCTGTATCCAACCTCAGTCATATTCAGAGCAGACCCGTTGAAATTAATAGATATGTTCATTGATCTCAATGGGTTTCCTCTGAGCAGAACTTAGCTGGGTACAAGCCACAGATCTTTGCCTTAACACCCAGGTAGGAGCTCAGATTGAGTCAATTATTCCATAACAATTTGGAGGTTCTTCAGTCAATTATTCCATATTTATGAGCAAACACAGAAGAACAAAGTGGATTATCCCCTTAGATAATGTTTCCTTCTTTTAAATAATATATATATATATATATATATATATATATATATATATATATATATATATATATATATATATATATATATAGCAGTTTTAGTGAACACTACAATGCATGCTGCTCTTTCTCCCCACCCCCAGTAAATGTTGTGTTTCCCCCCTTTTTCTACAACAATGCTAAGATTTCTTTTGAGTTACTCCTGGTAGTGCCAAATTCTACTCTCTGGGGGTCAGCCTCAATGAACTGCCACCAAAGTTGAACAGCTTACCGTATATACTCGAGTATAAGCCGACCCGAATATAAGCCGAGGCACCCAATTTTACCACAAAAAACCTGGGAAAGCTTCATAGGAGCCACTGCCTGCCTCACTCGAGTATAAGCCGAGGGCGGCTTTTTCAGCACAAAAAATGTGCTGAAAAACTAGGCTTATACTCGAGTATATAGGGTATCTATGTCACACTGAACGTCCACAATTTGAAGATAGCTGACAATCCCAGAATTGTTTTAGGAATGTCCAGAAGCTCAAGGATAGACAATTAGTGACCAAAAATCACTTGTATATGTCTGGAAAGCAGAACATAGATATTTTCTGGCATTCAGAGAATTCTTCTGGAATCGCCAACATTCACATGAAGATGTCAACCTTCAATGAATTTTGGACTTTCACTGTAACATCTGAAGCACAGGGAAGCCTGGGAACTGTGGTTCTTTGAGGAGGACATGGGAAGTCTAACACAGAATTCTCTTCACCCTCAACCAAACTCCAGTCCCCAGAACCCTGTGGAGGAAACCATAGCAGGAATGACCCCAATATTTGTGATATAGATGTGGCTGAAGAGTCCCCTTGATGTTGGCCTCATAGCTGTCAACTTTCGGATTTGAAAATAAGGGATTTTTTATAGCTTTCGGATTTGAAAATAAGGGATGCCGCGAGGGCTGTGCAATGGCACCAAGTAGCCTCGCCACCCTGCGCTCCAGAGGCTGCGCGCGAACAGGTGAGCGAAAGAGCGAGCGCGTAGACGGCAGGCAGGCTGGCTGTCTGGTTGGGCGTGAGGGTCTGGCTGCACAAGGCATACAAGCTCCGCCCCCAGTCGGTCTCAGACTCCTTATTGGCAGCCGAGCAACGCAGCTGAGGAGCCTCCCTGGCTGGCAGGGAGGGAGAGGAGCTGCTTCCTTTGAAATCCAGGAAATTTAAGGGATATCAACATTCCGGGATAGCAGCGGGAAACGTAATTGGAATAAGGGAGTTTCCTGCAAAAAAAAAAAAAGGGAGGGTTGACAGCTATGGTCGGCCTCGATATGACCAGAATTTGAACTGCCTGCAAGACATCCCAATGGAGTCTTCAACGCCTTTGGTCCATTTCTTCCAGCCTGTGAGGGCAGGATGAGAGGGATGATGCCAATGAAACTCCGCTTCTCCAAATCCTGTGGTGCCTTTTCCAGTGGTGCTCCCTAATTCACATAACCCAAGGCAAACCCTTGCTGTGGCCACAGCGAATGCCAGTATTTCCTCTCTATATCATGTGCCAGTGCAATAGGAGACTTCCGTGCATAAACATATATCGATAGATATAGCTGTAAGTACATCCAGTTAGAAAGTAGGTACGCTTCTATCTCTGCACGCAATAAACTCAAAACACAACTTCGAAGGAGATGTCAGTTGCCATTCTTGGCAGACAGAACACTCTCCTTTTCCGAAAGGCCTGGCAACATGCCTCCTTGGAGAGTAGGAGCCGTGGACTGATGCAAAACTACAATGACCAGATTATTTTATTTACTAAACTTATATCCCACCTTTCCTCCCAAAGGGGCCCAGGCTGGCAATGAAGAGGGAGGACCTTTGAGATCCTTAAGATGCATCTTTGAGAAAATGGAGACATTGCAGAGGGGCCTCTTTATTTACATACCGGCGCCAACATTTGCACAATTTTATTTTTTAATCAGATCGGTCCCCGGTGCGAGTCTTAACCGTCATGGAGGTGACAGGATCTTCTCTGCTGCAGTCCCAAAAACTGGAACGGCCACATCCATCTCACGCCGAATATTTAAATCTTCCATTGGCTACTTAAGACACCCCAGTTTACTCTGGCCTTTGGAAGTGAAATGTGTGTTTTTGGCCACCCTCTCTGTAAATGGAATTATTCGTCGTATCTCTTCTATGCTTCTTATCACTGTTGCTTTATGGTTCTCCGAGGATGCGTTATTCTGTCATTGTGTTTTTAGCTTATGTAACTCGCCCCGGGACCTTTGGGGGGAACGGCAGGTATGAAATACCAGAAATAGATTAAGTGAATGGCTTCCTTTCAAGAGCTGCCAGTAGACCCACACTTCTTCAGTCTGCTCCTGTGAACTGCAGCGAGGAGAAGTCATGGCAGTTTAGGTCTGTGGTTCCCAACGTGGGGCGCAATTTGATTTTTAAGGGGGGGGCAATTTGAGAATTGAGTTATTAACAGTTAATGGCCTTTTAGGCTTCCTCCACGTGAATAGGAGTTCACTTTTTTGAATAATAAGAATTATATGTCACCCGGGGGGGGGGCAATCAGGATTTTAGAGATGCTTAGGTGGGGCATGGCCAATAAAAGGTTGGGAACCACCGGTCTAGGTGAATTGGGGGGGTGCTTTCTCCTGCCGACGTGTTCTGAAAAGGCTGGCGAAAGACAGAATCCCCCCAAAATGGTGCTATTACGTAAGTTTCACTTATTTCAAAGTGAGCTCAGCGGGGGTTAGTTGGATCTATGCTATGATAATAATAATAATAATAATAATAATAATAATAATAATAATTGCACTTTTCTATTCCAAAAGTGCATTAGAGTCCATTGTATGATGGAGCTCATTGAGGTAGGTTGCTATGAGGACCGCGGCAGGCGATGCGACTTGCCTCAGGGCTGCTTCGTCGGCCGAGGGGGATGAGCTGGCATTTGACACCCCCCCCCCAAAGATTCTGGCCCTTTCTATGGATTATGAACAAAATAACCCACAGCAATGTGTGGCCGGGACAGCTAGTAATGTAATATGTTTCATCATACGGGAGTGCTTGGAGAGAACGTTTGGGCCTTTCTGGCTCCCTGCTTTCGTCTGCTCTGTGGAACTAGCTCATCCAACACTGATCCTGAACCTAACATGGCAACCACAGCTCTCTGACTGGAATCCCATGTTGTCTTTCTGTAGTAAGAAAGGCAGCTCTGGGCTGGCCCTCCTCAGAGGGAGAGCCCAACCCGTCTTATAATAATACTATTATCGCAATCAGTGCTGTTTTTCTAGAAAAAGAGGTGCAGAACTCACCACAAACGCCTCTCTTCTTCTCTTATAATGGCAATGGCGCCCACTTGAGAGGTGCCGGAACTGAGTCCTGGTTAGTTCCGGCTGAAAAGGGGGGGGGGAAGTCCTGATCGGAATAGTGAGGGCAGTATTCTTCGATCAGCTATAACCTCCCGCCGCCCTTTTTAATTGTCTCTGTGCCCCCATGTTGCCCCCACTTGGTTGCCGCACCTTTGCCCACCTGGTGCCATCCTGGAGGTGGCAGTTGTGGTTTGATGCATTTGAAGGGCACCAGGTCTAAAGTGTTGCTGCACCCTGTGCTAAAATTTCAGGCAAATTTGAGGCTTGGGAGGGGAGGGCGGCGGGAGGAGGGGGGGAAGAGAATGGCTCTGAATAATGTCATTTTATACGAAAAGTAGGAACGCCGGTAATTATTCTGTATAAAAGGTGCTAGAATCCAATTTCATTTTATATGCTTTGGTTTGTGGGGGCCGGTAAGTGTGTTTGTTTGTGTGTGTGCATGAGTTACGCAGAATTCTTGGTGTGCATCCTTCTGTCGGTTGTTGAAACCCTGTGTCGGTTCGAAAATGAACATTTTTATTTTATTTTTTGTGACAAGCTTTAAAAAGTTTTTTAAAAAAATAAAAATAAAAATGCAGAGCTCCTGCAACTTATGTAACCAGAAAGGATGGTTCCCTCCTCATGCTCTTAAATATAAATGGTTGGACTTATATGAAACGAACTTGAGGCGAGAGCAAAGCACAAGAAGATTCTGAAATAGATATATATATTTTTAAAGAACTGTCTTTCAATTTGGCAAAGGATAGAGGGGTATATAAATAAATAAATATATATATATGACAAATGTTCATTATTCCATTCTGACTGGAAATGGCAGCAGTGCTCAGCGAACAAGCTACTTGGGGGGGGGGAGAGAGAAAAAGTTTGTCTCTGAAAAGTGTTTATATTTATGAGGACTTATTGGTGATAAATATTTATGCTTTAATTTCTCAATTGCTTTTAAAAAAAAAAAGCCTGGTTGTTTCGCTTAGAACTCTTACCTCAAGGTAGCTTTTAAAAGAAAAGGGGGGGAAAGAGTTTTTTGTGTTCTCTCCCCCCCCCCCCCTGTTTTTTATTTTTAAAGAAACAGAACCATGAATGAGCAAAGGGGGGGGGGATAATTCAAAGTTTGGTGATATTTGGTGAACCCATTTCTGGTGCTTATTTCTCTCCACTCCTCCCTAAAACATGTTTCCCGCCTTTTTTTATGTTGCTCTGAAAACTAAATTGCATAAGGTGAGGCTTTTGTTTTCTTTTTAAGGTCTTAGGAAGTAGCAAAAAAAAAAAAGTATTTAAAAGAATACCGATTTGCATGGGGGGAGCAAAACCCCAAGGCGGAACATATAAGAAAGAATGGCTGTTGAATTAATGTCACGTGTTAACTATCGAGCTTGTGTGGTTGTGTGACTGTGGCTATGTGGCTGTAAATATATTTTCATGTGTGACATGTAGCAGTTGATGGGGGGGTGAGGGGCACAAATTGTCAAATATATAGCTGTGTGAGCGACTCTCGTGTGTGTGTGTGTGTGTGTGTGTGTGTGTGTGTGTGTGTGTGTGTGTAACTGAACAATGACACCAGGAGATCCCAATGCTATTTTATCAGAAGTTGCACTTTTTCACCTTGATGAAAAGCCACTGTTCACAACTATGCAATCTTTCTGTCTCTCTCCCTCTCTCTCTCTCTCTCCAACCTCAATCCATTTTTCCATATGGAGGCACACACACACACACACACACACGTGTGTGTTGTTTGTTTGTTTTCCTTTTTGTACAAACAAAACACACACACACACACACACACACACACACACACAGAGTTCCCAACCCTGGTTCAAGGTGAGAGCACTACAGTGACTTTTCTCAAAATTATAAGAGCTAACAAATAAAGAGACGAAACAAAAGGGATTTTCTTTTCCTGTTGCATATTTTTAAGAGGAGGGGGGGGAATGAGATTTGAAGTACTTCTCTATATGTTCTACTTGATGTCTTCTTCGAGTTTCTGTTGAATGGGGTTTTTAAAAATATATAGATATATATAAATATTATTTTGTACCATTCTTTTTCTTCTTTCCTTCTTGCTTCGATTTTTTTTTTAATATATCCCCCTCCCCCCCGCAAAAAAAAACAAATCTGGTTTTGTACTTGTAGGTATTAGGGATGTGAAAACCTGGGCAAAATTTGGCTTTACTTCAAATCCTGTGCCACGTGTATGTTTCTTAAATATATTAAGATGTTTCACACCGTTTAAGATGCACTTTACAGTTCACGTTTCTGAAAACAATGTCTATATACAATATGCCTCCATTTAGATATATTAACTGACCTTCATTTAAGGTTTTCTGTTACGCGGACCTCGGACCCAGGTTGATGCACGGTGTCTACCTTTGTGCGTGATAAATTAATTTAGATACATTTAATTTAGTGTCTGGTTCTACATATCCTCTCATCTGCCACCATGCGTAAACAGGGAGCTCCTGTGCATTTAAGGTTCCCCATTCACTCCCATGGACAGAACCATTCAGTGTGCTCCAGGAGTTGAACAGGAGTTCTCAGGCTGGTGAGGGTCAAGGGTAGACCTTGGTAATCTTTGTAGTATGGCGACCTGAGTGAGGCCAAAATTTGGTGGGCAACCACCCCCCCCCCCCCATAAATCTACTCAATGATAGATCTCAATTTTGAGCCCTCTCAGCTTGGCGCCCTGTGTGGGGCAACCCCCTGCGCCACCCTAAATCTGGCTGCATGGGTTGCAGCAAACATCTTCTCTAGCCCCAGAGCTCTTCCTGTCCGTGAAGACCAGTGACAGATCTCTCTCTCCCCTCCAGGGCCGGATTTAGGTTTGATGAGGTCCCTAAGCTACTGAAGGCAATGGGGCCCTTTACATGTCCAGCTGTCCTTTGTCAACAACATTGCCACTGTTTTTTGTGTTGAACATATGCTATATGGTAATTTATGAACCTAATAGGTATCTAAAGCCATTTGCACCTAACAAAATAACCAGTCCATGCAGAATGTAGGCACCCTATATATAGAAAGGAGCAAACCAGTGATATTTTAGGGAGCAGGCTAGCAGGCGGGGCCCATGACTTACATCATAGGAGCCTACACAACAGAAAACACTGCTGCTGTATGTAGGTTTTATTTTATTTATTTTTTATCTTATATTTTGGAAATGTACACATCCAGTTTCCCCCACCCTTTACATTTTTGGGGGGCCCCCAAGAGAGTGGGGCCCTAAGCTACAGCCTGTTTAGCTTATACCGTAAATCCGGCACTGCTCCCCTCCATAGCTAGCGGTGGGTCTGCCTCAGAAGATTGTCATGCCCCGTGTTCTTTAGATTTGAGGCATCCGCATGCACTTCATGGGGTCGTCAGAGAATTCAGACGGAACAGAAATGGATTGGGAATCTCCAATGTCCACTGCTTCATCAGTCCAGTGAATGTGCTTTTGTCACTTTCAGTCAGTGTGCATGTGCCCTGGGCTTCCTTCGCATTGAAATGAATGGGGTAATGGCAATGTAACTTACATAATTAATTACATAACTTAAGCAATTTCACCAATAGGAACCCTACTGAGCGTATTTGGCAAGTCAATAATAATAATAATAATAATAATTTATTATTTATACACCACCCACTCTGGGCAACTTCCAGCAAAATATTAAAATACAATAATTCATCAAATATTAAAAGCTTCCCTAAACAGGGCTGCCTTCAGGTGTCTTCTAAAAGTCAGATAGTTGTTTCTTTTGTTTCTTTGACATCTAAGTCTACATGGCAGTGATGTGGGATTGAGAATTGGAGTGATCATTCTGTGATATTATGGCAGTGGACAAAGCTGTATTGTAACTTTTGAATAAATGTTTTAATATAATAATAATAATAATTTTTTAAAGTAATTTCACCACACCAGACAGTTTCCCACAATGCCCCCAACAAATCATCACTCCGGGGCATTGTGGGGAATTAAAATGGCCGCTCCCACTGAGGCCTGCCATTTTAATTTCACACAATGCCCAGAGCATTGTTTTCTGCGAATTTTATTCATTTGTTTCATAAAATTTACATACCACCTAATTGTAAAAAACCCTCAAAGCCAGTTTACACACAAAAAAGATAAAACAATAAAGTTATCACTGAGAAAAATAGGAAAGTGATGTGGAAATGTGGAGAACTGAACTTAAAAGTGGAAAAGTGAGAAAGTGAAATTGGCAGATTTCCAGTCTGGACCTAGGAACCTGTGCATTGAGAATACGCGCTCCTCCACAACATGCTTCTTCTATTGAGAAGGGCCACTAGTCCACCCAGCTCAGCATTATCATCTCTGCCTGGCTGTGGTCTCTCTTGAGTTCTCACCTAGCCATGGTTCTTGAGAGCCTTGAAGCTGGAGAAGGAAGACTTTAAACCCGGGACTTGGCATTGCAAAGCATCCCAAGGATGCTCAGCGCCCTGGGCGTTCCAACCTTCGAAAGATGCTGATTTCCTGGAGCGTCCGTGTTAGATCCCCTGCGTCGCTTCGGCTGGGGCTGTCAGAATGATGAGGCATCCCAAATCACCAGCCTCTTCCCTCCGTCAAGGCCAGGCATTGCTCACAGAGCATTACTTTAAGGGTCACGCCACGCCACGATGCATGATGTCTCTTTGCTCACTCATCTCGCCTTGGTGAGGCTGGGCTCTGTGCGTCCGGCGCTCCCGATCCACCTCGCCCTTTTCCACCCCATTGCAGGAGGCTTCGGATGATCATTCCTCTGAAATTCCCTGCGCTTCAGTTAGCAATTTTTTCCACTGAAGCCTTAAGGAACACTCAGAACCTTTATTATATTTAAATAGCTCCTTTCAGCGTGAGTGAAGGAAGCCTCAACCTTTTAACCTTCTCGTTAATCAAACAACTTTACTCTTTTTCCATTTCTGAATTACCGGTAGTACCTCCCCCCAAGGGGGGGGGGGGCTTGGGACACTACAATTTGCTCAGTTTATAAAGAAAGGCATCTGGCTGCCTAGTGTGGCTGCTGGACTAAATAACTTTATCCTTCCCCTTATGTTGTTACAAGATGGTCACCATTCTCCAGAACCCCTGTTGGAGTACAGCAATGGGCATTGAGTAGTACCGAAAGTTACCATCTAAGCCATAGCTGTCAACTTTTGGATTGAAAATAAGGGATTTTTCAAACTTTCGGATTTGAAAATAAGGGATGCCGCGAGGGCGGTGCAATGGCACCAAGTAGCCTCGCCACCCTGCGCTCCAGAGGCTGCGCACGAACGGGTGAGCGAAAGAGCGAGCGCGTAGACGGCAGGCAGGCTGTCTGTCTGGTTGGGCGTGAGGGTCTGGCTGCACAAGGCATGCAAGCTCCGCCCCCAGTCAGTCTCAGACTCCTTATTGGCAGCCGAGCAACGCAGCTGAGGAGCCTCCCTGGCCGGCAAGGAGGAAGAGGAGCTGCTTCCTTTGAAATCGGGAAATTTAAGGGATTTCAACAATCCAGGATAGCAGTGGGAAACGGCATTGGAATAAGGGAGTTTCCCGCAAAAAAAGGGAGGGTTGACAGCTATGCTCTAAGCCAGGCATGTGCAAAGTCCAGCCCGGGAGCCTAAGCCTGTCGGTGGAATCCAGCCCCTGCGTCAGCTTATTTCCGCGGGTAAATCCAACAACTTCAATGTCAACAACATTGGGAGAAATGCAAAAAAAAAAGCTCAACAACTTCGGGGTAAAATCGTAAAAAAAAAAAAGCTGAACAGCTTCAATCCTAAAAAAAGGTGAACAACTGTGGTCAGCCCTCATGCATGTTCACTTCATCAAACCGGGTCCTCCTTGAAAAAAGTTTGGACACCCCTGATTAAGCGGATCTCTCTTTTTTGGAAAAACCACTCTAGTGCTGTTTCTCACTGATTTCACTTAAGGTCGGTTGGCCATTTCCAAACTAAATTCAAATGGATTCTGCGGTTCCTTGGAGGAGCTGATCAGGAGTTCCCCATTGAGGCAGGGAATAATGGGAGACAAGCTCTCCTCCTGAACAAACACTGACCCAACACTCTTCACCTTCCATCCCTGGGCTGGAACAGGAGAGTTGATTGTGTTTGGGGCTTACTCTCAGTTCATTCTAGAAAGAGTTAGTGGCCCCCAGAGAGACTTTCTGGCCTTCCGTGTCAGCCATGGGCCATTCCAGACTGACATAACCTGCAGTGTGTCGTTGATGCAATAATAGCACATTAGTGATGGATTGGGGCAACGCAGTCAGATGGGCGAGCTAAAAATCATCATCATCATCATTATTATTATTACAGTGATATCTTGGTACTCGGACAGCTTGACTCCCGAACAAATTGGCTCCCGGACGCTGCAAACCCGGAAGTAAGTGGTTCCGGTTTGCGAACATTTTTCGGAAGCCGAACGTCCGACGCTTGAGTGCAGGAAGCTCCTGCAGCCAATCGGAAGCTGTGCCTTGGTTTTCGAATGGTTTTGGGAGTTGAACAGACTCCAGAACGGATTAAGTTCGACAACTAAGGTACCACTGTAGTATTGTTGCTATTATTATTATTATTATTATTATTATTATTATTATTATTATTATCATCATTATTATCATTATCATTATTAGTATTATTATTATTAATCGTGGGCCTTTCACATATTTTATTAGTTGTTCTGCACTGCTTCTCCAAGGTTGCTGTATTATTGCTATCTGGAGGGGAACTTTTGCAGCATAGCTCAACACAAGGCGAGCAAAAAAAGTTAAAAAAAATAAATAAAGCAGAAATTTGCCACGTGAAAAAGATGCAGGATTTCAGAAGGAAGTAACGGGGCGTGCGCAGACTGGAAATGAAGCAGTGTGTCCACCGTTGAAACAGTCCCAGGCACAAACAGTACTGGATGCCCAATACCACAATGAGCACAAATAATTATAAAGGCACAACGACAGGATACCTCAAATGCACAGGAGGTTGCTGGTGTTCTTCAGCAGACACGCTGGTGCAAAAAGCATCTCAAAGACAAAAAGAAAAAGAAAGGGGGTGGTTTGAAATCTGCTGAGGTAGGCTCTATTTCTGTTCTTCTCTCCATCTCTCCCCCCCCCCCCCCCCGTTAAGCCAATTTTTGCTCCAGGAGTTTCCCATCGCCCCAGTGTTTTGTATCTACCTCACTATGATTTATTTTCTTTCCTGTGCTTTTGTTGTGTTGGAGGTGACCTGTAGATAATCTATATATATATATATATATATATAAAATATATATATATACAAATATATATTTTTTGCTTTGCAATAAAACTCAAAGCTATAACACAGAAATATCCATCAGATGTCATAACCTTTATCGTCGTGGTGCCCTTTATTGTTGTAAAAAAAAGTATCTGAACCTGTGTGTCCCCCCCCCCTTCCCTGCCTTTCCTATACTCCAGAGTCAATATTCTTGCTATTTCTTCACTCTTGTCAGTATCATTCCTTTGTCAAAATGATATTGTATTTTAGGGATGTGGGCTAGATACCAGTTTTTCAGATCAGAGCGCAGGTCAGAGTGCAAGGTGGATTTCCGATAGGTGCTTCCCTTCGTGACGTTTTGTAACGGAAAGGACCTGGTTTTCCAGTGTTGGTGAACCAGAGAACATCTTAGACATGATAAGCAGCCCCCGTTGAAACCCATGGGTGTTCCAAGCTTAAAAGGATTTTCTTTAAAACCCAACTTTGTTTTCATTAACTTTGGGGAGGAGCTTGTGCTGCTAATTTAAATACAGTGGTACCTCGGGTTAATAACTTAATTCGTTCCAGAGGTCCGTTCTTAACCTGAAACATTTCTTAGCATAGCTGTCAACTTTCGGATTTGAAAATAAGGGATTTTTCCCCAAACTTTCGGATTTGAAAATAAGGGATGCCGCGAGGGCGGTTGCAATGGCACCAAGTAGCCTCGCCACCCTGCGCTCCAGAGGCTGCGCACGAACGGGTGAGCGAAAGAGCGAGCGCATAGACAGCAGGCAGGCTGGCTGTCTGGTTGGGCATGAGGGTATGGATGCACAAGGCATGCAAGCTCCGCCCCCAGTCGGTCTCAGACTCCTTATTGGCAGCCGAGCAACGCAGCTGAGGAGCCTCCCTGGCCGGCAGGGAGGGAGAGGAGCTGCTTCCTTTGAAATCCGGGAAATTTAAGGGATATCAACGATCCAGGATAGCAGTGGGAAACGGCATTAGAATAAGGAGTTTCCCGCAAAAAAGGGAGGGTTGACAGCTATGGTCTTAGCCTGAGGCGTGCTTTCGCAAATGGGCCTCCCGCTGCCGCTACGCCGCTGGCACGCGATTTCTGTTCTTATCTTGGAGCAAAGTTCTTAACCTGGATCAACCACTTCCTGGTTAGCGGAGTTTGTAACCCGAAGCGTCTGTAACCCGAGGTACCACTGTACATCTTTGGAACGTTATCAGTGGGACTTGCTTCCAAGGACATGTGCTTAGGTTTGGGGAATAAGCCAGCAACAGATCAGAAAATCAAGTGGTGTAGCTCTTCTGGGTGAATACCTCAAAAGAATGTGGAGCAATTCAAGTCTTCCTCACGTTTTTTAAAGGGGGGGAGAGATCAGGTCCGGGAGAGTATTAGAATGGAAACCTTCTCCCTGAGATGTGCACTTCCTTCACACAGGGAGTTATTGCCTTCATCCTGAAATGGCACAGTCCCCCAAAGAATGTCTGTGCAGGTGGTTCCTACACAATTGGAAGCAGCTTCCATTGGATGCTAGGTTGGTGAGCTAACATTCAGCCGTTATCATGAATGTTAGTTAAAGACATTTGTTGAAGGCAGGGGGCAGATTTAGCTTACAGGCAGGGCTTTATGATTTCGAAAAATGGAGAGCAGCCAAATGCTTCTTGATCCCAGAATGCTAGGTGTGTGGCCTGATGTCTGGGGCACCTGGGAGGGATATGTTCAGTTAGTTGTCTCCATCTCGGGACTGCCTATAAGTTGACCTGACAGTTATAGTTTCGGGTAGGTAGCTGTGTTGGTCTGACACAGTCGAAATAAAAATAAAGTAAAAATATAAAAAAATGTCCAGTAGCACCTTCCAGTGATGACTAACCTTGCCACCCCAGATGTTTTGGAACTACAACTCCCATCATCCCTAGCTAACAGGATCAGTGGTCAGGGATGATGGGAGTTGTAGTCCCAAAACATCTGGAGTGTCAAGGTTAGCCATCATATAGACCAACTAAGTTTGTTCTGGTATAAGCTTTCGTGTGCGTGCACGCACACAAAAACTTATACCAGAACGAACTTAGTTGGTCTATAAGGTGCTACTGGACAATTTTTTATTTTTTATTATTTTATTTTGACAGTTATAGTGTCCAGCCTAATCTCTGTACTTTGTTCTGGGGTTTATTCCCCCCTCATTCCTCCCCCACCTCACCTGCCCCCTGTTTTGTGCGACATCTTTCCTGGTGAAGGGTTCTGGGGGGGACTCAGAAATTTGACGCGGTTTCGTGACGTTTCGGCCGGTCCTAATAAGTGAATGTCACAGTTAGAGCGCTTGAAAGGTACCAAACACTTATGCTGAAGAGGAAGCCGTGGCGTGGTTGCTGTTTGTCGTTGGTGCCACTGTGTGGACTTCTGACTTAGAGACTGCCGCAGGTGGAGGGTTGAGGCAGGTAGCAGGGAGTGGGTCTTGGGTGCATGTTCTCTACCAGGGAGTCCAACGTTTTTCTCAAGGAACGTTGGAGGAAGGCTATTATTGTTCCCACTTTACAAATAATAATAATAATAATAATAATAATAATAATAATAATAATAATACTGTAATGGGAAAGTGAGGGTGGGTGAGAGAGAAAATGGATAACAGTTAGCTCAGAAATCTACTCCTTGAGACCTTGGTGAAGCGGGAATTGTATTGCTAGGACCACTTATATATACATCTTTGAATCGACAAAGGGCTTTAGAACTTCTCACCGTCTTTGCCCTCACGACAACATTGCGAGAGAAGTTGCTATTACTGAGGCTTAGAAGGCAGCGGCTTGCCCTGGCAGAGGTGGGTCCTCTAAGCCGCAATGTTCCCCAACCTTGGGCCTCCAGCTGTTTTTGGACTACAACTCCCATCATCCCTCGCTAGCAGACCAGTGGTCAGGGATGATGGGAATTGTAGTCCGAAAACAGCTGGAGGCCCAAGGTTGGGGAACACCTTGGGCCTCCAGCTGCGCATCTCGCTTCCCCTGAATGGGGAAGAAATTTAGTAGTCCAGAACAGGAACACTGTGGGATTTGAGTAAGAGAGCCGTCACAATGTTATAAAGCATTGCTTCAAATGCATGCCAGGGCTGCATCATGTTAGACTCGATTTCACGAGGCGTCTGCCTCCAATCAACATTATTATAATTACCGCATTTATATTGGTTGCAATCCTGGAAGCTTTTGAAGCCGCTTAAACCTCGCTGACTTCAGCTGGATTTCAGCAGTCGAACCGCACAGGACCGCAGCCGTGGTGTCTGAAGTGTTTCACAAGCTTGGGTAGGGCGGGGGGGGGGGAACTTAAGAAATAAAAGCTGGTTTGGTCCCCAAAGTGGCTTTACAACCCAAGAACAATTTCTTTTGCGACTTATGCAATGGTTCAACAAAGATAGGTCCTTTTCTTCAGGGTCTGATCTGGTGTCTCTGCAATTCTGGCTTGATTCATTATTTTATGGTCTATTCTTAGCTATGTCTAATTTTTTTCCCCTTCAGGGTGGTATTGAAATGTGGAAACCAATATGTCTAAATAAGGCATCACTTTTGCACGTTGAGTGTGGATTTGAAAATGGTTTTGAAGTGGGGGTGGGGCAAGAATCTTGTTGTATTGATAACGAAGATGTGTTATTTTTCCCAATGATGTATGTTTGAGTCCAAGGGCTTTGTCGCTCCATCGAGCTTTCTGGGGGTATTCTTGTGTGTTTCTGGGATTTCCGCAGGTAGCCAAAAAAAAAAAAAAAGGCAAACGACTTCATCACCTGCCCACCCTCCCTCCCTCCTGATCTCAGCATTCATATGCCCATTACTTCGTTTTCCTTCTTTTCTGACTAGTTTTGGCCCTGCGTTCTTCTTTAAAGACATACTCCACGTTACAAATTGAAGCCGTTCCAGCCCTGCTGGGAAAAAACAAACGGGTCTCAGAGCAAAAAGGACCAGCAGGGACCCAGGTGGCGCTGTGGGTTAAACCACTAAGCCTCTTGGGCTTGCTGATCAGAAGGTCGGTGGTTCGAATCCCTGCGACGGGGTGAGCTCCCGTTACTCGGTCCCAGCTCCTGCCCACCTAGTTCAGAAGCACGTCAAAGTGCAACTAAATAAA